>CM075339.1:5674704-6905397 GCA_037788925.1 Mytilus galloprovincialis
CTATATAACCAAATGTTATGTTAACCGAAAAGATAAAACCATATTGGGTCAATTTGTTCATGGATTGTAAATTTAAGTTTCTGAATGATTTCAAAATTTAATAACGGGAAATGTTTGCAAAGTATGTTGTACATGTAAATATTGTCAAAAGCGCTGTGTAACAAAAATTGTGACCGATGACAGTCAAATGTATCGTAAAAAAACAATTGCAAATCAAATTATTATTCAAAACAAGTGCTTAATTTGACAATAATTGAATTAATTTGTTTAGTTTCAATATCATAGACAAGATTTGTATCATTATGTAGAAAAAACAGAGGTTTTCCATATATGATATGAAAATTGGGCTGAAAGATTTAGTTATATGCAGATGACAAACGACAAAACTCGACCATATAAACGTTTTACTGTAACTATCAGTAATCGGTTTACATATCATGGGTAATGCATGTTTAGATGACAATGCTAACACGTATGACAACCACTCTCACAGTGAGAATATTGTTTACAGTGGGTTGTTTTAAACATACATGGCGAAAGCAATTATTATAAATAAAGGCAACAGTAGTATACAGCTGTTCAAAATTCATAAGTCGATAGAGAAAAAAAAACCAAATCCGGGTTACAAACTAAAACTGAAGAAAACGTATCAAACACAACAGAGACTCAAAACCAAAACCTACCACACAGAGAAACGAACTATAATGTAACAATGGCCATTTTCTTGACTTGGTACAGGGCATTTTATGAAAAAAATGGTGGGTTGAACCTGGTTTTGTGACATGCCAAACATCCCGCTTTTATGGCAGTGTTAATTATAATATTAAGATTACAACATTACACGACAGGGTTACAAGAGATAAACAGATAAATGGAATAAAATATTTGACAGAGAAACAAACGAATAATAGCCTACCAAAGGTAACAGGTTAAAAAATATTTGTTTACACCAGACGCGTGCTACGTCCACACAAAACTATGCCCAGATGTAAAAAGTTTGAAAGCCATAACAAGTACCAAGTTGAAGATCGCCGAGGACCAAAAGATCCAAAAAGTTGTGAGGTCAGGGTTATCCGCCTGGGACAAAACATCATTGTTATCAAGAATAATACATAGTTTTGCAAACAGTAAATTTTATTAAATGACTATATAATAGATATACATGAGTAAACTGAAGTGGTGACTAGCTATAGAATAAAAAACGAATAAATAACAAAATCACAGCCCTGTTAGCCATAGTCAATGCAGCGCCAAAGTGACGTCACATATAAATTTCTAAAACGTGTTCCGAAAATTAAGAGAATTTGGATGAAATTCAAGATTAGATTTGTATGACTCATCTAACTTTTATCAATAACAGTGAAAATTATAATACTAATTGATATTTAATTGAAGTAGTAATTAGATAATTAATTGTATTATTTAACTTATGTTAATCTCTATCTGCTTTGCCAGTGCGAGTGCCGCCTTGTATTGGCATTAGCCTGATCATTAAATCTACAAGGATGTTTATACGTGCAAGTGAGTTTGTTCTCTCTTAACACATGTTAGCCTATCGTCCAATTTCAACGGACTATCATCGTTTCTAAAAAAATGTTAAATCAGAGTGGAGAAAATATTTATTCCCCTAAATGTTCTCTCTAGAACGGGAATCGAATCAGAAACTATTGTGTTTGTAGTACTATGAACTAACCACTACACCACAGCTTATTTTGTTACCGTAGTGTATCTCTTATTACGATATTTAAACATCGGTAACTACTTGAGCTTTAATTGACACTGCGAAAAAAACTGCGATAATTTAAGAAAACTATCTGAATTAAGAAATAATAATATGTGTGTTTGGTTAATTTTGTGCCGTTGGTTGACTGTCTAGATGATGTTTACCCTTAAGCATTTTGTTTTCAATACAAAAGAGAAAAGTATTTTTCTAACATTTATTCAAGAATGTTTTTAAAGTTTCCTGATCATCATCTGCACAGATCCTGAAAAGGGAGTTCCCCAATACATCTGCCCAAAAGGTCTGTTTAAGTTTGCCCTATAACAGTTGTTATGCCACCAAGGTCCTTGATAAACAGAGGCACAATGCTTTGCCCATGTGTCATTGTCCTGATCTTTAGCACTAAACATATATCCATTATGATGAATAAATTGATCCCCTGTAATAAAATTTGTATTGTTTAATCAAATTCAAAAGTTTATTTTCAATAAATCATTTTTGATATCCATAAAATTGAGAATGGTAATAAGGAATGTGTCAAAGAGACAATAACTTGAACATAGAACAGACAACATACCAATGTCAATGTGAACAATTTTGTCGGGAAGGTCTGCGATAAAATTCAAATTCCTATGTAGACATTTAAATGCGTATATAATATATCTTTGATAACTATTTACTGAAACAATGTTCTTTGTTAAGATTGGACCTGTTGCAATCAATACAATTAACTTTATCTAGTATTTCCATTGTTGCTGAAACATATCAGTATTTGTTTGTTCATAAGATATTGGCTAGTACTAAAAACAGAGGAACCTTTTTACTACCTGGCGTTAAATAAATATTCATCAATAGATTATGGCATCATTATTATTTCATGTATTGGAAAACGCAATCGTTCTCCTTTTGATACATTTAAAATAATATCAATAGATAGTATATGTGATAAAAAAAACTGTTATGACCTTTCTGCTTTTATAATCATGTCGCGGATTATTTTGATTGGTTGGCTTGTCATAACGGGTCTTATTTACAACAACAAACCCATTGGTGGCTACTTGACGCTGCTTTAGCGCAAAATCCTATAGCGCAGAGAGAGCTAATTCAATTATACAAAAACATGGATGTGTTTACTATTTTACCTGCGTTTCCTGAAAAATCACCGACATTTAACTTGTACTTTAAAGCAGCGTCTCCAATACTGAAACGTTTGTAAACTGCATATTTCTTGGTATTACTTATGATCAGGTCTATTCTCAGTTCGTATTTGCCACTTGAAGTCAGGATATGAACGAAATGGTTTCCTACAAAAATATGAACAGAGTTATCTTTTATAAAAAAGGAAACAGAAAGTGAAGAGAAAAATGAAAATCGGAGACAAAAAAAAAACCAAAAAAAACCCTGTAAAAATGCAATAAAATTGCATAGAAAACTGAGGATCATCAAAATGATTGATTTCATATTCTCCACAATGGTAAGCAGAACATGCAGAAATCAATACTAGACTACAATTTGAAAAAAAGGTATCTACATATATTTTTTACTAATATTGGTGCATTCGATCAAAAAAGAGATAGAATAGCAGTTTGGGTGTGAACATACAAAATACTTTAGACACATAAAGTTCCAAATTATTCATTCCTAAATGTTTGTTTCACAATGTGTGTATGTATCTTGCTTGTCTTGTACAAAGATTCTGAGTTTTAAAATAATATAATTTGTAAGCAAAATAGTAGCAAGGCGAAATGATTATGATTTTATGTACATACCAAACCAAAATTCTCCATTTATGTTACCGAATCCGTTTTCACATTCTAACCACTTCTGGTTAAAGTCAACTGAGCCATCAAATCTTTTCTGAATAACCTTTATCGTAAATAAAGGAGTAGGTTCAGTAAGACCCCTTTTTGGCCCCAAAATATAGCCGTTTTACAAAATTGTGATAATGTAATCATGAAGCTATTTATTGGAAAGTAAAATGATTCTACTACATAAATATGGGCTGTTTTTGGCAATACAATGCACATATATCGGGTACTAGCATCATAAAGTCATGCTAAATTACTGAAATCTTCACAAAATTAGCATTTTAGTAAAATTTAAGACGGTTTCTGTCTAAAATGAAAGTGGCCGCATTCGTGTTCATTCATAATATTGAAATGCAAGTTGTATTTGACGATAATACATAATATATATAAAGGTTGAGGATGAACACGGATGCGGCCATTTTCATTTTTGACAAAAACCATCTGAAAAGTGACGATTTTTTGCAAATTTGATAGATTTTTCATATTTAAGCTTGAATCGAAGCGTTTTTGATAATTTAATCAGTTAAAATCTTTCACAAAAACTAATTAAATCAATTGAAATAGACACTTAAGTGTTTAAAAATGAACTTGAAAATTGAGGCCAAAATCGGCCCTTACCGGACCTACTCCTTTTACAAAATATCGATAGGTAATGTATTGTAACACGACCTTATCGTTTAGGGTCTAATAGTCTACCCTATGAAAGGAACCAATTATGGCGAACTGTTTAAATAGCTGTACTATAAACATGCACGAGGCTCTTCAACTTGGAATGAAAACTGTAATCAGCGTTCAGAAATATTAGTGAATTGCCTGTTTACTATCTACTTAAAGAGTTGAAAAGAAAATGATAGGAAGCGGTGTATAAAATCGGGGACGAACGAGTTTCTTGTCCTTAAATGGTTTATAATGTCTTAATATGGAAGTTTATATGCTCAGATTTTTAATATTCGAGACAACAAGAAAACTAAACTAAAAAAATTTCAAAGATGCTGATTTCTCTTGAAATTTCTCTATAAACTGATAAAATACATATCTTGATTATTTCTGTTGACTCTTTCTGTTGAATTGTTTTAAAGACTAGATAGCCTTTATCTTAACACTACAAGAAACGAAATTAAAACATACTGTCCAACCTCCGCCGTCTGTAGACATATCACAATTACCCTGCGCAGACTTTTTGCCGTCTGGGTATATTGTGTACACACCACTTTCTGTTTTCCGATTACTTTTATTTTTCATCTCTGTGCAGTCCTTATACCTCTCTGCAGCACATGTGTCTATATATAAAGAATTCACTTGATGAGATAACAATTGACTATTGTAAAGTATGCTCCACTTGGTGAAATTACTTTATAGCAGTTACACATAGGTACCCACACACTTACTACTGAGCTGATGATACAATGTTGACTTGCACTTCCCTTTTTAACAATTTAAACTATTGTATGTATTGTGTCTGTTTGTTTTGATCGTGCATCGTTGTCAATATAATGAAGTGTTATGCGATTGTCTTACCAGTGAGCGGTTTATTTAGCTTTAATACTAGGTTCAATCCACCATTTTCTACATAAGCAAATGCCTGTACCAAGTCAGGTATATGACCGTTGTTATCCATTCATTTCATGCCACTTGATTAGAAACTTTTCTTTTTTGATTTTTATCGGAGTTAAGTATTTTATTGATTTTTTCTTTTTTAGATTTTACGTAATTTTTTACACTAGATATCAAAGTACTCTCCGCTTTAAGCTGTCAATTTACACTCTAAAGCTGGACACCAAAACACTGACTACTTAGTTGATTATAGCCTTATTATATATACGTATTGTAGATACACATCTTATCCTCCACGTAGTGTTAACCTACTCTTTTCATCATGATTAATCTTACCCTTTACATCTTGTTTCAGAAGTTCAATTATTCGTTTTCTTTCTCTAGGTCCTTTCGATTCTGAAAATTAATGTGTTTATTAAAGATAAATTAAAATAAAAATGCAATGCAGTCATAATATCTCCTTAAATACAATAATTTGTTGCCTGTTGGATTCAACGGGATGTGAATGTTTTCTACTCATTGGTTTGGTTGTTGTCTGTTTGATTTGTTCCCTGTTTCCTTTCTCATTTATTATATGCAATTATAAAAGTATATATAACATATACAGCTACAAGAAGGACATGAAATATATACAAGGCAATATATCAATTGAGACGACGCCGAGTTTGGTGATTTTTTTTACATGACAGCTACTTGCGCTACTTCCCTCAAGCTTTGTACTTTTTTTTTGTTGAACATGTTCAAGATAATGTTCTCCTTTTATTATCTTGTGATAGTTAAGGTTTTTTTTTTTGCTAGTTTTCAGTGTTTCTAATGCAAATTCGATTAAAATTGAGATGTGAACCTTAATTTCAACTTGAATATTACCCTTGCCTGGTATAAATAAAAAAAAAATGAAATAGCATTTTTAACGTAAAATAAAATTATATGAAATAGTTATTTGTTGTTTAAAGGAAAGAATTGTCGCCGTCCTACTGGGGT
Source organism: Mytilus galloprovincialis (assembly GCA_037788925.1). Classification (NCBI taxonomy): domain Eukaryota; kingdom Metazoa; phylum Mollusca; class Bivalvia; order Mytilida; family Mytilidae; genus Mytilus; species Mytilus galloprovincialis. The sequence continues at coordinate 5,680,768 of CM075339.1, forward strand.
TTTAGTAATACTATCAACCAAAAATCAATCCATTCAGGATATCAGTTTGATATAAGGTTAAAGAGTGTTACATATAGCTCATGGGCACTCATACCGTATAATCTGAGAAATAACCCTATTCGAAAATTTGTAGAAGTGCACATTTGAACACCAGATGGTTATTTACCAAAACAAAGTATTTTTCAATATGCTTAAGCTTAAGGTTTTCCAATCATAAAGGACATTCAGTTGATATTCCCTTGTTGTTCTGTATTTTTGTTAATTTACCTATTCCTAGATGTCCTTATTTATAAATGGCTTTGTCAAATTATGAATTAAGTATACACTTAAAATTCTCTGAAAAAACAGACTTGGTTATAGTTTATCATTCGTTGTTAAAATAAAGGTAGGAATGTGTGTATTTCAAATAGAAACGTACCTTCAACTAACTATCCATGCTTTTTCATTTTTAAGCTGTTTATTCAATTTGACTACCTCCTTGTAGATACCAATATCTAACATAACATATATAATAATGTAATAAAACACATTGTTTTGTAAAAAAATAAAGTAATTGCAGTTATAGTTTTCACTACTGTCGTATTTAAACATGCGTTCCTTGTTGATTACTATAGTGTTGCTGAACTAAAATAATGTGATTTCAAAACCGAGTAAAAGATAAAATCTTCTTGAAAAGGTAAACATATATAACTGTGCATTTGCATTCAGATATCGCCGATCAAATTTATTCGTTCATAGTGTATTAATTTACGTATTTTGATTGAGTTAGGCCTGCCAATTAATATTTTATCGTGTGTTTTTCTATGTTGTGATGTTATGCTATTATCTCCAAAAAAGGGAGAAGGTTGTGATCCATTTAAACGTTTAATCCCGCTGCAAACGTTTGCACCTGTCCTAAGTCAGAAATCTGATGTACAGTAGTTGTCGTTTGTTTATGTAATTTATACGTGTTTCTCGTTTCTCGTTTTTTTTTAATATAGATTAGACCGTTGGTTTTCCCGTTTGAATGGTTTTACACTAGTAATTTCGGGGCCCTTAATAGCTTGTTGTTCGGTGTGAGCCAAGGCTCCGTGTTGAAGGCCGTTTATTGACCTATAATGGTTTACTTTTTTTTAATTGTTATTTGGATTGAGAGTTGTCTCATTTGGCACTCACACCACATCTTCCTATATCTATATACGTGAATGAGTATCTATACAATTTGAAATCAACTATGACAGGCGTTAACGAAATCATACTACTTTTGACTTTCAGCTTATAATATTATGGAAGTACAGACTTTGTAAAATGTATCTTACTGATGTTTTAAAATAACTATGTATCTCAATGGATACAAACGACATGCACATGATGCTTTAGTTTTGTACAAATACAAATAATTGCAGTTATGTTACTCATTACTGTTGTATTTAAATGTTGTTCCTTTTTTCGGGCACATGAGTAATATATTGTTGTACAACTCAATTAATGTGATTTCAAAACCGAATAAAAATCAAATTTTTTTTAAAAGGTTAAAACTTATGTGAATGATTATCTATTCGATTTTAAATTATCTATGAAATGCGTTATCGAAATCATCATACTTTTGACTTTCAACTAATAATATTGTGTAAGTACAGACAAAGTCAAATGTATCTAACTGATGTTTTAAGATAACTATGTATCTCTATTGATACAGACATTAGCTATTTTTTTTTAGATCAAATAAACTGTTTATATGTTATTTTAGAGAGTTAGAAGTTGAACATTGTCTATAGTTTCATAAAGTTCAGGATCATAAAACCTTGTCATCAATATTTAGTTTCAGACATATTCTAGTATTAAACATTCTATGGGTGCTGGTCCTAATTTGTATCTTTGTCATCGGCGTCAATATTTAATTTTTTTCATTCATATAAAAAAGACAAAAATTCACTTTTCAGAATTGTCTGTGTGTCTTTCTGCAGTTGTTTAATTGTTTGATCAGGATTATTATGAATACAGATGCCTAAAAAAAATAAAAGTGAAAGAGAATAAAAAAAAACACACAAAAAAAACAACACAAAAAATAAAACACAAAAAAAAAAGAAACGGGAAAAGTTAAACATTAAGTTAGGACTATCCTGCCGAAATACGGAGTTGAAGTTATCTTGATCTTTTCAAGGACTTGTATGTTTTATATAAAAAGGTTTCCCCCTTTTGCAATTAAAAATGTACATTTTAGAACCATCCAACAATTTAATTCCAACAGCATACACAGTAATCTAATTCTGATAAATAGATTGAGAGTACAGTCTGTGAAGATTGTTTCATTTTCATGTGAAAATATTTTTGAATTGATTTGGGTAGTGTTTTCAAAGACTTGCTCTTTAGTGTGATGAATGTATTCTCTGAAACGCTTGATTTGTGATGCATCAGCATATTATATGTAGAATACGTTTGTTTCATTACAAAAAGATAAATTTACAACACAGGGATATGTTCACCCGAATGAAAACATATTGATTTTCTTTCAAATTTTATGATTGGTTATCTTTTGATTTAGGATTCAAATATAGATATACTTTTCTATGTTGTGTCATGTGTACTATGATTTGTCAGTTAGTCTTTTCATTTTTAGCCATTGCGTTCTCAGTTTTTTTTTTTATTTATGAGTTTGACTGTCTCTTCGGTATCGTGCGTCCTTTTTTTACAGTTAAACATCAAATTACGTAATAGAGAAGTCATGATTATACGTTAATGGCCAGACATAAGTTGGCATACCTAGAAGATTAGTCATTATGTTCTGAATTCTTGTATCATCTTCTGACGACTGTCTATCATGCCTTACTTCTACAACAGATACATTTAGGAATTTGATAAAAATGAATCCAACACACGAAATTTTATTGTCGTAACCATAATAGGTTTTGTTTATTTTTCGTTTACCAAGTGTTCTTCATGACGTCTTCTATTCATATATAAATGTTAAATTAATTTAAAATTAAAAGAAAATAATGTCACTTTCAATCATTCCATTTATCGACAAAATATGATATGCATTTTGTCGATAAATAACATGATTAAAAGTGCTATTTCGTGAATGTGTCATTCGGTTACTCGTTGAATATTTTCCTCTATTTTAATTTTTCCATTAGTTATTCTATAGTTATTGTTTATGAGTTTTTCTATCCAAAATCTATTCATGAATTGAGTGGCATAAAACATTCAGTGTAAAGTCAGATGAAGTATCATCTAGCTCTGAAGTATAACATTATTTGTTCCCCATTCATTAATAAATGTTGATTAACAAAATATGCCACCTAAAATCTTCAATAAATCAGTTATAGTAGTGGTATTTAAATAAAACAAATAGGAGATATGTTTGTAATTATTTGGTAGAACAATTATTTGAAAACAAACTTGCATACCGCACATATTTAGTGGTATTTATCTGATAGTTCCTAATCTAAACGCTGAGTTTTTAAGATTGTTTTTGTTTATTCTGGATCAGTGTGCAATTAAATGCCACACAAAAAGCGTCAAGCTAAAATCAATTTTACTTTACAATACAAAACAAAAAAAGGACTTATCACAGTTTTGATAAGATTCTGTTTATCTCTCTGTAAATGTGTCTTTATTTCATCTTTAACTTAATCTACGTCCTTAAAAGTTTGTTGTTACAATCTGTGGTTAGTATTATTATAATTATTATCAAATTATTATATTTATTATTATTTTGTTATTATTTTTATTAATTTTATTATTATTAATAATATTATTATCATTAATATAATTATTATTAGTATTATTACTATTATTATTATTATTAGTAGTAGTAGTAGTAGTAGTAGTAGTAGTAGTAGTAGTAGTAGCATAGTATCATTATCATTTTTATTAGTATTATTATTATTATTAGTAGTAGTAGTAGTAGTAGTAGTAGTAGTAGTAGCATAGTATCATTATCATTTTTATTAGTATTATTATTATTATTATTAGTAGTAGTAGTAGTAGTAGTAGCAGTAGTAGTAGTAGTAGTAGTAGTAGTAGTAGTAGTAGTAGTAGTAGTAGAAGTAGTAGTAGTAGTAGTAGTAGTAGTAGTAGTAGTAGTATGGTATCATAAGCAGTAGCAGTGTATCATTATAATTAGTTGTAGTAGTAGTAGTAGTAGTATAGTGTCATTATTAGTATTATTATTATTAGGTCTTTCCACTTTTCTGTGGAAAGACCTATTGTTTTTCTTCTGATTATTTTTTTTTTTTTTTTTTTTTTCTTCCGCCTAATTTTGTTCTTGCGATAAACATTTGTTTCGCAATATGTCGCTTAGATATTTGGTATATGATATCGAACAGTTTATGCGCTTTTGAAATTTACCCTGCGTAAACGAATGCTTTTCTTTGTAGGAGTTATCTCCCCAAACACTGTTTTCCTTGTTAGCGCATCTCCTTCGCAACCGTAAAAGATTATGACAAATTTATTTTACAAAATTGCTCGTTATATCCTTCGCATGATTTGTCCTATTTTGACCGAAGCGATATGACCGCTCCATATGAGAGTTATTTCCCCTTATGCATCTGATATAAGTGATATGAATTTCTATCTTATAAATCATAAGTGATAGAGACCTAGGATTTTTTGATTTGAGGTCCTTGGTCCCAAAAAATGAAAATTAGGTCAAGGTCAAAGGTCAAGGTCATATTCTAATATTTGAATTTGGCTTATTTTCACTTATATCCAAAGACTGTATAAGATATCAACAAATTATTTTTACTAAATTGTTAGTTGCGACATGTCGTAAGATGTAAATTTTGATTGCAAGCGTACGTTGAACGTAAAAGGGAGTTTTCTCCCCTCTTGTATTTAAAAATACGCGTTTGGTGATATAACTCATTAACTAAATATAATAAAGACCTATGGTCTTTTGATTTGAGGTCCTTGGTTTATGACCTTGAAATTGATCTCAAGGTCATAGCTTAATTTGACGTTCTAGATTTTGACCTTTGCTTTTATTCTATATGTATACATGATAGAGATATACAACTTTTAGAAAAAGGTATCAAACCATTTAACCTTGTAAAAAACAACCGGAAGTGACCTTTTGTAAACCGGAAATAGCTAATTTTTTGTACTTTATTAATATAAAAGTATATAGAACCAGATATTTTTGGAATCAGTGTCAAGTAAATATTCAAATATAATCGGAAGTAACATTTTTCAAACCGGAAGTAACAAATTATCTCCCTTATTTAAAAAAAATATGTATGGAAACAATATATTTTTGGAATCAGCTTACCAGGAGCTATCATTTGACGATTGAAATGACATTTTAAACTTAGTTTCACAACTTTTCATATCAAAATACATTGTTTTGATGGAAAGACCTTCAATTGTTCTCTGAACAATTGGTTTTTAATTATTATTATTATTATTATTTTTACTATTGTTATTATTATTATAATTATTATTATTATTATAATTATTATTATTATTTTTATTATTATTATTTTTGAACTTGTGAAGCCCATGACAACCATATGGTCAATGGGACAAATATTGTTTTACTCTGCAATTTGTTTTATTGACAAAGAAATTAATAAAGGATGCATTTAGTGATACAAACTACACATATGTATATTTGTATTAATAATATATGTTTGATTTCACACGAATACGTCAAACTTTTCACTTTCATATATTGTACTCTTTACATATTGCATACAATGATTATCGAAGTTTTAATTGATTGTTTGTTTTGTGTTATGTCGCCCTTGTTTACCTAACCAATATGGGGTAAAACAATATAAATACTTGCTGTTTTCTTGTCTTATTAAAATATTCCTAAACTGAGAATAAAAAATATTCGGTAGATATTTAGTTTCGATTGATGAAATTGCCAAATAACAGAAACTCGAATACACTTATAACAAATGTTTCTATGCACTAATAAAAAAGAAATTAATATAAATCGGCTGACTGTCTTCAATTTCAATTCAGTGCTATCTTGAATAATTTACCATTAAACGTTTTTGATTTAGCAATTTAAACATTGTGCATGTTCTTAAAAAAGCAATTTTCATTATGTTGTAAACATAATGTATAAATAGAAAAATCGATATTAAAACAGTGTTCTATTACGAACAAGTGTATTATTACCGTGACAACGAAGGAATACTAAAAGTGCTATATGAAAATACAAATAGTATCTAGTAAAAACACAATTTCGTATTGCTTTGAATTGACTATAGATTATTGATAAATGGTTTGTTTCAGTTAAATTATTTGATGATAATTGAACAGCAATGTCCTACCATTGCCTTTATTTACTTCGCTTTTGCTTTTTTTAAATGATACATTCAAATAGTATCGTGATTTTGTTTTTGCATGCCTTACTTGTTCTATAATTTCATATGCATATTTGTTTGATCATGTTCTCCTGGTGATATGCTGTTTGTGGAATGTTTTTTCCGTTTGATTTTGTTTCATATCATGATTATTCTATACGACTTCAAGTATTTCTGATGAACATATCATTTTCAAAACGCTTATACGGTAAATAAATATTCATGTTCATGTTTCGTAATTGACAATACATAAACTTACTTCTGGATAAATTGGTATCTGCGGATCTCAAAACACACAATAAGACATTTAAAAGGAACAATCCACATATCATCATTGACATAACTGACGTCTTATCTGATTCAACAATGTTTCAACATAAACAATACAATGAAAAGTACAAGTTTATGAGAAAAAAGCATCTGCTCTTAATGATAACTTTGCATGTTTGCATGACTTCATTGTTCAGTATAGTATTTCAAGCTCCTCTCAGGTTTCCTGTAAGTGAAAACCAACTTATTGTGACTATACTATTTTTCAATTTAGCAAGTTGCATGTGAAACTGTGGTGATTTGTATACTGTGTTTTTTCTTTGATTATATTTTCAAATTAGTAAACAACTTTAAAAAAAAGAAAAAAAGAAGCGAAAGTTAGCTCAGAAATATTTTTGAAATATAAATGCTAAATTGTTTGTATTATTCAACTTGAAAATGTATTTACACTTATATTTAAACTCTAACATATAAGCGGATTTCGAACTGAAAATGCAATAGCAATAGAACGAATAAAGACGAAAAGACATAGCACACTAACGTAACCTAGACAAATAAAAAATTGGCAGGATCTCAAGTGTCAAAGAAGTAAAAATATATCCTTCTCCACAATGATATTCCGGAGAAGATTGATATATTCGTAACAATTTATACTCAGAGTTGTCATTCGAAGTCGCTAATCCTGTATTCTGTCCACGCGTTATTGATTTTTTTAATATTTATCTTTACAGTAAAAACCGTGTCATTTCTAACTCAAAAATAGATATAATATATGTGTGTAAATTTAAAGAAAGCTGCTTACATATCTTTCTTGTTTCGTGTCAGTTCGAATTGCTGTAAAATTGTAGTTGTCTTCTGTTATTCAATCCATATATTTGATAAATAAAATTGGACTAGCAACATGTCTATGTGTCTGGAAACATCGATAGTTTAAGTATCTTTCCTTCCACTAGATCGGCAAGCTGTCAGTCCATCTCGACACCTCAATATTTTACACATACTTCCTAATTATAACTCGGCAAAGTCAGTCCGTCTAAGAACGTATAATGTTTACGCATACAGCAACCTATGTATATAAAAGGAAGATGTTGTAGGATTCCAATAAGACAACTTTCCACCACAGACCAAATAGATTAGGAAGATGTGGTATGAGTGCCAATGCACAATTTATAAAATTAACGTATAATTCTTTACTCTAGATCGGCAAACTATCAGTCCTTCTCGGCAAATCGATATTTTACGCACTTGGTCTCCAAACTTTTTTGTTTTAAAGAAAAATAACAGAAACTACTTAACTAGCCTTAATTTTAAAATTTGTCTTTTATACTGTGATACAAATTAAGACTTTGGCATATTTAAAGAACACGATGTTCTAATGTTTCATAAGATGTTTATGTGCATGAAATAGCTTTTTGGAATAGGACTTGGTTAATGATTTGGTGTTATCAACTATCTGTTTACACTTATACACAGCCTCTTTCTTTGGTACATTGAACGTACTGTGTACAAAACAAAAACCCTGATGTTCATGTTTTTTGTATTGAAATGATCGTATTGGGCCGCTAATTATCGATGAAAAGCCTTGAAATATTTTCATAATGTAAATATAACCGTTTTCCAAAAAAAGATATGCACGATTAAGATTCGGCTGTAAGTTCAATGACAATTTTCAATTAAACCAAACCAAACCAGCCAAGACTCCCACCATCTTAATGCAATATATCCTAAAAAATATCGGGACGGTCATGATTCAGCTGTTACTTGATAGACAAAATCCTCCATGAAGACTTTTTTGTATTAACTACATTTATCAAACGAGTCAAGACTTTCAAAAATTTTAAATGCAACATTTTTTTTTTGCGAATACGAAATTATGATCCGGCTGTTGGATCGTTAACGTTCTTTGAACAACACAGTAGTATGTTTTGCTCGACATGCGACAATACATACATTTTCCAAACTTACTACTTTCAAAAAATGAACCTAGACAAAGTAGTTAGATGTGATATATGTACTTTTATATGTTCAAATATAAACTAGAATATCTAATTAGTTTATTAACATCTTCAAACAGAGCTTGTTAAAGGTACCATGACCACCGTCAATGTGTATTAAGATTATAAAAACTTGGAAAGCCTTTTCGTATAATTCTCAACCTTATATTTATATTGAAAATATACACACTGCTGTTATTTATAAATATTTGATAAACATGTATTGTACCCTTACATCGAATTACAGGTTTCCAATGTGTACAAACTTTACCTGCATTGTGGACACAAAAGGTCAACTTAAAGCCAAAATAGCAGATGAAATTCGTATTGTTTTCCATATTGTGACATAACTTTATAAATAATTTGTATTCTACATCAACACAATGCTTTGTTACTTTAACACTGTATTTTATGAGGAATATTCGTCCTTTTCCGTTTCTTCGTAGAGACATGGATCAACTTAAATGTCTACCACTACATGCCTGTTTACCTCCTTTTGTTTTTCTAACAAACAATTCGGAGATGAATGGCAATTGTTTTCCAAATAATTTCCAAAGATATGCAAAGCATTGATATTGCATGAAGATGTGTTCTGTTCGATCCCTTCTGATTTTCTATTGCAATGTAGATATATTTTTTATACAAAGATTTTAATAATGTAGAATATTTTATATATTTCTGACTTTTAATTGTTAAAGGTCTTCTATTCTATACAGACTTCAAATTTAAATTTGATGTTTTTATTAACTTTGATTTGTCTTCTTATCCTTTTTTCTCAGACTCGAAGACCAGTTAGACCTGTTAGACTGCTTATATTGACAATTGAACAAGACCTCTCTGATTGCTGGAATAAGATTTAATCTTTAAACAATAATCAGCTGCAAAGTTTATTTCTTTCCAAAAACCAACCAAAGACACAATTTACGTACTAAATTATAATCCGGGTATCTTTGATAACTATTTACACCACTGGGTCGATGCCACTGCTGGTGGACGTTTCGTCCCCGAGGGTATCGAGAACGAGGCACGGAATGAAGAGGACGCGTTTTCACCAGGGCACCAAATTTATAGAATTTTGCAAAGTTTTCACAACTCAACTCATATTTTCACTCCAATTTTGATAAATAACACGTTATAGTGTTTGTGTTTCCATTGTACTGTACATATTTACTTCGTCTGCTGCCGTTAATTTTGAACTTGTACTTGTTAAATTTTTGATGGTCTCTCGTTAAACCATCGAGGGCTGGCTGCCCCTAATTCCCTTGTATATAACCTGCTTTGTGCCTTTATAATAGATATAACAATTTATATATCGTTTATGTGACATAATATAATAACAAGTTAATTAAGAACCGAAATATAAACAATTCATCCAAGCCTTGACGGCCATCTTTTCACGTGAATATTTGGCGCCATCTTTGAATTATCAATTATATATGGGGGTAGAACCACAGAACAGACCTTACATTGGCTGCCAGAAAACCTTAAAAATAAAATTTGGTAACATTTACCTCTACATTTGGACGGGTACCTGTGACTTCACGTCAAAGACGAAGGACGGAACCATTACCCTCCACCAGCAGGACACGTCCGATAATACTATCAACCACTATCGACAAATTATTAACCTTTTGCAGCAATAATCACCCTCCACTGTCACTATTTTACCAACTCCACTTTTTTCAATATCGAAATACAATACTACCAGTCTCAGCCGTGAGAACAAAGCACCTGAACGCCAACCAGATTTTACAAACCAAGATAACGAGCTGAGATCCAGAATATCAAATGTTAATACAAGAATTAAAGAAATAAATCAGGAAGAAAAAACTGCAGCTCCAGACTTGAACAAAGACCTTTACAAATCTTGGAAGGTACGGACACAAGGTAGCAGAGGACCCCCTACACAAAAGATAAAGACAGCATTCTCACTCTATACCGACGGCCTTCATCCGAGTCCACAGCTCTCCAAGTTTAAACAAAAGGCTTCAAACACTAAAACTAGAAGATAACCCTAACTTTAAACACAGAAAATTCACCAGCATACTTTGAAACAGGACAAGAAATGGCTCCACCAAAGTCGAGACGAAAACCAGCACACTGTCACATTTGGAGTGACCAAAAAGGAATAACACTAAGAAATAACAAAAAAGCTCTATTTGCGTGGAAAGAGAACAGAAGAGCACAAGAAGGTCCATTAAAAGATGATAAAAAGAAAACAACAAAGAAACTCAGAAGTGCCAGGAGGCAAGAGATCGCTAGACAAAGAAATGAGAACCTGGATAAGATCATGAAAGCAAAATCCCAAGACATTAAAATCTTTTACAAGCTAATCAATGCTCACAGAGTAAAACCGCAGATAAAACTAGAAGAGTTAATAGTTGGCGATAATACATATTCCAAGCCAGAGAATATAATCAAAGGTTGGAAAGAACATTTTGAAAGCCTGTCAACTCTAGCAGATATGGAAAACGCTAGTTATACAGATACAGACTTTGACATTGATATAATCTTTGATCTATGCAAAAATGATGACCAGGAACTAGTCTTTAGTACAGAAAAAGTCAATGAAGCCATGGAATCGCTAAACGGAAACAAATCACCGGATGTATTTGGAATTACAGTAGAATACCTTGAATTCGGTGGAGCAGCACTGCTGAACTGTATGACGGAAATCATCAATGCTTTTGTGAGGTAGAAAACATCCCAGACCTCATAAAACTAGCCATACTGTCACCAGTCTTCAAAAAGAAAGATACAGAACTCGAGGCAAAGAACTACCAGTACCAGAAAAAGGAAAATGTCTAGAATTCCTACTTCGAAAGAGGCTGAGAGTACTGATTGATACCTTTCAAAATAGGCTACAGAGAGGATATACACCTAAAGTCCGACCCCTCTTCTGCGCTCTGATCCTGTATGAATCAATTCTGGAAGCAGTGGATTAACAAGTGCCATTGCATGTCTCCTTTCTGGATGCAAAAGCCGCGTTTGATGTTGTGGGCCATTCAAGCCTATACATAAAGCTATTACTGGCAGGAGTTACTGGAAAGCTGTGGATATTAACATACCTACTGAGCCAGGGAGCAATGACTTCAGTCAAATGGGAACGTTTTGCCTAGTAGTAATAGAAAGGGTTTAAGGGCAGTCACCCTTCTATAAATTACTGTTCCTAAACAAAAACATTTTAAAAAGAACAAATTTTGAATCCATAATTTATTCCGGTTTCTGGAGATGTTCCTATATAGGACGGAATTACTACAAGACAATACAAGACAAGTAGTCAACATTTCGGTGTTGACATGAATATCAATAATATAGTCATTTTTATAAATTTCCTGTTCACAAAACTTTGAATTTTTCGAAAAACTAAGGATTAATTTATCCCAGGCATCTATTACCTTAGCCGTATTTGGCACAACCTTAAAGCTTTTGGAATAATGGATCCTAAATGCTCTTCAACTTTGTATTTGTTTGGATTTATAAATATTTTGATATGAGCGTCACTGATGAGTCTTATGTAGAAGAAACGCGCGTCTGGCGTACTAAATTATAATCATGGTATCTTTGATAACTAATTACGACGAAATTTCAAAATGTCTTGCAAAAAAGGTTATAATAATAGTTTTTATAATTACAATGAAAACAACAAAATAATAAAAAAAAGAAAATTAAAACAACACCCTACAATTTTTACACTGAAAGAAAAAAGAAGCCCCCCCTTTTCGCAAAATAACAAAAAGCAAAAAAACAGACAAATGAACAAAGAAAACATCCTAAACAAAAATCTCGAGTACTTTGAATCCTATAGTTTTGAGAAAAATCATCACTCTTGACTTATCGCAGAATTAAAAATTACTTTTGAAATAATAGTTAGTTCTTTGCATTTAAGATAACTGCACTGGCTACAGTTACATGGAAATGTAACAATAACAAATTAATGCAGAATTGCCGGAATGCGGGGTTGGGTAAGGAACCGATTAATTACGAATGTGTGTCTACAGTTACATTGCGTTATTGTTACATCGTCATTAATATACTGCAATGTACGATGGGACTAGAAAATCTTTATTTGATATTAACAATATTGCATACAATTTTCGAAATTCCCAAGTTATTTACAAGGACAGTTTCTACAAATCCAGTATATCGTTTTTGGAGCATGTGTTAGTCCGACATGTTTTTGGTGAAACCCCTCGATTGGTCACACTTGATTCAAGCAGCCATAACAAACCAGTGATGCGGCATTTTTACACGTCTGTATTGCATACTCATCAACATGATCAATTCCACGCTGCACTTTTTTAAAGATAAAAAATGGAATCTACATATTGTTTTAGTTTCGATTTAAACCTATCCGAAGTTTGAAAATTTTCAACCTAAACAAATTTGGTAATAGAAATCACTGCATTCATTGTTCAAAGAATAATGACAGTAATAAGGGAAGGTGTGCAGTTAAATACATAGAAGTGGACATTTTTCTCAGTCCAAATTTTTAACAAAGAACCATTGAATATAAAAAGAAGATGTAGTATGATTGCCAAATGAGACAACTATCCACAAGAGACCGAAATGACACAGACATTTAAAACAACTATAGGTAACCGTACGACCTTTAACAATGCGCAAAGTCCATACCGCATAGTCAGCTATAAAAGGCGCCGATATGACAATGTAAAACAATTCAAACGAGAAAACTAACGGCCTTATTTGTACAAAAAAATGAACGAAAAATGAATATGTAACACATAAACAAACGACAACCACTGAATTACAGGCTCTATATTTTTCGCATTTGACAGTGACACTACTAAACTGGAGCAGTTTCTTTAAGAACATGAAAACAATTAATACTTAAAACTATTTAAACACATTTTGTTGAATGATTATTATTATTATTTTTACAAACATTATCTAGTACATACCAAAGAATTGAGCAACAAAACTACAGAGGTTAAAGTTTCAGAAATTTCTATTATCGTGGCATTCTGTATCTGTATCTGTATCCAATGAATTTCTGCCAATATAACAAAAATAGTTCCACCACCGCAAGAGGATGGAATATCATTCCACCAATATATTTTATACTTTAGGCGTGAGTGTATCCTTATCCGATGTCCGTAAACGTCTGGGTAATGCAGAAAAAGAATTAAAAACGGTAAACAAAAACCAGAAAGCTTATTCAGACATTGTTAAAAAGGTTACCCCATTAACATTGGTTGAGAACAAAGAAACTAACAAAGTCAACGAAACAAGGAAAATAAATGATGTACATAATGGCAACGAAGTTAACAAATATAATACAGAAAACAAGGTCAATGAACACTTTTGTAAGTCAACGGCCCGTTACGTTAGTAGTCAAGGTATGAACAGTAATGATACATCGTGCAAACTGAATTCGAAACCAAACTCGACTCAATTAGAGGAACTTTCAAATAGAGACTGTCACTACAGCTGAAATACATAACACGTTTGACGATGCTGAATCAGCAAAAGACAAAGATAACGGAAATCAAAACATTTTAGTTCACTTCCCTAGATCAGTATGCAATCCAGTTCATAATTTAACGGGTCTCATTGATGTTGAAAGTAAAAGAGTCGCTCGTTTTTATGTAGGTGGTATTGACAAAACTGGTTCGTCAGAACAAGGAATGTGATATTTTCTACAACAAAGTGGAATTAGAATGACATTTCTGGGATATTTTGACAGACAATCACTTAAAACAGCTTCCGCTCAACTCAATATCGATACACAAGATGAACATATTATACACGACTCCAGTTTCTGGCCGAAGGGAATCTGTACTAGAGATTGGAAGCCTTAACCCTTTAGCGTTCCTACCGGTCAATTTGACCGATAAGCAAAATTTGTGGCGGAGTAGTTTGCATGAAGTTTTGTATCGTTGACAATTTTTAACGTACATATGTGGTTGTGGGCTCAAATTGAAGACCAGTATACCACCAACTTGATTTTTGGTGTCTGAAACCAACAAAATGCAATGCATCATGTCAATTTGCCCTATATTGACAAGATTTTTTGGGGGGAAAACTGTTTTATTTCTATTTTTAAATAGAATATTTTCACAAAATGTCACAAGACAAATTGTTGCTGTTTTTTGTTTTAAAATGACAATTTTGATAACTGTGCCGTGATCATTTACAAGAATACTATCAAAGGGTTAATTGGGCTTCATTTATTCACGACAAAGGACACGCTTAATTACTGAACTAAACCTTGCTTGTTGGAACTGTCGTGAAATAATGTCTGGCGTTCCATATCTTATTGACTTCTTAAATACAAATATAATTGATGTAATTGCAATTGCAGAACACTGGCTTCGCGGTCTTATCAGTTGATGTTTTTAAATACAATTGATCCGACTCATTACATTGGTTACGGGAAAGGCGCTGACGACAATGTCACCAATCATTCAACTTTAATATTAGAGGCGGCG
This sequence comes from Mytilus galloprovincialis, assembly GCA_037788925.1. Lineage (NCBI taxonomy): Eukaryota > Metazoa > Mollusca > Bivalvia > Mytilida > Mytilidae > Mytilus > Mytilus galloprovincialis. Next base: position 5,695,783 of record CM075339.1, read on the forward strand.
TCGCCTTTCTGGTTGTGAAAAGGTTACAGCCTTTTGTTGAAGTACTGGACTTTCCGAGTAATAGAATAACGGGAATTGAATTAAATACTCCAGACACATCAAACATTTATCTCATATCTGTTTATCTACCAAGAGTAACACAAAGTTATGAATTATTCTCGAAAGATGTTTAAATTCTGATAGATGTCTATAACATTTATTCAACTATGGGAACTGTTGTCCTTATTGGAGATTTCAATTGTAAAATTGAAGGTCCAAGAAACACGTTTAATTACAGCCCTTGGATGGTGTAAACTTCCCCAAAAAAACGTGTATGGTGTAATGGTGTATGGCATATGGTGTAATGCTGTAAGGTGTATGGTGTTATGGTGTATGGTGTAAGGGGAATGATGTAATGGTGTTTGAGGAATGGTGTGATTGTGTAACGTGTGATCGGGAATGGTGTGAATGATTGTGTTCGACATTTCATTGGTTGAAAATGAAGTTATTGTTATTTTATTTTTTCGAATTGTAAACATAAACAATAATAATAATCTTAATATTTGAAATTTAATTGCATTATGGGTAATTTCGGACCATGTTGACATTCTATACCAGCATTTCAATCAGCCCGATCATTCCATCGTTTCTATGACAGTTCGCATTATCGAAAAGATATACCATAGCTCTAACAATCCTAATCTTTCAACGACTCTCCGTAGACAAAAAGAAGACTACTGGATTAGACAATTGGGAACTGCAACACCGTATGGCTGCAACGACAAAATTGATGGTATAGGTATTCTATCTAGTCCTTCGTGTAACTCGGTGAATGTGATGAATATTTTCAACTCGACTCCTCGACGTAGACGCAGTCATGGTCATCGTCATTATACATCACCCTCTCTGCATGATGTCTCTATTAATGACTTGCTGCCATTCATACAAAAACCGTTAGGTATTCATCACATTCGCACGAAACTTTATTCATTGCCCCTTTCAAAACTTCATTCTCTGTTCAATTTATGTTTGGAATCCACTGTTACAAACCCTCATTCAAACCTATACAAACTTCAAGCTATAATTTCGGATATTGCAAGTCACAGACTTTTCAAGCCAGTTCGCATTGGAAAAGATGAAAAAGAGAAAAGATATTTTCTAAATCTTTCCTTTGCCAACAAAGGTCTCGATGGCGTCAACCTTGGCAATATCCTTCATCATAAATTAGTTCAATCGAAAATACCTCCTTATTTTAAAGACCAGTCTGTACCAATAATTTCTTATACCTATACCAAACCTATTGCAACTAAAATTTTCAATTACAAACGCGTTTTACAGGATCTCGATATTGACGACTTCAAGTCTAAACCTCCTGATTGCACTTGTGCTAGTTCCCAATTCACATATAATCCCGCTGGCCACGTTATTACCGGTGACCTTAACATTGTTAATAACACTTCTCTACGAAACGTGTTATCGAAAGGTCCGAAATATCGTGAGCCTAAATCCATCAATTGGAAATACAACTTTAAAATTTTGATGGATTCATTCGAGGATTATGCCAGGCAATGGGCTAAGCGCGAGAAGGAAGACGTAGACACTCTATCCGAATGGATAAAGGCAGTGAGGTCCTTAATACAAATCAGAATTAAGAAACTGAATGGGTCCATCAATGCCCATGCTACGTCAATTTTTAAAGACCCAAATGTTGCTAAACACCTATCCGACCTCCATGATAAATATGTTGTTGTCCCCGCAGACAAAGCCCCAAATAACATCGTTTTTGTCTGTAAAAGTCATTACATTAATTGCTTGATAAACGAATTAGGTACAGACAATTCACTTGGAAACTCAACATATACCCTCACGACACTTACCAAAGAGGAAATCCTGGATAATCATAGGTCTGTTCTTTGTTCCTTTGGTATTTCAACCAAAGATGAAGAACTGGATCTTCCATCACTGTATTGGATACCTAAACTACATAAGTGTCCTTACAAACAGCGGTATATTGCTGGGTCTTCCAAGTGCTCCACAAAACCTCTTTCTAAATTATTAACATCCATTTTATCAGCAATCAAAGACGGGCTTCAAAGTTATTGTGAAACTGCCTATTCTAGAGGTGGCGTGAATCAGATGTGGATACTTAAAAATTCCAAAGATCTTTTAGAGCACATACAATCTAACTCTCTTTCATCTTGTAACAGTATTAAAACATTTGACTTCTCTACTCTTTACACAAGTATTCCACATTCCAAACTTAAAGACAAATTAAAAGAGTTGGTATTACTTTGCTTCATAAAAAAGAATGGCCAACGTAGATACAAGTATCTTGTCTTAGGGAGGGATAAATCCTACTTTGTAAAGAATCACTCTGATTCAAACAAAAAATTCTCTGAAACCGATATTATCAAGATGCTTGATTTCTTGATTGACAACATATTTGTTACGTTCGGAGGACGTGTTTTTCAACAGACTGTCGGCATACCAATGGGAACAAACTGTGCCCCTCTACTTGCTGACTTGTTTCTTTATTATTATGAGGCTGACTTCATGCAGGAACTTCTTAGGAAGAAAGATAAGAAGTTAGCAATATCCTTTAACTCTACTTTCCGCTATATAGATGACGTTCTTTCACTAAACAATTCAAAATTTGGTGACTATGTGGAACGCATCTATCCCATCGAATTGGAGATAAAGGATACTACAGATACAGTTAAGTCAGCTTCATATCTTGACTTACATCTAGAAATTGACAATGAGGGTCGGTTGAAGACAAAACTTTACGACAAAAGAGATGATTTCAGCTTTCCAATTGTGAACTTTCCATTTCTAAGTAGCAACATTCCAGCAGCACCTGCATACGGGGTATATATCTCTCAATTGATACGATATTCCCGTGCTTGCATTTCCTATCATGATTTTCTTGATAGAGGTTTACTGCTCACAAGGAAGCTATTAAATCAAGAGTTCCAAATGGTGAAGTTGAAATCATCCCTTCGTAAATTTTACGGACGCCATCACGAGTTGGTTGACCGTTATGGAATAACCATTTCACAAATGATATCGGATATGTTCCTCACGTCGTAACTACAATCCCCTTCCCTTTCATGAATTTGACCTACCGAATTAGACTATTTATCGGATTTGTAATCACATAAGCAACACGACGGGTGCCGCATGTGGAGCAGGATCTGCTTACCCTTCCGGAGCACCTGAGATCACCCCTAGTTTTTGGTGGGGTTCGTGTTGTTTATTTCTTTAGTTTTCTATGTTGTGTCATGTGTACTATTGTTTTTCTGTTTGTCTTTTTCATTTTTAGCCATGGCGTTGTCAGTTTGTTTTAGATTTATGAGTTTGACTGTCCCTTTGGTATCTTTCGTCCCTCTTTTGATAGAATGGGGAATGGTGTATGGTGTAATGTGTAAGGTGTATGGTGCAAAGGTGTATCGTGTATGGTGTAATAGTACAAGTTGTATGGTGTAATGGTGTGTGGTGTATGGTGTATGATGTAGGTGCGAAGTTTACACCATCCAAGGACTGTATGATAAACAAAGTGACAGTTTTCGATCATTTATGCAGGAATGTAATCTGCGTTCTCTACATCTGGAAACAAAGGGAAATGGACCAGTTTGTACCTTTCAGTCCTATCAAGGAGGACCAAAAATCGCCATTGATCATATAATTGTTAGCATTGAAAATATCACCAATTGTTCAAAAATCCATGTCCCTGATGAACATTATGTTTAACATTTCACACCATAAGCCCATTGGATGTTCGTTTGCCCTATCGGACAATACAAACTATGTATCTAAAGACGACGATCTTACTTATCAAAGGCGTATATCATGGACTAAAGCTGTACAGAACGGTGCTATTGCCGACTATTCCTTTGCCATGCCACAATTGTTATGGGACATTAACACACCAACTGCTACTCCGGCTAATATTGAACAATACTACAGCGAAATAGTCGATGCTATTTTGAGAGCCGATATGGAAACTCTTCCCGGTAAACAATACGTAACACATTTGAAACAGTATTTGACAAAGAATGTGAAAGAATATCATACAATTATGAGAATACGATGTCGAACATGGATAGAGAATGGCAAATTTCATGACCGTAATGGCAAACATTACAGTGATAACACAAGCTCTAAATTGAATTTTAGAAAACAGCTTCAGCTTTATCTTACAATATAGTTTGTCAGTGTTGTGTAGTTTTGTAATTTTGAATTAACGTTGCGAATGAGAATGGTTTATTTTGTACGGTTCGGAGTTTTTGCGTTTATTTTCGCTGAACTAGTATAAATAATTGTTGTTTGTAAGCCAGCTGATGCCTAGCTCTGAATGCATACTTTCTCGATACATTGAAGACCCATTGTTGGCATAAAGCTGTTTTATGCAATTAGGTCGGATGCTGTCTCTTTAACACATTACCGTTTTCATTCTCTATCACACGGTTAGTCTGCATATCGTTCAAATTAAAAAAAACAAAATGAAAAAATGAAAAAAACAATATGGTTTCAAGACCTATTGGCCAGTATCAAAGCATAAAACGAAGTCGCTAAACACAAACAAAAATCACATTGAACCAAAATAGTCCGAAGCTGAATTGTAAGAAGCAATCCGAATACCAACTGATCGTTGAAATAGTAATCTACCTAACTCTACAATATGATCATACCAAACTATTTTGATGTTTTAGATAATTGGATTTGGTTTAGATAATTTTATTTCATGGTGCAAATTATGATAACATGAATAAATATAAGAGGAATTAGAATGATTTCCAATGAGACAACTTCCACAAGAAACCAAACAACAAAGACAATATCAAATAAAGCATGTAAAGGTCACATTAAGGCCTTCAACAAAAAGTAAATCCCGTACTACATAGTCAGCTGTTCATGGCCCGAAACCCATCTCTTTTTAGTGAAAAACGATGTATATTATTTTCATATTAATGAATCAAAATTTCATGAGATGATTAAAGTTGCTAATTTTTCTCCTCGACAATATCATGAATGTGTAAATTTTGGCAATATAAACTATCGATACATTGTGTGTCTTCATACGGGCACTTATCGCGTCTTTTACCTTGCTGGTATGCAAAAAAGGTTTGAATACCAAACTGCTATAACATTAACAAAATGTTGTTGCTTGGAATTAATTCAAACAGGATGACATATTATGATTCTTGTAGAATAAATTTGATACTGAAGTTTATTTGTCCAGAATTTGAAATATAGTTTGCATATGTTGTTATGAAAGGGCATACATAGACAGTGGACATGACGTAAGTATCGTCTCGACCATATGTTGTTATGAAAAGAGGGACGAAAGATACCAAAGGGACAGTCAAACTCATAAATCTAAAACAAACTGACAACGCCATGGCTAAAAATAAAAAAGACAAACAGAAAAACAATAGTACACACGACACAACATAGAAAACTAAAGAATAAACAACACGAACCCCACCAAAAACTAGGGGTGATCTCAGGTGCTCCGGAAGGGTAAGCAGATCCTGCTCCACATGTGGCACCCGTCGTGTTGCTTAAGTGATTACAAATCCGGTAAATAGTCTAATTCGGTAGGTCATATTCATGAAAGGGAAGGGGATTGTAGTTACGACGTAAGGAACATATCCGATATCATTTGTGAAACGGTTATTCCATAACGGTCAACCAACTCGTGATGGCGTCCGTAAAATTTACGAAGGGATGATTTCAACTTCACCATTTGGAACTCTTGGTTTAATAGCTTCCTTGTGAGCAGCAAACCTCTATCAAGAAAATCATGATAGGAAATGCAAGCACGGGAATATCGTATCAATTGGGAGATATATACCCCGTATGCAGGTGCTGCTGGAATGTTGCTACTTAGAAATGGAAAGTTCACAATTGGAAAGCTGAAATCATCTCTTTTGTCGTAAAGTTTTGTTTTCAACCGACCCTCATTGTCAATTTCTAGATGTAAGTCAAGATATGAAGCCGACTTAACTGTATCTGTAGTATCCTTTATCTCTAGTTCGATTGGATAGATGCGTTCCACATAGTCACCAAATTTTGAATTGTTTAGTGAAAGAACATCATCTATATAGCGGAAAGTAGAGTTAAAGGATATTGCTAACTTCTTATCTTTCTTCCTAAGAAGTTCCTGCATGAAGTCAGCCTCATAATAATAAAGAAACAAGTCGGCGAGTAGAGGGGCACAGTTTGTTCCCATTGGAATGCCGACAGTCTGTTGAAAAACACGTCCTCCGAACGTAACAAATATGTTGTCAATCAAGAAATCAAGCATCTTGATAATATCAGTTTCAGAGAATTTTTCAGAGTGATTCTTTACAAAGTAGGATTTATCCCTCCCTAAGACAAGATACTTGTATCTACGTTGGCCATTCTTTTTTATGAAGCAAAGTAATATCAACTCTTTCAATTTGTCTTTTAGTTTGGAATGTGGAATACTTGTGTACAGGGTAGAAAAGTCAAATGTTTTAATACTGTTACAAGATGAAAGAGAGTTAGATTGTATGTACTCTAAAAGATCTTTTGAATTTTTAAGTATCCACATCTGATTCACGCCACCTCTAGAATAGGCAGTTTCACAATAACTTTGAAGCCCGTCTTTGATTGCTGATAAAATAGATGTTAATAATTTAGAAAGAGGTTTCGTGGAGCACTTGGAAGACCCAGCAATATACCGTTGTTTGTAAGGACACTTATGTAGTTTAGGTATCCAATACAGTGATGGAAGATCCAGTTCTTCATCTTTGGTTGAAATTCCAAAGGAACATAGAACAGACCTATGATTATCCAGGATTTCCTCTTTGGTAAGTGTCGTGAGGGTATATGTTGAGTTACCAAGTGAATTGTCAATACCTAATTCGTTTATCAAGCAGTTGATGTAGTGACTTTTACACACAAAAACGATGTTATTTGGGGCTTTATCTGCAGGGACAACAACATATTTGTCATGGAGGTCGGATAGGTGTTTTGCAACATTTGGGTCTTTAAAGATTGACGTAGCATGGGCATTGATGGACCCATTCAGTTTCTTAATTCTGATTTGTATCAACGACCTCACTGTCTTAATCCATTCGGAAAGAGTGTCTACGTCTTCCTTCTCGCGCTTAGCCCATTGCCTGGAATAATCCTCGACTGAATCCATCAAAATTTTAAAGTTGTATTTCCAATTGATGGATTTAGGCTCACGATATTTGGGACCTTTCGATAACACATTTCGTAGAGAAGTGTTATTAACAATGTTAAGGTCACCGGTAATAACGTGGCCAGCAGGATTATATGTGAATTTGGAACTAGCACAAGTGCAATCAGGAGGTTTAGACTTGAAGTCGTCAATATCGAGATCCTGCAAAACGCGTTTGTAATTGAAAATTTTAGTTGCAATAGGTTTGGTATAGGTATAAGAAATTATTGGTACAGACTGGTCTTTGAAATAAGGAGGTATTTTCGATTGCACTAATTTATGATGAAGGATATGATTATGAAATGTGACTACATAGACAGTGGATATGGTGTAAGTATCTTCTCGGACATATGTTGATTTTGAGGTTAGAGGAAATAGAAAAATACTTCTATGCAATTGGCATAATTATAACTTGCTACTTGCATTTACAATTCTAAAATAAAGTCACAGTATTAAAAGCACTATTTAATCATAAAGCTACTCTTGTATGTGCAAATGTGTAAGACAAACATTTCAACTATTCAAATGAATGCATTGTATACATCACTGAACAACTCCGATGTATACAGGGTAGGGTTTGACGACAACAAACTAGTTTAACCATGACACATTCTGTATTAGATATGTTCACCATAAGCCGATACCGCAACTGAAACCGAAACCAAAACTAATAGTGAGGAAAATGGTAAACGTTTCTAATTTTGATTAACCCAGGAGTAAATTACCTTAGCCGTATTTGGCACAACTTTTTTGGAATTTTGGGTCCTCAATGCTCTTCAACTTTGTATTTGTTTGGCTTTTTAACTATTTTGATCTGAGCGTCACTGATGAGTGTTATGTAGACGAAACGCGCGTCTTGCGTTTAAATTTATAATCCTGGTACTTTCGACTAGTAACTATCAACCCTTTAAATCCTTTATATTGTTTGAAATTTGAATACATTATATGAAGCATTACTTCAATTAATAATTCTCATGAATCCATAAAAAGCAAAGTTACATTCAACCATTATTTAATACACTAATGCAAGTACATTGTAATATACAATTTAAGATGCTGATACAATTTATTTATGATGTACATTAATCATAAACTTTAGGAGGGTTCGTCGCAGGGAAGAGCTCATAGTTCTACAATAGGTGCAATATCATTCTGACTATTTCTATAAAAAGAGCCTCTTATTTATAAATATTTCGTATCTTATAGAATGTTCTAAAAAAAATCTTCTCGTAGACAAATTTGCGTTGATTGACGATTATAGTATTTTGATTGCGTAACTGCCTTACATTATGTGGTGTTGCAATAGGATGTTGAGATGGATATATGGTATTGCCAAAGAATTAAAAATCACGAGGAAACGGTAATATCTCGCGTGGAACGATTACATCCATATCACAATGGATTGGGCTCGAAAGTCTTTTCTACATGCAATGAATTGGGAAACTATTCAAACATTATAACATTACTCTATTCATTTCAATTTGACCTCTGTTTTTTTGTTTAAAAAAACTATGGTAGTAACGAAATTAAAGAAAGAACTTTTCTTAATTTCCTTTTCGAATGTGTTGTTGTTCTTCTCGTTTGTGGGGCTAACATCATTAAATAAAACATTCTAGTCCTCTTAATCCCAAATAAAACCAATATGTTTGGTTTTCTTTGTTTCAATATTATTTTGAAAATCGAATATAATTATATCAAATAAATATAAGCATTATTGTTCACCACATTTTAGATATTTCCGATAAAGCATTTAATGGAATATATCCAACACGTACGGAATCAACAAGATTTTGCTTGGATGCAAAAATTCTTGCAGACCTTTCAAAATGTTATATATATCGAGCGCACCAGGTTGAATTTATATTTCAACACGAATTTGTTAACATGTACAAATCCTTCAAAATGACTCCGAAGGTCAATTATAAATTAATTCCTATTGAAAATAATCTGAATACTTTCGTAATTTTTACTCTGTCAATCTTGCTAATCTGGTTGATGTTTAGTTTCTTCTTTTTCTTTCTTGAAGTACACTGGCAATTGTAAAATATTGCACCTATTCTAGAATTTTGGTTCTTACTTTCGACAAAACTTGTTATGTAAATAATGCATATCATAAATAAATTTGTATCCATATTTTAATTGCTTATTACTTGCATTAGTATATTTAATACTCGTTGAATTTATTATTTTTTTTGGATAGATTCGTGCAAGTTGTTGAATACAAGTCATACTCCATCTATTGTATAAATATTCAAATTTCAAACAGTATAAAGCAGTAAAAGGGTTGAACTAACTAAACATTATATATTTACGATTTATCTCACTACTATTTTTTGTTTCGGTTTTGGTATCGGTTTCGGTTTCGGTTTCGGTATCGGCTTATTGTGGACACGTCTATTAAGTCTTGCAGAATTTTACATCTTCAATAATCTACAACTTTATATTTTATTTGAACCTTTAAACGTTTTTGATTAAAGCGTCACTGCTGGGTAGCGGAACCACGCGTCTAGCATTCAACTTGGTAAGCCTGGTATCTCTCGTGGCAGACACACATGTTTGGCATACAAAATGTTTAGCTTGGTATCTCTCGAGGCAGACACACGTGTCTGGCATACAACAAGTTTAGCTTTGTATGTCTCGCGGCAGACACACGTGTCTGGCATACAACATGTTTAGCTTGGTATCTCTCGAGGCAGACACACGTGTCTGGCATACAACATGGTAAGCTTTTATAAAACCATTCTCACTACAGACACCGACAACATGGGCATAGCAAACTAGATGTTTATATGATAACACCATAAGATGGAACCCGAGGGACGTCAATGTTATACAAAAAATCAATTAACCAAAGGTTTTTTTTTTATCGGTGTTTCAAATTTGAAACGGGTTTATATAAATCTAATAGAGGACATATATTGCAGCTGATATCTGATTATTTAGATTTAGGTTTCTGTAAAGGATTTTGTTCTGATGAAAGATTTTGAAAGATTTTAAACACTTAAGTGTCTACGTCAGTCGATTCAATTAGGTTATGTGAGAAATTTGAACTCATTTTATCACGAAATATGCTCACATTCAAGCTTAAATATGAAAATTATAACAAATATGCCATAAGATGTTACTTTTCAGATGATTTTATGTTGTTGATCAAAAATGAAAGTGGCCGCATCCGTGTTGACTATAAATCTTTATATATGTTATGAATTATCATCAAATACAACTTACATTTTGGTGGGGTTCGTGTTGTTTATTCTTTAGTTTTCTATGTTGTGTCATGTGTACTATTGTTTTTCTGTTTGTCTTTTTCATTTTTAGCCATGGCGTTGTCAGTTTGTTTTAGATTTATGAGTTTGACTGTCCCTTTGGTATCTTTCGCCCCTCTTTGAAACAGGACGCATATGCGGCCCCTTCGATTGTAGACGGAAACCGTCTAAAAATTAACCAAAATGCTAAAATGTCGACGATTTTAGTAATCGGAATGACTTTATTATGCTAGTTCCTGGTAAATGTGCATTGTATTGTCAAAAACAGGCGATATTTATGTAGCAGAAGTATTCCTCTTTTTAATAAATAGCTAAAAGTTTATATTTTAACAATTTTGTAAAACTGATATATTTTGGGACCAAAAAGGGTTATTACTGGACCTACTCCTTTTGAAAGAATATTTAGAGAACTCTTTGTTATTAAACGAAGCGGTATTGATAGTATACTATCCTGTAGTTTCCAATATGTCGAACTAGAACTAGATCTGTCTTACTCATCTTTTTAACACATTTAGGCGAGATGTCGATGATTTTATCAAAACTAATTTCAAGGGCATATTAAGGAGTTAAGAAGAAATAAGAGAATAAATGGAAGATTGTGTATCACACTTCATAATAATTCGGTGTTTTCCCCTTGTAATTTATCTTTTGACTACTTTCCTACTTCCTTATTGTGATGAAAGTTAAGAATACAAGTTTCTGCATCAATCGAAAGTAAAGTATTTGGATATGATCCTTGCGTGCACAGAAAAATTATATGTAGACCTCCAGTGCATTTAGGTTTTTGTATTTGTTAAAAGAAGCAAGAACGAATGTAAAACATAACATTGAAAGACTAGTACATAAATTTCTAACTGCGAACACATGTCGCTATTGAGTTAAGACATTACGAATGAGTATATAATTACATCTTCTCATGTTAATACATATAAAACAAACTTTTGAAAGTTAATTATCGAGAGAGATCATCTTTTTAGCATCCTTGTTAAAATTAAAAAAAATAACAAAGTAATATTTACAGGATTGATAGACAGTTACCTTAGCATTATAAATTTAAGCATAATTTATTCTATCAAAGTTGAAAACCAATCAAAATATGACCAACGTCAATGAAAAAGTTGGTTGAAAAAATGAAACTCATCTACATGTATATAAAAATATTCGTTATTTTGCTGACAATAATTTAAAAGGAAAAACTGAATGAGAATAGCAGTCGTTTGTGTGCTATTATTGTCCACCTGTCACAGTTATAGCTGATATTTGAAAAAAAAAAACAGAAACAAAAACAAAAATTGAAATAAGTACAACCGAACTTCAAAACCAAATATTTATATTTATGAAAGAATTTAGTAGAGGTTTTAAGTAAGTTGTGGGTTCTAAATCCCTGACTGATTAATTTACTAGAAATACATAGATTACGTTCATTCAAATCAAAATCGTCACAACAGACACAGGCATAGCAATTGAGTAAGATGTTGCCAAAGAATCATCACCATAAAAAAGAGAAAAATAGCAATAGGGAACGATAAATGCTTGTTGCTGTTGTTAGTGTTTTCATGTAACACGTTGATATCACATGCCAATTGACGCCTTTCGTTTTCAATTTTATTTGTCAGAAACTGATTTTCACTTTTAAGCCCCTTCTCCTTTCGTTTTCCTTTTTAATAACTCTTTTAAGTAGTTCATGCATACTGTCTTTCAACACATTCAAGTCCGATTGGATGCTTCTCGTCTCCTTTTCCTTCGCCTCTACAGAACTTTGTGTACTAGGAACATTCCCAACAAGCGATAGATTTATGACTTAAAAGAGAGGGGGAATATTATATGGCACTTAAGAAATTGTGTTTATATAATTTTTCCTCATATAAATATTTGAGAAGCTGAACTTACACAATGCTTATTGTAAGACATTTCCTTTGTTTGAAGGGCGTCCTTGAAAATCTTGCACTGAGAACATTTTAAAGTATTAGTAAAGTTACGTTGGTGTTATATACAAAATAGCTTGAATTGGTTTGTTTCAAAAAGTAGTTTTTTTAAAGTAAATTTGACATTTCTGTTAACCAGGGTTACACTAAATTCACTTAGCAGTTTGTAAAATGCCATAATTTTCAACAATCTACTATTTTATTTGATTATTTGTGAATTTCATGAATAATGATTGACGGACATTAACATTTACCCTTCTGAAGCATCTGTGATTTACTCCTGTTTTTTCAGTGATATTAATATATGCTCAGTTTGTTTCCTTTTCAACATCGTATTTTTCATTAAGTATTGATTGTCTTTTTGCCGTTTTTCTTTTTTTTTTTGTGTAAAATGGCATTTGTCTGTTCTTTTCGGTTATCCATTTGATTATCTATTTGGTATCTCTCGTCTCTGTTTTAAAATGGAAAACAAAAAATGGAATAATTATAATATATAAAAAGACTAATTGATCAGCAGCTCAATGATATATAAATTCTTGACTTAAGGATTTGCCAGTGACACATATGTTACGTTTATCAAAAAAAAAAAAATAATCCTCACTAGACATGGGCAACATGGACATAGTGAACTAGTTGGTATGTATGGTAACACCGTAAGATTGGGCTAAAGGAACGTCGATGTAAAACAAATTCAAATTGAACGACAGTCCTGCCTTTTTTAGTAGTGTTTCCGGTTTGAAGCTGGTATAACTAAATCTAATAAAAGGACATGTATTGTTGTTTATATCTGATTTATTTAAAGTAAATTTCTTTGTATTAATTTTGGCAGAATATTACGAGAAATCTTGAATATTGAACGAAGCAGTATTGATATCATAATATCCTGTAGTTGTAACATTTAAATATGTCGAATTAGGCAAGGCCTGTTTTACTCATCTGTCAACGCAATTAGAGCGAGATGTTTGAAATCAGTTTCAAAGACCTATCAAGAGGTTAATCAGAAATAAAAGAATTGGCAGATTGTACTTATGACTTATATTTGACTTATAGGTTTTCCTACTTCCTTATTGTGATCAAAGTTAAGAATACAAGTATCTGAATACATTAAAAGTGATGCATTCGGACATGATCATAGCGTGCACAAAAAATTAAGATGTAAATCTCCAATGCATTAACGATTTTATATACGTGAAAGGTAGCATGCCAATCATGACGTTTAGTATGTGTTATTTGAGAAAAGCGGCTGGTGTAATGGCTTTTATTTGACCCCTCCGTCATGTTTTTTAAGGAAAAGTTGAAATGACTAAGGAGACAATAAATAAAATTGAGAATGGAAATGGGGAATGTGTGAAAGATACAACAACCCGATCATAGAAAAAATTACAACAGAAGGTCACCAACAGGTCTTCAATGTAGCGAGAAACCATGTTTAGAAATTAAATTATATATCAATTTTCTGATTACTAATCAATAAAATTAAAGTTACGTCGTCGCCACTAATATCTGCCATAAGGATACACACGTGTCAATCGACTGTAAAATAGACCACGTGATACCATACTGAGAATAAGGTATGTTAAACAGTTACTAACAATCGAATGTTGACCAACTTTTGAAGATGGAGTAAAATACAAGCAACAGTATATAACTAATTTTCAAGTAAAATATATTGATTGCGTAGAAAAAGAAAGATGACACACAATTTAAGGGGATCACTTGAACTCTATTAGAAGTAAGATTGGGAACGTGTGCATTGTTAGCTTTCCTGTTATGCCTGAATTACCAGCCATGTGATTCCTTCATCAGTGAAGATGATGAAATCGGGAATATGACACAATTGAGAATATAATTACATCCACTTATGTTTCATGTGTTTATTCAGATAAAATATCGTTGAAATTTGATTTTAGAGGAAGAGCAATTGTTATTTTCTCTATTTTTTACTGTAGTGATTTTTTTTTTTTTTAATTACCGATAAACAGAATAAAGGACTTTTTGTTTTTGATACTGACTTTATCACAGAAAATATCAGGCTCTCCCTTCGGGCTCACCTGATCTTTTACTGTGATAAAGTCAGTATCAAAAACAAAAAGTCCTTTATTCTATATTTATCAAAATAAAAAAAAAATTCTCACTAGACATGGGCAACCTGGACATAGTGAACAAGTTGGTATGTATGGTAACACCGTAAGACCGGACTAACGGAAGTCGATGTAAAAGAAATCCGAAGGGAACAACAGTCCTGCCTTTTTTAGTAGTGTTTCCGGTTTGAAGCTGGGATAACTAAATCTAATAAAAGGACGTGTATTGCTGTTGATATCCGGTTTATTTAAAGTTAATTTCTTTGTATTAATTTTGGCAGAATATTAAGAGAAATCTTGAATATTGAACGAAGCAGTATTGATATCATAATATCCTGTAGTTGTAACATTCCAATATGTCGAACTAGAACTAGGCCTGTCTTACTCGTCTTTTTAACGCATTTAGAGCGAGATGTTTGAAATCAGTTTCAAGACCTATCAAGAGGTTAATAAGAAATAAAAGAATAAATGGCAGATTGTATTTCAAACACTTCATTATAATTCGGTGTTTTCCCCCTGTAAGTTATTCCTTTTGACTTACTGTGGATTCATTTATTTTCGTGGATACCAATTTTCGTGGTTTGAGGAAAACTTGCATGTTCGTGGATATTTAATTTCATGGTTTTGACAAAGTATGCATATATTCCTTTAGAAAATTTGCAATTCGTTGAATATTTAAATTCGTGGTTTCCCGGTACCCACGAAATCCACGAAAATTGGTATCCAACGAATAATAATGAATCCACAGTATAGGTTTTCCTAATTCCTTATTGTGATGAAAGTTAATAATACAAGTATCTGAATATAGTGATACAAATATTTTGGCCACGAGCATCACTGAAGAGACATGTATTGTCGAAATGCGCATCTGGTGCAAGAAAATTGGTACCGTCAATATTATTACTACCACTGGGTCGATGCCTCTGCTGGTGGACTATTAGTCCCCGAGGGTATCACCAGCCCAGTAGCCAGTACTTCGGTACTGGCATGAAAATACGGATTTGTTTGTGTTATTAAAATTTGCTGTTACAAAATATTATAAATTATTATAAATTAAGGAATGTATCTCCCTCATGCAAAGCTCTGATTCCTTTCACGGATTTGGCTATACTTTTTAGACCTTTTGGATTATAGCTCTTCATCTTTATATAAGCTTTGGATTTCAAATATTTTGGCCACGAGCATCACTGAAGAGACATGTATTGTCGAAATGCGCATCTGGTGCAAGAAAATTGGTACTGTTAAAATTATTCGGACATCATTACGTGCACAAAAAATAAAGATGTAAATCTCCAGTTCATTAACGATTTTATATTCGTGAAAGGTAGCATGCACATCATGACGTTTAGTATGTGTTGTTTGAGAAAAGCGGCTAGTGTAATGGCATTTATTTGACCCCTCCGTCATGTTAGATGAAATGTTGAAATGACTAAGGAGACAATAAATAAAATTGAGAATGGAAATGGGGCATGTGTCAAAGAGACAACAACCCGACCATAGAAAAAACAACAACAAAAGGTCACCAACAGGTCTTCAATGTAGCGAGAAACCATGTTAAGAAATTAAATTATATATCAATTTTCTGATTACAAATCAATAGATAAAGGCAACAGTAGTATTCCGCTGTTCAAACTCATAAATCCATGGACAAAAATCAAAATCGGGGTAACAAATTAAACTGAGGGAAACGCATTAAATATACGACACAACACTACAATGTAACACACACAGAAACGGACCAAGCATCAGACAAAATCCCACGAGAAAAACGAATATAACATCAAAACCAAATACATGAATTTGGGATAGACAAGTACCGTGACACGTCTTATCGCAATGTGAATTTACACTCAAAATTAAGAGAAAACATACGACGCAACGTTAAAATGTAACACACACAGAATCGAACTATAATATAACAATGGCCATATTCCTGACTTGGTACAGGACTTTTTAAAGACAAAAATGGCGGGTTGAACCTGGTTTTGTGGCATGCCAAACCTCCCCTTTCATAGCCATGTGAAATATAACATTAAAATGACAACTCAACACCACAGGACTACAATATAAATAAATTGGAGAATACAATTGACAAAGAAACACACGAACAACAGCCAACAAAAGGCAACAAGTTAAAAAAAATTTAATACGTCAGAAGTGCATTTTATCCACACAGTGACGCCCAGATACAAATGTTTGAAAGCCGAAACAAGCACAAAGTCGAACAGCATTGAGGACCAAAAGATCAAAAAAGTTGTGCCAAAAACGGCCAGGGTTTTCTGTTAGTTACCAGAACATCCTTATTATTTAGAATAATTTATACTTTTGCAAACAGTAAATTTATAAAATTATTAAACAGAAGCTGTACATGATATAACTGACATTTTAACTAATTACAGGAAACAACTGAAATACATTACATAACCAGACATTTAATAGCATAGAATTAAAGTTACGTCGTCTCCACTAATTCCCGACATAAGGATACACAAGTGTCAATCGACTGTAAAATAGACCACGTGATACCATTCTGAGAAAAGGTATGTTAAACAGTTACTAACAATCGAATGTTGACCAACTTTTGAAGATGGAGTAAAATACAAGCAACAGTATATAACTAATGTTCAAGTAAAATATATTGATTGCGTAGAAAAAGAAAGATGACACACAATTTAAGGGGATCTATTAATTTGACCCCTCCGTCATGTTTTTTAAGGAAAAGTTGAAATGACTAAGGAGACAATAAATAAAATTGAGAATGGAAATGGGGAATGTGTGAAAGATACAACAACCCGATCATAGAAAAAAGTACAGCAGAAGGTCACCAACAGGTCTTCAATGTAGCGAGAAACCATGTTTAGAAATTAAATTATATATCAATTTTCTGATTACTAATCAATAAAATTAAAGTTACGTCGTCGCCACTAATATCTGCCATAAGGATACACACGTGTCAATCGACTGTAAAATAGACCACGTGATACCATACTGAGAATAAGGTATGTTAAACAGTTACTAACAAATCGAATGTTGACCAACTTTTGAAGACGGAGTAAAATACAAGCAACAGTATATAACTAATTTTCAAGTAAAATATATTGATTACGTAGAAAAAGAAAGATGACACACAATTTAAGGGGATCTATTAATTTGACCCCTCCGTCATGTTTTTTAAGGAAAAGTTGAAATGACTAAGGAGACAATAAATAAAATTGAGAATGGAAATGGGGAATGTGTGAAAGATACAACAACCCGATCATAGAAAAAATTACAGCAGAAGGTCACCAACAGGTCTTCAATGTAGCGAGAAACCATGTTTAGAAATTAAATTATATATCAATTTTCTGATTACTAATCAATAAAATTAAAGTTACGTCGTCGCCACTAATATCTGCCATAAGGATACACACGTGTCAATCGACTGTAAAATAGACCACGTGATACCATACTGAGAATAAGGTATGTTAAACAGTTACTAACAATCGAATGTTGACCATTTTTTGAAGATGGAGTAAAATACAAGCAACAGTATATAACTAATGTTCAAGTAACATATATTGATTACGTAGAAAAAGAAAGATGACACACAATTTAAGGGGATCACTTGAACTCTATTAGAAGTAAGATTGGGTACGTGTGCATTGTTAGCTTTCCTGTTATGCCTAAATTACCAGCCATGCGAATCCTCCATCAGTGAAGATGATGCAATCGGGAATATGACACAATCGAGAATATAATTACATCCACTTATGTTTCATGTGTTGATTCAGATAAAATATCGTTGAAATTTGATTTTAGAGGGAGAGCAATTGTTTTGCATCTTCGTTGAAATTAAAGAAATCTATCAAAGTAAAACATCAATCAACATAGGACAAATGGTAATGAAAAAGTTTGTTATAAACTGAAACTCACCTTAATAAAAAATGTTAATCTATTGGTGACAGTCTTCTTTCAACAATTGGAATGAGACTATAAGCAAAATAAGCAAATAATTAACCAAATTATAAAACAACATAATACAACTCTTTGCTTACCTCAAGTGCTTATTTGAAGGTCACAAGCCTTCATATGTGTATTGGCTACATCAAATATTAACCTGAAGATAAATATAAACTTATAACTAATGTGTTCCATGTCTATAATATGACTTCATAATATGAACACATATCAAAAATACGAAAATCTGTTCCCTTAGATACTAAAACATAATAAAGGTTTAAAATGAATATTTAACTATTTAATTTACTTCTTATTTATACACAAGAAAACTCTTTCTTTCAATTTAATATCATTTCACTCCAATGCTCTATTATAATATATTATTTAGGAATTATTTAATATTATAATCATTTATCAATCCTTAATGATTTAAAGCATGTTATAGATTAATTAATTGTATTTATCATTCATAAAGGTCATTTTCATACTACAGATTCATTTCACCATTCAATCTAATCAATCTAACCAAATCTTGCATACTCTGTTAAAAACTCCAGGACTATTAAAATAATGTGAGAAAAGTATATACAACTGACCTGTAATATATTGATATGAATTCCCAAAAGATTCAGCAATAACTATACAATAATTCATATAAGACAATTTGCAAACTCCAAAATTGTGAAATCTATCTACTTAGTATGACAGTTGAAATAAGAGTGACCAGAACAATAGAATGTTCCCTCCAAAAAGAACATGTGACCAAAATCACGATCCATAAGAAATATAGCCTTAATTAAGATTCTAAATATAGAAATCAAGGTAACATAGACAAACAGGTACACTGGTCAGTTTAACAGTATTCAGACTGGACAAATTAAATACCATTCAATTTGTAACTAATAATATCAATAGTATGAAAATTATTTTATTCCAATATATCTAATCAATATATACAAATTTACATTTACAAAAATATGCTAAATTCCACTCTACCACATGTTCGAGCGATTTTTCTCCCCGCAGTCGTGTGTGTGCTATTATCGTCCTCGTGTCAACACTATAGCCATTTTTTTTTTAAATAAATAAAAAGGAAGATGTTCTATCCCGTTTAAAATAAATTTTCTACAGACACAACCAAACTTGAGAACCTAATCTTTATATCTACGGGAGAATTTAAGACCAAAACAGCCTATTCATTTCTACCAGTGATTTTTTCTCAAAATTTTGTGTGAAGGTATTTCATGATTTGTGGAAAAAAATATGATGAAAAAAAATTGGGGTCACCGACTTAGTTTTGTCACTATAGCAACCTCAGTTACGTGTTTTCCAGAATATAAACATAATATTTGCTTGTTATCTTAACTCTCAAAATAATCCTTTATAGCAAACCTACAAGCGTAATTCTTGATTCACGTTCAACAGTAGATTTGTAACTTTCAAAAACAGGTTCAAGATTATAAGACTCGTATTGTTTTGATCTTCAAAAATATGATTTATTTCATTCCCGCCAAAAATAAAACGTCAATATGAAAAACGTTTCCAGTATTTAAATTATCTACCAGTGATTTCTTCATAAAAAAATCAAGAAGGAAAGTGCCACATGTACTCTTCAAATTCAAGCAAAAAAACTGTATGTCACCGACCTTTCAAAAAAGTTATGAGTAATTTTCATGTTTTTTCTCGTTCGTTTTGAAGAAAAGAGTTGTCTTTCTTCGGAACATTGAATCTGACGTCATAGTACAAACTTTCCTTGCTGGTGGACTATTTGAAAAAATCGCAAATTGGACGTTTGAAACCCACATTTAAGTGTCCAAGAATAACAACTATAATCACCTACTTTATTATCCGGTATTACATGGAGTTTAAATGCATGTACCAGTATCAAAGTTTATGATACTGTTGCCGCACAATATAAACCTTCAGAAACGTCGTTTGTCGGAATGGAAAATTGTTTGAAATAACCTTTCATTCCACTTTTGTTAGGAAAATCTGTTTTTGTCATCTGCCCCTCAATAGCAAAACTAAAATAGAAAAAGAAATGAAAGATATATATTGATATGAATTCCCAAAAGATTCAGCAATAACTATACAATAATTCATATAAGACAATTTGCAAACTCCAAAATTGTGAAATCTATCTACTTAGTATGACAGTTGAAATAAGAGTGACCAGAACAATAGAATGTTCCCTCCAAAAAGAACATGTGACCAAAATCACGATCCATAAGAAATATAGCCTTAATTAAGATTCTAAATATAGAAATCAAGGTAACATAGACAAACAGGTACACTGGTCAGTTTAACAGTATTCAGACTGGACAAATTAAATACCATTCAATTTGTAACTAATAATATCAATAGTATGAAAATTATTTTATTCCAATATATCTAATCAATATATACAAATTTACATTTACAAAAATATGCTAAATTCCACTCTACCACATGTTCGAGCGATTTTTCTCCCCGCAGTCGTGTGTGTGCTATTATCGTCCTCGTGTCAACACTATAGCCATTTTTTTTTAAATAAATAAAAAGGAAGATGTTCTATCCCGTTTAAAATAAATTTTCTACAGACACAACCAAACTTGAGAACCTAATCTTTATATCTACGGGAGAATTTAAGACCAAAACAGCCTATTCATTTCTACCAGTGATTTTTTCTCAAAATTTTGTGTGAAGGTATTTCATGATTTGTGGAAAAAAATATGATGAAAAAAAATTGGGGTCACCGACTTAGTTTTGTCACTATAGCAACCTCAGTTACGTGTTTTCCAGAATATAAACATAATATTTGCTTGTTATCTTAACTCTCAAAATAATCCTTTATAGCAAACCTACAAGCGTAATTCTTGATTCACGTTCAACAGTAGATTTGTAACTTTCAAAAACAGGTTCAAGATTATAAGACTCGTATTGTTTTGATCTTCAAAAATATGATTTATTTCATTCCCGCCAAAAATAAAACGTCAATATGAAAAACGTTTCCAGTATTTAAATTATCTACCAGTGATTTCTTCATAAAAAAATCAAGAAGGAAAGTGCCACATGTACTCTTCAAATTCAAGCAAAAAAACTGTATGTCACCGACCTTTCAAAAAAGTTATGAGTAATTTTCATGTTTTTTCTCGTTCGTTTTGAAGAAAAGAGTTGTCTTTCTTCGGAACATTGAATCTGACGTCATAGTACAAACTTTCCTTGCTGGTGGACTATTTGAAAAAAATCGCAAATTGGACGTTTGAAACCCACATTTAAATGTCCAAGAATAACAACTATAATCACCTACTTTATTATCCGGTATTACATGGAGTTTAAATGCATGTACCAGTATCAAAGTTTATGATACTGTTGCCGCACAATATAAACCTTCAGAAACGTCGTTTGTCGGAATGGAAAATTGTTTGAAATAACCTTTCATTCCACTTTTGTTAGGAAAATCTGTTTTTGTCATCTGCCCCTCAATAGCAAAACTAAAATAGAAAAAGAAATGAAAGATGGCACTGGCTAAATTACAGAGTATTTGACCATATCAGACTAGATGTGTGGGTTTTTTTCGCGTCAATTTCAGAAGTTTGCCGTTACGAACTCATTCACTACTGTAACAAAAGCATGGACGGACTTCGTATACCATTATTTTTCCCGACTAAAACGAACGTATAGAAATTATTCCATCTAGTTTTTATCATTATTTCTGAATATTTAAGATATAAGGAATATAGAATTATAGGTTTAATATATGAATGAAAGTTTTTTTCTTTTTTATTCTGAAACGTTATACATCTATCATAAAACACAATCCCTGTTATTCCTACCTCACGTGTTTTGAATAAGCGAGACAGTGAATATAAAATACAAAAAGTTTTTAATTCAAAAAGTAATTTACAAATTATATTCCGTTGAAAACTACAAAGTAGAATTTCTCCAACAGGATAAAATATTATGAATCTAAATTGCTCATTTTCGAAATTATAACAAAGCAAGGTTGTTGCCGGCTCTGAAGATCTGAAATTTGTTTTCAATCTTTCCGGTCATAGTTGTAGCTTAATGAAAGGGAACAATCTATGTTGGATATTATTCTTTGAGCAATTGTTTTTGTCATCAGTTAAATTCACAACAATAAAGTTTTCAACACAGAAAATTTTGATTTTAATTCACATTCGCTGAGTATTAATTTTATTAATATGATTTGTCTTACAGTTAATTTCCTAATGCATGTAAGCTAAAACTTTGGTTGGCTTTCTTGTTTTGTTTGTATGATAAATGTTTATTCATGCTTTGTAATTAAGATTGAAATCTTCATGTATAGGTATGTTAACCTGTATTTATGATATTTAAATCAGTTTGACGTCATCAAAATATATAATTATACAAAAAAAAAAAAACAAAGCTAGCAAGCTAACCAAAGTGTTAGTTTAAACATATTTATTTATAGTGGAACGGGAAACAAGTTTTGCAACTTATATTAATCCTTTTCCACTTTGTGTCAAAGTGTTGCTCTTCACACATTAGGAAATTAGCTGTAAGCTTCGGTGAGATCAGGAGAAAACTTTATCATTTCTCCTTAAGACAATTTGAAATGAAACAAATGACAAATGGCAATGAGCCTTTGTCATAATTTTATTTTTACTGTAAGATTTTGTCAAATAAGCGGAATAAATAAATTTTAACTTCATTGCAAGATCGGACATTATTTTACGAGAATAATTCAGACATCACTTACATGCATACGTTGACAGTACTTCTAGGAATAATTGTTTATCGGCCTAACCTTCTCAATACTCAATTTTTGAAAATTTTGAAAAATTGACATTAAAGTTAGAAGAATAATATCATAAGGAACATGTGTACTAAGTTTTTAAGTTGATAGGACTTCAACATCATCAAAAACTACCGCGACCAAAAACTTTAACCAAAAACTTTAACCTAAAGCGGGACAGACGGACGAACGAACGGACGGACGCACAGACTAGAAAACATGAACATAACTTTCACCTATCTTATTAACCTGTACACAAATGGGAGACAAAATCTACGAAAGTGAAAAAATAAAAAAAAAATGAAATGCAGATCGGCGCAAGTTTAAGACATAATCTACGCATGTGAAAGAATAACAAAAAATAAATGCAAATCGGCGCAAATGCAAAAAGTCGAGATCAAAATTTATATTTTAATATTTTGATTAGAACGAAGGTTAAATATAGTGTAGTATCATTTTTGTCCATTTATGTTAAATTTCCACTAGATATCAACGCGACGCTTAATTCCTCCTTTCTTGGGAGACGTATTTGGAATCCCTGAAAAACGCGAAAAAGGACGTTATAATTTGACGTTTTTTCATTGCTACAAACAACGTCATAGAGCTTTTATGTCACTACCAAGTTGCGTTAGTTGATGCGCATAAACAATAGGCTGTTTGGTCTTTAAATAAAGGGTTAAGTAAATTGTGGTAACTACATCACTAATTTACCAGTAAAAAAAGGCAACAGTAGTATATCGCTCTTCAAAACTCGTAAATACATGGACAAAAACAAAATCGGGGTAACAAATAAAACTGAGGGAAACAACTACACAACATTAAATGTAACACGCAAAGAAACGGACTAAGCATTAGACAAAATCTGATTAAAATAACAAATTTAACATCAAAACCAATTACATGAATTCGGGTTAGTAAAGTATCGTGACACGTCTTATAGTGAGTGATGTGAATTCACACTTAAATATAAGAAAAAACAAACAACACAACGGAAACACAACGTTAAAATGTAACATACACAGAAACGAACTATAATATAAAAATGACCATATTCCTGTCTTGGTACAAGGTATTTTTTTTTAAGAAAAACATGGTGGGTTGAACCTGGTTTTGTGGCATGCCAAACCTCGCACTTTAATGGCAATGTTAACTATATCATTAAAATGACAACATACTATTACAGCACTACAATACAAATGAATAGGAGAACATATTAGACATAAAAACTCATGAATAATAGCTAACAAAAGGCATCCGGTTTAAAATTCAATACGTCAGAAACGCGCCTCGCCCACACAAGACCCACCAGTGACTCCCAGATATAAAAGTTCGAAAGTCAAAACAAAAACAATGTTGTACAGCCCTGAGGATCAAAAGTTCAAAAAGGTTGTGCCAAATACGGCTAGGGTTTTCTGCTTGAGATAAGAACATCCTTATTATTTAGAACAATTTATGCTATAGCAAACAGTTAATTTTATCAAATGAATATAAAAGATATACATGATAAAACTGAAATATTAACTCATTACAGAAAACAAAATCCCGGATATTACATAAACTAACATAGAAAAGAGCAAATCCGACTTAGTCAAGGCCTTAACGCAAAAAGTGAAAAAAGTGACGTTACATACGAAGTGGTGAAATGCACAAAAATGACGTCACATTTGAATGACTAAATCTATATCTCAAAAATAAGATAGAATTATGATTGCTTTAAGATTATATTTGAACTAAATACTGATATTACATTTAATAACAATGCACTTTGCAATACTAATTAATAGCAAACTAAAGTAGCAATTAACTATATTATGTAGCTATGTCCGGTTTGTTTTGAATCTAACTTCAAACGTAAAACATCGTACATATAATGATGAACAAAATCAAATCTAATAGATAAAGACGGTGATTAATTTTCTTTACCATAACACATGAATATGATAGAAAAGACGTCAACACATTTGACAAAATCCGATGAGAATTACAAATATAACATCAAACTAAATACATGAATTTGGGATACATAAGTACCGTAACACGTCTTATAGAAATGCGAGTTCACACTCAGCAAAACAGTCACAATCGGGAATAAGTCACGTTCGGTAATTAAAAGATTAGACGACGTGATGACAAACCACCAATTGTTTTTGTACTCGTAGGAATCACAGTGTATGTCCAAATTCAGTAAAGACCCGTTTAAATTGCATTTAATTGTTATATCCAACAACAATTATCGATATCTTTATCTTCATGATATTTTTTCGTTAAACAATCAAGAATATTCTTAATATATCTGCCGAAATTTACCCCAAGAAACTTCCTTTGAAAACATCAAATGTTAACAGTAATAACTGTCCTTTCCTAGATTTAAGTTTTGCACGGGAAACTCCACACTAAAATTTACGACAAAAGGGACGATTTGTCGTTCCCTATTGTTAATTTTTCTTTTTTTGATGGTGATGATTCTTTAGCAATATATTATGGTGTTTATCTATAAATGCTCAATCTCTATGTCGGTGTTTGTTGTAACGTTTTTGCTTTTAATGAACGTAATCTCTGTATCGACGTCCTTTCATTAAATCGACGTCCAAATATGATGTCACATCATCAAATCAAAGTCCATTTTTAACTTCTCTAATCGACGTCTGAATGATTACTGGACTTACACTTATACTTGTTCCTATGTTATTGGGTTCAATATTATGACAACTTAATTTTGAAACATTTATACATACTATCGTTTAGATTTTTTCAACCAGAAATAGGTAACATGCATATTATTATAATTAATATTTATCTTGCTAAAAGGTTAGTCCAATCGATCTACATTGTAGTATATGTCATAACTATTCATATTAATGAATGTCACTCATGTACGTGTAAGTCAATGTAAATACGCCGTTACTACAATTCCCTTCCATTTCATGATTTTTTAATGTCAGTTTATTATCGATTTATGAGTCTGGTATCTTTCGTCCATCTTTTAGAGGAGCTAACAATTGGACGTCGATTACATAAGCATAAAATTGGCATTCGATTTGAGGATTTTTTATTGTTACGTCTCATTTGGAAGTCGATTTGAGGAACAGACGTCGATTAGAGACCAGGCATCGATCTGAGTCTTACACATATATAGATATATCATTTGAGTATGAAATACCTTATCAGATTTATAAAAGCTTAGTTATCTTAAAAAACGCCTCATAAAATTTGTGTTCACTCCTTTCTGATTCATGATGAACCCTTTGGTATGGTCTCTTGTCTTTTTTGAAGTGGGGTTTTTCATTTTCCTGCACAATGTATCTTACTAATGTAACGTAACAATATCTTGTATATCAACATTTTGCATATATTGAAAATGAGATTTTAATTTAATTGTATTTAACATATGTACAAGAAGAAATGCATTTTCTTAAATAGAAAATATATGATTGTTACTAATTACCAATAAGATAAAAAGACTAAAGACCAAACAACAGACACAGGTAGCAATACCATAAAATACAGTATATTAGCTTGTTGCAACATATTAACTTGTTACAACATATTAACTTCTTAAAACATATTAATTTGTTACAACATATTCATTTGTTATAACATATTAACTTGTTACAACATATTACCTTGTTACAACAGATTGAATTGTTACAACATATTAACACATTACAACATATTAAATTGTTACAACATATTAACACGTTACAACATAAAACTAGTTACAACATATTAACTTGTAACAACATGTAGATCGGAGATAAAGAAGGAAATGCTGCCTATTTCTATCATTATTATTTAAATATCAAGATAACGAAAAGAAAAGAAAAATAGTCATTTTTTACAAATATCTTGCGCATCTCAAATTTATCCAAGAAATGAATGATGATAATTTTACCAGTCATACACTCACATCAATATCACTTCGATACGAATTAAATGTACTAAGTATATTTCAGGAGTGTTAGCACATATTCACGCATAATGTTAAATCTTTAAATAATCACCATTACTCGATAATCCTCGAGACTACAAGCGTTCAATTTATAAAAAAATAGAGTACTATTTTATGCTGATAAATATTTTTGGAGACACCCATATGAGTCTCTATTTATAACTGTTTTTTTTTCAAAAATATATAATATAGCATGCAACTGAATTTATTTTTTTGACCAACAATCGTGCTGGTAATTTGTTTTTCATGCATTCAGATATAGGGGTCTACTGCATAGTCATAGTTTTTTATTAATACATCTGAGTAAAGATTACGTAACTATATCGAATGTAGTGTTGTATTATATATGCGTCACTGGTTTTTCTATCCTGTGGTGTTCGTTGTTGTGTTGGAGTTTGCATGTTGTGTCGACTATAATATTAATTGTGTGTGCGTTTCTCTGTGATGAATGTTATTACGGTTGGATCTTTTAAAAAAATCCTGTACCAAGTCAGGAATACGGCTGTTGTTTAATAATAGGTTGTGTCTATGTTTGTTTGCGTTTGTTTTTTGTTGCACTTCAGCGTTCCTGTTGTTCCTTTTCGCTTATAGTTGATGTGTTTCCCTTCGACAATATTACGAGTTTAATTATTGCGATTATAAAAAAATCTACATAAAGATGTATCTTTCTGTTATCAAAATGCGAGTTCTTATTATTGTGATACTCATCTAGTCGCATAATTTGCATTAATTAAAATCTCGCAATTATTTCTCAATATGCAGTATGCATTAAAAATCAAGGTTTTTTTTTTTTTTTTATCGTAAAGTGGTTTTAGTAAAACTGCATATGTAATAAGAAAGACGTCTAGACTGTATGAATGTGTATTGATGACTAAAGTACAAGATAACGTCATAAGTAAACGACGTTGGATATACAATAATGTCGCGTTACGTTATCGTTCTCTTCTGTGCGTGATTTCCAACATTCTCCGGCCCACGAAAAGTGAAAATTTATAACTTGGAAATAAAATGATTAAAGTCTCTCTGTTAAAATAATAAAATGAAATTAACTTTTAAAGTCCTTCATTAAAATTATAACTTTTACCACAGTTTGGCATAGTACGGTGTCACATTTATTTCATGTTATATTTTCTTGTAAGTTTCTCCCTGTAATCAAATTCCTGATATAATTTCAAATGTTTGAACTGAGATTTTGATTTTCCTATTCCTTGTAAACCATCGTAAAAGCATTTGTTTTTGTTAGTGTCTCTTGTCCACATTTGTGATTGTCGTTTCATTTTCTTTGAAAGGAGCAGTGGTTGTTTGTTTTGTCCTAGACGTGTCCACAATTGTAGAACTATGTTCAATGTTAATAGAATTCCTCTTTGTTTTATCATGGGTAGTGTGCATCTCTTCTATGTCTTCTAAATTGGTAGTACTTACGTTTGTTTCGGTAATTGAACCGGTTCTTTTGAGTGTTTCAGGAATCCTAGTTTGAACTTTACTGCTGCTGGTCCCTCGCCCCTTATGATCTCATCCGCGACAATATATCAGTATTATTAAGATCCAACAAGCAGTCCAATTTCAAATGATGTATCCTAGTGTGTGCTCATCTTACGTTTTGCAAATACGGCAACTTTGTTTGCAGTTTTAATGTGTTTCTTAAATGGTGCGGCGATTTTAGATACAATCAAAACATCGACTGGTATTTCTTGGCCATATATAGTTTGTATCTTCACTATTGCTTGGTTTAGCTTTTCAATAGAGTTGATCTTATCATCGTCTCCAAATCTAGATAGCGTAATTGCTTCTCTTCCTGTGGTTTTCAACTCACATTTCTCTGTAAAATGTTTTGTAATAAATGACCTTGTGGCCCCTTCGTCAAAAAGGATCTTTCCATGAATCGTTTGTTCTTTGTAGCTTAGTGGTGCTATTGCGGTCTTTAATAAAACATTTGGGCGATCACAATTTAAGGATAAATTTATAAAACAGAGGTCTAAGATTCCTCCGCGTTATGTTTTTGTACTGTACATGTACTACTGGTATTTGAAGTTTCTGTATTACGGTCGTTATTGTATAGGCTTGTGTGGTGACGTCTTTCACATTTCATGCAGTTTGATTTAGATTTGCAATCTGTTACGCGGTGTCATCCCTAGCAATTAAAGCACAATCTATATTCTTTTACAATCTGCATGCGGTCGTTGTGGTCTGTAAATTTGGTACATTCAGACAAAAAGTAGGATTCCTTGCAATATGCGCAGCAGACTTGATAAGATTTCTGTGGTGAATTAGTCTTTGGCCAGTTGTCGCGAGATTTGATGTTTTTGTAGAAGGTAGCTGTAGCAATAGGACTTTCAAATGTTTTTGTACTTCTACCAGACTTTAAAATTGCCAGATCCTTAAAAATAGATCTCTTAAGACCACCGAGAAACCTATTCTCACGTGTCAAGTTTTTTGTATTTCATTAGGCATTTCGTTGAGAATGACTGGTACTAATAACGAGCCGTACGAGTCTTGAGCTTGTGCAAGAGACTCTAGTCCACATATGTATGTTTCTCTCCTGTCATAGTACTTTCTAAGTTGTGCAAGCGTATTCTTTGGTTCGGGTATGTCTATTAGTGCTTGCATGTACGATTGAATGATCTTATGCTTTTGTCCGAATGTTTCATGTATGAGTTCAATAGCTTTGTTGTAGTTTGTGCGTAAGAGCAAATTCGGCAATAGTGTATGACGCTTCTCCTTCTAGTAAAGAATTTAGGTAGTTGAACTTTTGAAAGTCGGTTAGTGTGTTGTTGTTGTGAATTGCGGAATTAAAAGAATCCCAAAAGGATTGCCATTCAAGTACGTTTCCATCAAATGTAGGTAAATTCAATTTCGGTAGTTTGTGTAAGTTGCTGCTATTGACGCTTGAATTTGAACGTAAACACGTGAAATAGAGGCTAGTATTTTGTGAGTCACCTCTTAAGCTATATGCGGCGTCAACATTTTGAACGGGTTGCAGTGTCTCATTGTCCGGCGAAAAACTTCTAGCGGCTGCATATAAATTAGATGTTTGAATGTGAATAAATTTGTGAATTTGGGTATTTTCGTCTCTAAGTTAAATTTATTATCATCTGTGTCAATATATCCTCCTCCCGCACACTTTCTAAAATGTTCTTATCTAATATCGTAAAGTGGTTTTACTAAAACTGTATATAAAAAAAAACGTCAAACAGTATGAATTTGTATTGATGACTAAAGCACAAGATAACGTCATAAGTACACGACGTTGGATATACAATAATGTCGCGTTACGTTAACGTTCATAAATCTTTAAAGACATATAGTGGTTAAACGTGTAAAAAAAAATGATGCCAGATGCATAAAGTGAAAAAAATTTATGCAAAACATCAAAAGTTACAAAACCAGCCACTTTGTCTTCAAATATTGATTAGTTGTGTCTTTCACAAACTAGTGTGACAGTTGAAACTGAGCCGATATCAACTACCTTATTTAGCTCTTTCAATTAAAAGCCAGTGTCTGACTCTCAAACTCAAAACCTCATTAATGATATCATTCGTAAAATGGCAGCTGATGATCATAATGCTGGTATGGATGATTTATTGAAATTCATTGATGTATACTAAAACAGTCAAACTCAGTTAATGCTGCTAGTATTAACCAGAAAGCTATGCTAGTTCCAGTATTCAATAACTGATCAAATTTTACAGTCCATTACAATGTTATTCAGAAGAATTAATGAAAAACAAAGTGTATCAGAAATTTATCTCTGGTTAAATTGTTTCGTCTACAAAAAACAATAGTTAAATATTTCAATTGAATTTGAAATGTTGGCATATTATTTATGAAATAACTTTTAAGTTTCATAATATTTTTTATGTTGGGATAAATAATCATCACATATTTCGCTTAATATGGCCAACACAAATATTACATTGTACATCTTAACAGAATTTGAAAATATTTAGAAAAGACTATTGTTGGTGAACAAGTCAAAGAAGCAATTAATATACTACCATCAAGATAACATCTAAAAAAATACGGATTCTTATGCACTGACGATATTTGCGAATTCATAATATAACGATTGTAGCCTTTGTATGAGGTTGATACAGGATACATGTATTCGTCCTCAGTCAATATACTTCTTTCATGCCGAATTATCCTTGCAGTTAAGTTCATGCTTTATCTTACAATATAGTTTGTCAGTGTTGAGTAGTTTTGTAATTTTGACAACATTGCGAATGAGAATGCACTACTGGACGAAATAACAACTGTCCATACCAGTAACAGTCGTTCTAAGACTGTAATTGTTTGTTAAAGTTGTAACAGTTGTAAAATTTTACTGTTTTAGTTATTTTATGACTGTCTCAACTTTTAAAGTGTTTGTCTCCAACATAAATCGACTGCAACAACGCTAGAAATAGCTGTCACAAACATTAAAGGACTGATACAACTAATTTCAAGTTGTAACATTTGGTTTACAACTGTCCCAACTCGAAAAACGTTGTAACAGTCATAAATACACTGTTAAAACGCCGAAAATGTTGTCACGGTTATAATACGACTGTTGCAACCTTTTGAAAGTTGTTACAGTTATTTAATAACTGTTCCAACACGCAAAACGTTGAAACAGTCGTAAATAAACTGTTTAAACGTCGAAAAGGTTGTTACAGTTAAAATATGATTTCTACAACCATTATACAGCAACAGTTTAATAATCCATAAGTGTCGCAACTTTCAAATATTGGTAGTCATTTTATAGACTTAAAAGTTACGGATACTAAATTTCTATCTGACAGTCCGGGATAGGTTAAATTATTTTAAATACAATTACATCGTGTGCAATTTTTTAAAAAGGTTGTTATAAAATAAAAAGACACAACTGCCATACCCATTTAATACATTAGTATAAATAGAAACTGATTGTAAAAACAAAAACATATTGAAATATCTGCCGCTGAAAATTTTGGGATTCCCCGCTTATCTGGTAAATGTTGTAAATTAATAACTCAATTGACACTCCCTTGTCTCGCATCCCTTCGAAAAAAAAATCAGACCACCGTAAGAGATACCTGCAATTTCACATGGGACTGGTTTATGCGCATTTAATGCTTAAACACAGTTACATGCACCTGTTAGATAAATTGAACAAGGTGTCTCAATTTATTTGTAAAAAAATGTATCTTATAATATCATATAAAACACTTTTCGAAATTATCATAATGACAACGTTTTAATTTTTATAACCTTGTTGTGAAATCATTCATGCATGTAAGGTTTTACCTCCAATACCCGTAGATTTACGAATCACATAACTTCATAATAACGGTCAATATACTATAAACTCAGCGGGAATATACACACTTGTCAAACTTATCCCCGTAGAAAACTGCCGAGGGCTTAGTTCATACGACATGGACACTTTTTGATCTTTTGGTCCTCGATGCTGTTCAACTTTGTACTCGTTTCGGCGTTCAAACTTTTTGATCTTTTGGTCCTCGATGCTGTTCAACTTTGTACTCGTTTCGGCGTTCAAACTTTTGTATCTGTGCGTCACACATAGGTCTTGTGTGGACAAAATACACTTCTGGCGTATTAAAATTTTGAACTTGTTGCCTTTTGTTGGCTGTTGTTCGTGTGATTCTTTGTCAATTGTGTTCTCCAATTTATTTATATTGTAGTCCTGTGTTGTCATTTTGATGTTATATTTCACATGGCCATAAAAGTGCGAGGTTTGGCATGCCACAAAACCAGGTTCAACCCACCATTTTTTCCTTTAAAAATGCCCTGTACCAAGTCAGGAATATGGTCATTGTTATATTATAGTTCGTTTCTGTGTGTATTACATTATAACGTTGTGTCGTTTGTTTTCTCTTATTTTTGAGTGTAAATTCACATTGCGATAAGACGTGTCACGGTACTTGTCTATCCCAAATTCATGTATTTGGTTTTGATGTTATATATATATGTTATATTTGTTATTCTCGTGGGATTTTGTCTATATGTGTTACATTTTAGTGTTATGTCGTTGTTCTCCTCTTATATTTAATGCGTTTCCCTCGGTTTTAGTTTGTTATCCCGATTTTGTTTCTTGTCCATGGATTTATGAGTTTTGAACAGCGGTATACTACTGTTGCCTTTATTTATAATTAATTTGTTTGTTTTTAAGTTCTTGTGAGTATTTGAAAAGTATACAAGTTACCGTACTCGGTTCTAACAATTTTGATTTGATTCAGTTATGCTGAACTTTCAACGCATCTTTTGTAGCTATGGAAAACACTGAAATATTCGTTAATGTCTTGTATCTAAATTCAATTTATATTATTTACCGGTTTTTTTAATAGTCTAGTCAGATTTACTCAACTTTGTACTGTTATTGTACCGAGTGGTGTCTTATTCATGCGCGTAGCTACGTTTACGTCAAAACGCCCGGGCGTACACTTAAATTTTAATCTCAATAAAATACAAATAACTTATAAATAGTACATCAGCCCTGTAATTTTTTTTTTTTTTCAATTTCGAATTAAAGTGACGAATTTTACTTTTCAAACAAAAGGTATCATATTATATAGATTTGTTTCTCAAAGTCTGAATCTACTAGTTGTGAATCTTCAGAGAATTCTACCAACTTTCCTGCTATTTAAATGAATTCATTATATTCTGTGATTCGATATGTGGTTTCCATTTTTGTCAAGCCTGTGACATTTCTATATGTCCCAATAGCAACCCATATGCGATTCTAAATTTCGTCGGTGGTGTCACTCTTGACCCCCCTCTTTAGGATAAGTGTGGGGTTAAAAGGTGTTTATTTTGAATATAAATACCTCAAGCAAACCTTTGTATGGAAGTTGGACAGAAACTGTGCATGACAAAAAGAGTATCAAGAGCATAATGATGAAATTATCTGTTTAATTTTGCCATATTTAAAATTAAAAAAAAACTTGTTGCGCAAGTAGATACAGTCTGGGATAAAAGTTTGTTATAGATCAATTACTTTGTCAAACCTTTTTTGGATTTTATGATGGAAGAAGCTTTTTTCTGATTAATGTCTGAATCAAAATTTTGAAAGCTTTTTTTTTCTTCCTTTGTGGCAGTATTAATTTGACAGAAGGACTTATCTTTATTCAATTTAACGATATGGGACTTTTTCAAAAGATTTTATAAACCTTAATAGATTTTCGTTAAAATTGGGTCGACTCGGATATTCCAAGAAAAGTAAAAATATCTAAAAAAAATAATTATTTTTTTAAATCCTGTAAAAGATAGATAAATGCATTCACTTTACGCGGAAGGCAATTCCAGTCGAGAACCAGGATTCAACAGAAACCTTCCGAACATTAATTATTTCATGTTCATTAACGACAATTACCCCGTATGGCTCCTTTTGAACATATTTTAAAGAAACTGTTTTAGACTTTTCTCTATATCTAATGACCATTAGATTCCATATCAACACGATGAATAAACTAAACATTAAAAATAAACCATTTAAATTCTTTAAGTATGTTGCTATTGATGAGAATTTTCAACAACGGGAACGGTATCTCATTCTTGATAACCTGTTAGCTTACGGGGGCTTCGTCACGTTGAACAACTACCAACAGGTGTTATGACTTAGGCCCTCAGACCCCTCGCCGAGGTTCGGGCGTACACGTAACAAACACCAGTGTAGCTACGCCACTGTTATTTGAGGTTCAAATGTCTTTATTAATAACTCTCCACATGGACGCAAAAATATTAACCATCGAGTTCATATTTCGCCGGGTTTTATCACATATATAAACCTACATGTATAAGTGAGGTAAATGTACCATGTGAACAGACATGACAGAGATATATTTTTTTTGAGACAAGTTCGTCGATGGACGATGAATAAATTAGATGACAGGGAATTACGTCACCGTAATAACTATTTTACATTGTAGTGATACAAATCAGTATATCATGTATATACATGTACTCTGGTTTGTTGTTATATATATACATATTTGTATATTTGTTTATACAGTTACATGCATGCTAAATGTATATGATTTTCATCCATTTGAATATATATCATTCTATATACATGATATATATACATATGATATGTTCATGTCGATATATTCTGCTATCATACTATTCTAATATAAATGAAGGACTGCTGAACCAACGTCTCTAAAGTTTCGTGAAGGTAGAGAATCCTTAAATGGATAAGGATGTATGCAGGGTTGTCAAAAGAAATTCTAGTATAAAGTGCAGTGCAAGTGCATGGTAGACACTCTTCTGTAATAACTGATTTTTCTAATAGATTGGATTCGAGTAGGCATTCGTAAAGTCCTTTAAAACATTCTTGAGATATTCTTCTGCATGTGTTAACATATTTTAACACTGATCTATTAAATTTATATTGATTATTATGTTGGTAGTCATATATACATCTATGGTATTTTGGTTCCATATGATTTTTTTTTGGATACATGCACTGTATCATGTGTATATCAGTTTTTTTTTTAATATTTTTTCTTTTATGCTAGAATTGTACATGAAAGTTGCACCACGTGCACCCTGACACAGGTTTATTTTTCAATGTATGTAGTGTGTTTTGTTGCTTGCTGTTTATCATATTTGTTTGCATGTAGCTTTTGTATATAAATAAAACTATCATCAATGTAGGGCTGCTCGTCTGTTTTTTTTTTTACATTGACGGTGTTGCGTGCAAGGCAGAATCCTTTATATACATATATAGGGTGCTCATTATGAAGTATTAGTTTTGATCATTGTTGAAGGGTGTGGAGTAACCTATTATATAGCTAACAAGCACATCACTTGGTCTACATGGTCTATGGTTGATGGTTGTCTCATCAAAATTCATACCATCTCCTTATTCAAATTAATGAAAACCATGAAAATGTGCTCATTGTTAGATAAAGCCGGCCAATCAAACATGTACACCTAACATTCATGTCATATGCCAAAAAAAATAGTGATCCTATGCATGTACATGTACAATGTACATGATGTAGCTGATCACTTTTTTATAGTTCATTCTTATGTTATACTGTTATACCACTGTCCCAGGTTAGGGGAAGGGTTGGGATCCCGCTAACATGTTTAACCCCGCCACATTATTTATGTATGTGCCTGTCCCAGGTTAGGGGAAGGGTTGGGATCCCGCTAACATGTTTAACCCCGCCACATGATTTATGTATGTGCCTGTCCCAAGTCAGGAACCTGTATATTCAGTGGTTGTCGTTTGTTTATGTGTTACTTATTTGTTTTTCGTTCATTTTTTTCCCACATAAATAAGGCCGTTAGTTTTCTCGTTTGAATTGTTTTACATTGTCTTATCGGGGCCTTTTATAGCTGACTATGCGGTATGGGCTTTGCTCATTGTTGAAGGCCGTACGGTGACCTATAGTTGTTAATGTCTGTGTCATTTTGGTCTTTTGTGGATAGTTGTCTCATTGGCAATCATACCACATCTTCTTTTTTATATCACATCTGAGAAACATTGAAAAATAGACAAATTTTAAATCACAAAAATTCAACATTGACCAATGAACCCATGACATTTAGCTCAATGTCTGATGAACCCTGCCAGTCAGACATACATGACATAGACTCAATTGTTCCATTCTGTCTATACATATACATTAAATATACATGAAGTTGATCTACTGGAGTACTGTATAATATTAAGGCCAAAATAAATTTATTGCATGTTTCTGGTTTCTCGACCATACATGTACCTCCGTTTCTAGCCTACCCGAAACAATGTATTCATCATACATGTACATGTCATATTCATCATTTGATGTCTTTCCACATCAGATAACTTGTGTGAATGATAATTACAAATAATACTTATCAGTAAAACATATCAGAAACCAAACTTTGAAACGACTAAGACTGCACAGTGTATTATCTGTCAAATATGGAAAATGTTATCACAGTACACATGTACATTAACAGAAAAAAGTTTAGAACTTTAAAAACAAAATTTTTTAATAGAATAAAATGTTCTTAATTTTTTGGAGAGTAAAATAGGAGACACACAATTATTTATTTTGTACGTTTCGGAGTTTTTGCGTTCATTTTCGCTGAACTAGTATACATTATTGTTGTTTGTAAGCCAGCTGATGCCTATCTATGAATGCATACTTTCTCAATAAATTGAAGACCCATTGTTGACAGAAGGATGTTTTATGCAATTTGGTCGGATGTTGTCTCTTTGACACATTACCGTTTTCATTCTCTGTTACACCATGTACACGGTTAGTCTGCATATCGTTCAAGTTGAAAAAAATAAAAAATAAAAAAAAAACAATATGGTTTCAAGACCTATTGGCCAGTATCAAAACATAAAACGAAGTCGCTAAACACAAACAAAAATCCCATTGAACCAAAATAGTCCGAAGCTGAATTGTAGGAAGCAATCCGAATACTAACTGATCGTTGAAAAAGCAATCCACCAAACTCTACAATATGATCATACCAAACTCTTTTGATGTTTCAGATAATTGGATTTGTTTTATATAATTTTATTTCATGGTGAAAATTATGATAACATGAATAAATATAAAAGGAAATAGAATGATTTCCAATGAGACACCTCTACAAGAAACCAAACAACAAAGACAATATCAAATAAAGGTCACATTAAGGCCCTTAGCAAAAGGTAAATCCCGTACTACATAGGCAGCGTTCATGTCTCCCAAAACCCGTCTCTATTTTAGTGAAAAAAGATGAATATTAATGTCATATATAATGAATTAAACTTTGATGAGATGATTACAGTTGTTAATTTTTCTCATCCACAATATCATGAATATATGAATAAATGTTGGCAATATAAATTATCGATACATTTTGTGCTTTCATAAGGGCACTTATCGCGGTTTTATTTGTACTTTGATCTTGTAATGTGTATGTTCTTTTTGTAAGGCGATGTTCCTGTTCATTTCTGATGTGTGTTTATTTGCAGGGTCTTTTACCTTGTCTGGTGTGATAAGTTTAAATCAAACATGTGAATAAGCATTCCTCAAAAAGATATTTTCATGTTTAAATTTTTCAGAAGTAGAACCGATATAGTTTCAAAAGTAAAAACTAATAAATGACAGATAAGGTGTTACATGTTAAAAAAGATATGTGTTTAGGAAATTCATTTAACGATGATAAAACGTATGTGTTATTGTTATGCTTGTTATCACATGCTGTGTCATGTATGTATAATCCATATCGCTGACGTCATAATGATAACATAAACAGAATACAACTTTATTTAATCATTTATTGTTAGAGTAATCAAGTTCATATTTTCCTGATCATCATGACAGATCTTAAAATTTTACCACTCCCACTCCAATACACCGTTCCAAAAGGCCTGTTAAGGTTTGCATTATAACAACTATGATACCACCAAGGTCCTTGATGATTTAAGGCACAATGGAAACTAGGATGTGAGTCATTGTCCTGATCTTTAGCACTAAACTTTTCTCCATTATGATATAGCAACCAATCCACTGAAAGTAAATGAAACAATTGTGATTAAAATACAAAAAGCTTAATAACACAAAACACAAGGAGTGTATATTAAGTAAATTTTGATCCCAAGTAATAATTTCGATGATATATAGAGACGACATGGACAGTGTGTAATGCAGTTAAAAACTATACGTCGACAAAGTACGTTGATGAAATGGCTGCCACTGAATACTGTTCATTGTAAGACTGGGCATATTTTAAAATGTCAGAATAATGGTTGACCTGATGAGTAGCCACGTCTTTGTAGAAAAAAGTACCATCTATTTCTGTTGTTAGTTTCTTGTTCAACTGAATATGCTTGTTATTTTTTTTTGTAACAAAAAGCTAAACGCTAAGCAAAAAAAAAACAAAACAAATAACAAACAATTACGCGCTTAATGAGAACGTTGCTTATCTTTGAACGAATCACAGATCTCCTTAATCTACATGTCATATACACATTGTTTGAAAGTTAGTTTTCTCGTTGGCAATTATACCACTGATGTGACATCTTCTTATATCTAATTTGACATAAACTTGATAAAACGTTAACACTTTTAAAATTATGTAGGGGATTAATTTTATCGGTTTACTTGTTGATAGAAGATATTCAATTTAATGTTATGTTTGGACAAAGATACATCGTATGGATCAACCAATTCGTGATGGTGTTCATAAAATTTACGGAGTGTCATTTTTAATCTGTCCTCCTCATAACTTTGTTTGAGCAGTTTCTGCGTTAGGATTTACAACAAATACAACAGATCAACATACATACAGTTATATTAGCAATACATTTGAATATATATATATTTATTTATAACAATAAACATTGTTGTATCATAGTTCGTTTCTGTGTGTGTAGCATTTTTACGTTGTGTTTCCGTTGTGTCGTTTGTTTTCTCCTATTTTTGAGTGTGAATTCACATTACTATAAGACGTGTCACGGTACTTTTCTATCCCAAATTCATGTATTTGGTTTTGATGTTATATTGGTTTATCTCATCGGATTTTGTCTAATGCTTAGTCCGTTGCTGTGTGTGTTACATTTTTAGAGTTAAATGTTTATGTATCACTGTGTGGCCCTTGAGAATTTTATAAAAAAAGGAAGAGGTAATAATATCCGGTAAGATTTGCATAATAAATTGTGCTATCAGATACAATAATATTTTATGTTAGTTTTGACAATAAGTATCTGTAAAAAAACAAATGACAAATTGAATTATAAAAATAAATCTTTAAAGGCATTACACATGGTATCAAAGTGCTTTTGTCTCTTATTTTTGACTGCCATTTGTTTCTTTCTAAATTGTACATCATAGCTTTTCTTTAATGGCACTGATCAGTGAAATTTCTTTTGAAAAGCATCTACTGTTATATATATATATTATTTCATGTATAGAAATATCATATTATATGGGTCACCGTTTCGAACTCTTGACATATCCTCGAAAATGAAATTCAACTTATTCAATGGTAGGCTTACCCCACCAGATAA
The DNA here is from genome assembly GCA_037788925.1 of Mytilus galloprovincialis. Classification (NCBI taxonomy): domain Eukaryota; kingdom Metazoa; phylum Mollusca; class Bivalvia; order Mytilida; family Mytilidae; genus Mytilus; species Mytilus galloprovincialis. The sequence goes on from CM075339.1 coordinate 5,735,882, forward strand.
GAACCAATATTAATAATCAATATCTTTTTATTAAAAGTTTGGATAATCTCACAATTCCACAGAATATGTTTAATAATTTCATCTTTTAATTTACAAAAAGTACATAGCGGGTTATCGATAAGTTTGATTTTACATAACAATTTATGTGTGGCAAGAATTCTATGGTTGATTATGTATTGAAGTCACTGTAGTTTAGTATTGACAGGTCAAAGTAGTTTGAAAATGTCTTTCCAAATGAGATCTTCATCTAATATTTAACTCTACTGCAAATGTCCTGTTGGAGTCACATTGTTACTAATGAGTATTTTGTACATAACTTTTTCTATTTTTAAAAAAGACTTGTAAGCACAACATAACTTATATGTTTTTTTTTTTTTTTTTATTAATTTCCTGTTTATTAATAGCTTAAATAACACTCATGTATTCCAAAAAAATATTACGTTGATATGATAACATTGCTGTATGAAATAAAACATCCATTTTCATCTATTACATCATTAAGATATTGTAAACTATGATTAAACCAATGTTGATAAAAAGAACAGATTGATTACCAATTCTGATCATTTTGTTAAATCAAATAGGACTTGATAAACAATATTTGTATTTCTTTCTTTATCAGTAATCATTTCCAATGCTCTGAAAACATCTTTCCAAAAACTGTTTTTAATATATAAACTAACTTGTTTGATATAGTGAATTCCACAATTAAAAAGTACATGTAATATTAATATTAATATTGTTGAAAAGTTGTCGCATTGGCAACTATACCACTGATTGAACTTTTTATTCCTATATTTTTGATACATGATATACTTTAAATAGAGTTCATTTAACCTTTAAATTATGTAGAGGATTACTCTTATCGGGTTGCTGGTTGATGGAGGATATGGGAATTAATGTTATATAAAATATTGACGTTAATACTTATTTACCTGCGTTTCCTGAATAATTACCGACTGTTAACTTGTACTTTGAAGCAGCGTCTCCAATACTGAAAATTCTGTAAACAGCATATTTCTTGTTATTACTTTTATCAACTATATCTATCCTGAGTTCGTTTTTTTCACTGGCTGTCAGGGTATGCACGTAATTGTTTCCTACATTTACAAAGAAAGACAGTGTTCATTAATAGGAAAAATACACAAACGATACCAATAGGACATTCAGAAATTTTGGTCAACGAAACATGACAACCAAAGACAAAACAAAAACAAACGATAAAATGACCAGGTCCAGTAAACACAGAAGATGTGGCGTTGGAAACTGTTTCTCTCATTATTTTATACGCTATTCAGAAGAACACCGTAATCCGTCTTTATAAATGCTCGGCAAACAAATGTCTTCTGTTTTTTATAACGGTCACATTTGTACATGTCGTCACAATAACAATTTCAGAGGAAAGATAGAAACTAGGACGTCATAATTGATTTCGACAAATGACAAACTGAGATAAAACGATTGATTACATAAACAAAAATAACAGTTATTATTTTTTGTAGAGAAACATGTGAGTGTTTTGTACACAATTAAAAAAGTTAACATGTTTATAAAACCTTGATAGATCAACAAAATGATCAATATATTGTACGTATAAATCATTCATATTGCATTATTTTCGGTATGATCTTTTAATGCATTAAATAGATTAAAGGAAATCACTAACGTAAGTAAAAAAAACATAAAATTATGAAGCTGGTATCTTAATCTTGTCACTGATAATGAATATTTGATCTGATAGTCTACCATAAAAGTTGTTTTTTTTTCAAATAAGAAATCATATAATATTTTAGTTGAAAAACTACTATATTGAAAACATGCAATACTACATTTTTTTCCCTGCGAAATATGTATTTTTTTTACAATCACGTAATAGAAAAAGAACTATTGTAACAAGGCCAATCTATGAAAATTTAAATGTACATACCAAACCAGAATTCTCCATTTATGTTACCAAACCCATTTTCACATTCCAACCAGTTCTGATTAAAGTCAACTGATCCATCAAATCTTTTCTGAATAACCTAAATAGTATGAATAAATATGAACTGTGAAATATTATATAATAATAGGTATACATCAATCATTTTCACTTATTGTATTAACACATGTTTGTTTTAAATTGTTACGTTGAAACAAATTTGCATAGATAAGGTAATCACTATTGGTATACTAAGCATTATAGTTCTTTAAAATGCGAACCGTAATAAGGATTTCTTAATATGTCAGTGTTTACTACGTTTCTACTGTTTGTCTTGAAGGATTAGGAAAAAAAACACTCATAGAAGGGGAATGTTTATAATGAAGGACGACAAGCTCATTGTTAAAGGAAGGATTATACTGCGGTTGAACTAGTAAAAACGTCGACTTACGATTTTTCACAAACTGTTCAATATGATTTATAGCTTGAAAGCTTAAAAGCTTCAATCACAATCGCGGTAGTTATCAAAATATGCAATAAAATAGATGCGAAAGTGATTTTGAATAAATTTCTAAAATATCTAGAGAAATTGATTATTTGTGATTATAAACTAAAAAAGTAGTCGACATGCTGAGTTTCCTGGCACAAATTGTGAGAATATACATGTCTCAATTTTTTTAAACTGACATTGTAAGCATATAAATCGTGTTAATTACAATACAAAACTAGAAACAAAGTTTGACGTACTGTCCATCCTCCGCCGTCTGTAGACATATCACAATAAGCCTGGACAGACTTTCCGCCGTTGGGATATATTGTGTACACACCACTTTCCAGCGCCTGATTGCTGTTCTTTTGTATATCTGTGCAGTCTCTATTCTTTCTCTCTTGATTGGATTCTGTATCTTAAAAAATAAACCACACGATGGCATCACGATTGGTAATTTGTTAAAACAAAATGCAGTATTTTTGTAATAAAAATAAATATGAATAAAAAAACAAACGCTTTTAAAATTGTTACACAATGATGACTGCTGTACCCATATTTTAACTATTTTATTTATCATGTCTGTTTAGTTAAGGCATCATTGTAAATATACGGAATGAGACTGTCATCAAAGTGAGACGGTTAGCGCTATAAAACCATGTTTAATCCACCATTTTCTACATTTGAAAATGCCTGTACCAAGTCAGGAATATGACAGTTCGTCTTTGCACATGTTGTTATGAAAGGGCATACAAAGACAGTGGACATGACGTAAGTATCTTCTCGACCATATGTTGTTATGAAATGTGACTACCTAGACAGTGGATATGGTGTAATTATCTTCTCGAACATATGTTGATTTTGAGGTTAGAGGAAATAGAAAAATACTTCTATGCAATTGGCATATTTATAACTTGATACTTGCATTTACAATTCTAAAATAAAGTCAAAGTATTAAAAGCACTATATAATCATAAATCTACTCTTGTATGTGCAAATGTGTAAGACAAACATTTCAACCATTCAAATGAATGCATTGTATACATCACTGAACAACTCCGTTGTATACAGGGTAGGGTTTGACGCCAACAAACTAGTTAAACCATGACACATTCTGTATTAGACATGTTCACCATAAGCCGATAACGAAACTGAAACCGAAACCGATACCGAAACCAAAACTAATAGTGAGGAACATGATAAACGTTTCTAATTTTGATTAACCCAGGAGTAGATTACCTTAGCCGTATTTGGCACAACGTTTTGGAGTTTTGGGTCCTCAATGCTCTTCAACTTTGTATTTGTTTGGCTTTTTAACTATTTGGATCTGAGCGTCACTGATGAGTCTTATGTAGACGAAACGCGCGTCTGGCGTATAAAATTATAATCCTGGTACTTTCGACTAGTAACTATCAACCCTTTAAATCCTTTATATTGTTTGAAATTTAAATACATTATATGAAGCATTACTTCAATTAATAATTTTCATGAATCCATAAAAAGCAAAGTTACATTCAACCATTATTAAATACACTAATTCAAGAAATCTAAAATTTAAGATCCTGATACAATTTATTTACTGTAAGCAGGGAAATTTTCGCGATAGTTTTAATTTCGCTTTTTTCGCGGTAAGAAGTGAAACGCGAAAGTAAAACGACCGCGAAAATATCAAGGAAAAACTCTTCTAATTACATTTACTTTTACAAATTGTGACTTGGATGGAGAGTTGCCTCATTGGCACTCATACCATCACTTCTTATATCTATGTATATGAATAGAATATCTATAGGACTACTGTATAACACTGATTTCAAAGACGACAAATATATAATTTAAATGATAACTGTATCTCTTAATAAAAAACAATGTTAAAAGGCATGTCTTTAACTCATATCAGTTATTTCTGAAGCGAACATTACGGATATTGTTATGTAAACAACACTCATTAAAATTATGTTAATGACACCTGTCAATCAGTAATAAAGGTATCACCTCTTTGAATCTACTACAAAGATTGATCAGATCAAAAGATCGATTAATTATCATTAATCCTGGCAGCTTTTTATTTAATTTATTCCTAATTCGGTTTACTTTTCTATTATTGTGTATGTCTTTTTACGAGCATTGAAACATGCCAAACTTTTAATCTACTTTAACATTAATGAACCGAAAACAAAAGATTTCTGATTGATTTTATCATTTGATTTAAGATATATGTAAAGCTGTGCACTTTCCAAATCATTTATGAAAATATTTATCTAGGCCACTGGGAAATCGCGAATTCAAAACGGCGCGAATTAGGATCGTGAAAGTAAATCGCGAAATAAAGACGGCGCGAAAATTTGCCGGTTTACAGTATGATGTACATTAATCATAAACTTTAGGAGGGTTCGTCGCAGGGAAGAGCTGCACATAGTTCTACAATAGGTGCAATATCATTCTGACTATTTCTATAAAAAGAACCTTTTCTTTATAAATATTTCTTATTGTATAGAATGTTCTAAATAAAATCTTCTTGTAGACAAATTTGAGTTGATCGACGATTATAGCATTTTGATTGCGTAACTGCCTTACATTATGTGGTGTTGCATTAGGATGTTCAGATGGATATATGGTATCGCCAAGAAATTAAAAATCACGAGGAAACGGTAATATCTCGCGTGGAACGATTACATCCATATCAAAATGGATTGGGCTCTAAATTCTTTTCTACATCCAATGAATTGAGAAACTATTCAAAAATTATAACATTACTCTATTCATTTCAATTTGACCTCTTTTTTTTGTTTAAAAAAACTATGGTTGTAACGAAATTAAAGAAAGAACTTTTCTTAATTTCCCTTTTGAATGTGGTGTTTGTTGGGCTAACATCATCAAATAAAACATTTTAGTCCTCTTAATCCTAAATAAAACCAATATGTTTGGTTTGTCTCAATATTATTTTGAAAATCGAATATAATTATATCAAATAAATATAAGAGTTATTGTTCATCACATTTTAGATATTTCCGATAAAGCATTCAATGGAATATATCCAACACTTACGGAATCAACAAGATTTTGTTTGGATGCAAAAATTCATGCAGACCTTTCAATATGTTATATATCGAGCGCACCAGGTTGAATTTATATTTCAACACGAATTTGTTAACATGTATAAATCGTTCAAAATGACTTCGAAGGTTAATTATAAATTAATTCCTATTGAAAATAATCTTAATACTTTCGTAATTTTTACCCTGTCAATCTGCTAACCTCGTTTTTGTTTAGTTTCTTCTTTTTCTTTCCTGAAGTACACTGGCAATTGTAAAATATTGCACCTATTCTAGAATTTTGGTTCTTACTTTCGACGAAACTTGTTTCGTAATTAATGCATACCATGCATAAATTTGTATCCACATTTTAATTTTATACTACTTGGATTAGTATATTTAATACTCGTTGAATTTATTTTTTTTCGATAGATTCGTGCAAGTTGTTGAATGGAAGTCATACTCCATCTAGTGTATAAATATTCAAATTTCAAACAGTATAAAGCAGTACAAGGGTTGAACTAACTAAACATTATATATTTACGATTTATCTCACTACTATTTTTGGTTTCGGTTTCGATATCGGCTTATGGTGATTATGTCTATTAAGTCTTTCAGAATTTTACTACTTCAATAATCTACAACTTTATACTTGATTTAAACCTTAAAACGTTTTTAATTAAAGCGTCACAGCTGGGTAGCGGAACCACGCGTCTGGCATTCAACCTGGTAAGCCTTGTATCTCTCATGACAGACACACATGTTTGGCATACAACATGTTTAGCTTGGTATCTCTCGTGGCAGACACACGTGTCTGGCATACAACATGTTTAGCTTGGTATATCTCGAGGCAGACACACGTGTCTGGCATATAACATGTTTAGCTTTGTATGTCTAGTGGCAGACACACGTGTCTAGCATAAAAACATGTTTAGCTTGGTATCTCTCGAGGCAGACACACGTGTCTGGCATATAACATGTTTAGTTTGGTATCTTTCGAGGCAGACACACGTAGTTGGCATACAACATGGTAAGCTTGCGATTTTCTCGTGAGTTTTCTTTTATAAAACCATCCTCATTATAGACACCGACAACATGGGCATAGCAAACTAGATGTTTATATGATAACACCGTAAGATGGGACCCGAGGGACGTCAATGTTTTACAAAAAATCAATGAACCAAACGGAAAAAAAGTTCTGCTTTTTTATCAGTGTTTCAAATTTGAAACGGGTATATAAAAATCCAATAGAGGACATATATTGCAGTTGATATCTGAATATCTAGATATAGGTTTCTGTAAAGGAGTTTGTCCGGTAAGGGCTGAATTGGTCTCAAATTTCAGGTTGATCTGATGAAAGATTTTGAAAGATTTTTAACACCTAAGTGTCTACTTCAGTCGATTCAATTAGGTTATGTGAGATATTCGAACTCATTTTATCACGAAATATGCTCATATTCAAGCTTAAATATGAAAATTATAACAAAAATGCCATAAAGTGTTACTTTTCAGATGATTCTTTTTTTGTTGATAAAAAATGAAAGTGGCCGCATCCTTGTTGACTATAAACCTTTATATATGTTATGAATTATCATCAAATACAACTTTTTTTTTAAACATAAAGAAAAATGCATATGCGGCCCCTTCGATTTTTAAATGCTACAATGTCGAAGATTTCAGTAATCGGAATGACTTAATGATGCTAGTTGCCGGTATATGTGCATTTTATTGTCAAAAACAGCCGATATTTATGTGGCAGACGTATTCTTCTTTTTAATAAATAGTTAAAAGTTTACATTTTAACAATTTTGTAAAACTGATATATTTTGCGACCAAAAATGATTCTTACTGGACCTACTCATTTTGAAAAAATATTTAGAGAACTCGTTGTTATTTAACGAAGCGATATTGATAGTATAATATCCTGTAGTTTCCAATATATCGAACTAGAACTAGTTCTGTCTTACTCATCTTTTTAACACATTTAGGTGAGATGTCAATGATTTTATCGAAACTAATTCCAAGGGCCTATTCAGGAGTTAAGAAGAAATAAGAGAATAAGTGGAAGATTGTATATCACACTTCATAATAATTCGGTGTTTTCCCCCTGTAAGTTATCTTTTGACTACTTTCCTCATGTTTCTGCTTCCTTATTGTGATGAAAGTTAAGAATACAAGCTTCTGCATCAATCGAAAGCTATGCATTTGCATATGATCCTTGCGTGCACAGAAAAATTATATGTAGATCTCCAGTGCATTTACGTTTTTATATTTGTTAAAAGTAGCATGTACGAATGTAAAACATAACATTGAATAACTAGAACATAAAGTTCTAACTGCTAACACGTGTCGCTATTGAGTTAAGACGTTACGAATGAGTATATAATTACATCTTCTCATGTTTATATATATAAAACAAACCTTTGAAAGTTAGTTATCGAGAGAGATCATCTTTTTAGCATCCTTGTTGAAATTAGAGAAAATAACAAAGTAATATTTACAGGATTGATTGACAGTTACCTTAGCATTATAAAGTTAAGCATAATTTATTCTATCAAAGTTGAAAACCAATCATAATATGACAAACGTTAATGAAAAAGTTGGTTGAAAAAATGAAACTCATCTACATGTATATAAAAATATTCGTTATTTTGGTGACAATAGTTTAAAAGAAAAAATGAATGAGAATATATGATCGAATGATTATTTTCCCGCAGTCGTTTGTGTGCTATTATTGTCCACCTGTCACAGTTATAGCTGATATTGAAAAAAAAAATAAAAATGAAAAATTGAAATAAGTTCAACCGAACTTCAAAACCAAATCTTTATATTTATGAAAGAATTTAGTAGAGGTTTTTTTTAAAAGTAAGTTGTGGGTATTAAATCCCTGACTGATTAATTGACTAGAAATACATAGATTACGTCAATTCAAATCAAAATCGTCACAACAGACACAGGCATAGCAATTGAGTAAGATGTTGCCAAAGAATCATCACCATAAAAAAAGAGAAAAATAACAATAGAGAACTATAAATCATCCCGTTTGTCGTAAATATTAAAGTGGAGTTTCCCGAGTAGAACTTAAATATCTTAACCTAGGATATCACCGTTATTACCGTCTAATTTTGATTTATTTAAAGTAAGTTTCTTTGGGTAAATTTTAGCAGTTTATTTTAAAATATTATTGATTATTTAACAAAAAAATATCATCAAGATAACGGTAAGTGTTGTTGAATGTATCAATCAAACTGGTCGTTGTTGCGGTTGGGCATACATTTAAACTATGATTCATAACAGTATAAAAACAATAAATGAATGATTATTTAGAGTTCTCCTTTGTATTATGCTTGCTTACAAATTTATCACGAAGCATACCTGGTTTGTCAATACAGTCTGTAATGTTGTCCTCGGACCTTTGTAACTCTTCTAACTTGTCGACATCATTCCTCAGATGGTCTATAGTTTCATTAAGATGATTAATCTTCGCGTTAGTATCAGTCAGTGCTCGTTTCTGTTCGTTAGTGTTTTCATGTAACACGTTGATATCACATGACAATTGACGCCTTTCGTTTTCAATTTTATTTGTCAGAAACTGATTTTCACTTTTAAGTGAAAAAATTTCGTTTTCGTTTTTAATAACTCTTTTCAGTAGCTCATGCATATTGTCTTTCAACACATTAATGTCCGATTGGATGCTCCTCTTCTCCTTTTTGACCGCTTCCACAGCACTTTGTGTACTAGGACCAAACACATCACCGTTGCAGATACATAACAGAAAAGATAATATCACTACTACCATGAACTCCATTTCAAAAACTTCTTCTTGTAAAAATGTATTCAAGATTTCAAGAACACGTAGACAACTCAACTGTTTGGGTCAAAATGAACCAACGATAGTGTAATGACTTAAGGGGAGGGACAATATTATATTACAATTAATGCATTGTATTATATTTTTTCCTCATATACATATTTGAGAAGCTGAACTTACACAATGCTTTTTGTAAGAAATTTCCTTTGCTTGAAGGGCGTCCTTGAAAATCTTACACTGAGAACACTTTAAAGTATTAATAAAGTTATTTTGGTGTTATTTACAAAATAGCTTGAAATGGTTTGTTTCAAAAAGTAGCTTTTTAAAGTAAATTATACATTTATACATTTATGTTAACTGTTGTTACACTAAATTCACTTAGCAGTTTGTAAAATGCTGTAATTTTAAACAATCTACTATTTTATTTGATTACTTGTGAATTTCAAGGATAATGATTGACGGACATTAACATTTACCCTTCTGAAGCATCGGTGATTTACTCCTGTTTTTCGTTGATTTTAAGATATGCTCAGTTTATTTCTTTTTCCAACATAGTATTTTTTCATTAAGTATTGTTTGTCTTGTTGACGTTTTTCTTTATTTTTTGTATAATTGCATTTGTCAGTTCTTTCGACTTAGAGTTTAATAATCGATTTGATATCTCTCGCCTCTGTTTCAAAATGGAAAACAAAAAATGGAATAATTATAATATATAAAAAGGCTAATTGATTTGCAGCTTAATGACATATAAATCCTTGACGTTGGGATTTGCCAGTGACACATATGTTACGTTTATCAAAAAAATAATAATCCTCACTAGACATGAGCAACCTGGACATAGTGAACTAGTTGGTATGTATGGTAACACCGTAAGATTGGGCTAAAGGAACGTCGATGTAAAAGAAATTCAAAGGGAACAACAGTCCTGCCTTTTTTAGTAGTGTTTCCGGTTTGAAGCTGGTATAACTAAATCTAATAAAAGGACATGTATTGTTGTTGATATCTGATTCATTTAAAAGAAATTTCTTTGTATTAATTTTAGCAGAATATTTAGAGAAATCTTGAATATTGAACGAAGCAGTATTGATATCATTATATCCTGTAGTTGTAACATTTAAACATGTCGAACTAGAACTAGGCCTGTCTTACTCATCTTTTTAACGCAATTAGAGCGAGGTGTTTGAAATCAGTTTCAAGGACCTATTAAGAGGTTAATAAGAAATAAAAGAATAAATGGCAGATTGTATTTCAAACACTTCATAATAATTCGGTGTTTTCCCCCTGTAAGTTATTCCTTTTGACTTATAGGTTTTCCTACTTCCTTATTGTGATCAAAGTTAAGAATACAAGTATCTGAATACATTGAAAGTGATGCATTCGGACATTCGGACATGATCATTACGTGCACAAAAAATTAAGTTGTAAATCTCCAGTGCATTTATAATCGTGAAAGGTAGCATGCACATCATGACGTTTAGTATGTGTTGTTTGAGAAAAGCGGTTAGTGTAATTGCATATATTTGACCCCTCCGTCATGTTTAAGGAAAAGTTGAAATGACTAAGGAGACAATAAATAAAATTGAGAATGGAAATGGGGAATGCGTCAAAGAGACAACAACCCGACCATAGAAAAAACATCAGCAGAAGGTCACCAACAGGTCTTCAGTGTAGCGAGAAACCATGTTTAAAATTAGATTATATATAAATTTTCTGATTACAAATCAATAAAATTAAAGTTACGTCGTCGCCACTAACTCCCGACATAAGGATACACACGTGTCAATCGACTGTAAAATAGACCACGTGATACCATACTGAGAAAAGGTATGTTAAACAGTTACTAACAAATCGAATGTTGACCAACTTTTGAAGATGGAGTAAAATACAAGCAACAGTATATAACTAATGTTCAAGTATCATATATTGATTACGTAGAACAAGAAAGATGACACACAATTTAAGGGGATCACTTGAACTCTATTAGAAGTAAGATTGGGTACGTGTGCATTGTTAGCTTTCCTGTTATGCCTAAATTACCAGCCATGCGAATCCTCCATCAGTGAAGATGATGCAATCGGGAATATGACACATATAATTATATCCACTTATGGTTCATGTGTTTATTCAGATAAAATATCGTTGAAATTTGATTTAAGAGGGAGAGCAATTGTTTTCCATCTTCGTTGAAATTAAAGAAATCTATCAAAGTAGAACATCAATCAACATAGGACAAATGTTAATGAAAAAATTTGTTATAAATTGAAACTCACCTTAATAAAAATGTTGATCTATTGGTGACAGTCTTCTTTCAACAATTGGAATGATACTATATGTTCGAGCGATTTTTCTCCCCGCAGTCGTGTGTGTGATATTATCATCCTCGTGTCAACACTAAAGCCAGTTTTTAAAAAAAATAAATAAAAAGGAAGATGCTCTATCCCGTTTAAAATAAATTTTCTACAGACACAACAAAACTTGAAAACCAAATCTTTATATCTACGGGCGAATTAAAGACCAAACAGCCTATTCATTTCTACCAGTGATTTTTCCTTAAAATATTGTGTGAAGGTATTTCATGATTTGTAGACAAAAATATGATGAAAAAAAATTGTGGTCACCGACTTAGTTTTGTCACTATAACAACCTCAGTTACGTGTTTTCCAGAATATTAACATAATATTTGCATGTTATCTTAACTCTCAAAATAATCCTTTATATCAAACCTACAAGCGTAATTCTGGATTCACGTTAAACAGTAGATTTGTATCTTTCAAATACAGGTTCAAGATTTTAAGACTCGTATTAGTTTGATCTTCAAAAATATGATTTATTTCATTCCCGCCAAAAATAAAACGTAAATATGAAAAACGTTTCCAGTATTTAAATTATCTACCAGTGATTTCTTCATAAAAATTTAAAGAAGGACAGTGGCACATGTACTCTTCAAATCTAAATGCCTAAGGAGACAATACATAAAATTGAGAATGGAAATGGGGAATGTGTCAAAGAGACAACAACCCGACCATAGAAAAAACATCAGCAGAAGGTCACCAACAGGTCCTCAATGTAGCGAGAAACCATGTTTAGAATTAGATTATATATCAATTTTCTGATTACAAATCAATAAAATTAAAGTTACGTCGTCGCCACTAACTCCCGACATAAGGATACACACGTGTCAATCGACTGTAAAATAGACCACGTGATACCATACTGAGAAAAAGTATGTTAAATAGTTACTAACAATCGAATGTTGACCAATTTTTGAAGATGGAGTAAAATACAAGCAACAGCATATAACTAATGTTCAAGTAACATATATTGATTACGTAGAATAAGAAAGATGACACACAATTTAAGGCAAAAAAAACTTTTTGTCACCGACCTTTCAAAAAAGTTATGAGTAATTTTCATGTTTTTGTCTCGTTCGTTTTGAAGAAAAGAGTTTTATTTCTTCGGAATATTGAATCTGACGTCATAATACAAACTTTCATTGCTGGTGGACTATTTGAAAAAAATTGCAAATTGGACGTTTGAAACCCACATTTAAATTTCCAAGAATAACAACTATATTCACCTACTTTATTATCCGGTATTACATGGAGTTTAAATGCATGTACCAGTATCAAAGTTTATGATACTGTTGACGCACAATATTAACCTTCAGAAACACTGTTTGTCGGAATGGAAAATTGTTTGAAATAACCTTTCATGCCACTTTTGTTAGGAAAATCTGTTTTTGTCATCTGCCCCTCATTAGCAAAACTATTGAAAATAGAAAAAGAAATGAAAGATGGCACTGGCTAACTTACAGAGTATTTGACCATATCAGACTCGATGTGTGTTTTTTTTTCGCGTCAATTTCAGAAGTTTGCCGTTACGAACTCATTCACTACTGTTAACAGACGGACATACAAAAGCATGGACGGACTTCGTATACCATTATTTTTCCCGACTAAAACGAACGTATAGAAATTATTCCATCTAGTTTCTATCATTATTTCTGAATATTTAAGATCTAAGGAAATTAGAATTATAGGTTTAATATATGAATAAAAGTTTTTTTTAATTCTAAAACGTTATACATCTATCACAAAACACAATCCCTGTTATTCCTACCTCATGTGTATAGAATAAACGAGACAGTGAATATAAAATACAAAAAGTTTTTAATTCAAAAAGTAATTTACAAATTATTTTCCGTTGAAAACTACAAAGTGAAATTTCTCCAACAGGATAAAATATTATGAATCTAAATTGCTCATTTTCGAAATTGAAACAAAGACAAGGTTGTTGCCGGCATTGAAAATCTGAAATTTGTTTTCAATCTTTCCGGTCATAGTTGTAGCTTAATGAAAGGGAGCAAACTATGTTGGATATTATTCTTTGAGCAATTGTTTTTGCCATAAGTTAAATTCACAACAATAAAGTTTTCAACACAAAAAATTTTGATTTTAATTCACATTCGCTGAGTATTAATTTTATTAATATGTTTTGTCTTACAGCTAATTTCCTAATGCATGTAAGCTAAAACTTTGGTTGGCTTTCTTGTTTTGTTTGTTTGATAAATGTTTATTCATGCTTTGTAATTAAGATTGAAATCTTCATATATAGGTATGTTAACCTGTTTTTATGATATTTAAATCAGTTTGACGTTATCAAAATATAGAATTATACAAAATAAACAAACAAAGCTAGCAAGCTAACCAAAGTGTTAGTTTAAACATATTTATTTATAGTGGAACGGGAAACAAGTTTTGCAACTTATATTAATCCTTTTCCACTTTGTGCCAGAGTGTTGCTCTCAACACATTAGGAAATTAGCTGTAAGCTTCAGTGAGATCAGGAGAAAACTTTATCATTTCTCCTTAAGATAATTTGAAGTTAAACAAATGACAAATGGCAATGAGCCTTTGTCATAATCTTATTTTTACTGTAAGATTTTGTCAAATAAGCAGAATAAATAAATTTTAACTTCATTGCAAGATCGGACATTATTTTACGAGAATAATTAAGACATCAGTTACATGCATACGTTGACAGTATGTCAAAACTTCTAGGAATAACCTTCTCAATACTCAATTTTTGAAAATTTTGAAACATTGACATTAAAATTAGAAGGATCATATGATAAGGAACATGTGTACTAAGTTTTTAAGTTGATAGGACTTCAACATTATCAAAAACTACCGCGACCAAAAACTTTAACCAAAAACTTTAGCCTAAAGCGGGACAGACGGACGAACGAACGGATGCACAGACTAGAAAACATAAACATAACTTTCACCTATCTAATTAACCTGTACACAATCGGCGACAAATGGGAGACAAAATCTACGAAAGTGAAAGAATAAAAAAAAATGAAACGCAGATCAGCGCAAGTTTACGACATAATATAATCTACGCATGTGAAAGAATAACAAAAAAATAAATGCAAATCGGCGCAAATGCAAAAAGTCGAGATCAAAATTTATATTTTATTATTTTTAATATAACGAAGGTTAAATATAGTGTAGTATCATTTATGTCCATTTATGTTAAATTTCCACTAGATATCAACGCGGCGCCTAATTCCTCCCTTCTTGGGAGACGTATTTGTAAGCGCACACCTTGTTGGAATCCCTGAAAAACGCGAAAAAGGACGTTATAATTTGAAGTTTTTTCATTACTAGAAACAACGTCATAGAACTTTTATGTCACTACCAAGTTGCGTTAGTTGATTCGCATAAAAAATAGGCTGTTTGGTAAAATGTGGTAACTACATCACTAATTTACCAGTATATCGCTCTTCAAAACTCGTAAATACATGGACAAAAACAAAATCGGGGAAACAAATAAAACTGAGGGAAACGCATTAAATATAAGAGGAGAACAACTACACAACATTAAAATGTAACACGCAAAGAAACGGACTAAGCATTAGACAAAATCTGATGCGAATAACAAATTTAACATCAAAACCAAATACATGAATTTGGGGTAGAAAAGTATAGTGACACGTCTTATAGTGATGTGAAAAACATGGTGGGTTGAACCTGGTTTTGTGGCATGCCAAACCTCACACTTTAATGGTAATGTTAACTATATCATTAAAATGACAACATAATATTACAGCACTACCATACAAATCAATAGGAAAACATATTAGACATAAAAACACATGAATAATAGCAAACAAAAGGCATCCGGTTTAAAATTCAATACGTCAGAAATGCGCCTCGCCCACACAAGACCCACCAGTGACTCCCAGATATAAAAGTTCGATAGTTAAAACAAAAACAATGTTGTACAGCCCTGAGGATCAAAAGTTCAAAAAGGTTGTGCTAAATACGGCTAAGGTTTTCTGCTTGGGATAAAAACATCCTTATTATTTAGAACAATTTATGCTATAGCAAACAGTTAATTTTATCAAATGAATATAAAAGATATACATGATAAAACTGAAATATTAACTCATTACAGAAAACAAAATCCCGTATATTACATAAACTAACATAAAAAATAGCAAATCCAACTTAGTCAAGGCCTTAACGCAAAAAGGGAAAAAAAGTGACGTCACATACGAAGTGGTGAAATGCACAAAAATGACGTCACATTTGAATGACTAAATCTATATCTCAAAAATAAGATAGAATTATGATTGCTTTAAAATTCTATTTGAACAAAATACTGATACTACATTTAATAACAATGCACTTTGCAATACTAATTAATAGCAAACTAAAGTAGCAATTAACTATATTATGTAGCTATGTCCGGTTTGTTTTGAATCTAACTTCAAACGTAAAACATCGTACAGATAATGATGAACAAAATCAAATCTAATAGATAAAGGCCGTGATTAATTTTTCTTTACCATAACACATGAATATGATAGAAAAGACGTCAACACATTTGACAAAATCCGATGAGAATTACAAATATAACATCAAACTAAATACATGAATTTGGGATACATAAGTACCGTAAAACGTCTTATAGAAATGCGAATTCACACTCAGCAAAACAGTCACAATCGGGAATAAGTCACGTTCGGTAAATAAAAGATTAGACGACGTAATGACAAGCCACAAATTGTGTTTGTACTCGTAGGAATCACAGTGTATGTCCAAATTCAGTAAAGACCCGTTTAAATTGCATTTAATTGTTATATCCAACAGCAATTATCGATATCTTTATCTTCATGATATTTTTTGGTTAAACAATCAAGAATTTTCTTAAGATATCTGTCGAAATTTACCCAAAGAAACTTACTTTGAAAACATCAAATGTTAACAGTAATAACTGTCCTTTCCTCGATCTAGATATTTAAGTTTTGCACGGGAAACTCCACACTAAAATTTACGACAAAAGGGACGATTTGTCGTTCCCTATTGTTAATTGTCCTTTTTTTGATGGTGATGATTCTTTAGCAATATCTTATGGTGTTTATCTATTAAAACTCAATCTCTATGCCGGTGTTTGTTGTGACGTTTTTGATTTTAATGAACGTAATCTCTGTATGGACGTCCTTTCAATAAATCGACGTCCAAATATGATGTCACATCATCAAATCAAAGTCCATTTTTAACTTCTCTAATCAACGTCTGAATGATTACTGGACTACTTACACTTATACATGTTCATATGTTGTAGGGTTCAAGATTATGACAACTTAATTTTGAAACATTTATACATACTATCGTTTAGATTTTTTCAACCAGAAATAGGTAACATGCATATCATTCTAATTAATATTTATCTTGCTAAAAGGTTAGTCCAATCGCTCTACATTGTAGTAGATGTCATAACTATTCATATTAATGAATGTCACGCATATCCGTGTAAGTCAATGTAAATACGCCGTTACTACAATTTCCTTTAATTTCATGATTTTTTAATGTAATTTTTTTTATCGATTTACGAGTCTGGTATCTTTCGTCCATCTTTTAGAGGAGCTAACAATTGGACGTCGATTACATAAGCATAAAATTGGCATTCGATTTGAGGATATTTTATTGTTACGTCTGATTTGGACGTCAATTTGAGGAACCGACGTCGATTAGAGACCGTACATCGATCTGAGTCTTACACATAATTTTTTATATAGATATATCATTTGAGTATGAAAGACCTTATTAGATTTATAAAAACTTAGTTATCTTAAAGAACGGCTCATAAAATTTGTGTTCATTCCTTTCTGATTCATGATCAACCCTTTGATATGGTCTCTTGTCTTATTCGAAGTGAGGTTTTTCATTTTTCTGCACAATGTATCTTACTAATGTAACGTAACAATATCTTGTATATCAACATTTTCCATATATTGAAAATGAGATTTTAATTTAATTGTATTTAACAAATGTACAAGAAGAAATTGATTTTCTTAAATAGAAAATATATGATTGTTACTAATTACCAATAAGATAAAAAGACTAAAGACCAAACAACAGACACAGGTAGCAATACCATAAAATACATTATATTAGCTTGTTACAACATATTAACTTGTTACAACATATTAACTTGTTACAACATATTACCTTGTTATAACATAAAACTTGTTACAACATATCAACTTGCTTTAACATATTAATTTGCTTTAACATATTAACTTGTTACAACATATTACCTTGTTACAACATATTAATATGTTACAACATATTAACTAATTACAACATATTCACTTGTTATAACATATTAACTTGTTACAACATATTACCTTGTTATAACATGTTAACTTGTTACAACATATTAACACGTTACAACATATTAACTTGTTACAACATATTAACTTGTTACAACATATTAACTTGTTATAACATATTAATTTGTTACAACATATCCACTTGTTATAACATATTAACCTGTAACAACATATTAACTTGTTACAACATATTAACTTGTTACAACATATTAACTTGTTACAACATGTTAACTTGTTATAACATATTAATTTGTTACAACATATTCACTTGTTATAACATATTAACTTGTAACAACATATTAACTTGTTACAACATATTAACTTGTTACAACATATTAACTTGTTACAACATAATATGAGGCAGGCATTACCTGTAAATGGGGACGAAGTCTGTATGAATTATTTTTTTGTAACTTAATTATTTGTAAAAAAAAAAAAAGAAACGGAAATACCGTAACGTTTCCGAGTTTGGTTCTGTTGTTAGGGATTTTAGTTGTGACGTTATTTAAATTATGACGTCATATGCAATGTAAACAAAGAAACGCTATCATTAGGTAACGTTTTTTCATATCAAGGAATTATTAAAAATGAAATTGGTATTGCGCGTTTCTTCCTATTTTATACTAGACTGATAAATATATATTTTACTCAAAGTTTCATACAAACGAGACCGGAAAAAGGAAGTATATTGTACATTTCTGCGCAGGTTCGGGATTTCAAAACATGACATAAAAAAAATTGAACTATTTTGAGTTCATTAGTACAATGAAAAATTAGGGAAATTTTCCCGAATTTTTTTTTTTTATTGAATTTTCTACTGTTATTGGGGACTTCGTCCCCATATTAACTTGTTACAACATATTAACCTGTTAAAAATTAACATATTAACACGTTACGACATATTAAATATCATTTTGATATGAATTAAATGTATTAAGCATATTTCAGGAGTCTTAGCTCATATTCACGCATAATTTTTAATCTATGAATAATCACCATTACTCGATAATCCTCGAGACTGCATGCGTTCAATTTATAAAAAAATAGAGTACTCTTTTATGCTGATAAATATTCTTTCGAGACACCCATAAGAGTCTCTATTTATAACTGGTTTTTGTTTCCAAAAATATGTAATATAGCATGCAACTGCGTTTATTTGTTTGACCAACAATCGTGCCGGTAATTTGTTAATCATGCATTCAGTAATAGGCTACTATTGCATATTCATAGGTTTTTATTAATACATCTGAGCATCGATTACGTAACTATATCTAATGTAGTGGTGTATTATATATGCGTCACTGGTTTTTCTATCCTGTGGTGTTTGTCATTGTTGGTGTATGTTCGTTGTTGTGTTGGAGTTTGCATGTTGTGTCTACTATATAATTAATTGTGTGTCCGTTTCTCTATGATGAATGTTATTACGGTTGGATCTTTTTTAAAAATCCTGTACCAAGTCAGGAATACGGCTGTTGTTTTATAAAAGGTTGTGTCTATGTTTGTTTGCGTTCGTTTTTTGTTGCACTTCAGTCTTCCTGTTGTTCCTTTTCGCTTATAGTTGATGTGTTTCCGTTGGACAATATTACGAGTTTAATTATTGCGATTATAAAAAAATCTACATTAAAATATATGTTTATGTTATCAAAATGCGAGATCTTATTATTGCGATACTCATCTAGTCGCATAATTTGCATTAATTTAAATCTCGCAATTATTTCTCAATATACAGTATGCATTAAAAATCAAGGTTTTTGTCGTAAAGTGGTTTTACTAAAACTGCATATGTAATAAAAAACAAACTGTATGAATTTGTATTGATGACTAAAGTACAAGATAACGTCATAAGTACACGACGTTGGATATACAATAATGTCGCGTTACGTTAGCATTCTCTTCAGTGCGTGATTTCCAACATTCTCCGGCCCACGAAAAGTGAAAATTTATAACTTGTAAATAAAATGATTAAAGTCTCTCTGTTAAAATAATAAAATGAAATTAACTTTAAAGTCCATCATTAAAATTATAACTTTTACCACAGTTTGGCATAGTACGGTGTCACATTTATTTCACGTTCTTTTTTCTTGTAAGTTTCTCCCTGTAATCCAATTCCTGATATAATTTCAAATGTTTGAACTGAGATTTTGATTTTCCTATTCCTTGTAAACCATCGTAAAAACATTTGTTTTTGTTAGTGTCTATTGTCCACATTGAAGCTGATCGTCATTTCATTTTCTTTCAACGGAGCAGTGGTTGTTTGTTTTGTCCTAGACGTGTCCACAATTGTAGAAATATGTCAATGTTAATAGAATTCCTCTTTGTTTTATCATGGGTAGTGTGCATCTCTTCTATGTCTTCTAAATTGGTAGTACTTACGTTTGTTTCGATAATTGAACCGGTTCTTTTGAGTGTTTCAGGAATCCTAGTTTGAATTTTACTGCTGCTGGTCCCTCGCCCCATATGATCTCATCCTCGACAATATAACAGTATTATTAAGCTCCAACAAGCAGTCCAATTTCAAATGATGTATTATCCGTTACGGTGTGTGCTTATCTTACATTTTGCAAATACGGCAACTTTGTTTGCAGTTTCAATGTGTGTCTTAAATGGTGCGGCGATTTTAGATACAATCAAAACATCGACTGGTATGTCTTGGCCATATATAAGTTGTATCTTCAATGTTGCTGTGTTTAGCTTTTCAATAGAGTTGATCTTATCATCGTCTCCAAATCTAGATAGCGTAATTGCTTCACTTCCTGTGGTTTTCAACTCACATTTCTCTGTAAAATGTTTTGTAATAAATGACCTTGTGGTCCCTTCGTCAAAAAGGATCTTTCCATGAATCGTTCGTTCTTTGTAGCTTAGTGGTGCTATTGCGGTCTTTAATAAAACATTTGGGCGATCACAAGTTAAAGATAAATTTATAAAACAGAGGTCTAAGATTCCTCCGCGTTATGTTTTTGTACTGTACATGTACTTGTACTTGAAGTTTCTGTGTTACGGTCGTTGTTGTATAGGCTTATGTGGTGACGTCTTTCACATTTTATGCAGTTTGATTTAGATTTGAAATCTGTTACGCGGTGTCGCCCTTATCAATTAAAGCACAATCTATTTTCTTTTACAATCTTCATGCGGTCGTTGTGGTCTGTAAATTTTGTACATTCAGACAAAAAGTGGGATTCCTTGCAATATGTGGCAGACTTGATAATATTTCTGTGGTGAATTAGTCTTTGGCCAGTTTTCGCGAGAATTTGTGTTTTTGTAGAAGGTAGCTGTAGCAACAGGACTTACAAATGTTTGTGTACTTCTACCAGACTTTAAAATTGCCAGATCCTTAAAAATATATCTCCTAAGATCACCGAGAAACCAATCTGATGAACTGGCTCACGTGTCAAGTTTTTTGTATTTCATTAGGCATTTTGTTGAGAATGACTGGTACTAATAACGAGCCGTACGAATCTTGAGCTTGTCCAAGAGACTCTAGTCCACGTACGTATGTTTCTGTCCTGTCATAGTAAGTTCTAAGTTGTGCAAGCGTATTCTTTGATATTGATAAGGGATTAATGAAGGAATCCAAAGAGCAAATAAAAAGTATAGGTCACTGTGCTTGTTTTCGATATATTAGCCTTTGAAATTTTGGCGGAGAAATGTTTCCTATTGACTTTTCATAGCTTTATCATTGACAAGTTTAAGTTTCCAAAAACTATTAAAAAATAATTAAAATTCTATAAGACTTTAACAGGCAGCTTATCATTATACATGTAAAAGAATTATTAAAAAAAAAAAATGGAGGTCACCAGGCAAAATATGCTAAGGCATTAAAATGGAGAACACCAGAGGATTCTGCAAATCTGATCAAAATTCCAAAACATGACAAGCCAGCTTCCTTAATGTGTTGTTGTTTTGTGAATTGCGGAATTAAAAGAATCCCCAAAGGATTGCCATTCAAGTACGTTTCCTTCAAATGTAGGTAAATTCAAATTATGTAGTTTGTGAAAGTTGCTGCTATTAACGCTTGAATTTGAACGTAAAGACGAGAAATTGAGGCCAGTACTTTGTGAGTCATCTCTTAAGCTATATGCGGCGCCAACAATTGGAATGGGTTGCAGCTCTTATTGTGCGGCGAAAAACTTCTTGCGGCTGCATTTAAATTAGATGTTTGAATGTGAATACATTTACGAATTTGGGTATTTTCGTCTCTAAGTTAAATTTATACTCATCTGTGTCGAGTATCGTTTGGTCTATATCCTCCTCCCGCAAACTTTCTAAAATGTTCTTATCTAAATCTTTACGAATATCTTGCCTTTCCTTCAACGTATCAATAATTGTTTCTAACTCGTCCTCTTCCGGTTTTTCTTCTGTTTCACTTCTCTATTCAAATCTTCTTAAATTCCTAGAAACTGCGCTTCTGTGTAATAAATATGTAATAAATATGTAATAAAAAAAAACGTCTTAACTGTTTGAATTTGTATTTATGACTAAAGTACAAGATAACGTCATAAGTACACGATGTTGGTTATACAATAATGTCGCGTTACGTTAACGTTCATAAATCAGAGGCATCTTTAAAGACATAAAGTGGTTAAACGTGTGAAAAAAAGACAAAAAATGATGCCAGATGCATAAAGTGAAAAAACACTATGCAAAACATCAAAAGTTACAAAACCAGCCACTTTGTCTTCAAATGTTGATTTTTTTGTGTCTTTCACAAACTAGTGTGACCGTTGAAACTTAGCCGATATCAACTACCTCATTTGGCTCTTTTAATTAACAGCCATTGTCTGACTCCAAAACTCAAAACCTCATTAATGATATCATTCCTGAAATGGCAGCTGATGATGATGATGATGATATGGATGATTTATTGAAATTCCTTGAAGTTCCAAGATGTATACCAAAACAGTCAAACTCAGTTAATGCTGCTAGTATTAACCAGAAAGCTATGCTAGTTCAAGTATTCAATAACTGATCAAATTTTACTGTCAATTACAATTTTATTCAGAAGAATTAATGAAAAACAAAGTGTAACAGAAATTTATCCATGGTTAAATTGTTAAGTCTACAAAGAACAATAGTTAAATGTTTCAATTGAATTTGAATTGTTGGCATATTATTTATGAAATAACTTTTAAGTTTCATGATATTTTTTATGTCGGAATAAATAATCATCACATATTTCGTTCAATATGGCCAAAACAAATATTACATTGTACATCTGTAAAGAATTTTCAAATATTTAGAAAAGATCATATTTGGTGAACAAGTCAAAGAAACAATTAACATACTACCATCAAGATAAACTCTTTAAAAATACGTATTCTTATGCACTGACAATATTTGCGAATTAATAATATAACAATTGTGCTGGACTTTTTGATCGACAATATATTTGTTGAGTTTGGAGGATTCATATTTCAACAGACAGTCGGTATTCCAATGGGTACTAATTGTGCACCCCTGCTGGCCAATTTGTATTTTGTACTCGTATGAAGCAGAATTCATTAAGAACCTTCTAAAAGACAAAAAGAAAAAGCACCTTGCGAAACTCTTTAATTTTACTTTCTGATATATTGATGATGTTCTATCATTGAATAACCCATATTTCAGCCAATACTTACATCTCATATATCCCGGTGAACTTGAAATTAAGGATACTACTGATACTAGAAGGACTGCTTTATACCTTGATCTTTTCCTCAATACTGACGCAGACGGACGACTTCAAACAAAAATATATGATAAGCGGGACGATTTCAACTTCCCAATTATCAATTTTCCTTTTCTCAGCAGTAACATACCCTCTGCCCCTCCGTATGGTGTTTACATATCACAATTGATACGTTATTTTCGTGCTTGTTCACACTTTACGGACTTCATATACAGGAGTGTGCTCCTTACGCAGAATTGCTCCAACTAAGTTATGAGGAGGACAGATTAAAATTGACACTCCGTAAATTTTATGGACACCATCACAATTTGGTGGATCCATACGATGTGTCTTTGACCAAACTAGCTTAGGACATTTTTACCACATGGTAGATTGTGGTTTGTCATTACGTCGTCTAATCTTTTAATTACCAAACGTGACTTATAACCGATTGTGACTGTTTTGCTGAGTGTGAATTCGCATGACTATAAGACCTGTTACGGTACTTATCTATCCCACATTCATGTATTTAGTTTAAATGTTTAATGTTATATTTTTAATTCTCATCGGATTTTGTCAAATGTGTTGACGTCTTTTCTATTATATTTTGTGGTTTGTCATTTCGTCGTCTAATCTTTTAATTACCAAACATGACTTATAACCGATTGTGACTGTTTTGTTGAGTGTGAATTTGCGTTACTATAAGACGTGTTACGGTACTTATCTATCCCAAATTCATGTATTTAGTTTAAATGTTTAATGTTATATTTTTAATTCTCATCGGATTTTGTCAAATGTGTTGACGTCTTTTCTATTATATTTATGTGTTATGGTAAAGAAAATTAATCACCGGCTTCATTAATTAGATTTCATTTTGTTCCACGTAATCTGTACGATGGTTTACGCTTAAAGTTAGATTCAAAACAAACCGGACATATAATATAGTTAATTGCTACCTTAGTTTGCTATTAATAAGTATTGAAATGTGCATTGTCATTAAATGTAATATCAGTATTTAGTTCAAATATAATCATAAATCAATCCTAAGTCTATCTTATTCGTTCAAATGTGACGTCATTTTTCATTTTTGATGATCTGTTTTACAAATTCAAATGTGACGTAATTTTTTTGTCATTTTTTTACAATTTCAAACATGACGTCACTTGGCGTTGAGGTTTAAACTTATTCGGCTGTGCTGAATTTCGTCGGGTTATGTAGTGTATTATGGTTGTTTCCTGTAATTAGTTAATACTTTAGTTTTATCATATATCTTTTGTATAGTCATTTTATAAAATTTACTGTTTGCAAAAGTTTACATTATTCTAAATAATAGGGAACTTCTGGTACCTAACAGAATACCCTGGCCGTTATTGGCACAACTTTTTTGAACTTTTGGTTCTCGATGCTGTTCAACTTTGTACTTGTTTCGGCTTTCAAACTTTTGTATCTGGGCGTCACTAGTATGTCTTGTGTACAAAATGCACTTCTGGCGTATTAAAATTTTCAACTTGTTGCCTTTTGTAAGCTATTATTCGTGTGTTTCTTTGTCAATTATGTTCTCCTATTTATTTATTTATTTATATTGTAGTCCTGTAATGTTGTGTTGTCATTGTAATGTTATATTTCACATGGCCATAAAAGAGGGAGGTTTGGCATGCCACAAAGCCAGGTTCAACCCATCATTTTTTCCTTTAAAAATTTCCTGTACCAAGTCAGGAATATGGCCATTGTTATATTATAGTTCGTTTCTGTGTGTGTTACATTTTAACGTTGTTTTTCCGTTGTGTCGTTTGTTTTCTCTTATTTTTGAGTGTGAATTCACATTGCTATAAGACGTGTCACGGAACTTATCTATCCAAAATTCATGTATTTGGTTTGAAGTTATATTTGTTATTCTCATGGGATTTTGTCTAATGCTTAGTCCGTTTCTGTGTGTGTTACATGTTAATGTTGTGTCGTTGTTCTCCTTTTATATTTAATGCGTTTCCCTGAGTTTTAGTTTGTTACCCCGATTTTGTTTTTTTGTCCATTGATTTATGAGTTTTGAACAGCGGTATACTACTGTTGCCTTTATGTAGCCTTTGTATGAGGTCGATACAGGATATGTCACCTAAAGAAGCATATCGACTTCGGACTTCGTCCTCAGTGGATATACTTCTTTCAGGTCGAATTATCCTTGCAGCTATGTTTATGCTTTATCTTACAATATAGTTTGTCAGTGTTGTGTAGTTTTTGTAATTTTGACAACATTGCGAATGAGAATGGTTTATTTTGTATGTTGCGGAGTTTTTTGCGTTTATTTTCGCTGAACTAGTATACATAATTGTTGTTTGTAAGCCAGCTGATGCCTAGCTCTGAATGCATACTTTCTCGATACATTGACCCATTGTTGGCATAAAGCTGTTTTATGCAATTAGGTCGGATGTTCTGTCTTAGACACATTACCGTTTTCATTCTTTATTACACGGGTAGTCTGCATATTGTTCAAATTAAAA
The DNA here is from genome assembly GCA_037788925.1 of Mytilus galloprovincialis. NCBI lineage: Eukaryota > Metazoa > Mollusca > Bivalvia > Mytilida > Mytilidae > Mytilus > Mytilus galloprovincialis. The sequence continues at coordinate 5,761,958 of CM075339.1, forward strand.
AACAAAAAGAAAAATTGAAAAAAACAATATGGTTTCAAAACCTATTGGCCAGTATCAAAACATAAAACGAAGTCGCTAAACACAAACAAAAATCACATTGAACCAAAATAGTCCGAAGCTGAATTGTAAGAAGCAATCCGAATACCAACTGATCGTTGAAATAGCAATCCACCAAACTCTACAATATGATCATACCAAACTCTACAATATGATCATACCAAACTCTACAATATGATCATATCAAACTCTACAATATGATCATACCAAACTCTACAATATGATCATACCAAACTCTACAATAAGAACATACCAAACTCTACAATATGATCATTCCAAACTCTACAATAAGAACATACCAAACTCTACAATATGATCATACCAAACTCTACAATATGATCATACCAAACTCTACAATATGATCATACCAAACTCTACAATATGATCATACCAAACTCTACAATAAGAACATACCAAACTCTACAATATGATCATACCAAACTCTACAATGTGATCATACCAAAGTCTACAATATGATCATACCAAACTCTACAATATGATCCACCAAACTCTACAATATGATCCTACCAAACTCTACAATATGATCCACCAAACTCTACAATATGATCCACCAAACTCTACAATATGATCATACCAAACTCTACAATATGATCATACCAAACTCTACAATAAGAACATACCAAACTCTACAATATGATCATACCAAACTCTACAATGTGATCATACCAAACTCTACAATATGATCATACCTAACTCTACAATATGATCATACCAAACTCTACAATATGATCATACCAAACTCTACAATATGATCATACCAAACTCTACAATATGATCATACCGAACTCTACAATATGATCATACCAAACTCTACAATATGATCATACCAAACTCTACAATATGATCATACCAAACTCTACAATAAGAACATACCAAACTTTACAATATGATCATACCAAACTCTACAATGTGATCATACCAACCTCTACAATATGATCATACCAAACTCTACAATATGATCATACCAAACTCTACAATATGATCATACCAAACTCTACAATATGATCATACCAACCTCTACAATATGATCCTACCAAACTCTACAATATGATCATACCAAACTCTACAATATGATCATACCAAAGTCTACAATATGATCATACCAAACTCTACAATATGATCATACCAAACTCTACAATATGATCATACCAAACTCTACAATATGATCATACCAAACTCTACAATATGATCATACCAAACTCTAAAATATGATCATACCAAACTCTACAATATGATCCACCAAACTCTACAATATGATCCTACCAACCTCTACAATATGATCCTACCAAACTCTACAATATGATCATACCAAACTCTACAATATGATCATACCAAACTCTACAATAAGAACATACCAAACTCTACAATATGATCATACCAAACTCTACAATGTGATCATACCAAACTCTACAATATGATCATACCAAACTCTACAATATGATCATACCAAAGTCTACAATATGATCATACCAAACTCTACAATATGATCCACCAAACTCTACAATATGATCCTACCAAACTCTACAATATGATCATACCAAACTTTACAATATGATCATACCAAACTCTACAATTTGATCATACCAAACTCTACAATGTGATCATACCAAACTCTACAATATGATCATACCAAACTCTACAATATGATCATACCAAACTCTACAATATGATCATACCAAACTCTACAATATGATCATACCAACCTCTACAATATGATCCTACCAAACTCTACAATATGATCATACCAAACTCTACAATATGATCATACCAAAGTCTACAATATGATCATACCAAACTCTACAATATGATCATACCAAACTCTACAATATGATCATAACAAACTCTACAATATGATCATACCAAACTCTACAATATGATCATACCAAACTCTACAATATGATCATACCGAGCTCTACAATATGATCATAACAAACTCTACAATATGATCATACCAAACTCTACAATATGATCATACCAAACTCTACAATATGATCCACCAAACTCTACAATATGATCCTACCAACCTCTACAATATGATCCTACCAAACTCTACAATATGATCCTACCAAACTCTACAATATGATCATATCAAACTCTACAATAAGAACATACCAAACTCTACAATATGATCATACCAAACTCTACAATGTGATCATACCAAACTCTACAATATGATCATACCAAACTCTACAATATGATCATACCAAAGTCTACAATATGATCATACCAAACTCTACAATATGATCCACCAAACTCTACAATATGATCCTACCAAGCTCTACAATATGATCATACCAAACTTTACAATATGATCATACCAAACTCTACAATATGATCATACCAAACTCTACAATATGATCATACCAAACTCTACAACATGATCATACCAAACTCTACAATGTGATCATAACAAACTCTACAACATGATCATACCAAACTCTACAATATGATCATACCAAACTCTACAATATGATCATATCAAACTCTACAATATGATCATACCAAACTCTACAATATGATCATACCAAACTCTACAACATGATCATACCAAACTCTACAATATGATCATACCAAACTCTACAACATGATCATACCAAACTCTACAATATGATCATACCAAACTCTACAATATGATCATACCAAACTCTACAATATGATCATAACAAACTCTACAATATGATCTTACCTACCTCTACAATATGATCATACCAAACTCTACAACATGATCATACCAAACTCTACAATATGATCATAACAAACTCTACAATATGATCCTACCAACCTCTACAATATGATCATACCAAACTCTACAACATGATCATACCAAACTCTACAATATGATCCTACCAACCTCTACAATGTGATCATACCAAACTCTACAATATGATCCACCAAACTCTACAATATGATCATACCAAACTCTACAACATGATCATACCAAACTCTACAATGTGATCATACCAAACTCTACAATATGATCATACCAAACTCTACAACATGATCATACCAAACTCTTTTGATGTTTCAGATAATTGGATTTGTTTTAGATAATTTATGTCATTGTGCAAATTATGATAACATGAATAAATATAAGAGGAATTATTATGATTTTCAATGAGACAACTTCCACAAAAAACCAAACAACAAAGACAATATCAAATAAAGGTTACATTCAGGCCTTCAACAAAAAGTAAATCTCGTACTACATAGGCAGCTGTTGATGGCCCCGAAACCCTTCTCTTTTTAGTTTGGTATGATCATATTCTATCTCACTTTTGAATTATAGTTTTTCATGTGTGACGTCATGCTGTTTCTAAATTTCATAAATTCAAATGTGGCATAACGTTTGCCTTTTCGCCATCGTATGTGACGTCATTTTTTTTAATTGCGTTGACGCCTGGACTGATTCGGGTGTGTCTATGCTGTATTGAACTTGGCATCATGTATTCGGGTTTAGTTTTCTGTAATAAGTTAATACTTCAGTTTCATTATGAATATATCTTTCACATTCATTTGTTCAAATTTACTGTTTGCAATACTAGTAGCATGAATCGTTCTATATAAAAGTGTTCTTATCCCGGGCATAAAAACAATGCCGTATTTGGCAAAACCTTTTCAACTTTTGATCTTCAATGCTGTACAACTTTGTACTTTTTTCAATTTCGATCTTTTATATCTGGGCGTTATGTATTCGGGTTTAGTTTTCTGTAATTAGTTAATACTTTAGTTTCATTATGTATATCTCTTTCATATTCATTTGATAAAATTTACTGTTTGCAATAGCATGAATTGTTCTATATAATAAGAATGTTCTTATCCCGGGCATACAAACAATGCCGTATTTGGCAAAACCTTTTCAACTTTTGATCTTCAGTGCTGTACAACTTTGTACCTTTTTTTCACTTTCGATCTTTTATATCTGGGCGTCACTATTGAGTCTTGTGTGGACTAGACGCGTTTTTGGCGTATTGAATTTTAAACCTGATGCTTTTTGTTATCTATTAATCATGCTTTTCTTTGTCTAATATGGTCTCCTTTTTATTTGTATTGTAGTCCTGTAATATTATGTTGTCATTTCAATGTTATATTTAACTTTGCCATTAAAGTGCGAGGTTTGGCATGCCATAAAACCAGGTTCAACCCACCACTTTTATTCCCCTTTAAAAGTGTCCTGTACCAAGTCAGGAAGATGGCCATTGTTATAATATTGTTCGTTTCTGTGTGTGTGTTGCATTTTAACGTTGAGTCGTTTGTGTTTTCTCTTATTTAGATAAGACGTGGCACGGTACTTGTCTATCCCAAATTCATGTATTTGGTTTTGATGTTATATTTGTTATTCTCGTGGTGTTTTGTCTATTGCTTGGTCCGTTTCTGTGTGTGTTGCGTTTCGGTGTTGTGTCGTTGTTCTCCTCTTATATTTAATGCGTTTCCCTCGGTTTTAGTTTGTTACCCCGATTTTGTTTTTTGTCCATGGATTTATGAGTTTTGAACAGCGGTATACTACTGTTGCCTTTATTTAGTGAAAAACGATGAACATTAACGTCAAATATAATGAATCAAACTTTGATGAGATGATTAAAGTTGTTAATTTTTCTCCTCATATATCTTCTTACACAGATATCATGAATATCTGTGTAAATTTTGGCAATATAAACTATCGATACATTGTGTGTTTTCATATGGGCAATTATCGCGTCTTTTACCTTGTCTGGTGTGATTAGTTTAAATCAAAAATGTGAATGAGCATTTATCAAAAAGAAATATTCATGTTTAAATCTTGCAGAAGTAGAAACGATATAGTTTCAAAAGTAAAAACTAATAAATGACAGAGAAGATGTTACATCTTAAAAAAGATATGTCTTTATGAAATTCATTTAACGATGATAAAACGTATGTGTTCTGGTTATTCTTGTTATTACATGCTGTGTCATACATGTATAATCCATATCGTTGACGTCATAATGATAACATAAACAGAATACAACTTTATGTAATCATTTATTGGAAGAGAATCACAATTTATATTTTCCTGATCATCATGACAGATCTTGATATTGTATAACCCGAATTCATCTTTCCAAAAGGTCTGTTAGGGTTTGCACAATAGCAATTATAATAATACCACCATGGTCCTTGATTATAAGAGGCACAATGTCTGTCCGATATGTCATTGTCCTGATCTTTAGCACTAAACTTAGCTCCATTATTATTTTTCAACCAATCCCCTGAAAGTAAATGAAACAATTGTGATTAAAATACAAAAAGCTTAATAACGCAAAACACAATGAGTGTGTATTATGTAACTTTTGATCCCAAATAATAATTTTGATGATATATGGAGACGACATGGACAGTGTGTAATGTAGTTAAAAACTATACGTCGACAAAGTACGTCTATGAAATGGCTGCCATTGTTCATTGAAAGACTGGACATATTTGAAAATGTCAGAACAATGGTTGACCTAGTGCGTAGTCACGTATCTGAAGAAAAAATCACCATCTATTTTTGTTGTTAGTTAAACTTTTGTTTATTTGATTTGTAACAAAAAGCTAAACGCTAAACAAAAAATAACCAAATAACAAACAATCACGCGATTAAACTGAACGTTGCATGTCTTCTAACGAATCACAGATCTCCTTAATGTACATGTCATATACACATTGTTGGAAAGTTTTCTCGTTGGTAATTATTCCAATGATGTGACATCTTCTTATATCTAATTTTACATAAACTTGATAAAACGTTAACACTTTTATAATTCTGTAGGGGATTAATTTTATCGGTTTACTTGTTGATAGAAGATACTCAATTTAATGTTATGCTTGGACAAAGAAACATCGTATGGATCAACCAATTCGTGATGGTGTTCATAAAATTTACGGAGTGTCATTTTTTATCTGTCCTCCTCATAACTTTGTTTGAGCAGTTTCTGCATTAGGATTTACAACAAATGCAACAGATCAACATACATACAGTTATATTAGCAATACATTTGAATATTTATATATTTATTTATAACAATAAACATTGTTTTATCATAGTTCGTTTCTGTGTGTGTAGCATTTTTACGTTGTGTTTCCGTTGTGTCGTTTGTTTTCTCCTATTTTTGAGTGTGAATTCACATTACTATAAGACGTGTCACGATACTTTTCTATCCCAAATTCATGTATTTGGTTTTGATGTTATATTGGTTATTCTCATCGGATTTTGTCTAATGCTTGGTCCGTTGCTGTGTGTGTTACATTTTAATGTTGTGTCGTTGTTCTCCTCTTATATTTAATGCGTTTCCCTCAGTTTTAGTTTGTTACCCCGATTTTGTTTTTTGTCCATAGATTTATGAATTTTGAACAGCGGTATACTACTGTTGCCTTTATTTGTATATTTATTTTTAATATTAATATGAATAGAAAAGAAACAAAAAATACGGAAGAAAATATATATAGAGTTAAATGTTTATGTATCACTGAGTGGCCCTTGAGAATTTTATAAAATATAGGAAGAGGTAATAATATCCGGTAAGATTTGCAGTACATAATAAATTGTACTATCAGATACAATAATATTTTATGTTAGTTTTGACAATAAGTATCTGTATAAAAACAAATGACAAATTGAATTATAAAAATAAATCTTTAAAGGCATTTCACATGGTATCAAAGTGCTTTTGTCTCTTATTTTTGACTGCCGTTATTTTTCGTTCTAAATTACACATCATAGCTTTTCTTTAATGGCACTGATCAGTGAAATTTCTTTTGAAAAACATCTACTGTTATATATATATTGTTTTATGTATAGAAATATCATAACACAATATACCACTCCTTTAGCCCCCCCCACAAAAAAAAAAATTATCTTCAATTTTTGACCCCCCATTTTAAAGAAAAAAACCCCTTTTTACATCCAAAATAAAAATTTTACCAACATTTTTGTGTGATTTTTAACTTCAAAATTAAGAAGAAAAAAAACACACTTTGTATTTATACCCCCCATAAAAAAAATAAAAAAATTTTTTTGTAAAGAGCACACCAAAACCTTAATCCTGGGGTTTTTTATAAAACTCATTTTTTCCCCTAAGGGGAGTAGTATAGTACTTGAACGACTCCAGCGCCCCCCTCCAAAAAAAAAAAATTTGACCCCCAAAAAATTACCCTCATTTCAAGTAAAAGAGCCCTAAATTTTCATAAAAAAAAAAGCAAAAAAAAAAAAAAAAAAACACCAAATTTTCTTACTCCCAAAAAAACCGGGATAACAGGCAGAGAAAAAATTCTGTGGGATTTAAGAGAAAAAATAATTTCCCCAGTGCGCCCCAACCTTGATTTTTAATTAATTTTATCAATATAATCTAGTAATAAAACGGATCAATACTACTACAACTTAAATTGCTTTTTACATTTGCTATTTAATAGGACATGACTTTTAAATAGACTAAATCGATCATTGGAAATATTTACATGGTTGTCAAGAGTATGTTTACATGTTGCCTAGACAATGTTGTCATCACATGTAAACATATAGAAGACTGGTGCGGTCTTTCGTTTTAAATTAACAGTGCTGAGAAGACGTGTGTGCTTTTTAGTGTGTTGTGGTTTTTCATGTCGGACAGTATTTCTTCCTCTCAAGAAGAAGAATTGTTAGGTAGTCCTACTGCACTAGAATTAGAACAGGAAATTAGTGAATCACAAGCAGTGCATCAAAACTTGTTGGATTATTCAGAGCAGGCTGATAGTTTAATTCTTTCTAAAGATATGGATCAGCAAAGTAAATGGAGTGATGATCAACTTTCCATTCTTTCTGAAAATTTGTCTTACTATACAACCTGTGTTGATTTTGTAAACAGACTACACGCAGAAGGACCCGTAGAAAGTAAAAAACTTCCAAAGTTTCCTTCTCTTCCAAAAAGAAAGCTGTTATCTTTGTATGGAGAGCAAGCAAAAAAAGAAAGATGATGACACCGGAAGACCTTCACCAGTACTTAAAAACAAAAGAGATAGATGTAACTAAAACTGTAAGAAAAGAAGTCTTTTTCTTTTCTGCAAGTGACATAACGACCCCAAACATCGCCGTTGTAAAGCTGCTAGAAGGATATAGACAAATTCAAAGACAAGAGGCTACTAGCATGTGTTTCAATCTGCAGTATGGTCACCTTTTAGATGTCACCTTTGAACTCTATGCGAAAGAAAAGGAAAGTGGACTGCAACAGCAAAAATGGGATGATTGGTTAAAACGGAATATCGGAATCTCATCTTCATATTCCCGTAAACTGAGGGAGATATCACGTTTGCTGAGACCATACATGGAAAGGTTTTCTACTGTTGGACTACCTTTCATTGAAGTCTATTCCATGAGAAAAGAATTGAAAACAATGTTTTTATATAGTGAGGAGATTAGGCAGTATTGGACCACTCAAAATCAACCAATAATACAGGTTGAAACACAATCTTCTCAGTGACCTTTCAACCCCGCGCTCCAGCTAGAGCGCCGTTGTTAAGGATTATGTGTTGACTATTAACTGATAATGGATTTTGTATTTCTACATACCTGAGTGACTGTTATATGTACATGGATGATAACGTGTAATTTCACAAATACTTTATCTTGTGTTTAAGTTTTTACAAATGAGTGTTATAATAAAGATTTAAAACTTAGTCATCATTAATTCTTGTTCATAGAAAGCACCTGTTATTTCTTCGCCTTTTAAATCAATTATTTTATAAGTAAAAGGAATTGTATTTAAAACTTTTTCAATTACAAATATTTCTTTAGTCCAACGAGTAGTATAACCCTTTTCAAATTTACCCTTCTTTTTTGTTATTCTTACTCTAGTACCTGCTTTAAATTTAGGTTTTTTAATTTTCTCTTCCTTTTCTGGATATAAATTTTTATACACTGTTAATTCATTTTTTAATTTACTTGCTTGAACAGGTGTCATTTTAATTGAAGAATGTACTGTATTATTATAATTTTTAACTAATTTATCTAATATATCATAATATTTTAAAGTTTCATTAGCAGTAAAGTATTTATACATATGTTGTTTCATTGTTCCTATCCATCGTTCCACTACACTGGATTTTTCTTCATTCTCAGTTGAATATAACTTTATGTTATTATCTTTTAACAATTCTTTTACTTGTCGATTATAAAATTCGGATCCTTTATCTGACCAAATATATATTGGTTTTCTTTCTTTAAATAATGTTTTAAATGCTTCACTCACTGCTACTCCTGTTTTATTTTTCAATGGAATCAACCAACCATATTTACTAAAAACATCTATAACTGCTAATAAATATTTATAGTGTTTATTTTGTTTTGAATATTGTTGTATATCTATCAAATCAACTGCCCATGTTTGATCTATTGAATTAACATAAACACGTCTTTTAGGAAAAGATTTTACAACTCTATGATGTAGTTCATCTGCTAATTTATTTGTTAGATTTGTTTTAGACATTTTTAAGTAACTAAAATGTTTTCTTAAAAAATGGAGGCAAAAAAGGATAAAATTTTATCCAAGCGAGGAGATTCATATAAACTTGTTTTGACAAAAGAATATAAACATAAAGCAAGTATTTATGTATTTAATTATAAAATTAGTCTAAAGGATGAAAAACAAGAAACATTTACAAATGCTTTTGATCACATGGTAGACTATTCCATAAAAGATTACCCTAATGGAAGAATTAAAATAGTACCTATTCATGAAATCATAATTACTAAACATAAAAGCTGGCCTATAAGAACATATAATACAGTTAAAAAGTTATTCATGGATCAAATGGAAAGATTATTAAATAGTGCTGAAGAATTAAATTTAGAAGAAGTTATTTTTGAAGTTACTATTATACCCAATAAAAGAGGAAAAGGTAAAGCTTTAAAAATATTAGATGTCATAAATAAAAGAAGTATTATCAAAATAAAAAATGATGATACAATATGTTTATCAAGGGCAATTGTAACTTCTTTAGCTTCAAACAAGTTGTTAGAAAATTTTACAAACTCACAATTAAAACACATTAAAGAGGGTAGACCATTACAAAAAAGAGTTGCTGAAGATTTACATGAACAATCAGGAGTAGAAATAAAAGAAGAAGGTAATAATTTAGATGATTTAAAAGCTTTTGAAAATTATCTTAATATTAGGATAATTGTTTTTACATCAAATAGTACAGAATATATTGTATATAATGGTAATGAAAAATATAATGAACAAATATATTTATATTATCATGATGAACACTTTGACACTATAACAAATATAACAGGATTTTTAGCTAAACGTAGGTTTTGTAAAGTATGTTTAATTGGTTATACTGAACAACATACATGCAAAGATAACACAGTAACAACTATCAGAAAACAACATATTTGTGATAAATGTAACAAAACATATACAGGCAAAAATCACAAATGTGGTGAAAAAATATGTTTAATATGTTATGAAAAATACACGGAAAGTAATGAAGAACACTTATGTTATATGAAACCATCAGTACCAAAACAAGTAAAAAATAATAAATATATATATTTTGATTTTGAAGCAAATCAAGAAACAGGAATACATATAATGAATTTTTGTATAGCTTACGATTTAGAAAATATTTATTGTTTTAAAAATAACTATGCAAAAGTATTTAAATGTGATTTCAATATTGATGATTTAAACTTGTTAGAATTAGACATAGATGATTGTTTTAGTGATGTAGAAAAAATTAAATATGAAACTCCTATAGGAAATTCTGTAATAGACAACTTTTGTAAATATTTCATAAGAGACAAATTTAAAGACTACACTTTTATTTCACATTATGGAAAAGGTTATGATATGCAACCGATTTTAGGATACATTGTAAAAAATAAAATTGAACATAACATAATTTCTTCTGGACTAAAATTAACAGCTATGTTTATTAAAGGAATAAATTTAAGATTCATAGATTCTATAAATTTTACATTATGTGGATTAGCTGCTTTCCCAAAAACATTTGGATTTGTGGGTAACAAAGGTTATTTTCCACATTATTTTAATACAACAGAGAATCAAAAATATAAGGGAATTTATCCTGATAAAGAATATTTTGGTTATAATACTATGACAATTAAAAATAAAGAATTATTTGATGAATGGTATAATAAAGTTAAAGAAAAAGAATTTAAATTCTATAAAGAAATATTTTATTATTGTCTATTGGATGTTTTAATTCTTGCCAAAGGTTGTACCTTATATAAAAAATTATTTTTAAATATAACCAATAATTGTATCGATCCATTTCAATATATTACAATTGCTCAATGTTGTACAAAAATATTTAAAACAATGTTGACAAATGAAACAATTGGAATTCACAAAAAGATGACAATTAAAGAAGTACATTCACAAAAATCAATACAATGGTTAGAGTATATTTCTTTAAAATATAATATAATGATTCAACATGCTAAAAGGGGAGGTGAAAAGAAATTATTCATTAATAAGAAATGTTATAAAGTCGATGGTTATTATTATGATAGAGAAAATAAAATGCGTAATGTTTATGAATTTTTTGGATGTTATTGGCATGGATGTCCAAAATGTTATAGTCCTGAAGAAATATGCAAAAAAGATAGAAATAAAAAAACTATGAAAGAGTTATATAATGAAACTAAAGAAAGACTTAAAACTATTGAAGATTATCTAAAACCAAATGTAAAAATTCATACAATATGGGAATGTGAGTTTGATCAACAAAAATATCCTGAAGTTGATCCACATTTAAAACCTATTGATAAAAGAGATGCATTTTATGGAGGAAGAACAGAAACTATTCAATTATACAATAATCTTTCTGATTTAAAAGGTAGATATGTAGATTTTTGTTCTCTGTATCCATCAGTAAATAAATATTGTAAATATCCTATAGGACATCCTATTACATATACAGATGTTTCTGTAGATGATTATATAAAAAATCCCCATAGAAATTATTTCGGAATAATGAAATGTAAAATATTACCACCTAAAGGATTGTATCACCCTGTTTTACCTTATAAACAATCAACTAGTGATAATACACATAAATTACTTTTTGGATTATGTAGAACATGTATGAATAAAATATCTTTTAAATGTAAACACATAGATGCGTCAAGCGATCCTACTTTAAATAAACATGATAAAATACATGAAATAAAAAGATGTAAAGAATGTAAAAATATTAAAAATGAAAAATGTATACATTCTGATGAGGAAAGAGTTATAGTAGGTACATGGTCTACAATAGAAATAGATAAAGCAATAGAAAAAGGTTATGAATTACAAAAAATATATGAACTAGAACATTTTGAAAAAACATCTACAGATATATTTAAACTTTATGTAGATACGTTTATGAAATATAAACAAGAAGCTTCAGGATGTAAATGTGATCCTAAATATTGTAAAAATGATTGTAAAAACGATAAAGAATGTAAAACAAAAATACAATACATTATAGATAATACTGCTTATGATTTAGATATTGACAAAGTTAAGTACAATTCAGGATTAAGATTTATAGCTAAAATATGTTTAAATAATTTATGGGGACATTTTGGTATGAGAGATAATTTTACACAAAAAGAATATTGTTTTACTTTAGAACATATAACTAAAATAGTATTTAATGAAAAATATAAAGATATAAGTACTATGATATTAGATGAAGATATTGTTTTAACAGAATATAAAAATAAAGAAGAATACTCTAAACCTAATCCAAGTGTAAATGTTTATATAGCTTTGTTTACAACAGCACATGCTAGATTAAAATTATACGAACTATTGGATATTCTACAAGAAAGAGTTTTATACATGGATACAGATTCTTGTATTTATAATGATGATGGTTCTGAAGCTTGTAAAAAGATAGAAAGTATGATGGGAAATAAATTAGGAGATTTAACAGATGAAATTGTTTCAAAACATAACGCTAATCATATAAAACAATTTATATCTGCTGGTCCAAAAGATTATTCTATGAAACTAGATACAGAAAAACTAGTTAGCTGTTGTAAAGGTTTAAGATTAAATGCTGAAGTAGAAAACAAGATTACATTAGATAAAAAAATAAAAATAGTTACTGATGAAAATGAAAAATATGAAACTGTTAAATACAATAATATAAAAATAGGAAAAGATCATCAACTTAAAACAGTTGACCAAGTTAAAGCTTATGATTATATGTTTGATAAAAGAATGGTATATTGTGAAAATGAAAATTTAATTAGAAGTTTTCCTTATGGATATTAAAAAATATATAATTAAAATTTTACTTAAAAAAATAAAGAATAAAAAATGATCGAATCTTATACAGAAACAGATGACCCTGATGCTAAAGTTATATTAGGAAGAATAATGTTATCAGATTATCAAATATGTTGTTTAAGAGATGATTGGGAATGCCCTTTAACTTCAAAACAAATGGAAATAATGGAAAAGTTTGAGGGTAAAAAGTTATCTAAGTTTCCTCCTGGTTGGGATGCTTTTATTAGACCAGATAAAGTTTATGAATATGTTTTTGAAAAACCATGTCCTGAAATTTCTTTTTAAGAATTTTTTATTTTATTTTATTATTTCTCTATACCCCCTAAAAACAGAAAAAGTACAGGAATAGTACATACTTTTTTTCTGCAATTTTCCAATTTTTCATACAAACGTAAATTGTATTTATTTTTTATTTTATTACCCAAACAATAAAACCAGTTAATGTCATACCACCAACAACAAATGCAATCTCTCTATTTTTCTGGTCTTCTGATGGAGTATAAAAATCACTTAATGTAGGTTTAGGTGATAATGAAGTTAATTTTTTATTCGTGACACGATAGTATAGTTTCATTGCCTGGTCAACATCATTAAAAGTCTGAACCGCATGATGTTCCTTTTGTAATTGTTCATTTATAAAATCTAATTTTTGTATTCTTTTTTTATTCCATTCTGCTTGTGCTTTTTCTAATTTTTCTATAGCTTTATCATGTCTTATTTTCTCTTCATTTGCATTACTACCCATATGTGAAAATAAATAATTACTCCCTGAAAATGCAAAAGCATTTGTTATTGCCCCACCAAGCATCATTGTTAAAGCACTTGCCATTTTATAAAAACAAAAATTACTTCATAATATCAGCAGGTATAATACCTTGCTTAATCAACATATCTTTTGTTGCCATCGCAAGTAATATATCAATGGATAACATTACAACATCATTCATATTAAAATCCACTTTTGGTGCTGGCCTCCTTAATACCTTTTTACCTATTTCTGCATATCCAACTGTTAACAATGATTCCACTCCAGCATGATATAACATATTTGCTATTTGTTTTCCGTCTTTTTGAGTTGTCATTTTAATGTACTAAATTTAATTAAATTCAAAAGGATCAATTTCTTTCTTTTGTTTTTCTGGTTTTGTTATTTCCTTAATCATTCTTTCTGGTTTCTTACTTTGGTTGTAAAAAAACAATCCCAATCCAACAATACTTATAGAAAAAAGTACAAATTTATAATCAACTAGGGAACTGGAGTGTTTCTCAACCGAAGGAATATGTTCGTTTGATTCATAATCTGTTTCTGTATCAGAATCTTTTGTTATTTGTTTGATTTTTGAATTTTCTTTTTTTAATTTTTCCACTTCTTTTTTTCTCAATTCTGCATTTCTTATTCTTACTTCTGCACCTTTCTTACCAGCAGCTACTCTTTTTGGGTCTTTTTGTTTGGGTTTTTTAAATACTTCTATTTGTTCAGGATTTTCATTCATCATTTTTTATGTCATTTTTTTCATCTTGTTTTTGGAAATCGAGCGAAGCGAGTGGTTCGATATGTCTTGCTGTTGTTAATATTGCAGTAAAAGGAGCAAGATACATTCCATATCTATAGTACAGTTCACAACATGTATTAGTTAAAGCATTATTGATAAAAGGATCTTCCTCTAAGTCTTGTATCAAAATTGGTGGATTAACAACTTTGAAAAACTTTGATACACCCATGACATATAAATTTATAAAAGAGTTTCCTAATGTCTTGGTCATACTAGCTCCCAATCTTGCTTCATATTTACAGTATAGTTTGTTTATTTGTTCTGTTGTCATTTTATCAATATCTGACAGTTGTAATTCTTTACCCAGATATTGTTTACTACTCCCACCAGCAACAACAGCTGATAATCTTTCGCGTTTTTTTTCTTGAAGGGAACCGTTCACTCCGCTCGCTTCATCATCAATATTTATGTTTTCCACAATTTGCTCACTTAATAATTCTTCAGCATTCATTTTATACGTTTCAAAAAACGGATATAATTTATTTTTAACTTTAAAAAAATTAAATACAACATATCCAACCAATGATAAGACTGCAGTGTTTGTTGTAATTGTTAGTATTTCCAACAGCATTGCTTTTTTTATTGCTTATTTTTTGGTTAAATTACTTAAGAATTACTTATTTTGGTTAAATTACTTAAGAATTACTTAAGAATTACTTAAGAATTATTTTGCTTATTTTGGTTAAATTACTTAAGAATTACTTATTTTGGTTAAATTACTTAAGCATTACTTAAGAATTACTTAAGCATTACTTAAGCATTACTTAAGCATTACTTGAGAATTGCTAAAAAAATCAATTAAGTAACCAATAATCAGTAGGTTGATCTGTCTTTAATATTAATTTACGATGTTTCTTTTTTTTAAGTTCTTCCTTTATTCTTTGTCTTTCTTCCAAAGTAGGAATAACATCATTTTCTCTTAGACAATTATCAAAACTATCTCTATCTTTTGTGTAGAACATGCATAACCATTTTGTTTGTTCTCTTAAATCTTTTAAAACAGAGTTGTATCTCTGTGAAATGACCCACACTGATTGTTCCGCATGTCTTCCTGAAAATGCAAGCTCGGACAGCATATCTTTTTTCTTTGTTAGTTCTTTTGTTGCACTGCAGTCATCAATGATATATAATGTTGAATGACCAGCATATTTTTTAAAGAACATTCTTAATAGTTCTTGTAGCTTCTCTTTTTCATAAAGGGAACCGTTCGCTTCTCTCACTTCAACAATAGGATTAACAATTATTAAATTTTTTGTTTTTGGTTTTCTAACATCACCAATCCATTCACGATTTTTGTATGCTTTGTTCCATTGGATGGTTGGACAAAGAATAATTATATATTTGAAAACTTTACTATATTCTCCTTCTAATAAATCAAGAACAAACTCTGTTTTTCCACATCCTGTTTGTCCACATATAATAGCACAATGGGGATATTTTGGTAATTCATAAAGGGAATCGGAGTGTATCTCTTCCATTTTTTAAGGGGAACCTCTAGTAATTAACTTCTTTAAATCTTCCATCTTCAAAATTAATTTGTGCATCTTGTATAACAAACAGATAAACATTTATCAATTTATTTGCTCCTGCTGTTTTAGTTATTTGGATAGTAATACCTTCAGAAGCATTTTCAATTCTTCTACCTGAACCGTGTAACGAATTGTCATCTGTTGAACGTAGATCTAACCATAATGCATAATTAGTTGTAAGATATTTTTCTAATGTTGTATAGGATAAATTTAAATCCTTTAAAACTTCTTCTGTTGTTTTATTTCTTTTTGAATTTAAAGCAAAGAATTTATTTATTTCATCCCATCGTTGATATGCTTTCATTCCTTGACTGTATAGTTGATTTGGAACACCTTCTATTGTCATTTCTACTTTTGTTATGTTAGGATTATAATAAGTTTCGGTACTTGTTCTTTCTGGATCTTCGAACAACATTAGAATTCCTTTCATACTTCTAGCTGGAACATTTAAATTTATATTCCACAATGTATCAGATTTGTTTTTGGTTATTTTTCTATGTCTTAGTATTCTATCGTACAAAATAACCATCTTACCATTAACTTGTTGTCTTATCTGTCTTGCTAATTCTGCATCAGTAACCATATCAAATTCTAAACAAATGTTTTTGATTGTATAACTTGCAGATGTATCTGTTGATTTAATAACATTGCTATAATTATTAAATGTAAGTTCATATTCAAGTCTATCACCAAGACCTGCTTGATAAAAAGGCATATGAGTTTCTAATAGTTCAAAATCAAGTGGGATACAAAATCTTGCACCATATGCAGATGCAATTGCTTCATCGCCTGTGTCTGATGCTTTATCATCCGCGCCAACTCTGTGTTTTAACATGTTTGTTTCACCAATACCTTGGTATGCCATATTTAAACGTTCAGATGTAGATTTCCATAAATCAACATAACAATGATAAATATCACTATCATCAATTGACATAATTTCATTTCCACTTATACGAATTGTTGTTTTTTTAATTATTGCTCTTCCTATGTTTTGATATATAGTTGCATTGTCGTCTGTAGATGTAAGTTCTATTTCAAATGCCAATCTGGTTGTTCCAGGAACAATAACATCATTATTGCTTAGATTGGGGAATCTCACTAATAGCTGTTGATTTTGATCAATAGTTGAAGGATTATTTGTTATTGATACACTTTGACGAATACCTTTCACACCACGAGGTTCTCTTATTTTTCTGTAAGGATTTAATTTGTTTCCGTAAGCCGACATTTTTAAGGATTAAATTTGTTATAAAAATAATTCAATTATCACTGATACTAGAGTATTGATACATGTATAATTATTAGTCATACTAATAAAACTTATTAAATCTCCAGCCTTAACTTCAAAAGGTGTATGAAAGTTATTAAAACCGTGTGTGACACCATTATCCAAACTCATTATGTAACTAGTTGACTTATCATTAACAATCATCTTAATGGCTATAATATCTGTGTTTGTTCTTAAACTTACTAAACTAATACCCAATATTTGTCCTGGAAAGTTCATTACATAATAACCACCACCAACACCAAAATTAAACTTTTTATTTCCATGTATTGGACCATCAATTCCAGCATATATACTTATTATTTTTTTGTCTGGTTTATTTTTAATATTACCAACTATATTTTCAACATTTAAAACTCTGATGCTTAGGGCAGCGACACTCCGATGTAAATTTTTATCCTTAGTATCCATTGTTTGAAGCTCACTCTTCATATTTAATATTTCTTTTTCTACGTTTTTTTTTTTTGACACCAAGTATGCTCATTTTATTAAATAAATTATATAACTTCTAAAACACAATTAATTGGTAAATGATTAATTATCTTGTTATTATTTTCATCTCTTATTTCTAATTTCAATTCTGTTATAACATCATTTACTAAACACTTATATTCCGGATGCTCAAATCTCGCTGTTATAACTTCACCAAACTCTTTATTCTCGACTGGAATAACAGCCAATAATGTACATGGCTTACCATCAAGATAATTATGAGAAGTGCTAACTTGTTCCAAATGGATATATAATGATTTATGGATAGCAAAATCCACAAATTTGTTTCCATAATGTAATTCATCAGGTTCGAATTTACGTTTATTATTAAACCCTAACATATTTCCCAAACCCTTACTTATCTTTAACTCAGTAGTAGTGTTTAATGAAGCGATACCATTTGCTTCATTTACGGATAATACAATATTTTCTTTTTGAAATTCATCCACTATTTGTTGAAAACTATAATAACCATTCATAATCCTTTGCTGTTCCTCTCCGGTTTTTGTTATAAACCCATGATAAACATTATACCAACCTATACTGTATCTTATAAATTTCAAACCAATACGTTTATTTCCATTTCTGTTATTTATGTATTGTTCTAAGTTTATTGTATTATCAATATTTGAAATAGTATGAAACATTTTTAATATAAAAAAATGATAACAAAAGAATTTAAATATAATCCTAATGTTTCATATAATCCAGGTATTAAATATTCTGAAAAAGATCATCAATTAAAAACAAATCTTGTAAATCAAACGATATTTGTAAATCAAAAAGAGAACTTTAAAACATCTTTTCCTGATTTATTTCAAAACTATCAAAACCCATCAATACACACTAACGAACCATGGAATACATGGATTCATTCTTCATTTGATTGGTGGCAATGTCAATTAAACTTTGCAGTATGGTGTGCAAGTACAGGATGTGGTGTTTCTTATAATGATCATATACAAAATACTTCAAATCTTACAAAGTCTTTTTATATGTTTCATTTATATTATTGTATTGCCAGAATTTTAAAAGAACTTAAATCACCTTTACCAACAAATTCTTCTTTCTGTTATTACAAGAATCCCTATGACAAAGCTGCATATCAAAAATTATGTGATGAATTTAATATTTCTCCAAATACAGATTGGAGACAAAAACTAGAATCATCATGTCAAGGATTAGGAAGTTTTGAGCAATATTATAAACCAAGTGGTAAATATAGACAAAATCATAAAAAGGATGGTCCATTCTTTAATATTCGTGATACTATTAAACATAAAAAAGATATAAGTATGGCTTGGACAACATTTATTTTAGATAAATCAGAAGGTTTTACACGAGCAGGTATTGAACGTATAAATGAAAGTATAAAAATTTACGTATGGGCTTTGTTGGGTGCACAATCTCAAACAAAAACAGAAATTTTAAAAGTAGGAACAGGATTTGATGCACAAAAACAATTCTTAGCAAATGTACAAGATGTAATAAATAGTCCTATTGATTTACCAACACAAATTTCAAACTATCAAAATGTTTTAAAATACGCAAGAAGTAAAGTTGATTATGCTTATGGACTTGGTTTATATATGTCTCCCAGTGATATGGTTTTACAAATTGGAAGTATTGTTGGTTATAATAATAAAATTATAATTGCAACAGAAAATCAAACACTCGGTTTAAATGATGATTTAAATAATAAAAATTTTGATCATGTTGATTTTAAACCAAAAGAACCTGTAAAACCACAAGAACCTATAAAACCTGAAAAGCCTAAAGAACCAAAAATAGATCCAATAAAAAAAATTGAACATGAAGATCATGAAGATAATAAACAAGCAATAATATTTGTAAGTATTGTAATAGGATTTACAGCACTTTATTTTTTCAAATAATCTCTAGCAGCAGTAAACAATAAACTAACAACTAAAATAAGCAATGCCCATAAGTTGTTTGCAAACCAATTTACTACGTCTTTTGTTGCAGACAATAACCAAGAAACAATAGAACCTATAATACCTGGTAATGCAGCTGCAAATTTTTCTGCAAGAAAAGATAATAGTTTTCCAAGATTTTTTAATTGTTTTTTTATCCAGTCTTGTACACCACCACCTTTTGATGGAGGAGAAGGAGAAGGAGAAGGAGAAGGAGAACCAGTAAATGCCTCAACAATAACACCAATAATCATTCCAAAAGCAGTTAAAACACTAACTATTGTTATTCCTTGTTCTCTGAATAATGTTCTTATTCTTTCACCTAATGTTCTGTCTTCGTTTAAAATTTTATGTATTGTTTGTTTAAATCTATCTAATTGACTACGTAGTTTTTCTCTATAAATATTAATTACTTCTATTCTTGCACTTCTCTCAGATTCCAACTCTCTCATTCGACTACTTATTCTATCTATTTGTAATTTTAAATTGTCTTCTTTAGCTTGTTTTAATTTGGCATTTTCTTTTGCTAAGTCTTTATTTGTTTCATTCAGTTTTGCTAATTCATTTGCAATCTCTTCTTTTACTGATGTCATTGCACTGATTATTCCATCCATCTCTCTTTTTGTCATTTCTGTTTGTGTTTCATTATCTACTAAAGATGTTCCTTGTTCAATAAATGAAGTTTCTATTTCTTTCACATATGTTTCTGCATTACTTGCTGTTTCTAATAATTCTTGTCCTTCTTCTTGTGTAGATATTTCTTGTAATGGAATTTCTATATTATCGAGTTCACGAATTGGTGCTTTTATCGTTCTTTGAAAATCTTGAAAATCTGCTCTAGCTTCTCTTAAATTATCAGATATTTTAAAATCATCTACACCTAAAACATCCCTGACAAAATTAACACCGTATTCTTTTTGAAGAGTGCTAAATTTATAAAACTTTAATACTCCTTTTTTAAAATATGTTAATGCAATATTATTACCTTTTTCATCTTTTACATATAATATTTGGTTTCCTTTATAATCTTCTCTAACTAAAAAACCTATTTCACTACGTGTTGTTTCACCATTTTTTTTATAAAATTGTTTAATCATTTTTTTTATAGTTTCTTTTTTACGAATTTTAGATTCATCTTCTGATAAATATCTTGTTTTTTCAAATTCATTATTTATATAATTTTGAAACTCTTCATCATCATTATCCATTAATGGTGTTTTTTCTTCATCATCATAATCATCATCATCATAATCATCTATTTTAAACTCATAACCCCCTTCTGCCATTTTTAATTAAATAAAATAAAAATGCCATTTTTAATTAACCAAATATTTCTGTTATTAAAAAATAAAAACTACCTGTTAATATTAATTTTTGTAAAAAAAATAGTATATTGATATATTTAAATTCATTATCAACCATTATTTGTAGATTTTCTATAATTTTATCTTTTTGTTTTTTTGTAAGTCCATTTATTTTCGCTTGACGCTCTTCTTCTTCATCTGAAGAATCTTCTTGTTCTAAAATATATTGAATTGTTTTTTTAGCACATTTCGATTTTTCAGTTTCCATTTATTTAATAAAAAAATCACCCTGTGTCTAAAAAATCGATTCATAGTTTGGTGGATTTTCCCTAAGGGGAATAGAAGAAATTATAACTTTATTTATAAAAATTATAGATTTTCCATTTTTTTTTTATTTCGTTTCTTACTCTATTTTCTGTTTCTTCTATAAGTTTTTTTCTTTCATCTTCTCCTAAAGTAGTTAAACTTTTTCCTTTTAGGAAATTTTCCATTTTTCCTTTTTGGGAATTTTTTTTCATTTCATTAAATTTTTCTTGCTCTTCTAAAATAAGTTTAAATTCTTCTTCACTTATTTTGTTGTCAGTTAAAGACCTAGAAATTAAATCTTTAATACTATTTAATTTACATTCTGCTAAAGTTTTTATTTCGTAATGTTTTTTAGCTTTTAAAGTAAGCTTTCTTCTTATTAATTTTATTACACCACCAATACTTCCGCATGCGACTGCTGTTATTTGTAAAGGTAATAAAATAGGAATAGCAACACCTATACCTGCAGAAATAACTGATGCTGAAATTAAAGTTGTATCTATTCCATCTGTAAAGTTTACTCCTCTTTTATATTTTTTATATAAAGAATTTCTTTTGTCTCTTTCATTTTTTAAAGAATTTTCTATTTCTGAAATTTTTTGTAATCTATAGTTTTGTCCATCTTCTATAGGTAATTCTGGATATAAATCAGGAGCTGTAGGTTGTTTCATTTTTTAAAGTAAAAATTGATTTTTTTTTTTCTCTTAAATCCCACAGAATTTTTTCTCTGCCTGTTATCCCGGTTTTTTTGGGAGTAAGAAAATTTGGTGTTTTTTTTTTTTTTTTGCTTTTTTTTTTTATGAAAATTTAGGGCTCTTTTACTTGAAATGAGGGTAATTTTTTGGGGGTCAAATTTTTTTTTTTTTTGGAGGGGGGCGCTGGAGTCGTTCAAGTACTATACTACTCCCCTTAGGGGAAAAAATGAGTTTTATAAAAAACCCCAGGATTAAGGTTTTGGTGTGCTCTTTACAAAAAAATTTTTTTATTTTTTTTACGGGGGGTATAAATACAAAGTGTGTTTTTTTTTCTTCTTAATTTTGAAGTTAAAAATCACACAAAAATGTTGGTAAAATTTTTATTTTGGATGTAAAAAGGTTTTTTTTTCTTTAAAATGGGGGGTCAAAAATTGAAGATAATTTTTTTTTTGTGGGGGGGGCTAAAGGAGTGGTATATTGTGTATCATATTATATGGGTCACCGTTTCGAACTCTTGACATATCCCCAAAAATGAAATTCAACTTATGGCTTACCCCACCAGATAAGAACCAATATTGATAATCAATATCTTTTTTTAAAAGTTTGGATAATCTCACAATTCCACAGAATATGTTTAATAATTTCATCTTTTAATTTACAAAAAAGTACATAGCGGGTTATCGATAAGTTTGATTTTACATAACGATTTATGTGTGGCAAGAATTCTATGGTTGATCATGTATTGAAGTCACTGTAGTTTACTATTGACAGGTCAAAGTAGTTTGAAAACGTCTTTCCAAATGAGATCTTCATCTAATATTTAACTCTACTGCAAATGTCCTGTTGAAGTTACATTGTTACTAATGAGTATTTTGTACATAACTTTTTCTATTTTTAAAAAAAGACTTGTAAGCACAACATAACTTATATGTTTTTTTTTGTTTTTTTTTTTTATTAATTTCCTGTTTATTAATAGCTTAAATAACACTCGTGTATTCCAAAAAAATATTACGTTGATATCATAACACATGTAATATTAATATTGTTGAAAAGTTGTCGCATTGGCAACTATACCACTGATTGAACTTTTTATTCCTACATTTTTGATACATGATATACTTTAAATAGAGTTCATTTAACCTTTAAATTATGTAGCGGATTACTCTTATCGGGTTGCTGGTTGATGGAGGATATGGGAATTAATGTTATATAAAATATTGACGTTAATACTTATTTACCTGCGTTTCCTGAATAATTACCGACTGTTAACTTGTACTTTGAAGCAGCGTCTCCAATACTGAAAATTCTGTAAACAGCATATTTCTTGTTATTATTTGTATTAACCATATCTATCCTGAGTTCGTTTTTTCCACTGGCTGTCAGGGTATGCACGTAATTGTTTCCTACATTTACAAAGAAAGACAGTGTTCATTAATAGGAAAAATACACAAACGATACCAATAGGACATTCAGAAATTTTGGTCAACGAAACATGACAACCAAAGACAAAACAAAAACAAACGATAAAATGACCAGGTCCAGTAAACACAGAAGATGTGGCGTTGGAAACTGTTTCTCTCATTATTTTATACGCTATTCAGAACACCGTAATCCTTCTTTATAAATGCTCGGCAAACAAATGTCTTCTGTTTTTTATAACGGTCACATTTGTACATGTCGTCACAATAACAATTTCTGAGGAAAGATAGAAACTAGGACGTCATAATTGATTTCGACAAATGACAAACTGAGATAAAACAATTGATTTCATAAACAAAAATAACAGTTATTATTTTTTGTAGAGAAACATGTGAGTGTTTTGTACACAATTAAAAAAGTTAACATGTTTATAAAACCTTGATAGGTCAACAAAATGATCAATATATTGTACGTATAAATCATTCATATTGCATTATTTTCGGTATGATCTTTGAATGCATTAAATAGATTAAAGGAAATCACTAACGTAAGTAAAAAAAGCATAAAATTATGAAACTGGTATCTTAATCTTGTTACTGATAATGAATATTTGATCTGATAGTCTACCATACAAGTTGTTTTTTTTTTCAAATAAGAAATCCTATAATATTTTAGTTGAAAAACTACTATTTTGAAAACATGCAATACTACATTTTTTCCCCTGCGAAATATGTATTTTTTTTTACAATCACGTATTAGAAAGAGAACTATTGTAACAAGGCCAAACTATGAAAATTTAAATGTACATACCAAACCAGAATTCTCCATTTATGTTACCAAACCCATTTTCACATTCCAACCAGTTCTGATTAAAGTCAACTGATCCATCAAATCTTTTCTGAATAACCTAAATAGTATGAATAAATATGAACTGTGAAATATTATATATTAATAGGTATACATCAATCATGTTCACTTATTGTATTAACACATGTTTGTTTTAAATTGTTACGTTGAAACACATTTGCATAGATAAGGTAATCACTATTGGTATACTAAGCATTATAGTTCTTTAAAATGCGAACCGTAATAAGGATTTCATAATATGTCAGTGTTTACTACGTTTCTACTGTTTGTCTTGAAGGATTAGAAAAAAAAACACTCATAGAAGGGGAATGTTTATAATAAAGGACGACAAGCTCATTGTGAAATTTAACAATATTTATTATACAAAAGTTTACAAAAGGTATTACACAAATATTACTGTTAACTTAACTGTCAAAATATGAGTCCAATCTGTTATCTTTATCTGTATCCGGAAATCTTTCGGAATCCAATCTGAATATTATGTTCACTACTAAGGTCACAATCCAGTATGATGTTGTTTGTAGAATAAAAGTGTCAATCCAAATGCTGTGAATACTAATGTCTATCAATGTCTATGTCCAAGTTTAATTATGAGAGTTTAACTTTAGTGTCTGTATATATAGTGTTGTCATGGAAAATTCTAGAACACTCTATAATGGAACATTGTGGAAAATCCTGGAAAGTTACAACGGAAGTTTCTGGAATAACGTAGAAGTTTAAATTACGCATCGTTTATAAGGATCATTCTAGAAAGTTCCAATCATTCTGTGAATGTTCCAGTGATTCCTAAACTGCACAGTTATAAGATTATTTGGTAAACAACTATCAGGCCATACAACACAAATTAGGCCAACATAAATAAACATAATAATTACAATATCATAACACCTCCCCCCTTAAAAGAAGTTTTAGTGTAACAAAAACTTATCATGAATAATATGAACAAAAATACATAATACATACAAAGTGATTTAATAAGCTCTAGATAAAGCATCAGCTATTACATTATCTTTACCCTTAATATGTTTTACAATTACATCATATTCCTGTAACAATAAACTCCACCTAGTCAACCTCTGATTCTTGTTTCTCATTTTATGCATGAAGGTGAGAGGATTATGATCAGTATAAACAAGAATAGGATATACAGTGGGATTTAAATATACATCAAAATGTTGAAGTGCTGACAACATTGCAAAACACTCTTTTTCAATAGTTGAATAATTTTTCTGATGTTTATCTAATTTCTTAGAAAAATATGATATAGGTTTCTCAACATTATCATCTGTCTCTTGATATAAAACAGCTCCTATTCCTACATCGCTTGCATCAACAGCAAGTTTAAATTGTTTTTCAAAGTCTGGAGTAATCAGAACTGGACTATTAATTAAAAGTGATTTGCTATTTTCAAAAGCGTTTTGACAATTTTCACTCCAGATAAATTTAGAATCTTTTCGTAAAAGATGAGTCAGTGGTTGAACCACAGTAGCAAAATTTGAACAAAATTTTCTGTAAAATCCAATCATTCCTAAATATCTCATAAGTTGTTTTCTATTTGTAGGAGGAGGAAATTTGGAAATAGCTTCCACTTTAGCCATAATAGGTTTTACTTGACCTTGGCCAACTGTATGCCCTAAATAATCAACAGTGGCCTGACAAAATTCACTTTTACCAAGATTAACAGTCAAATTTGATTTTGACAATCTATGAAAAGTATCATACAAATGTTTTAAATGCTGTTCCCAGCTATCACTACATACAAAAAGATCATCAATATAAGCATAACAACAGTCTAAATCTTTTATAACATTATTGATCATTCTTTGAAATGTAGCTGGAGCACTTTTCATGCCAAATGGCATTACAGTATATTGAAATAAGCCATCTGGTGTAACAAAAGCTGATATTTCACGAGCTCTCTGTGTCAATGGAACTTGCCAATAACCTTTCAATAAATCAAATTTGCTCACAAATTTTGCTTGACCAATATTGTCAATACAATCGTCTATCCTTGGAATCGGATAGGAATCCGATTTTGAGACTGAATTTACTTTTCTGAAATCAGTCACGAAACGAAAAGTTTTATCTGGTTTTGGCACAAGGAGACAAGGAGAGCTCCATTCACTGTTACTCGGCTCAATAATATCATTGTCAAGCATATATTTAATTTCTTTTCTCATAACTTCAAGTTTGAGTGGATTGAGTCTGTAAGGATGTTGCTTAATTGGAGACGCATCTCCGACATCAACATCATGACAAACAGCAGTGGTTTTGTTTGGCACATCTGGAAAAAGATTTTTAAAAGAAAATACCAAAGTTTTTATTTCTTCTCTACGATCAAAAGACAGATGTGCAAGTTTTGAATCTAAATTTGACAAAATTTCTGAATTTTTCAATCTAACTGTCTCTTCCATAGTTTTACAACTAAAAGTTGGTTCAATTACATCTGGTTTGTCATGATTGTTCTCAAAGTTAACCATGCCTAAAGTGGCAACTGGTTTACTATCACATAGTACATTAGTACGCTCAAAATATGGTTTTAACATATTAATATGACACACTCTATTTTGTTTGCGCCGACCTGGAGTTTTTACAATATAATTCAAATCATTAATTTTATTCTCTATTGTATAAGGACCACAATATTTAGCCTGTAAAGGATGTCCAGGGACAGGCAGAAATACAAGTACCTTATCACCAGGCTCAAAAACTCTGTCCCTGGCATCTTTATCATACCATATTTTCATCTTGTTCTGTGCATTTTTTAAGTTTTTCTGAGCAATTTGACAAGCAGTATACAATTTTTCTTTAAATCTAGATTCAAGTCAGTATGTTCAGTAAGCCACTTTTCCTTAATCAATTTTAACGGTCCCCTTACAGTATGACCAAATACCAACTCAAAGGGACTAAATCCAAGGGATTCTTGAACAGCCTCTCGAACCGCAAAGAGTAGAAAGTGAACTCCATCATCCCAGTCTCTGTCAAATTGAAGACAAAAAGTTCTAATCATGTTCTTCAATGTTTGATGAAAACGTTCTAAGGCACCTTGAGATTCTGGATGATAAGCACTTGATCTGTACTGAGCAATCCCTAACTGGTATACGACTTGCTGAAATAAACCTGACATGAAATTTGATCCCTGGTCGGACTGTATAGACTTAGGAAGTCCTACTAATGTGAAAAATTTGATCAAAGCTTTGACGATAGTAGGTGTCTTGATATTTCTGAGCGGAATAGCTTCAGGAAAGCGGGTAGATGTACACATGATTGTCAATAAATATGCATTTCCAGTCTTGGTCTTTGGTAAAGGTCCAACACAGTCAATTAGAACTCTGCTGAAAGGTTCGTCAAAGGCTGGAATAGGCAGAAGTGGTGCTGGTGGTATTTTCTGGTTAGGTTTACCAACAACCTGGCATATATGGCATGATTTGCAGTATTCTGCGACATCATTTCTAAGTCTGGGCCAGTAGAAATGTTGCAATATTTTTAGGCAAGTCTTCCTTATACCTAAGTGCCCAGCCAAGGGGGTGTCATGGGCAAGACCAATAATTTCTTGCCTATAAACTTTAGGCACCACCACTTGGTATAGCACTCTCCATTCCTCCTCTGGGGTGGCATCAGGAGGCCTCCACTTCCTCATTAAAATGCCGTCCTGATGGTAATAGCATTCGGCCACTTTGTCTGCTTCCTCCTGTGGTTGAGCTCTCTGGCTGAGCTGAAGAACCTCAGGGTCTTTATGTTGTTCTTCAGATAAATTCTTTCGGTCTAATGAATGGCTGTTAACGTCTGGCCATGGCATAATAACATTCTTGTTAACACTAGGTGGTCTTGTAATGGCCTTTTCTGAGCTACCAGGACCTTCAATGTTAGCTATAAAAGTGTCAGAAAGGTCCATGTAATCAAACTTGTCTTCTTGCAAAATCTGATTTTGTTGTTTTCTAGCCATCGCCCTAGTAACAACACAAGCTGGATACAATTCAGCATCATCTTCAGGTGATTTAACATCCACCACCGGTTCACTGGTAACAATTGGTTCAGCAACCACTTTGTTCCTAGCTAGATCATTCCCTAGCAATAATGTAACACCCTCAACAGGGAGATTAGGACGAACACCTACAACAACTGGTCCAGTTATCAAATCTGACTTCAGATAAATACGATGGAGAGGAACATCTATACAACCTAACTCTACACCTTGTAACAAAACGGAGGCACCAACAGAAGTATTCTCGGACAAAGGCAACACACCTTCTAACAATAAAGTCTGAGAAGCTCCAGTGTCCCGTAAAATCTTAATAGGCTGAAGAGTGGTATCATCAACAATAGAAACAAACCCATCAGACATAAAGGGTTTGTATTCCTCCATGTAATCACAAAAACTGGACTTAAAAGCCTGACGCGCAGGGCATTCCAATGTACTGGTATTATAAGGTGTCGTACAAGCACTGGTCTTCGGCTTATTATCTCGTTCATTCTTCTTCTGGAGTCTAAAACAATCAGCCATCAGGTGACCAATCTTCTTACAATAAGCACAAGTCAGTGACTTCTTCTCAAAAGTATCAAATTTTGGACTAGACATATTATAACTGGACTGACTCTTATTCTGTGCAACAGGCTTACTATCAGTACGCTCATTGCTTTGATTTTTGTAATTTCCACGGGAAGTATTGACATTTTGACCCTTGAAACTTCTTTTATGTGAAAGAGTATAATTATCTGAAATTACAGCTGCATCATGTATTGTCCCAACAGTTTTGTCGTCTAAATGTGTTTTTAAGTCTAAATGAACACATTGTTTGAACTCTTCTAATAACATCAATTGTCTTAGGTTATCAAAATTGTTATCTGTTTTCTTTGAAGTAAGCCATTTATCAAATAGATCTTCTTTTTCCCGAGCAAATTCCACATAGGTTTGCGAATCAAACTTTTTATAAGATCTAAATTTCTGTCTATATGCTTCTGGTACTAGCTCATAAGCTTTCAAAACTTCCTGTTTTACCGTGTCATAATCAGAACTTTTTTCTGATGGAAGTGCAGAGTATATTTCAGCGGCCTTCCCCTCAAAAACACTTTGCAGCATCGTAGTCCAATACGGCATAGGCCATTTCAAATTGTTAGCAATTTTCTCAAATTGTGGGAAATATTTATCAACTGTTTTTTCACAAAATTTTGGAACCAA
Organism: Mytilus galloprovincialis; assembly: GCA_037788925.1. Taxonomy (NCBI): domain Eukaryota; kingdom Metazoa; phylum Mollusca; class Bivalvia; order Mytilida; family Mytilidae; genus Mytilus; species Mytilus galloprovincialis. The sequence goes on from CM075339.1 coordinate 5,791,888, forward strand.
ACGTATGTTTTTTGCTGCATCAAAATAATCTGATTTCGAGTGAGCTTTAGTGTTGCTTTCTTCTTTGACCATTTCAATTTTCAGTTTCTCCATCTCTAGCCTTTCCCTCATTTCAAGTTCTTTTAATTTCTCCCTCTCCTTCATTTCCATTTCTTTTAATTTAAATTCATCTTCTTTTTCTTTTTTCTCCATTTCTAACCTTTCCTTCATTTCCAGTTCTGCCTGTTTTAATTTAAATTCATCTTCTTTTCTTTTCTCCATCTCCTTCATTTCCATTTCTTTTAATTTAAGTTCATGTTCTAATTCAAGCTGTTTTAACTTAAAGGCGTCAACATTTTCAACCTTAAGATCAAGAGCCTCTTCACCTAAAATTTCTTCGTCAACTAATTTGTCTATAACCAAATTTTTTATAATTTGTTTTCTCATAGATACTTTGAAAACTAATTTCAGTTGTTTAGCAAGCAACACTAGTTCCTCTTTCTTTAAATTATCAAAACTCTCCAGGTCTGGCGTTTTCAAAAATTTACCAGCATCAAATGCCATTTTGTAGAATTTTGTTGGCTAGTTATAATAACAATATTAAACAAATTTTGAATAAAATATGTTCAGTATCCCGGACGAGCCCCCAATTTCTGTTACGGCCAGAAATCGCCTTTAAATTGTAGCCAACAAAAGACACAAATCAATAGTAAAATTTAACAATATTTATTATACAAAAGTTTACAAAAGGTATTACACAAATATTACTGTTAACTTAACTGTCAAAATATGAGTCCAATCTGTTATCTTTATCTGTATCCGGAAATCTTTCGGAATCCAATCTGAATATTATGTTCACTACTAAGGTCACAATCCAGTATGATGTTGTTTGTAGAATAAAAGTGTCAATCCAAATGCTGTGAATACTAATGTCTATCAATGTCTATGTCCAAGTTTAATTATGAGAGTTTAACTTTAGTGTCTGTATATATAGTGTTGTCATGGAAAATTCTAGAACACTCTATAATGGAACATTGTGGAAAATCCTGGAAAGTTACAACGGAAGTTTCTGGAATAACGTAGAAGTTTAAATTACGCATCTTTTATAAGGATCATTCTAGAAAGTTCCAATCATTCTGTGAATGTTCCAGTGATTCCTAAACTGCACAGTTATAAGATTATTTGGTAAACAACTATCAGGCCATACAACACAAATTAGGCCAACATAAATAAACATAATAATTACAATATCATAACACAATATAAAACTAGAAACAAAGTTTGACGTACTGTCCATCCTCCGCCGTCTGTAGACATATCACAATAAGCCTGGACAGACTTTCCGCCGTTGGGATATATTGTGTACACACCACTTTCCAGCGCCTGATTGCTGTTCTTTTGTATATCTGTGCAGTCTCTATTCTTTCTCTCTTGATTTGATTCTGTATCTTAAAAAATAAACCACACGATGGCATCATGATTGGTAATTTGTTAAAACAAAATGTAGTATTTTTGTAATAAAAATAAATATGAATAAACGCTTTTAAAATTGTAACACGATGATGACTGCTGTACCCATATTTTAACTATTTTATTTAGTATGTCTGTTTAGTTAACGCATCATTGTAAATATACGGAATGAGACTGTCATCAAAGTGAGACGGTTAGCGCTGTAAAACCATGTTTAATCCACCATTTTCTACATTTGAAAATGCCTGTACCAAGTCAGGAATATGACAGTTCTTGTCCAGTCGATTTGATGTGTTTTGTTATTTGATTTTGCCATGTGATTATGGACTTTCCGAATTGATTTTCCTCTAAGTTCAGTATTTTTGTGATTTTACTTTTTAATTTCATATTTCGTATTTCTGTCATCTCTTCGTTATCTGTAATATCTAGTATTGCTGTCAATATCTGCACATTCATAATACATTTGTTCAATCATTCAAATAAACTCATCATATATACCAGGATTGGAATTTTATATTTACGCAAGATGGGCGTATCGTCTACAAAAGACTCAGGTAGAAAATCCTTAGTATTTCAAAAATTCTAAGTTTGGTTGTCAGTTAATTTATAATTATGAACATATAGATGACAACTCAAGTCAACACAGAAGTGCTGACTACTGGATTGGTGATACCCTTGGGGAAATAAATCTCCAACAGCAGTGGCATCGACCCAGTGGTAGTAAATGAACTTATCATAGATACCAGGATTGAAATTTTATATTTACGACAGACGCGAGTTTCGTCTAAAAAAGACTCATCAGTGACGCTCGATCAAAAATATTAAAAAGTCCAAATAAAGTACGCAGTTGAAGAGCATTGAGGACCCAAAAATTCCTAAAAGTTTTGTCAAATACAGCAAGGTAATCTATTCCTGAGGAAGAAAGTCATTAGTATTTCAAAAATTCTAAGTTTTGATATTAGTTAAATTTATAATTATGAACATATCAATGAATACTCAAGTAAAAACAGAAGTGCTGACTACTGGGTTGGTGATACCCTCGGGGAAATAGATCTCCATCAGCAAAAGACTGATCAGTGACGCTCGAATTATGTTTCCCTTCATGCAAATTTAACACATGGCCCTTTTTAAATTTTTTATTCGAGCGTCACTGATGAGTCTTTTGCGAAACGAAACGCACGTCTGGCGTAAATATAAAATTTCAATCCTGGTATATATGATGAGTTTATTCATGATCTTTTTAAATGTGCACACATATCCTGTTGAATGATTAAAATAAATTTTGCGTCGAGTCATGAGACAACAAATGTAATGCATGTTTAGGACGAGACTATAAGTTAAGCATCATTTAAGCCATAACAATTATTCTCTCCTTTCAGACAATCGCTTTTGATAGCTATATTTTTTTTTTCATTTCTTTAGAATTATGTTATTTTGATTTGTCGTTGAGATTTTAGTCAATAGTAACACATTATATGTAAAGTCACTTGTAAGCTGCACTTTTGATTGGATAAAAAAGCAACTGTCAATCCCTATCAATTAAATTTGCGTTCAAGTGTACCTGTCACATGCAGGATTAAAACTAACAACATCAGTGTTGACCATCGAGACCCCTGTGTTCCGTTCGCCAGGAACGGTGAACAGATGTTTTGAAACACAACCGATGGCCATTACAGTTTGCCAATTAAACTGATCTTCAGATATATAAAAAATCGATCTTTTAAAACTTTTTACTAAACAGAACACAATAAACTTGCGGAAAAGATGGCATGCAAAACAAGTTTGAATACCAAACTGCTATAACATTAACAAAATGTTGTTGCTTGGAAAAATTAATTCAAACAGAATGACATATTATGACTCTTGTAGAATAAATTTGATATTGAAGTTTATTTTCACAGAATTTGAAATATAGTTTGCACATGTTGTTATGAAAGGGCATACATAGACAGTGGACATGACGTAAGTATCTTCTCGGCCATATGTTGTTATGAAATGTGACTACCTAGACAGTGGATATGGTGTAAGTATCTTCTCGAACATATGTTGATTTTGAGGTTAGAGGAAATAGAAAAATACTTCTATGCAATTGGCATAATTATAACTTGCTACAGTTGCACAGTATGAAAAGCACTATATAATCATAAAGCTACTCTTGTATGTGCAAATGTGTAAGACACACATTTCAACCATTCAAATGAATGCATTGTATACATCACTCAACAACTCCAATGTATACAGCGTAGGGTTTGACGCCAACAAACTAGTTTAACCATGACACATTCTGTATTAGACATGTTCACCATAAGCCGATACCGAAACTGAAACCGAAACCGATACAGAAACCAAAACTAATAGTGAGGAAAATGGTAAACGTTTGTAATTTTGATTAACCCAGGAGTAGTTTACCTTAGCCGTATTTGGCACAACTTTTTGGAATTTTGGGTCCTCAATGCTCTTCAACTTTGTATTTGTTTGGCTTTTTAACTATTTTGATCTGAGCGTCACTGATGAGTCTTATGTAGACGAAACGCGCGTCTGACGTATAAAATTATAATCCTGGTACTTTCGACTAGTAACTATCAACCCTTAAATTCTTAATATTGTTTGAAATTTGAATACATTATATGAAGCATTACTTCAATTAATAATTCTCATGAATCCATAAAAAGCAAAGTTACATTCAACCATTTTTTAATACAATAATGCAAGTAATATACAATTTAAGATGCTGATAAAATTTATTTATGATGTACATTACTCATAAACTTTAGGAGGGTTCGTTGCAGGGAAGAGCTCATAGTTCTACAATAGGTGCAATATCATTCTGACTATTTCTATAAAAAGAGCCTATTATTTATAAATATTTCTTATCTTATAGAATGTTCTAAATAAAATCTTCTCGTAGACAAATTTGCGTTGATTGACGATTATAGCATTTTGATTGCGTAACTGCCTTACATTATGTGGTGTTGCAATAGGAATTTTAGATGGATATATGGTATTGCAAAAGAATTAAAAATCACGAGGAAACGGTAATATCTCGCGTGGAATGATTACATCCATATCACAATGGATTGGGCTCGAAAGTCTTTTCTACATGCAATTAATTGGGAAACTATTCAAAAATTATAAGATTACTCTATTCATTTCAATTTGACATCTGTTTTTTTGTTAAAAAAAAACTATGGTACATTTTTAGTAACGAAATTAAAGAAAGAACTTTTCTTAATTTCCTTTTGGAATGTGTTGTTGTTCTTCTCGTTTGTGGGGCTAACATCATTAAATAAAACATTCTAGTCCTCTTAATCCCACATAAAACCAATATGTTTGGTTTTCTTTGTCTCAATATTATTTTGAAAATCGAATATAATTATATCAAACAAATATAAGCATTATTGTTCACCACATTTTAGATATTTCCGATAAAGCATTTAATGGAATATATCCAACACTTACGGAATCAACAAGATTTTGTTTGGATGCAAAAATTCATGTAGACCTTTCAATATGTTATATATATCGAGCGCACCAGGTTGAATTTATATTTCAATACGAATTTGTTAACATGTACAAATCGTTCAAAATGACTTCGAAGGTCAATTATAAATTAATTCCTATTGAAAATAATCTTAATACTTTCGTAATTTTTACTCTGTCAATCTTGCTAATCTCGTTTTTGTTTAGTTTCTTCTTTTTCTTTCTTCAAGTACACTGGCAATTGTAAAATATTACACCTATTCTAGAATTTTGGTTCTTACTTTCGACGAAACTTGTTTCGTAAATAATGCATACCATAAATAAATTTGTATCCACATTTTAATTGTTTATTACTTGAATTACTATATTTAATACTCGTTGAATTTTTTTTATATAGATTCGTTGTTGAATACAAGTCATACTCCATCTAGTGTATAAATATTCAAATTTCAAACAGTATAAAGCAGTAAAAGGGTTGAACTAACTAAACATTATATATTTACGATTTATCTCACTACTATTTTTTGTTTCGGTTTCGGTATCGGCTTATTGTTGACACGTCTATTAAGTCTTGCAGAATTTTACATCTTCAATAATCTACAACTTTATATTTTATTTGAACCTTTAAACGTTTTTGATGAAAGCGTCAGTGCTTGGTAGCGGAACCACGCGTCTAGCATTCAACTTCGTAAGCCTGGTATCTCTCGTGGCAGACACACATGTTTGGCATACAACATATTTAGCTTGGTATCTCTCGAGGCAGACACACGTGTCTGGCATACAACAAGTTTAGCTTTATATGTCTCGTGGCAGACACACGTGTCTGGCATACAACATGCTTAGCTTGGTATCTCTCGAGGCAGACACACGTGTCTGGCATACAACATGGTAAGCTTGCTATCTCTCGTGAGTTTGTTTTATACAACCATCCTCACTATAGACACCGACAACATGGGCATAGCAAACTAGATGTTTATATGATAACACCGTGAGATGGGACCCAAGGGACGTCAATGTGTTTCAAATTTGAAACGGGTTTATATAAATCTAATAGAGGACATATATTGCAGCTGATATCTGATTATTTAGATTTAGGTTTCTGTAAAGGAGTTTGTCCGGTAAGGGCTGATCTGGTCACAAATTGTATGTTCATCTGATGAAAGATTTTGAAACATTTTAAACACCTAATAGTCTACTTCAGTCGATTCAATTAGGTTATGTGAGAAATTTGAACTCATTTTATCACTAAATATGTTCACATTCAAGCTTAAATATGAAAATTATAACAAATATGCCATAATATGTTACTTTTCAGATGATTTTTTTTGTTGTTGATTAAAAATGAAAGTGGCCGCATCCGTGTTGACTATAAATCTTTATATATGTTATGAATTATCATCAAATACAACTTACATTTAAACATAACGCATATGTGGCCCCTTCGATTTTAGACGGAAACCGTCTAAAAATTAACCAAAATGCTAAAATGTCGACGATTTTAGTAATCGGAATGACTTAATGATGCTAGTTCCTGGTAAATGTGCATTGTATTGTCAAAAACAGCAGAAGTATTCCTCCTTTTGATAAATAGCTTAAAGTTTACATTTTAACAATTTTGTAAAACTGATATATTTTTGGACCAACAAGGGTTATTACTGGACCTAATCCTTTTGAAAGAATATTTAGATAACTCTTTGTTATTTAACGAAGCGGTATTGATAGTATACTATCATGTAGTTTCCAATATGTCGAACTAGAACTAGATCTGTCTTACTAATCTTTTAAACACATTTAGGCGAGATGTCGATGATTTCATCGAAACTAATTTCAAGGGCCTATTAAGGAGTTAAGAAGAAATAAGAGAATAAGTGAAAGATTGTGTATCACACTTCATAATAATTCGGTGTTTTCCCCTTGTAATTTATCTTTTGACTACTTTCCTACTTCCTTATTGTGATGAAAGTTAAGAATACAAGTTTTTGCATCAATCGAAAGTAAAGCATTTGGATATGATCCTTGCGTGCACAGAAAAATTATATGTAGATCTCCAGTGCATTTACGTTTTTATATTTGTTAAAAGTAGCATGCATGAATGTAAAACATAACATTGAATGACTAGAAATTAAATTTCTAACTGCTAACACATGTCGCTATTGAGTTAAGACATTACGAATGAATATATAATTACATCTTCTCATGTTTATATATATAAAACAAACCTTTGAAAGTTATATTTATATGATCGAATGAATTTTTTCCCGCAGTCGTTTATGTGATATTTTTGTCCACCTGTCACCGCTATAGCTGATATTTCATAAAAAATAAAAATAAAAAATTGAAATAAGTACAACCGAACTTCAAAACCAAATCTTTATATTTATGAAAGAATTTAGCAGAGGTTTTAAGTAAGTTATGGGTACTAAATCCCTGACTGAATAATTTACTAGAAATACATAGATTACGTTCATTCAAATCAAAATCGTCACAACAGACACGGGCATAGCAATTGAGTAAGATGGTGCCAAAAAATCATCACCATTAAACAGAGAAAAATAACAATAGGGAACGATAAATCGTCCCTTTTGTCGTAAATATTAAAGTGGAGTTTCCAGAGTAAAACTTAAATATCTTAACCTAGAACATCACCGTTATTACCGTCTAATTTTGATCTATTTAAAGTAAGTTTCTTTGGGTAAATTTTAGCAGTTTATTTTAGAAATTATTGATTATTTAAGATAACGGTAAGTGTTGTTGAATTTATCAATTAAACTGGTCGTTGTTGAGGTTGAACATACATTTAAACTATGATTCACAACAGTACAAAAACAATAAATGAATGATTATTTAGAGTTTTCCTTTGTATCGTGCTTGCTAACAAATTTATCACGAAGCATACCTGGTTTGTCAATACAGTCTGTAATGTTGTCCCCGGACCTTCGCCTTTGTAACTCTTCTAACTTATCGACACCAATCCTCAGTTCTTCTACAGTTTCATTAAGGTAAATAATCTCCGTGTTAGTATCAGTCAATGCTTGTTGCTGTTCGTTAGTGTTTTCATGTAACACGTTGATATCACATGACAATTGACGCCTTTCGTTTTCAATTTTATTTTTCAGAAACTGATTTTCACTTTTAAGCGAAGAAATTTCGTTTTCGTGTTTAATAACTCTTTTAAGTAGTTCATGCATACTGTCTTTCAACACATTTATGTCCGATTGGATGATTTTCGTCTCCTTTTTCCCCGCCTCTTCAGAACTTTGTGTACTAGGACCATTACCGTTGCAGATACATAACAGAAAAGATAGTATCACTACTACCACGAATTCCATTTCAAAAACGTCTTCTTTAAAATAAGTATTCACAATTTTAAATACACGTAAAAAACAAAACTGTCTGTATCAAAATGAACCAGCGATAGTTTAATGACTTAAATAGAGGGGAAATATTATATGGCACTAGAACTAGTCATGTCTTACTCATCTTCTCATCAAACGCAATTAGAGCGAGATGTTTATCGAAATTAGTTTCAAGGACCTATCAAGAGGTTAATAAGAAATAAAAGAATAAATGGCAGATTATATGTCAAACACTTCATAATAATTCGGTGTTTTCCCCCTGTAAGTTATCTCTTTTGACTTATAGGTTTTCCTACTTCCTTATTGTGATCAAAGTTAAGAAAAGAAGTATATGAATACATTGAAAGTGATGCATTCGGACATGATTAATACGTGCACAAAAAATTAAGATGTAAATCTCCAGTGCATTAACGATTTCATATTCGTTAAAGGTAGCATGCACATCATGACGTTTAGTATGTGTTGTTTGAGAAAAGCGGCTATTGTAATGGCATTTATTTGATCCCTCCGTCTTGTGTTTAAGGAAAAGTTGAAATGACTAAGGAGACAATAAATAAAATTGAGAATGGAAATTGAGAATGTGTAAAAGAGACAACAACCCGACCATAGAAAAAACAACAGCAGAAGGTCACCAACAGGGTCTTCAATGTAGCGAGAAACCATGTTAAGAAATTAAATTATATATCAATGTTCTGATAACAAATCAATAAACTTCAAGTTACGTTATCGCCACTAATTCCCGACATAAGGCTACACACGTGTCAATCGACTGTAAAATAGACCACGTGATACCATACTGAGAATAAGGTATGTTAAACAGTTACTAACAATATAATGTTGACCAACTTTTGAAGATGTAGTAAAATATAAGCAACAGTATATGGGCGTTTTTCAATAAAAACGTACTTTCTTGTCCTAGCCACTTTAAAAAAAATGTGTTTGATAAAATGTGTTTGATCTTGGCAAGTAATTTTTTGTGCAGTCAGTACATTGGATTAGATATAACATTTTTAAGCAAAGAAACAGTTTTAGAGGGATTGATAATATATTGATTCCTGAATGGTCCAAAACAACCAAAATGGCATGTCCCTACACCGCCTGTTCAACATTCATACTCTAAAATATCGTAAAAAAATGTAGAAATAAACATAAATTTTACTTAATATAAGTTCTTTAATAATTCAAAAGTATGTTTAGAGCCAACATATTTTAATAAACAGCTTTTAGCATAGGATTTTTTATTTTAGAAAGTGTGTCCTTAACACAATGTCCACTACGAAACGAAGTCATTAAAACTTGCTTATACACAGTTTTATAAAATCAATGTAATTTTGTGTTTGCAAGAGATATAAACATTAGGGTCTTACAAAAAAAGTGATGTTTTTATAACGGCAATTAAACTGTTGGTAAGAAAAATTGAGCACATCAAATGGACCAGAGTGATACCGTTATCGATAAAAATTGGTTCTCCAATTCAGAAAAAAATGACATTTTTCTAGTATATAAAGTAAACAAACTGGAATGTCTATAGGAAACATTTAAAATTGCAAAAATATGTGTTTTTCGAAGCAGTTTCGTAGGAGACAAAAGTCCCCTACGAAACAGTACACAAATTATGAAAATAATATCATTTTAAAGATGTTTAAGATTGCACTTTTTGTTTACAAACAGGTCTATAATAGAGGTATTCAAAATAACTCTTGAAAATAAATTTTAGACTAGTTGATTTTCCATTTTTTTTAGGTCTGAAAGGAACGCTTTTATTGAAAAACGCCCATATAACTAATGTTCAAGTATCATATATTGATTACGTAGAAAAAGAAAGATGACACACAATTTAAGGGGATCACTTGAACTCTATTAGAAGTAAGATTGGGTACGCGTGAATTGTTAGCTTTCCTGTTATGCCCGAATTACCAGCAATGCGAATGCTCCATCAGTGAAGATGATGAAATCGGGAATATGACACAATCGAGAATATAATTATATCCACTTATGTTTCATGTGTTTATTCAGATGAAATATCGTTGAAATTTAATTTTAGAGGGAGAGCAATTGTTTTGCATCTTCGTTGAAATTAAAGAAATCTATCAAACTAGAACATCAATCAACATAGGACAAATGTTAATGAAAAAGTTTGTTATAAATAGAAACTCACCTTAATAAAAAATGTTGATCTATTGGAATGAGACTATATGTTCGAGCGATTTTTCTCCCAGCAAACGTGTGTGTGCTATAATCGTCCTCATGTCACCACTATAGCCAGTTTAAAAAATAAATAATAAAAAGGAAGATGTTCTATCCCGTTTGAAATAAATTTTCTACAGACACAACCAAACTTGAAAACCAAATATTTATATCTACAGGAGAATTAAGTAAAGGTTTAAGTAAAACGTGGTAACTACATCACTTATTTACCAGTAAATAAAGTCAACAGTAGTATACCGCTCTTCAAAACTCGTAAATACAAGGACAAAAAACAAAATCGGGGTAACAAACTAAAACTGAGGGAAACGCATTAAATATAAGAGGAGAACAACGACACAACATTAAAATGTAACACGTACAGAAACGGACTAAGCATTAGACAAAATCTGATAAGAATAACAAATATAACGTCAAAACCAAATACACGAATTTAGGATAGAAAAGTACCGTAACAGGTCCAATAGTAATGTGAATTTACACTCAAATATAAGAGAAAACAAACGACACAACGGAAACACAACGTTATAATGTAACACACACAGAAACGAACAATAATATAACAATAGCCACATTCCTGTCTTGGTACAAGGCACTTTCAAAGAAAAAAATGGTGGGTTGAACCTGGTTTTGTGGCATGCCAAACCTCGCACTTTAATTGCAATGTTAACTATATCATTAAAATGACAACATACTATTACAGCACTACTATACAAATAAATAGGAGAACATATTAGACATAAAAACACATGAATAATAGCTAACAAAAGGCATCAGGTTTAAAATTCAATACGCCAGAAACGCTTGGGATAAGAACATCCTTATTATTTAGAACAACTTATGCTATAGCAAACAGTAAATTTTTATCAAATGAATATAAAAGATATACATGATACAACTGAAGTATTAACACATGACACAAAACAAAATCCTGCATTTACAAACAAAAATAAAAAATAGCAAATTCTTCCAAGTCAAGGCATTAACGCAATAAGGGAAAAATGTGACGTCATATACGAAATGGTGAAAAGGCACAAAAATGACGTCACATTTGCAATTCTGAAACAGCTAAAAAATGACGTCACATTTGAATGCCGAAAACTATATTTCAAAAATAAGATAGAATTATGATTGCTTTAATATTATATTTGAACTAAATACTGATATTACATTTAACAATGCAATTTGCAATACTAATTAATAACAAACTGAAGTAGCAATTAACTATGTTATGTAGCTATGTCCGATTTGTTTTGAATCTAACTTCAAACGTAAAACATCGTACAGATAACGTTGAACAAAATCAAATCTAATAGATGAAGGCGGTGATTAATTTTCTTTACCATAACACATGAATATGATAGAAAAGACGTCAACACATTTGACAAAATCCGATGAGAACTACAAATATAACATCAAACTAAATACATGAATTTGGGATAGATACGTACCGTAACACGTCTTACAGTAATGCGAATTCACACTCAGCAAAACAATCACAATAGGGAATTAGTCACGTTCGGTAATTAAAAAATTAGACGACGTAATAACAAACCACAAATTGTTTTTGTACTCGTAGGAAACACAGTGTATGTCAAAATTCAGTAAAGACCCGTTTAAATTGCATTTAATTGATATATCCAACAACTATCATCGGTATCTTTTTCTTCATGATATTTCTTCGTTAAACAATCAAGAACTTTTTTAATATATCTGCCGAAATTTACCCAAAGAAACTTACTTTGAAAACATCAAATGTTAACAGTAATAACTGTTCATTCCTAGATTTAGATATTTAAGTTTTGCACGGGAAACTCCACACTAAAATTTACGACAAAAGAGACTATTTGTCGTTCCCTATTGTTAATTTTCCTTTTTTTGGTGGTGATGATTTTTTTGGCAATATCTTACGCTGTTTATCTATCAATACTCAATCTCTATGCCTGTGTTTGTTGTGACGTTTTTGGTTTTAATGAACGTAATCTCAGTATCGACATCCTTCTATTAAATCGACGTCCGAATGTGATGTCACATTATCAAATCGACGTCCATTTTTAGCTTCTCTTATCGACGTCTGATTGATTACTGGACTTACACTTATACATGTTCATATGTTGTAGGGCTCAAGATTATGAGAACTTAATTTTGAAACATTTATACATACTATCGTTTAGATTTTTTCAACCAGAAATAGGTAACATGCATATTATTATAATTAATATTTATCTTGCTAAAAGGTTAGTCCAATCGATCTACATTATATGTCATACCTATTCATATTAATGAATGTCACGTTTCGCTATGGCGGCGCCTGATAAAAAACGATGTAAACAAGGTTCATTGGACGGGTTTTTCAAAAAACAAAGATTAGAAAATGATGCAGGTAATTAGAAAAAACTATATATACATTTATTTTAAAAGTTTTCAATAGAACATATCACATTCTCCAAAGATTTTAATAATAATTTAAAGTAACACTTTACTTGACCTTTGTGTCGATTTTCTAAATTCCTAAAATTGACTTGTGAAGTTGAGTTTCGAGATTGAAAAGAAAAGTGTGAACCACCCTTAATAGTATTAAATAGTATTAAAAGCATTTTCAAGTTGCTAAAACATGCTTACTGTAAGTTACACATTGTAAAGAAATGCCGGCGGAAAGGGGGGGGGGGTATGTAAAATAAACTAGACCGTAATTATGAAGCTATTATTTATTGGTATAATTCTTTTGTTTATTATTAGATGTGTTTGAAATTGAATTAACTTTGTGTAATCACATTTTGAAAAAAAATATAGAACATTTATCAGAGTGTAAATAAGTTAATTGCATAAAAAGGGACAAATATCCGTGATAAAATTAAGCCATCCTTTTAAATCTGTATTGATAAAATATATAGAATGAATTATTCCTGGTTGATTTACATTGTTTTTATTTTGTTTATTTAGTCATTTTTGTTTCTGCAGCATGCAACTTTTTTTAACTGTGGGTCTGATCGATATATCCTGTTATCCAGAGCGCTGATATAAACTGAAATTACTATATTTGCACAGTCAATGGGTAATAGTAGTCTCAGGTACTATACTATGACAAACTTTTTAATATAATTTTGCAAAAAAATGTAGGTGAGAAATACTTACATCTTCCGATTTTTAACTAAACTCTTTTTCTAATGAAGTTGGGTCATCCCACAATAAAAAAAAGTTGGTGCTTTTGATATTATTTTATTTCGTTTGCTTTACTTTGCTTTTTCTTCAGTACATCATAATAGACACCATAAATGGTCTTACCTATTATACAGTCAAAGAATATTGCTGGAAGTAACAGTGACCAAAGCTTTAGCAGAGAATGTGAAAATAAAATAGTTCAATCATGTGTATTCTGTTAATAATTTTAGTGTACAGTGTATATGCCAGTGGTGTCTGATAATTAATGTCCTTATTCATATAAGAGGGGGTCTTGGAAAGGGAACATAGGGTTTTATATACCAAAATAAAGACAGAGGAAATGAATTTCAAAACTGGGTGAACCAATTGATATTTTCTGTATATGGATTGTTGCTAAGTGTTCAGTCGCAAACATTACATGTATAATCAGACCAAATGAATGCTGTCTTGTTGAATGTAACATATACTTTTTAAGATCTAAGGGCTGGGAAAATATTGGTAACCATTACTGTCTCTGTGTCTGACTGCCAGCAGAAAATATTTGAGAATTTGGTAGGGACAAAAAAATATATATACGTCATCAATGGTCATATTTATCTTAATAGAAAAAAACTAGATGCACTGGAAATAAGAACATATAAACAAAATTGAAAAAAGTAGACATACTCCCCTTTATTTAAAATATATACTAAAATCTCCTAAATGTTTAACGCATGGAAAATATTGAGTTTAAACAACTTTTATTCGAAAACTTTCTGATATCAGTAAAATGCGAGAAATTTGCCTTTCAGCCAATGCATTGTAAATTTTTAAATTGATAAATCTATGCAAACTTTTTACATATCAAATTTAACTGTGTACACTTGAGCTTGTTTGATGGTTGTAAATTCAAGAAGACTATATATTATGAAACTGTCAAATTCTTCGGTTATTCTTTTCAGAGCTATTTTATTTGCTTGGCTTTTTGTTCTGCATTTAGTTCTTTGATTTTCATTTCTGTTTTTTTTTCATCTCAGTTCTTGATACTGTTCTCAAAACTGGTTCTTAAAATTTTCTCTCTTTTCTTTACTTCATAGATGGAAAAAAAAACTAGAGGAGCCCTAAAATGAAACAGATAAGCCTGATCAAATTAGTCCTGTTACTCCAGTATGTTCGTCAGAGATTTTTGAAAATGTTCTAAAAAATGCATCTTCTGCAAATGCAGAAAACTTGTACACAGTTGTAAAATCTAAACGTGAGTCGTTAGGCCTTGATATGAGTAAGTTATCTGGTGTTAGCACAGACGGTTAGTGTGGTGTTGTTGTGAATTGCGAAATTAAAAGAATCCCAAAAGGATTGCCATTCAAGTACGTTTTCATCAAAAGTAGGTAAATTCAATTTCGGTAGTTTGTGAAAGTTGCTGTTATTGACGCTTGAATTTGAACGTAAAGACGTGAAATTGAGGCCAGTATTTTGTGAGTCACCTCTAAGGCTATATGCGGCGCCTACATTTTGAATGGGTTGCAGTGTCTCATTGTCCGGCGACAAACTTCTAGCGGCTGCATTTAAATTAGATGTTTGAATGTGAATAAATTTACGAATTTGGGTATTTTCG
The DNA here is from genome assembly GCA_037788925.1 of Mytilus galloprovincialis. Lineage (NCBI taxonomy): Eukaryota > Metazoa > Mollusca > Bivalvia > Mytilida > Mytilidae > Mytilus > Mytilus galloprovincialis. The sequence continues at coordinate 5,807,134 of CM075339.1, forward strand.
TCTCTGAGTTAAATTTATACTCATCTGTGTCAAGTATCGTTTGCTGTATATCTTCCTCCCGCACACTTTCTATAATATTCTTATCTAAATCTTTAAGAATATCTTGCCTTTCCTTCAACGTATCAATAATTGTTTACAACTCGTCCTTTTCCGGTTTTTCTTTTGTTTCACTTCTCTCCTTAAATCTTCTTAAAATCCTAGAAACTGCGCTTCTGTGTCCCGTTCGAATAGATTTAAACTTTGAAGTCATCTTCATCTGGTCACGGTACTTATATCGTAGAGTGGTTTGACTAAAACTGTATATCAAATAAAAAAAAACATCTAAACTGTATGAATTTGCATTGATGACTAAAGTACAAGATAACGTCATAAGTACACGACGATGGATATACAATAATGTCGCGTTACGTTAACGTTCAGCATTCTTTAAGACATATAGTGGTTAAACGTGTAAAAAAAATTATGCCAGATGCATAAAGTGAAAAAAAAAAAACCACTATGCAAAACATCAAAAGTTACAAAACCAGCCACTTTGTCTTCAAATATTGATAAGTTGTGTCTTTCACAAACTAGTGTGACAGTTGAAACGGAGCCGATATCAGCTACCTCATTCGGCTCTTTCAATTAACAGCCATTGTGTGACTACTAAACTCAAAACCTCATTAATGATATCATTCCTGAAATGACAGTATGATGTTGATGATGGTATGGATGATTTATTGAAATTCATTGAAGTTCCAAGATGTATACAGTCAAACTCAGTTAATGCTGCTAGTATTAACCAGAAAGCTATGCTAGTTCCAGTATTCAATAAATGAACAAATTATACAGTCAATTACAATTTTATTCAGAAGAATTAATTAAAAACAAAGTGTATCAGAAATTTGTTCATGGTTAAATTGTTTCGTCTACAAAAAACAATAGTTAAATGATTCAATTGAATTTGAAGTGTTGGCATATTATTTATGAAATAACTTTTAAGTTTCATGATATTTTTTTATGTTGGAATAAATAATCATCCCATATTTCGTTCAATACGGCCAAAACAAATATACATTGTACATCTTAAAAGAATTTTTAAATATTTAGAAAAGAACATATTTGGTGAACAAGTCAAAGAAACAATTAAAATACTACCATCAAGATAAAATCTTAAAAATACGGATTCTGATGCACTGACAATATTTGCGAATTAATAATATAACAATTGTAGCCTTTGTATGAGGTCGATACAGGATATATCACCTAAAGATATACAAGATCAGTCGATATACTTCTTTCAGGTCGAATTATCCTTCAGCTTTGTTTATGTTTTATCTTACAATATAGTTTGTCAGTGTTGTGTAGTTTTATAATTTTGACAACATTGCGAATGAGAATGGTTTATTTTGTACAATTCGAAGTTTTTGCGTTTATTTTCGCTGAACTAGTATACATCATTGTTGTTTGTAAGCCAGCTGATGCTTAGCTCTGAATGCATTCTTTCTCGATACATTGAAGACCCATTGTTGGTGCAAATGATGATAACATGAATAAATATAAAGGAATTAGAATGATTTCAAATGAGAAAACTTCCACAAGAAGGCAAACAACGAAGACAATATCAAATAAAGGTCACATTACGGCCCGCAACAAATAGTAAATCCCGTACTACATAGGCAGCTGTTCATGGCCTCAAAACTATGGAAGCGCATATGGTACACCCCTTGGAAAGTTATTTTGTTGCAAATAAGTCGGAATTATTAGTTAAATTGTGTGTTATAAACTGGAATGAAATCATCATGAGGAATCAACTTGTTGGAATGATGAAGAAAAAGTTGCATTACAATGTCGACTTGCTGATATAAATATATTGACATGGTAATAAGAAGTCGATCGACATGTTAAATTCAACTTGTTAATTGATTAAGCCGACAACTTTTTTGATGGTTAGATAAAACCACGTGACCATTTTGGAAAAACAAAATGATCTATCTTTAAATCATTTTCATATGTCGTTTGTTCATGTGTTGCGGATGAGTGTCGCTATCCGTTGCGTTAAATTTCAAATTAAAGTTCGAGTTGATGTTCTGAGTTATTTGGTATGATAAGGGGTAACGGCAGTCAAAGTACTAAAAAAATCTATTTCGGACATAAGGGGGATATCCCACACTAGTACGACTTTTTTTCCCTCCCTATTTCTCAAATGGAATCAGTATTATAATAAATTCGCGAAAGATTGCATGAAACCTTCCGTCTCGCCTGAGATTGCTGCTGTCAGTGCAAAATTTGTAATATTGACTGTAAAATGTTAATTTTTCTGTAACATACAAGATTTAGATTTTTTTTTCTGTAGATGATTTATCTTGATCTTTAAGATTAACCTCAATGCAAGTTTGATAACAATTCGTGGAGTTTTGCAAATTTATCACGATAAAACAGTTTTATTAACTGCAATAAAAAACCTAACATTGTAAGAAGATGTGGTATGATAGCCAATTAGACATCTCTCGACCACATATCAAATCATGGAGAAAAAAAACAATTTCATGTCACTGTATGGTCTTCAACCATGAGCGAAATCCTTACCGCATAGTAAGCTAAAAACATCCTGAAATGACACTTGCAAAATAAATCACACGAGAAACATACGATCTAAATGAAGAAGACGTCGACAACATTGAGGACGACGGAATAAAGATTTCTGTGTCTAACTTCCGCGACATTAATGTCGAAGTCTCGACACAAATCCAATGACTCGTATTTTGTTGTCCACAAATGAAACACTTTTAATCATTTCATTAATTAACTGTTTACAAAACTGTTTACAAATCTTTTGAACTTTTAAAATACATTTCTATCTCAGGAATAGATTACCTAAGCTGTATTCGGCAAAACTTTTAGGAATTGTGATCTTCAATTCTTTACAACTTTGTTCTTTATTTGGCCCATTAAACTTCTTTGATTTGAGCGTCACTGATGAGTCTTTTGTAGTCAAAACGCACGTCTGGCGTAAACGCAAAATTTTAATCCTGGGATCTTCACACATAAGTTACAGGGAAACAACAGATAATATATGTTCAATTGTTGTAACCACAATCTTGTCCTGTTTTACCACAATCCTGTCTTCTTTTCCTGGAAGATGACCTACTGCATTTGACCAAATCACCGGATTTGTAATTTCACAATGACACGTTGAGCAGGGTCAGCTTACTTTTCCCGGAGCATCGAGATCTACACCGGATTAGATGAATTTACACTAACCAATAATACTGATATATTGAGTTAGACAGCTGCAACTGATTTTTATAGTTTTTGTTGTTTATTTACACAATGCCGATCAGACCAACTCGATGATCCCGATTGTCCAAATTTCCACTTCCGTCGTGACAAAATTCTTGATCGGGCCTATTTACGACATCTACCAGACTGCTATCCGACTGTATACGAGCTTAAGTAAACCACTCACGACTCCTTGATGATTCCATCACGACTCCAACCCGACCACTAATTGAATACATATTCCATAATAACGTCTTATAGTAATGTGAATTCACACTCAAATACAGGAGAAAACAAACGACACAACGGAAACACAACGTAAAAATATTACACACACAGAAACGAACTATGATATAACAATGGCCATTTTCCTGACTTGGTACAAGTCAGTTCTAAAGAAAAAAATGGTAGGATGAACCTGGTTTTGTGGCATGCCAAACCATCGCACTTTGATGGCATTGTTAAATATAACATTAAAATGACAACATAATAATACAGGACTACAATACAAACAAAAAGGAGAACATATTAGGCAAAGAAACACATGAATAATAGATAACAAAAGGCATCAGGTTTAAAATTCATTAGCCAAACAAGACTTACCAGTGACGCCAAGATATAAAAGTTTCAAAGTAAAATAAAGGGGTACACAGTTGTACAGCTCTGAGAATTAAAAGTTCAAAAAGGTTGTGCCAAATACGGCTAGGGTTTTGTGCTTGTGATAAGAACATCCTTATTATGTAGAATTTATGCTATTGCAAACAGTAAATTTAATGAAATGAATATAAAAGATTTACATGATAAAACTGACGTCTTAACTAATTACAGAAAACAGAACCCGAATACATAATACATTGAAGACAAACATAGAAAATAAACACACCGGACTCAGTCCAGGCCTGAACGCAAAAAGTCATAACAATGACGTCACATACGAAGTGGTGAAAATGCACAATATTACGTCACGCAGACATTTGAATTTCTGAAACAGCACCAAAATGACGTTCTATTTGAAAAATTAAATCTAAAAAATAAGATAGAAATAGGATTGATTTAAGATTATAATAGAACTAAATACTGATATTACATTTAAACAAAATGCACATTGCAATACTAATTAATAGCAATTAACTATATTATTTATATGTCCGGTTTGTTTTGAATTCGTGATATATAAATGTAAACATTTCAAAAAAGGTATTCTCCGGATTAAAACGCAGATCAAGTGCGACTTTGGGTGTTGTCACTTTCACTTGTATGAGTTTAACTGTCCCTTTGGGATCTTTCGTCCCTCTTTTACCGCTCTTAGTAATGACGCTCCATAGCGTTATATACAAGCTTGGCATTATTTGTGTCCAACGAACACGTTCCCCATTTATTTGGTTAGATTCAGTAGTTCACAGACAGTCTGAGTAAAAATACACATTTAAAGTATCTATATGGAAATAAAGCAGTTGGATTGTTTGATAATGTGGTTCAAGCTCAAGCAGACAGATTATTAGCTGTGACGGAGCTTGTAGAGAGCGTAGAAGACCAGTACATTAAAAAGAGGTAGACAGCAAATTAAAGGGTGCCTAGAAATCTAGGTTATACAGTGGCTTACAAGGCGAACACTGTGTGGGTAGTATAAAGTGTAATCACAAAAAATACTGAACTCCGAGGAAAATTCAAAACAGAAAGTCCCTAGCCAGATGGCAAAGTCAAAGGTATTAGAGACTTACAGGAGCTGAACAAAGTGGATCCCAATGGTTATAAAAACTTACTAAAAGTTATTTAGGATTCTGATTTGTTATAGTAGTTTTACTGCTTTTTTCTTCAAAATATGTCACTGGATTAATACTGATGTTAGACAGCAGTATACATAAATTCTACCGATCCCTTTTCCTTGCTTTCTTACAAATTAAGCCTATAGTTTGTGTCATACATGTGCATATGTATGCAACCAGTAATTTCCATAGATTTGATACAAAAATTAGTTCATTGGTTCAAGATATTTCTTGTTGGTGTATCAATGGCAACAAACTGCTTAATTTTACTAATAATGTTGGAAAAAAGGGTGAAGATGTCACATTTTTCCCCAAAATTTGACCAAAATTAGAATTTCAATCCACCGGAGAATACCTTTTTTGAACTGTTTACATATATATATCACGAATTCAAATTAAAATCATTTGTCTTTTGTATCATTAAACTGTGTCAAAAAGCGTAAAAAAAGGTGTTGCTAATATTAGTCCGTACGGTGACACATAGTTGTTAATTTCTGTGTCATTTTGTGTCCTATGGAGAGTTGTCTCATTGGCAATTATACCACATCTTCTTAATTTTATACTACAAAAATGTATGGAAATACGGAAAATAAGGACAGTCAAACAAACATAGCCCATTTAACAGCTAAAATATATTGTCCCGATTTTATTTTTAACCGTACCCAAATTCCTCCTCCGCAGCAATCTCAGGCGAGACGAAAGGTTTCATGCAGTCCTTCACGAATTTATTATAATACTGATTACATTTAAGAAAAAGGGAGGGAAAAAAGACATACTAGTGTGGGGATATCCCCCTTATGTCCAAAATAGTGTTTTTAGTACTATGGCTGCCATTACCCTTATCATACCAAATAACTCAGAACATCAACTCGAACTTTAATTTGAAATTTAACTCAATGGATAGCGACACTCATCCGAAGCACATTAAACAAACGACATATGAAAATCGATTTAAAGATAGATCATGTTTTTTTCCAAAATGGTCACGTGGTTTTATCTCATCGACAAATAAGTTGTCGGCTTAATCAATTAACAAGTTGAATTTAACATGTCGACTTCTTATTACCATGTCAATATATTTATATCAGCAAGTCGACATTGTAATGCAACTTTTTCTTCATCATTCCTACAAGTTGATTCCTCATGATGATTTCATTCCAGCTTATTACACACAATTTAAATAATAATTCCGACTTATTTGCAACAAAATAGCTTTCCAAGGGGTATATCATATGAGCTTCCATACGAAATCTTCTCTTTTTAGTGAAAAACGATGATTATTAACGGCATATATAATGAATCAAACTTTGATGAGATGATTAAAGTTGTTGATTTTTCTCCTCGACAATATCATGAATATCTGTGTAAAATTTGGCAAAATAAACTATCGATACATTTTGTGTTTTTATGTACTTTTATCTTGCAATGTGTATGTGTTCATTTCTGATGGTGTGTTTATTTTCAGGGTCTTTTACCTTGTCTGGTGTGATTAGTTCAAATCAAACATGTGAATAAGCATTTCTCAAAAAGATATTTTCATGTTTAAATCTTACAAAAGTAGAAACGATATAGTTTCAAAAGTAAAAACTAATAAATGACAGATAAGATGTTACATCTTAAAAAAGATGTGTGTTTAGGAAATTCATTTAACGATGATAAAACGTATGTGTTATGGTTATTCTTGTTATTACATGCTGTGTCATGTATGTATAATCCATATTGCTTACGTCATAATGATAACATCAACAGAATACAACTTTATGTAATCCTTTATTGTAAGAGAATCACAATTTATATTTTCCTCATCATCATGACAGATCTTGATATTGTACCAGTCCAATACATCTCTCGCATGTTTAGGTTTGATTCCCAATATTTATTATATTACCATGGCTCTTGATTATCAGAGGCACAATGTGCGTCCGATATATCATCGTCCTGATCTTTAGCACTAAACTTATATCCATTATGATATTTCAACATATCCACTGAAAGTAAATGAAACAATTGTGATTAAAATACAAAAACCTTAATAACACAAAACACAAGGAGTGTGTATTATGTAACTTTGGATCCCAAGTAATAATTTCGATGATATATAGAGACGACATGGACAGTGTGTAATGCAGTTAAAAACTATACGTCGACAAAGTACGTTTATGAAATGACTGCCACTGAATACTGTTCATTGTAAGACTGTGTGGCCCTTGAGAATTGTAAAGAATTTTATAAACAAAAAAGGAAGAGGTAATAATATCTGGTGAGATTTGCAGTACATAATAAATTTTGCTATCAGATACAATAATATTTTATGTTAGTTTTGACAATAAGTATCTGTAAAAAACAAATGACAAATTTGATTATAAAAATAAGTCTCTTATTTTTGACTGCCATTTTTTTTTCTAAATTGTACATTCTAGCTTTTCTTTAATGGCACTGATCAGTGAAAGATCTTTTGAAAAACATCTACTGTTATATATATATATTGTTTCACGTATAGAAATATTATAGTATATGGGTCACCGTTTCGAACTTTTGATATAATCCCCCCAAAAAATTCAACTAATTCAATGGTAGACTTACCCCACCAGATAAGAACCAATAATTAATATCTTTTTTAAAAGTTTGGATAATCTCACAATTCCACAGAATATGTTTAATAATTTCATCGTCTAATTTACAAAAAGTACATAGAGGGTTATCGATAAGTTTGATTTTACATAACAATATTTGTGGCAAGAATTCTATGGTTGATTATGTATTGAAGTCACTGTAGTTTAGTATTGACAGTGACGGTCAAAGTAGTTTGAAAATGTCTTTCCAAATGAGATCTTCACCTAATATTTAACTCTACTGCAAATGTCCTGTTGGAGTCACATTGTTACGAATGAGTATTTTGTACATATCGTTATAACTTTTTTTTATTTTTAAAAACGACTTGTAAGCACAACATAACTTATATGTTTTTTTTTTTAATAATTTCCTGTTTTTCAATACCTTAAATAACACTCATGTATTCAAAAAAAAAAATTACGTTGATATAACATTGCTGTATGAGATAAAACATCCATTTTCATCTATTACATCATTAAGATATTGTAGTCTATGATTAAACCAATGTTGATAAAAGAACAGGTTGATTACCAATTCTGATAATTTTGTTAAATCAAATAGGACTTGATAAACAATATTTGTAGTCCCTATTTCTTTCTTTATCTGTAATCATTTCCAATGCTCTGAATACATCTTTCCAAAAACTGTTTTTAATATATAAACTAACTCGTTTGATATACTGAATTCCGCAATTAAAAAGTACATGTAATATTAATATTGTTGAAAAATTGTCGCATTGGCAACTATACCACCGATTGAACTTTTTATTCCTATATTTTTGATACATGATATACTTTAAATACAGTTTATTTAACCTTTAAATTATGTAGCAGATTACTCTTATCGGGTTGCTGGTTGATGCAGGATAAGGAAATTAATGTTATATAAAATATTAATTATTACTTGTTTACCTGCGTTTCCTGAATAATCACCGACTGTTAACTTGTACTTTGAAGCAGCGTCTGCAATACTGAAAATTCTGTAAACAGCATATTCCTTGCGATAACTTGTATCAACCATATCTATCCTCAACTCGTATTTTCCACTGGCTGTCATGGTATGCACGTAATTGTTTACTGCATTTACCAAGAAAGACAGTATTCATTAATAGGAAAAATACACAGACGATACCAATAGGACATTCAGAACTTTTTGTCAACGAAACATGACAACCAAAGGCAAAACAAAAACAAATAATAAAATGACCAGGTCCAGTAAACACTTCATATAAAATTGATAATAACAACAACAATACTCATGCAATCAGGATAATATCGGAGGGTCCGGAAAGGGAAGTAGATCCTGCTGCACTGTCATTTGAAATCAATTATTCCCTTGCGTCTAACATTTTCGTCATGTAGTATAAACGAAATGACAAATGTGTTTGATTCTGTTATGTAGGCATTCAACTTTACCAAATTAGTAAACCATCAGGCAAAACGAACTTGCCTACTCTTAGATATTGACGTAACTAGCCTACCCTTAGATATTGACGTAACTTGCCTACCCTTAGATATTGACGTAACTTGCCTACCCTTAGATATTGACGTAACGTTAACTTGCCTAGCCTTAGATATTGACGCAACTTGCCTACCCTTAGATATTGACGTAACTTGCCTACCCTTAGATATTGACGTAACTAGCCTACCCTTAGATATTGACGTAACTTGCCTACCCTTAGATATTGACGTAACCTGCCTACCCTTAGATATTGACGTTACTTGCCTACCCTTAGATATTGACGTAACTTGCCTAACTTTAGATATTGACGTAACTTGCCTACCCTTAGATATTGACGTAACTTGCCTACCTTTAGATATTGACGTAACTTGCCTACCCTTAGATATTGACGTAACTAGCCTACCCTTAGATATTGACTTAACTTGCCTACCCTTAGATATTGACGTTACCTGCCTACCCTTAGATATTGACGTTACTTGCCTACCCTTAGATATTGACGTTACTTGCCTACCTTTAGATATTGACGTAACTTGCCTACACTTAGATATTGACGTAACTTGCCTACCCTTAGATATTGACGTAACTTGCCTACCCTTAGATATTGACGTAACGTTTCTAAGACTCAGGAAACAACATGATTAATCTTACATTTGACTATTTTTGTCCAGCGTCGGAATTTAATTTCGAACTTGACGTTTGAACAACAATCCATGATCAGTAATATTTACTACCGTCATCTGAATGCCATTAAATTTGAAACAAAAACTGGAAAAAACATGTTTGTGTTAGATATTAAAACCGTTCGCTGTTACTTTTTTTCTGAAAAATATTTTATTCTTTAAGCAAAAATCTTTCATGAATTGGATAACTGTATTTTTCATAGCGAGTATAAACTCGAGTTGTTGAACCTCTTTGTTTAATTGGTTTACATCATAATGCGAATCTTTTTGTGTTATTCGATGTTCGCGCCTTCTTAGGATTTTTACGTAACACATTTTGGTTTCGGTCGGCAGTTGCATTATTCGGCTTATATTCGATAAACTTCGTACTTTATTTGGCCTTTTTAACTTTTTTGGATTCGAGCGTCACTGATTAGGAACTCTGTGGGATTGCGACGTCAAAGACGTTATATCTGCCACTGGACAAAAAATGAAAAAAATGAACTTTCTTTAAACTGCCGAATTAATGTTTTGGAGGCAGAACATGTGAATAAAAGTAGATATTTAGGAAGCAAAGATTCTATTTTGTTTCAAACTGTAATATATGTGCATGAAATAAAATATTTTTTCACCTTTATTTACGTTTACAAAAGAGTTTTTTTCGCGACGTTCGGGAAAGACGGCCGTTTTTTAGCAGCACTAGACATATTTCGTCTTTTCTCGCTTCAAGCCAAGCAATCAGAAATACACCAGAGATAACTAAAAGTAAAGTTTTTTAGCTCATTAAGATTTTTAGGTAGGTATAAAGCTTCAAATCAACCACAAGCTACCGTAAATTTTATATTTTTACAGGATTACGAACAAAATGCTATATTCCCTTATCTTTCCGTAGCTTACAGTAACCTAGTTCATTCGATTGTGTGAAAGTTTTTCTTTTAGAAACCGGTCTTTTACAGTAATTAAATTTTAAAAGATAAAAGCGATTTTTGTTTGAAGTACCGCATGTCACTCTAAAAAGGTGAACGTTTTCGCTATAAACGTCGTCCAGATGCAAACGTAAAAGTTTGGGGGAAATGACATTATCGGACATTTCGCTTGCACACATAGGTCTAAAAGTTGTTCAATTACAAGCACGGAAAAATAATAATGCAAACAATAAAACTTCCCGATTTAAAATTGAGATAAATCCGACAATCAAGTAAAGCATTAATAAGGTACGGCATTTATTTATATATTTTTTAAACAATCTCCATCCTTTGTATGCAAAGTACTGCAAAGGCAATGTGTCGCGCAAATCGATTTGTTTACGATAGCTTAGCAACCAATAGATAAAATAAATCTTGCTTCCCCGATCAAGACTATTTATAGACACGCAAATAATAAATTGTATTCATACATTTATATCATGAAATAAATAAAATAAAGGAAATTAAAGCATGTTAAATTGTTTTACAAACATGTAACAGCTGTTTCAAAACTGTACTGGTCAATGGTAATTAAAATCCGTTTTTCAAGAACACGAAAAAGAAAAATGTTAAATAAAAAAAGGCAAACTAGAAACTTTTTTTAATTGAAAAAATAAGAAATTATGAAAAAATATATATAGATCTGTACATGTAGTCTATTAAAAGGTATGTTGTTTATAGAATATGTAAATATTTATTTCAGAGAGCCGAAAATAAAATGAAAGAAAAATATGGAATGCTTAAGAACATTGGATTTAATACTGAAAAACATGAAACATTAACACTGAATGAAATAAATTTTAGCCAAATTGAAATCAACTTATTTACAAATGGGGTTTTGTTTGAACTAGATCAGTTACGCAGACAGCATGGAACGTCACTTCGTTATCTTCTTAAATGGTCATTTCAGCTTCTGTCAATTAAAGATGACCTATGTGATAACAATATTCGAAAGCTTAACTTTGGTTTGCGTAAACTTTACAAAGTAAAATTGAACCTGTCCAAAACAAGAAACGGGACTTACCACAACAGAAAAAATGAGTTCCGCCATAAAGTTTACTGTAACTATCCAAATGAAATTATTGTTGACAGCAACGAATCAACAGAAAATAGTACTGTAAATAAGGAAACTCTTACGAAATTAGAAAATGCTTTCAATAAAGTAACAATACAGAGCAAAGTTACAAAAACAGAGAATACAAAATTAAAGATAGAAAATATCAACCGGGAAAAGATAATACAAAACCTAGAAAAAAATTGAAAATGTCTACCAATGCAAAAAAAAATAACCATGAATCTACTATGAAAAGAGACGCAAAAAAGAATATACACGTCCTAAAAACAAATATAAAATCCTTAGAAAAAAGGTTGCTGCTTGAAAAAATGCATATTAAAACAGTTAAAACCATATGCAGAATGGAGAAGAAAAGGCTGAATTGAAAAATAAAGTATTGGGAAGGTATTGCCAATAAAACCCGTCACGAAAAGCTAACAGCAATCAGCACTCAAGAAATACAGATACAAGAACTCAGAAAAAAAATAAAGGTTAATGAAGACGAAATTAAAAAATATTCAAAAATAGTAAATGAGCAAGCAGAGCAGATTGATTATCTTACAGATTTAAATGACTGTACAATTGATCTTACTACTGAATCCAAAAATGGTCAATATACTTTTAACAGTCAAACAGATTAGTGTGTAATGGACCTTCTTGACTGTGGACTTTCATTTGAGAAAGTTGGACCAGCAATTCAAAATGTTTTATGTATGTGCGGATTAAGATCAAAAGACGACCGATATCCTAAAAAGGATTATGCTTCTAATTGTAATATGAGGCGTTTAGCAATAGCTCAAGTACAGACTGCAGAAATTTGTACAGCAGCTGCTAATCAGACATTGTACACCGATGAAACTCGAAAGTTTGGAGAAACATTTTTCTTCTTTCATTACAACGGATGAGAATAAGACTCCTTTTCTACTTGGCCTAAAGCAGATGACAAACAAAGCTGCCCAGACACAATTAGATACTTTAAAAAGTATTCTTAATGACATTGAAACCAGGATTAAGTGTCTAGTTGATCAGAACTTACAAACATCCACATCATTTAATATACTAAAAAACATTAAATATACAATGTCTGATAGAGCTGCTACAGAGATAGTTTCTAATCAGCTTTTAAAGGACTACCGAGAGAAACTTTTGAAGGAACATGTAGAAAAGTACGATGATTTGCCTGATGTTGAAAAAGATATTCTATCGCGTATGTACAACTTTTTCTGTGGTCTACATCTAACAGTTAATATTGCAGATGTTATAAACAAAGTGTTCATGCAAACCAAAAATATCGAAGATTTTGATAGCGATTTCAGTCATGAAAAAGCAGGTGAGGCCGATATTCTTAGAGCTTTAAGATGCGTTTGCAAGGCTTTCGCAGTTGGTGGTGATGAAAAATGCGGCACATCTCTTGAATTCAAAACTTATCTGAATCGTAATGATATAAAAACTGTAGATATCAAACCATTTCACGGAAATCGTTTTAATATTGTTTTTCATAATGGTGGTACAGCTTTTAATTTACGAGATTACATTCATAAATTTTTGACAGAAGTTAAGTCTGAAGGACATGTATCCAAGTTAAACGGTTTGTTGAGAGCTGTTCTGAAATCCATCAAAGTCCCAGAAATAATTACAGGATTTCGTGCACTTGGTATATTCAACAAATTTATAACTACTCCTCTATTGAAAGTTCTAGAGAACAAATCTACCCATATCTTTGATATGAACCAACGATACCAAACTTTGGTCACTTATCTTGAGAACGTATCTGTTGACCTTGAAAGTACACAGGAACTATTGACAGGAGAGTATGTACCTTTCCCAGATATCGCCATAAAAAAAGATGATGTTTGGGCTTCTTTGGTGCATAGCGAAAATGATGCGCCCTGCGCAGCTCTTCTTGTTGAAATGTGCTCATCTGTTTGTAAGGCTTTGAAAGATAAGGTTGCTGACCATTTAGAAGATGGGCAATTTTCCGTAAACCACGAAACTGACCGTGAGCAATTTTCATCAGTTTTGCCCCACAATAAATTGCCAGAGAGGGTGTTTGGGCAGTTAGACTGGTTACTGACACACCGAACTAACGCAAGTAAGATAGCAAATGAGGCACATATCATGTACAGCATGAATCGGACAGCCAACTGGTTGCAACAAAAAGACGACGAAAAAGTCGAGGAACTCATTTCATGGTCCAAAAAAATTTTGAAAAGTATGAAAGAAACTGAAAAACTAAGAATACAAGAACTCGATTCAAAATTAAGACTAATCAGCATCGATAAGGAAAACAGAACCAAAGCTTTGGCAGCAAAATCAAAGGAAAGAAAAGAGTCTTTGACACAGGAAATTGTGAAACTTGGCTTTTGGGATAAAAAGGGTGTTGTAAATGATAAGTTCAAGAAATTAAAGACACAAACAGCTAAACGTAATGCGTTAAAAACTCAAATCAATTTCAGGAACTATGTTTTGGAACAAAAAGCAGACATAAAATATTTCCGAGTTACCAAATACCAAAGACAAACTGTCACAATTAATCAGTTGAAAACAAACTTATTGACTCTGATTTCCATGACAACGAACAACTGTGAAAGTAGAGGTAAATATATATTTTGTTTTTCGTTTAAAATGTTTAAAACATTTTTTTGGAAATTCAAATTTCAAAATATAAAATTAAATCGAAACAAATACTTGTAAAAAAACATTACGACTTTAACATTGGTTTTTGCTGCTTCGCTGTTAGGTTAACAAATATTAAGAGACGGACCAATTACAGGATTAGGTGTAATTCATCTAGCACTATATAAATCAAACTTAGTGTGTCGTGTTTATCGAGCACATCGCAGGTTTCATATCCATGTTTATGTTTTTTTTTATATATTTGTAATAGTTGCCACTGTTCGTTAAACACCGCATCATTTTCAGACCTGCATATATATTGGTAATCGCACTTTTAACTAGATTGTACCTGATGAATATTATATCAGATTCTCAAAGGTCTCAAGAAATACAGCGATCAATGAATATATATATGTATCTCTATCACTCTGAGATCCAGTGGGCATATATATTGTATGGTTTGTCACTTGTTTAGACTTGTTTGTATGATATACTTATTTCTAGTGACTGTATAATGAAATGCATCATGATCCCATATGATATATAACAATTGTTGAGTTAGATTACTGACAAATGAAAAATACATTGTGTATAAAAATAATAATATAACATCTACACACGCTTAAAAACACGTGTCTCATGTCTATCTCTAGATTATCCTTCCGTGACAAGGTAACACTACGACTATTGAAGTTATATTTTAATATAGCGGATGTGGTCGAGTGGTCTAGAGCGCTGGACATGAGGCTAAGCGATTGGTGCTGTAGTGTATCAAAGGTGTGAGTTCGAATCCCGCTGAGGGACGAACAAAAAATTGTCAGTAGAAAATCTAACTCTAACACTGTTTGGAGTAATTTTCAGACTTATATATATATATATATATATATATATATATATATATATATATATATATATATATATATATATATATAACTCGTCTAAACATCAACCCAACAATGTTAGATCTGTAAATTTGCTTTCGCAATTTTTTTGTTCTTCCCTCGCCGGGATTCGAACCCATGCTACTGTGATATCGTGACACCAAATCGCCTGCACTGCAGCCGTCCCGCTAGACCACACGACCACCTGGGCTCTCAAAAAAAGAGCTTTCGGTGGGCATGTGTTACCTTTCCACGTCAGTTTTAATCTAGCGGCGTACTACAGTACATGATATATAAGGCATGAAGATGTTATTGTTACAGATCAGCTAAATTATCTATAGTAAAGGATCAAGTATATATATATACAACTCGTCTAAACATCAACCCAACAATGTTAGATCTGTAAATTTGCTTTCGCAAATTTTTGGTTCTTCCCTCGCCGGGATTCGAACCCATGCTACTGTGATATCGTGACACCAAATCGCCTGCACTGCAGCCGTCCCGCTAGACCACACGACCACCTGGGCTCTCAAAAAAAGAGCTTTCGCTGGCCGTGTGTTACCTTTCCACGTCAGTTTTAATCTAGCGGCGTACTACAGTACATGATATATAAGGCATGAAGATGTTATTGTTACAGATCAGCTAAATTATCTATAGTAAAGGATCCTACAAATTAATGTAATATACAGTCACAGAAAATAATTATATTTATAAGTACGTCTGAGTCAGTGACAACTCTACAACAGATGTATCCATCGGATCGCCATCAATGATGGTGATACATGGCTGTGTACATAATGTATATACAACTCGTCTAAACATCAACCCAACAATGTTAGATCTGTAAATTTGCTTTCACAAATTTTTGGTTCTTCCCTAGCCGGGATTCGAACCCATGCTACTGTGATATCGTGACACCAAATCGCCTGCACTGCAGCTGTCCCGCTAGACCACACGACCACCTGGGCTCTCAAAAAAAGAGCTTTCGCTGGCCGTGTGTTACCTTTCCACGTCAGTTTTAATCTAGCGGCGTACTACAGTACATGATATATAAGGCATGAAGATGTTATTGTTACAGATCAGCTAAATTATCTATAGTAAAGGATCCTACAAATTAATGTAATATACAGTCACAGAAAATAATTATATTTATAAGTACGTCTGAGTCAGTGACAACTCTACAACAGATGTATCCATCGGATCGCCATCAATGATGGTGATACATGGCTGTGTATATATTGTATATACAACTCGTCTAAACATCAATCCAACAATGTTAGATCTGTAAATTTGCTTTCGCAAATTTTTGGTTCTTCCCTAGCCGGGATTCGAACCCATGCTACTGTGATATCGTGACACCAAATCTCCTGCACTGCAGCTGTCCCGCTAGACCACACGACCACCAGGGCTCTCAAAAAAAGAGCTTTCGCTGGCCGTGTGTTACCTTTCCACGTCAGTTTTAATCTAGCGGCGTACTACAGTACATGATATATAAGGCATGAAGATGTTATTGTTACAGATCAGCTAAATTATCTATAGTAAAGGATCCTACAAATTAATGTAATATACAGTCACAGAAAATAATTATATTTATAAGTACGTCTGAGTCAGTGACAACTCTACAACAGATGTATCCATCGGATCGCCATCAATGATGGTGATACATGGCTGTGTACATAATGTATAGACAAATAATTGAAAATGACGACAGAAATATGTTAATCTTAATCGAGTATTACAATTTTATATGTAGAAAACAGAAGTGAGGAATAAAAGTGAACGAGTGAGAAGAGGAATCTGCTAGTGATTTAAGACAAGGTGTAAACTCAAACAATATGAGTAAATTTGATCTTAAGCTTCCAGAGTCAATAAACTCATTCATTCAAATCCCCTGATATTAGTTGAAGAAGTCGCTATGTTCGGCCTTGTCTTGTTTATCCATTCGTATACCCGGTACACTTATATTGAGAATTGTTCTCCATATGTTACTTAATACAGTGAGTTTAATAGTATCTTCTCTAAGTAGATAAAATGTTATTCTGTCTCCATAATACAAACGTAATGAAGATATTGCATCTTTTATAACCCTGCCAAATTGTTTTATAAAAATATGAAGCTATCCACCAAAGTCCAAATGAAGTGGATGTAAAAATAATAGACAACCGTAAGTCCTTCAACAATGAAGAAAAACCCATAACTTATAGTAGGCTATAAAAATCCCAACATCACAGTAATAGGAAACAAATAGATTGAAAAAACAATTTCAGATGTATAATTTACTTCATAATTTTATGTAATCAATTTCACGATTCGATTTCATGGACCATTCATGGAATTAAAATGAAAAGAGTTACTTCCCATTCAAGAAATGATTTTGGTGAAAGTTATGCACAGTTGAAGTTGTCTATATATAATAATTCATATTATACACGTCTCAAAACATGAACTAATAGATATTAAAGCAATTCTGTTTATAATTATAAACATGTCCAATTATTTGCAAATGCCAGTTTTTCACATCCTTTTAGCGTTTTTGGAAAGTCAGTATTTCTTTGAAGTATATCATTTTTTTCATCGTTTCAACAAGACCATGTGTACAAGAAGTATCCTCAATAAGACTATGGTTGGTATTCCATATTCCATCGTATTTAATGCATGATCGGTAATGATGTAGTCATATAAAAATAAAGTAAAGCATATTTTTCAGAAAATAGAAATATGGCAGAAAAAAATGCACTTGCATGAAAATCATACATATGCTTAAGGTCAAAGGTCAAACAAGAATATAAAAATGTATGCCTCATTAAATTTGTACTATGGGGTACAATCAAATAATATATACTTTATGTGTATTTATTATAAAATATCCCACAGAGTTCCTGATTGTAGACGAAACGCGCGTCTGGCGTATATACTAAATTTAGTCCTGGTATCTATGATGAGTTTATATGTTATTAACTAGCTATTACGAGTATTTGCTTTACAATTTGAATGTATAACATGAGTCCAACCTTATAATTGTTTATTCTATAAAACATTTGAGATCTGAATATCTAACTTGATTGTGTTTGTTGAATATGTCTGGTATACATCCGGTTTCTCTGGAAACATTTGAACTAAATACTGATATTACATTTAATAACAATGCACTTTGCAATACTAAATAATAGCAAACTGAAGTAGCAATTAACTATACTAAGTAGCTATGTCCGGTTTGTTTTGAATCTAACTTCAAACGTAAAACATCGTACAGATAACGTTGAACAAAATCAAATCTAATAGAGGAAGGCGGTGATTAATTTTCTTTACCATAACACATGAATATGATAGAAAAGACGTTAAAATTTGACAAAGTCCGATGAGAATTACAAATACAACATCAAACTAAAAACATGAATTTGGGATAGATAAGTACCGTGACACGTCTTATAGTAATGCGAATTCACACTCATCAAAACAGTCACAATCGGGAATAAGCCACGTTCGGTAATTAAAAGATTAGACGACGTAATGACAAACCACAAATTGTTTTTGTACTCTTAGGAATCACAGTGTATGTCAAAATTCAGTAAAGACTCGTTTAAATTGCATTTAATTGATATATCTAACAACAATTATCGATATCTTTATCTTCATGATATTTTTTCGTTAAACAATCAAGAATTGTCTTAATATATCATCCAAAATTTACCGAAAGAAATTTACTTTCAAAACATTAAATGTTAAAAGTAATAACTGTCCTTTCCTAGATTTAGATATTTAAGTTTTGCACGGGAAACTCCACACTACATTTACGACTAAAGAGACGACTTGTCGCTCCCTCTTGTTAATTTTCCTTTTTTTGATGTTGATGATTATTTAGCAGTATCTTAAGGTGTTTATCTATTAATACTCAATCTCTATGCCTGTGTTTGTTGTGACGTTTTTTTATTTTAATGAACGTAATCTCTGTATCGACGTCCTTTCACCAGATATGATGTCACATTTTCAAATCGACGTCCATTTTAGCTTCTCTAATCGAAGTCTGATTGATTACTGGACTTACAATTATACATGTTCATATGTTGTAGGGTTCAAGATTATGACAACTTAATTTTGAAACATTTATACATATTATCGTTTGATTTTTTCAACCAGAAATAGGTAACATGCATATTATTATAATTAATATTTATCTTGCCAAAAGGTTAGTCCAATCGATCTACATTGTAGTATATGTCATAACTATTCATATTAATGAATGTCACGCATGTACGTGTAAGTCAATGTAAATACGCCGTTACTACAATTCCCTTTTCTTTCGTGATTTTTTAATGTCAGTTTATTGTCGATTTATGAGTCTGGTATCTTTCGTCCATCTTTTAGAGGAGCTAACAATTGGACGTTGATTACATAAAAGGACGGCTCATAAAATTTGTATTCACTCCTTTCTGATTTATAATGAACCCTTTGATATGGTGTCTTGTCTTTTTCGAGGTGTAACGGTTTTTCATTTTCCTGCACAATGTATCTAACTAATGTAACGTAACAATATCTTGTATATCAACATTTTGCATGTATTGAAAATGAAATTTTGATTTAATTGTATTTAATATATGTACAAGAAGAAATGTATTTTCTTAAATAGAAAATATATGATTGTTACTAACCAATAAGATATAAAGACTAAAGACCATAACATACATTATATTAGCTTGTTTCAACATATTAACTTGTTACATCATATTAACTTGTTATAACATATTAACTTGTTACAACATATTAACTTGTTGAAACATATTACAGTTGGGTGCAGACCAAGCATTACATGTAGACGGGCCGAAAAAGTTAACGCGGCGTTTACTCGCGTGCACTTCATGTAAACGCCGCGTTAACTGTGCGTTAACTCCGAAATTGCAGTAGACATTAAAAGTAAACGGGCGTTTACTTTCGCGTTTACCTCCGCGTTAACGCAAAAACGGCGCGTCTTCTAATTTTGTAAAGAGTAAACGGGCGTTTACTTTCCCGTTTACCTCCGCGTTAACGTGGAAAAATGCGCGTCTTCTATTTTCCTAATAAGTAAACGCGCGTTTACTGTTTGTAGTAAACGGCCGTTAACGCAGATACACTGACCTAAAATATGAAATGATAAGGAACATCAAAATTAATTGACCAACCGGTCATTTCTGCTTGACATATTGACGATTAAAGTTATTTAAAAATGTCACACATTTGTATTTAATTGAACAATAATTATAGTAAATTTCTTGTTCTTCGCAAATAATAGTTTTCTCATCTTAGACAGACTGACTCGTAAAACAAAATTATTTGATATCATTAACCAAAACTGACAATATTTACCTCTTAACAAGTTATCTTATTCTATATAGAAGTAATTCAGTTATATTTTCATGCCATAATTGATCATATAATACGTAAAAATTGACAGCAATTTTTGTACCAGCCTGACGGACATGACCTCTTTTTATTTAAAGGCAGTGTCTGCGCGTACCCGCATGTGGGTACGAATAGTCAAATTGCCGGTCTTGGCTGCACGTACCCACATCCGGGTTTCTATTAAAATGTCGTCGCATCGGGAATGAAACGTGAAATATATACGGAATTTGTTGCAATTAGTGAATAAATTGATTAAAACTACTCAGAATTTTTATAAATATACACATATATAGGTAAGGCAGCAACCATTTGATTTAGGGGGGGGCTATGTTTTTTTTGGAAAAAAAGTTTGTTTCCTGTTTTTGGAGAAAAAAATAATTTGTTTTTGATTTTGAGAAAAAAAAATTGTTTGTTTCACCCTCAGCTGCCACTATATGTAATGCTAAAATTGAAAGAAAAAAATTAGCATATAAGCAATTTATTATGTAGATCTATATAGCCGGCATAGTAAATGAGTTATATTTTGATATAAAGATTGATTGTATAATAAAAAAGGAAGCAATATTTAAATATTATGACATAATTTTTTTTTTTGCATCAATTTAGAGTGACAGCATGTACTTTTTCATTCAAAATATTGAATCGCAAACAAAATTCAATAGTTTTCTTACCTTAGACTGACTCGTATAATAAAATTATTTGTCCGCAACAACCAAAACTGACCATATAAGCATTTCATTATGTAAATCTATATAGCCGCACAGTAAATGAGATATATTTTCATGTAAGAATTGATTGTATAAGAAAATAGGTAGCAATATTTGAATATTATGACTAAAAAATTTTGTTCGCATCAATTTAGAGTGCCAGCATGTACTTTTTTATTCAAAATATTGAATCGTAAACAAAATTCAGTAGTTTTCATACCTCAGACTGACTCATATAATCATGATAATAAAAATTATGTGTCCGCAACAACCAAAACTGACCATATAAGCATTCTAGTATGTAAATCTATATAGCCGCATAGTAAATGAGTTATATTTTCATGTAATGATTGATTGTATAATAAAATAGGTAGCAATATTTGAATATTATGAATAAAAATTTTTGTTCGCATCAATTTAGAGGGCCAGCATGTCCTTTTTTTATTCAAAATATTCAATCGTAAACAAATTTCAGTAGTTTTCATACCTTAGACTGACTCATATAATAAAATTATTTGTCCGCAACAACCAAAACTGACTATATAAGCATTTAATTATGTAAATCTATATATCCGCATAGTAAATGAGTTATATTTTCATGTAAGGATTGATTGTATAAGAAAATAGGTAGCAATATTTGAATATTATGACTAAAAAATTTTGTTTGCATCAATTTAGAGTGCCAGCATGTACTTTTTTATTCAAAATATTGAATCATCAACAAAATTCAGTAGTTTTCATACCTCAGACTGACTCATAAAATAAAATTATTTGTTCGCAACAACCAAAACTGACCATATAAGCATTTTATTATGTAAATCTATATAGCCTCATAGTAAATGAGTTATATTTTCATGTAAGGATTGATTGTATAATAAAATAAGTAGCAATTTTTGAATATTATGACTAAAAAATTGTGTTCGCATCAATTTAGGGTGCCAGCATGTCCCTTTTTTATTCAAAATATTGAATCGTAAACAAAATTCAGTAGTTTTCATACCTCAGACTGACTCATATAATCATGATATTAAAAATTATGTGTCCGCAACAACCAAAACTGACCATATAAGCATTCTAGTATGTAAATCTATATAGCCGCATAGTAAATGAGTTATATTTTCATGTAATGATTGATTGTATAATAAAATAGGTAGCAATATTTGAATATTATGAATAAAAATTTTTGTTCGCATCAATTTAGAGGGCCAGCATGTCCTTTTTTTATTCAAAATATTCAATCGTAAACAAAATTCAGTAGTTTTCATACCTCAGACTGACACATATAATAAAATTATTTGTTCGCAACAACTAAACTGACCATATAAGCATTCTATTATGTAAATCTATATAGCTGCATAGTAAATGAGTTATATTTTCATGTAAGGATTGATTGTATAATAAAATAGGTAGCAATATTTGAATATTATGACTAAAAAATTTTGTTCGCATCAATTTAGGTTGCCAGCATGTCCCTTTTGTATTCAAAATATTGAATCGTAAACCAAATTCAGTAGTTTTCATACCTCAGACTGACTCATATAATCATGATAATAAAAATTATGTGTCCGCAACAACCAAAACTGACCATATAAGCATTCTAGTATGTAAATCTATATAGCCGCATAGTAAATGAGTTATATTTTCATGTAAGGATTGATTGTATAATAAAATAGGTAGCAATATTTGAATATTATGACTAAAAAATTTTGTTCGCATCAATTTAGAGGGCCAGCATGTCCTTTTTTTATTCAAAATATTGAATCATAAACAAAATTCAGTAGTTTTCATACCTCAGACTGAATCATATAATAAAATTATTTGTCCGCAACAACAAAAACTGACCATATAAGCATTTAATTATGTAAATCTATATAGCCGCATAGTAAATGAGTTATATTTTTATGTAAGGATTGATTGTATAAGAAAATAAGTAGCAATTTTTGAATATTATGACTAAAAAATTGTGTTCGCATCAATTTAGGGTGCCAGCATGTCCCTTTTTTATTCAAAATATTGAATCGTAAACAAAATTCAGTAGTTTTCATACCTCAGACTGACTCATATAATCATGAAAATAAAAATTATGTGTCCGCAACAACCAAAACTGACCATATAAGCATTCTAGTATGTAAATCTATATAGCCGCATAGTAAATGAGTTATATTTTCATGTAATGATTGATTGTATAATAAAATAGGTAGCAATATTTGAATATTATGAATAAAAATTTTTGTTCGCATCAATTTAGAGAGCCAGCATGTCCTTTTTTTATTCAAAATATTCAATCGTAAACAAAATTCAGTAGTTTTCATACCTCAGACGGACACATATAATAAAATTATTTGTTCGCAACAACTAAACTGACCATATAAGCATTCTATTATGTAAATCTATATAGCTGCATAGTAAATGAGTTATATTTTCATGTAAGGATTGCTTGTATAATGAAAAAGGTAGCAATATTTGAATATTATGACTAAAAAATTTTGTTCGCATCAATTTGGAGGGCCAGCATGTCCTTTTTTTATTCAAAATATTGAATCATAACCAAAATTCAGTAGTTTTCATACCTCAGACTGACTCATATAATAAAATTATTTGTCCGCAACAACCAAAACTGACCATATAAGCATTCTAGTATTTAAATCTATATAGCTGCATAGTAAATGAGTTATATTTTCATGTAATGATTGATTGTATAATAAAATAGGTAGCAATATTTGAATATTATGAATAAAAAGTTTTGTTCGCATCAATTTAGAGTGCCAGCATGTCCTTTTTTTATTCAAAATATTGAATCATAAACAAACTTCAGTAGTTTTCATACCTCAGACTGACTCATATAATAAAATTATTTGTCCGCAACAACCAAACTGACCATATAAGCATTCTATTATGTAAATCTATATAGCTGCATAGTAAATGAGTTATATTTTCATGTAAGGATTGATTGTATAAGAAATAGGTAGCAATATTTGAATATTATGACTAAAAAATTTTGTTCGCATCAATTTAGAGTGCCAGCATGTACTTTTTTATTCAAAATATTGAATCGTAAACAAAATTCAGTAGTTTTCATACCTCAGACTGACTCGTATAATAAAATTATTTGTCCGCAACTACCAAAACTGACCATATAAGCACTCTAGTATTTAAATCTATATAGCCGCATAGTAAATGAGTTATATTTTCATGTAATGATTGATTGTATAATAAAATAGGTAGCAATATTTGAATATTATGACCAAAAAATTTTGTTCGCATCAATTTAGGTTGCCAGCATGTCCCTTTTGTATTCAAAATATTGAATCGTAAACCAAATTCAGTAGTTTTCATACCTCAGACTGACTCATATAATAAAATTATTTGTCCGCAACAACCAAAACTGACCATATAAGCATTTTATTATGTAAATCTATATAGCCTCATAGTAAATGAGTTATATTTTCATGTAAGGATTGATTGTATAATAAAATAGGTAGCAATATTTGAATATTATGACTAAAAAATTTTGTTCGCATCAATTTAGAGGGCCAGCATGTCCTTTTTTTATTCAAAATATTGAATCATAAACAAAATTCAGTAGTTTTCATACCTCAGACTGACTCATATAATAAAATTATTTGTCCGCAACAACAAAAACTGACCATATAAGCATTTAATTATGTAAATCTATATAGCCGCATAGTAAATGAGTTATATTTTTATGTAAGGATTGATTGTATAAGAAAATAGGTAGCAATATTTTAATATTATGACTAACAAATTTTGTTCGCATCAATTTAGAGTGCCAGCATGTACTTTTTTATTCAAAATATTGAATCATAAAAAAATTCAGTAGTTTTCATACCTCAGACTGACTCATATAATAAGATTATTTGTTCGCAACAACCAAAACTGACCATATAAGCATTCTATTATGTAAATCTATATAGCTGCATAGTACATGAGTTATATTTTCATGTAAGGATTGTAGAATGAAAAAGGTAGCAATATTTGAATATTATGACTAAAAAATTTTGTTTGCATCAATTTAGAGTGCCAGCATGTACTTTTTTTATTCAAAATATTGAATATTGAAACAAATTTCAGTAGTTTTCTAACCTCAGACTGACTCGAATTTTAACCAAAACAGACCATATTAGCACTATATATAGCTGCATAGTAAATTATTATATCCATGTAAAGATAACAATATTTGAACATTTAAATTGACGAGATGACCGGTACAAATGTACATACTTATATAACCCTTTATCGATATCCCTTTCAATACACTGTACAATTTACGTCTTTTTTTTTTATCATTTGTCAAAACAGAATCTTATCATATAAATCCAAGGCAAACAAGGTGAATTTCGATTAAAAATCATGTATTAAATACCCCGAGTTATAGTAGGAATTCGAAGAGACAATTATGAATGGGGAACGAAACAATATAAACCATGATGTTTATATCCCATCATATTAAAATATTCTCCCGATGTCTCGGATAACCTTTCTTTTCGTATCGTATCGATATTTGCACATGTAACTTTTGGAAGAAAAATATAGAAAATCTGCCAATCAGTAAAGTTAATGGACTTAATGAAAGTGATTTTGTGTAATTTAATATTTCGAATTAAAAGAGTTTTTGAATTGTTCTGGTTTGAAACACATATACGTAAAATATTAAGACTAAAGGTCGTTTTTATAAAATAAATGTGCAAATGAACTTGAAGTTTATTTCTAAATTTACCCAATCAGTTAACGCGAAAAGTAAACGTGCGTTTACTTTCAAGTGCACGTAAAAATATACTTGTAAAATCTGTACTAAACGCCCGTTTACTTTTAAGTGCACGTAAAAATAAATTTGAAGAATTCTGAAGTAAACGCCCGTTTACTACTGACTAAACGGACACATAGTAAACGCCCGTTTACTAAGGTAGACATTAGAAATTTCCATTTCAGCCACGTTAACGTAATTATAGTAAACGTGCGTTTACTAGTAAACGGGAGATTTGAAGTTAACTAACGAAATATGTGCACGCGGCGTTAACTTGCGTTTACTTTATGTAATGCTTGGTCTGCACCCAACTGTAACTCGTTACAACATATTAACTTGTTACAACATACTAACTTGTTACAACATATTAACTTGTTATAACATATTCACTTGTTACAACATATTACCTTGTTACAACATATTAACTTGTTACAAATTAAAATATTAAAATGTTACAACATATAAAATAATATTTCGATATGAATTAAATGTATTTAGTATATTTCAGGAGTGTTAGCTCATATTCACGCATAATTTTTATAATCTATGAATAATCACCATAACTCGATAATCCTCGAGACTGCATGCGTTCAATTTATAAAAAATAGAGTACCATTTTATGCTGATAAATATTCTTTCGAGACACCCATATGAGTCTCTATTTATAACTGTTTTTTTCACTCCAAAAATATGTTATATAGCATGCAACTGCATTTATTTGTTTGACCAACAATCGTGCTGGTAATTTGTTTATCATGCATTCAGTTATAGGCTGCTACTGCATATTCATAGGTTTTTATTAATACATCTAAGCATCGATTACGTAACTATATATAATGGTGTGTTGTGTTATATATGCCTCACTGGTTTTTCTATCCTGTGGTGTTTGTCATATTTGGTGTATGTTCGTTGTTGTGTTGGAGTTTGCATGTTGTGTCGACTATAATATTAATTGTGTATGCGTTTCTCTGCGATGAATGTTATTACGGTTGGATCTTTTTTTAAATCCTGTACCATGTCAAGAATACGGCTGTTGTTTTATAATAGGTTGTGTCTATGTTTGTTTGCGTTTGTTTTTTGTTGCACTTCAGTCTTCCTGTTGTTCCTTTTCGCTTATTGTTGATGTGTTTCCCTTCGACAATATTACGAGTTTAATTATTGCGATTATAAAAAAATCTACGTAAAGATGTATCTTTCTGTTATCAAAATGCGAGTTCTTATTATTGCGATACTCATCTAGTCGCATAATTTGCATTAATAAAAATCTCGCAATTATTTCTCAATATGCAGTATGCATTAAAAATCAAGGTTTTTATGGTAAAGTGGTTTTAGTAAAACTACATATATAATAAGAAAGACTTCTAAACTGTATGAATTTGTATTGATGACTAAAGTACAAGATGACGTCATAAGTACACGACGTTGGATATACAATAAACTCGCGTTACGTTAACGTTCATAAATCAGAGGCAGCTTTAAAGACTAATAGTGGTTAAACGTGTGAAAAAATAAATGATACCAGATGCATAAAGGGAAAAAACACTATGCAAAACATCAAAAATTACAAAACCAGCCACTTTGTCTTCAAATATTAATTATTTGTGTCTTTCACAAACTAGTGTGACCGTTGAATCTGAGCCGATATCAACTACCTCATTTGGCTCTTTCAATAAACAGCCATTGTCTGACTCCCAAACTTAAAACCACATTAATGATATCATTCCTGAAATGGCAGCTGATGATGATGATGATGATGATGGTATGGATGATTTATTGAAATCCCTTGAAGATCCAAGATGTATACCAAAACAGTAAAACTCAGTTAATGCTGCTAGTATTAACCAGAAAGCTATGCTAGTTCCGGTATTTAATAACTGGTCAAATTTTACTGTCAATTACAATTGAATTCAGAAGAATTAATGAAAAACAAAGTGTATCAAAAATTTATTCATCGTTAAATTGTTAAGTCTGCAAAGAACAATAGTTAAATGTTTCAATTGAATTTGAATTGATGGCATATTATTTATGAATTAACTTTTTTAAGTCTCATGATATTTTTTGTGTTGGAATAAATAATCATCACATATTTCGTTCAATATGGCCAAAACAAATATTACATTGTACATCTTAAAAGAATTTTCAAATATTTAGAAAAGAACATATTTGGTGAACAAGTCAAAGAAACAATTAATGTACTGCCATCAAGATAAAGTCTTAAAAAATACGGATTCTTTTGAACTGACAATATTTGCGAATTAATAATATAACAATTGTAGCATTTGTATGAGGTCGACAAAGGATATATCACCTAAAGAAGAGTACCGACTTCAGACTTCGTCCTCAGTCGATATACTTCTTTCAAGTCGAATTATCGTTGCAGCTATGTTTATGCTTTATCTTACAATATAGTTTGTCAGTGTTGTGTAGTTTTGTAATTTTGACAACATTGCGAATGAGAATGGTTTATTTGTACGTTTCGAAGTTTTTGCGTTTATTTTTGCTGAACTAGTATACATTATTGTTGTTTGTAAGCCAGCTGATGCCTAGCTCTGAATGCATACTTTCTCGATACATTGAAGTCCCATTGTTGGCATAAAGCTGTTTTATGCAATTAGGTCGGATGTTGTCTCTTAGACACATTACCATTCTCTATCACACGGTTAGTCTGCAAATCGTTCAAATAAAAGAAAAATGAAAAAATGAAAAAAACAATATGGTTTCAAGACCTATTGGCCAGTATCAAAACATAAAACGAAGTCGCTAAACACAAACAAAAATCACATTGAACCAAAATAGTCCGAGGCTGAATTGTAAGAAGCAATCCGAATACCAACTAATCGTTGAATTAGCAATCCACCAAACTCTACAATATGATCATACCAAACTCCTTTGATGTTTCAGATAATTGGATTTGTTTTAGATAATTTTATTTCATGGCGCAACTTATGATAATATGAATAATTATAAGAGGAATTAGAATGATTTCCAATGAGACAACTTCCACAAGAAACCAAACAACAAAGACAATATCAAATAAAGGTCACATTAAGGCCTTCAACATAAAATAAATCCCATATTACATAAGCAGCTGTTCATGGCCCCGAAACCCTTCTCTCTTTAGTGAAAAACAATGAATATTAATGTCATATATAATGAATCAAACTTTGATGAGATGATCAAAGTTGTTAATTTTTCGCCTCGACAATATCATGAATATATGTGTAAATTTTGGCAGCATAAATTATCGATACATTGTGTGTTTTCATCTGGGCAATTATCACGCTTTTATCTGTACTTTGATCTTGTAATGTGTATGGTTTTTTTTGTAAGGCGGTGTTCCTGTTCATTTCTGATGGTGTGTTTATTTTCAGAGTCTTTTACTTTGTCTGGTGTGATTAGTTTAAATCAAACATGTAAATAAGCATTTCTCAAAAAGATATTTTCATGTTTAAATCTTACTTAAGTAGAAAAGATATAGTTTCAAAAGTGAAAACTAATTAATGACAGATAAGATGTTACATCTTAAAAAAGATATGTGTCTAGGAAATTAATTTAACGATGATAAAACGTATGTGTTGTGGTTATTCTTGTTATTACATGCTGTGTCATGTATGTTTAATCCATATAGCTTAAGTCATAATGATAACATAAACAGAATACAACTTTATTTAATCATTTAAGTTGAAGAGAATCACAATTTATATTTTCCTGATCATCATGACAGATCTTGATATAATACCAATCCAATACATCTTTCCAAAAGGTATGTTAAGGTTTGCAATCCAACAACCATAATACCACCATGGTCCTTGATAAGAAGAGGCACAATGTCTGTCCCATCTGTCATTGTCATTGTCCTGATCTTTAGCACTAAACTTATGTCCATTATGTTTTGTCAACATATCCCCTGAAAGTAAATGAAACAATTGTGATTAAAATACAAAAACCTTAATAACACAAAACACAAGGAGTGTGTAGTATGTAACTTTTGATCCCAAGTAATAATGTCGATGATATATAGATACGACATGGACAGTGTGTAATGCAGTTAAAAACTATACGTCGAAAAAGTACGTTTATGAAATGACTGCCATTGTTCATTGTAAGACTGGACATATTTGAAAATGTCAGAACAATGGTTACCTAGTGTGTAGTCACGTATCTGAAGAAAAAATCACCATCTTTTTTTGTTGTTAGTTAAACTTTTGTTTATTTGGTTTGTAACAAAAAGCTAAACGCTCAACAAAAAATAACCAAATAACAAACAATCACGCGATTAATGAGAACGTTGCATGTCTTCTAACGAACCACAGATCTCCTTAATGTACATGTCATATACACATTGTTGAAAAGTTTTCTCGTTGGCAATTATACCAATGATGTGACATCTTCTTATATCTAATTTTACATAAACTTGATAAAACGTTAACACTTTTATAATTCTGTAGGGGAATAATTTTATCGGTTTACTTGTTGATAGAAGATATTCAATTTAATGTTATGTTTGGACAAAGATACATCGTATGGATCAACCAATTCGGATGGTGTTCATAAAATTTACGGAGTGTCATTTTTAATCTGTCCTCCTCATAACTTTGTTTGAGCAGTTTCTGCGTTAGGATTTACAACAAATGCAACAGGTCAACATACATTCAGTTATATTAGCAATACATTTGAATATATATATATATATTTATTTATAACAATAAACATTGTTGTATCATAGTTCGTTTCTGTGTGTGTAGCATTTTTACGTTGTGTTTCCGTTGTGTCGTTTGTTTTCTCCTATTTTTGAGTGTGAATTCACATTACTATAAGACGTGTCACGGTACTTTTCTATCCCAAATTCATGTATTTGGTTTTGATGTTATATTGGGTATTCTCATCGGATTTTGTCTAATGCTTGGTCCGTTGCTGTGTGTGTTACATTTTAATGTTGTGTCGTTGTTCTCCTCTTATATTTAATGCGTTTCCCTCAGTTTTAGTTTGTTACCCCGATTTTGTTTTTTGTCCATAGATTTATGAATTTTGAACAGCGGTATACTACTGTTGTCTTTATTTGTATATCTATTTTTAATATTAATATGAATAGAAAAGAAACAAAAAATACGGAAGAAAATATATATAGAGTTAAATGTTTATGTATCACTGAGTGGCCCTTGAGAATTTTATAAAAAAAAAGGAAGAGGTAATAATATCCGGTAAGATTTGCAGTACATAATAAATTGTGCTATCGGATACAATAATATTTTATGTTAGTTTTGACAATAAGTATCTGTATAAAAACAAATGACAAATTGAATTATAAAAATAAATTTTTAAAGGCATTTCACATGGTATCAAAGTGCTATTGTCTCTTATTTTTGACTACCATTATTTTTCGTTCTAAATTACATATCATAGCTTTTCTTTAATGGCACTGATTAGTGAAATTTCTTTTGAAAATCATCTACTGTTATATATATATTGTTTTATGTATAGAAATATCATATTATATGGGTCACCGTTTCGAACTCTTGACATATCCCCAAAAATGAAATTCAACTTATTCAATGGTAGGCTTACCCCACTAGATAAGAACCAATATTGATAATCAATATCTTTTTTTAAAAGTTTGGATAATCTCACAATTCCACAGAATATGTTTAATAATTTCATCTTTTAATTTACAAAAAGTACATTGCGGGTTATCGATCAGTTTGATTTTACATAACCATTTATGTGTGGCAAGAATTCTATGGTTGATTATGTATTGAAGTCACTGTAGTTTAGTATTGACAGGTCAAAGTAGTTTGAAAATGTCTTTCCAAATGAGATCTTCATCTAATATTTAACTCTACTGCAAATGTCCTGTTGGAGTCACATTGTTACTAATGAGTATTTTGTACATAACTTTTTCTATTTTAAAAAAAGACTTGTAAGCACAACATAACTTATGTGTTGTTTTTTTTTTAATAATTTCCTGTTTCTTAATAGCTTAAATAACACTAATGTATTCCTAAAAAAAATACGTTGATATGATAAATATAATAATCTATTTAAAAAAAAAACTTGTAAGCAAGCTGTAATAAACAAAGAACATAACTTATATGGATTTTTTTGTAATAATTTGCTGTATGAAATAAAACATCCATTTTCATCTATTACATCATTAAGATATTGTAAACTATGATTTAACCAATGTTGATAAAAAGAACAGATTGATTACCAATTCTGATTATTTTATTAAATCAAATAGGACTTGATAAACAATATTTGTAGTCCTTATTTCTTTCTTTATCAGTAATCATTTCCAATGTCCTGAATACATCTTTCCAAAAACTGTTTTAATATATAAACTAACTTTTTTGATATAGTGAATTCCACAATTAAAAAGTACATGTAATATTAATATTGTTAAAAAGTTGTAGCATTGACAACTATACCACTGATTGAACTTTTTATTCCTTTATTTTGTATACATGATATACTTTAAATAGAGTTCATTTAACCTTTAAATTATGTAGCGGATTACTCTTATCGGGTTGCTGGTTGATGGAGGATATGGGAATTAATGTTATATAAAATATTGACGTTAATACTTATTTACCTGCGTTTCCTGAATAATTACCGACTGTTAACTTGTACTTTGAAGCAGCGTCTCCAATACTGAAAATTCTGTAAACAGCATATTTCTTGTTATAACTTGTATCAACCATATCTATCCTGAGTTCGTTTTTTCCACTGTCTGTCAGGGTATGCACGTAATTGTTTCCTACATTTACAAAGAAAGACAGTGTTCATTAATAGGAAAAATACACAAACGATACCAATAGGACATTCAGAAATTTTGGTCAACGAAACATGACAACCAAAGACAAAACAAAAACAAACGATAAAATGACCAGGTCCAGTAAACACAGAAGATGTGGCGTTGGAAACTGTTTCTCTCATTATTTTATACGCTATTCAGAACACCGTTATCCTTCTTTATAAATGCTCGGCAAACAAATGTCTTCTGTTTTTTATAACGGTCACATTTGTACATGTCGTCACAATAACAATTTCAGAGGAAAGATAGAAACTTGGACGTCATAATTGATTTCGACAAATGACAAACTGAGATAAAACGATTGATTACATAAACAAAAATAACAGTTATTATTTTTTGTAGAGAAACATGTGAGTGTTTTGTACACAATTAAAAATGTTAACATGTTTATAAAACCTTGATAGATCAACAAAATGATCAATATATTGTACGTATAAATCATTCATATTGCATTATTTTCGGTATGATCTTTTAATGCATTAAATAGATAAAAGGAAATCACTACCGTAAGTAAAAAAAGCATAAAATTATGAAGCTGGTATCTTGATCTTGTTACTGATAATGAATATTTGATCTGATAGTCTACCATACAAGTTGTTTTTTTTTCAAATAAGAAATCATATAATATTTTAGTTGAAAAACTACTATTTTGAAAACATGCAATACTACATTTTTTTCCTGCGAAATATGTATTTTTTTTACAATCACGTATTAGAAAAAGAACTATTGTAACAAGGCCAAACTATGAAAATTTAAATGTACAGACCAAACCAGAATTCTCCATTTATGTTACCAAACCCATTTTCACATTCCAACCAGTTCTGATTAAAGTCAACTGATCCATCAAATCTTTTCTGAATAACCTAAATAGTATGAATAAATATGAACTGTGAAATATTATATGAGCCAGTCCATGCGAAAAGGTACAAAAACGAAAAATTTGCGAAATTCTAAAAAGTGTGCATAATTATTGGTAGTAGACTTGTGATTTATAAAACACATTTACTTTCCCTCATATCATCAAGCTGTGAGCTACACGCACCTGCGAGTGTTGAGACCCCCCCTTAGTTTTATCAAGATTTTTAGTGAATTATTTCATATATTTCAATCATTTTCAAAGTACAGTTTAAATGGCTTGATTTGCCAGTTGATAATGTTAAACCCGGTAGCAGTGGGGATAAGGCTCTCGCTTACGATGCGGATATCAATGCAATCAAACTGGGCAACGGTTCGAATCCCGTGCAACTAAGTTAATTTCAATTTCTAAAACACAAGATGTCATAGTTTTTGTATTTTCCATCAGGTTTTAATGTTGTCTTACTTTCTTTAAACCTGTAGAACTGACGGAAATTATTGACTTTTGTCTCTGTAGTGTAATAAATTTTTATAGTTTCTGGTCGGTATAGCATTAGTCCGGGGAATAAATGATTTTACACTTGCTCAAATACCAAAAATTCAGATATTTCTACGTCTTTTTCTGTTTTAGTTGACAAATTCGGGATAGAATTGACAATCTTATGAATGTTTACATTAATGTAATTTTTTTTCGGATAAAATCGTTTTTCAAAAATACTATAACAAACTTTGATAACGTGTCCTGTAAAGTTTACCAAAAGGACTTTTTGTACCTTTTCGCATGGACTGGCTCATATTATAATAGGTATACATCAATCATTTTCACCTATTGTATTAACTCATGCATACATGTTTGTTTTAAATTGTTACGTTATAACACATTTGCATAGATAAGGTAATCACTATTGGTATACTAAGCATTATAGTTCCTTAAAATGCGAACCGTAATAAGGATTTCA
Source organism: Mytilus galloprovincialis (assembly GCA_037788925.1). Lineage (NCBI taxonomy): Eukaryota > Metazoa > Mollusca > Bivalvia > Mytilida > Mytilidae > Mytilus > Mytilus galloprovincialis. The sequence goes on from CM075339.1 coordinate 5,841,883, forward strand.
TAATATGTCAGTGTTTACTACGTTTCCACTGTTTGTCTTGAAGGATTAGAAGAAAAAACACTCATAGAAGGGGAATGTTTATAATGAAGGACGACAAGCTCATTGTTAAAGGAAGGATTATAATGCGGTTGAACTAGTAAAAACGTCGACTTACGATTTTTCACAAACTGTTCAATATGATTTGTAGCTTGAAAGCTTAAAAGCTCCAATCACAATCGCGGTAGTTATCAAAATATGCAATAAAATACATGCGGAAGTGATTTTGAATAAATTTCTAAAATATCTAGAGAAATTGATTATTTGTGATTATAAATTAAAAATGTAGTTCGACATGCTGAGTTTCCTGGCACAAATTGTGAGAATATACATGTCTCAATTTTTTTAAACTGACATTGTAAGCATATAAATCGTGTTAATTACAATACAAAACTAGAAACAAAGTTTGACGTACTGTCCATCCTCCGCCGTCTGTAGACATATCACAATAAGCCTGGACAGACTTTCCGCCGTTGGGATATATTGTGAACACACCACTTTCCAGCGCCTGATTGGTGTTCTTTTGTATATCTGTGCAGTCTCTATTCTTTCTCTCTTGATTTGATTCTGTATCTTAAAAAACAAACCACACGATGGCATCACGATTGGTAGTTTGTTAAAACAAAATGTAGCATTTTTGTAATAAAAATAAATATGAATAAAAAACGTACGCTTTTAAAATTGTTACACGATGATGACTGCTGAACCCGTATTTTGGCTATTTTATTTATTGTGTCTGTTTAGATAACGCATCCTTTTAAATATACGGCATTGGATGAGACTCTCATCAAAGTGAGAGGGTTAGCGCTATAAAACCAGGTTTATTCCACCATTTTCTACATTTGAAAATGCCTGTACCAAGTCAGGAATATGACAGTTCTTGTCCAGTCGATTTGATGTGTTTTGTTATCAGTTAATTTATAATTATGAACATATCAACGACTCAAATCAACACAGAAGTGCTGACTAATGGGTTGGTGATACCCACGGGGAAATAAATCTCCACCAGCAATGGCATCGACCCAGTGGTTGTAAAAAAGACTCATCAGTGACGCTCGATCAAAAATATTAAAAAGGCCAAATAAATTATGAATTTGAAGAGCACTGTTGACCAAAAATTCCTAAAGTGTTGCCAAATACAGCTAAGGTAATCTATTCCTGAGGTAGAAAGTCCTTAGTATTTCACAAATTCTTAGTTTTGTTATCAGTTAATTTATTATTATGAACATATCAATGAATACTCAAGTCAACACAGAAGTGCTGACTACTGGGTTGGTGATACCCTCGGGGAAATAGATATCCATCAGCGAAAGACAAATATGCCATAATATGTCACTTTTCAGATGATTCTTTTTTGTTGTTGATCAAAAATGAAAGTTGCCGCATCCATGTTGACTATAAACCTTTATATATGTTATGAATTATTATCAAATACAACTTACATTTAAACATAAAGAAAAATGCATATGCGGCCACTTCGATTTTAGACGGAAACCGTCTAAACATTAACCAAAATGCAAAGATTTCAGTTATCGGAATGACTTAATGATGCTAGTTCCAGGTATATGTGCATTGTATTGTCAAAAACAGCCGATGTTTATGTAGCAGAAGTATTCTTCTTTTTAATAAATAGCTAAAAGTTTACATTTTAACAATTTTGTAAAACTGATATATTTTGGGACCAAAAAGGGTTCCTACTGGACCTAATCCTTTTGAAAGAATATTAAGAGAACTCTTTCTTATTTAATGAAGCGGTATTGGTAGTATAATATCCTGTAGTTTCCAATATGTAGAACTAGAACTAGTTCTGTCTTTCTCATCTTTTTAACGCATTTGGGCGAGATGTCGATGATTTTATCGAAACTAATGTCAAGGGCCTATTAAGGAGTTAAGAAGAAATAAGAGAATAAGTGGAAGATTGTAAATCACACTTCATAATAATTCGGTGTTTTCCCCTTGTAAGTTATCTTTTGACTACTTTTCTACTTCCTTATTGTGATGAAAGTTAAGAAACAAGTTTCTGCATCAATCGAAAGTAAAGCATTTGGATATGATCCTTGCGTGTACAGAAAAATTATATGTAGATCTCCAGTGCATTTACGTTTTTATATTTGTCAAAAGTAGCATGCGCGAATGTAAAACATTGAATGACTAGTACATAAAGTTCTAACTGGTAACACATGTCGCTATTGAGTTAAGACATTACGAATGAGTATATAATTACATCTTCTCATGTTTATATATATAAAACAAACCTTTGAAAGTTAGTTATCGAGAGAGATCATCTTTTTAGCATCCTTGTTGAAATTAAAGAAAATGACAAAGTAATATTTACAGGATTGATTTACAGTTACCTTAGCATTATAAAGTTAAACATAATTTATTCTATCAAAGTTGAAAACCAATCAAAATATGACAAACGTTAATGAAAAAGTTGGTTGAAAAAAGAAACTCATCTATATAAAAATTTTCGTTATTTTGCTGACAATAATTTAAAAGAAAAAACTGATTGAGAATAGCAGTCGTTTGTGTGCTATTATTGTCCACCTGTAAGCGCTATAGCTGATATTTCAAAAAAAGATAAAAATAAAAAATTGAAATAAGTACAACCGAACTTCAAAACCAAATCTTTATATTTATGAAAGAATTTAGTAGAGGTTTTTTAAAAGTAAGTTGTGGGTATTAAATCCCTGACTAATTAATTTACTAGAAATACATAGATTACGTTCATTGAAATCAAAATCGTCACAACAGACACGGGCATAGCAATTGAGTAAGATGGTGCCAAAGAATCATCACCATAAAAAAGAGAAAAATAGCAATAGGGAACGATAAATGCTTATTGCTGTTGTTTTCATGTAACACGTTGATATCACATGACAATTGACGCCTTTCGTTTTCAATTTTATTTGTCAGAAACTGATTTTCACTTTTAAGCCCCTTCTCCTTTCGTTTTCCTTTTTAATAACTCTTTTAAGTAGTTCATTCATACTGTCTTTCAACACATTTATGTCCGAATGGATGCTCCTCGTCTCCTTTTCCTACGCCTCTACATAACTTTGTGTACTAGGACCATTACCGTTGCAGACGTAAAAACCAAACTGTCTGCATTAAAATGAACAAGCGATAGTTTTATGACTTAAAGAAAGGGGAAATATTATATGGCACTTAAGAAATTGTGTTTATATTTTTTCCTCATATAAATATTTGAGAAGCTGAACTTACATAATGCTTATTGTAAGACATTTCCTTTATTTAAAGGGCGTCCTTGAAAATCTTGCACTGAGAACATTTTAAGTATTAGTAAAGTTATGTTGGTGTTATATACAAAATAGCTTGAATTGGTTTGTTTCAAAAAGTAGTTTTTTCAAAGTAAACTTGACATTTCTGTTAACCAGGGTTACACTAAATTCACTTGGCAGTTTGTAAAATGCTATAGTTTTCAACAATCTACTATTTTATTTGATTATTTGTGAATTTCATGGAAAATGATTGACGGACATTAACATTTACCCTTCTGAAGCATCTGTGATTTACTCCTGTTTTTTCAGTGATTTTAATATATGCTCAGTTTATTTCCTTTTCAACATAGTATTTTTCATTAAGCATTGTATGTCTTTTTGCCGTATTTCTTTCTGTTTTTTTGTATAATGGCATTTGTCAGTTCTTTCGACTTAGAATTTGATTATCCATTTGGTATCTTTCGCCTCTCTTTTAAAATGGAAAACAAAAAATGGAATAATTATAATATATATAAAGGCTAATTGATTAGAAGCTCAATGACATATAAATCCTTGACGTAAGGATTTGCAAGTGACACATATGTTACGTTTATCAAAATAGAAATAATCCTCACTAGATATGGGCAACCTGGACATAGTGAACTAGTTGGTATGTATGATAACACCGTACGACCGGACTAAAGGAACGTCGATGTAAACAAATCCAAAGGGAACAACAGTCCTGCCTTTTTTAGTAATGTTTCCGGTTTGAAGCTGGTATAACTAAATCTAATAAAAGGACATGTATTGTTGTTGATATCTGATTTATTTAAAGTTAATTTCTTTGTATTAATTTTGGCAGAATATTTAGAGAAGTCTTGAATATTGAACGAAGCAGTAATGATATCATAATATCCTGTAGTTGTAACATTTAAATATGTCGAACTAGAACTAGGCCTGTCTTACTCGTCTTCTTTTTAACGCAATTAGAGCTAGATGTTTGAAATCAGTTTCAAGGACCTATCAAGAGGATAATCAGAAATAAAAGAATAAATGGCAGATTGTAGGAGACAATACATAAAATTGAGAATGGAAATGGGGAATGTGTCAAAGAGACAACAACCCGACCATAGAAAAAACATCAGCAGAAGGTCACCAACAGGTCCTCAATGTAGCGAGAAACCATGTTTAGAATTAGATTATATATCAATTTTCTGATTACAAATCAATAAAATTAAAGTTTCGGCGTCGCCACTAACTCCCGACATAAGGATACACACGTGTCAATCGACTGTAAAATAGACCACGTGATACCATACTGAGAAAAAGTATGTTAAACAGTTACTAACAATCGAATGTTGACCAACTTTTGAAGATGGAGTAAAATACAAGCAACAGCATATAACTAATGTTCAAGTAACATATATTGATTACGTAGAAAAAGAAAGATGACACACAATTTAAGGCAAAAACAACTGTATGTCACCGACCTTTCAGAAAAGCTATGAGTAATTTTCTGTTTTTTTCTCGTTCGTTTTGAAGAAAAGAGTTTTATTTCGTCGGAACATTGAATCTGACGTCATAATACAAACTTTCATTGCTGATGGACTATTTGAAAACAATTGCAAATTGGACGTTTGAAACCCACATTTAAATTTCCAAGAATAACAACTATATTCACCTACTTTATTATCCGGTATTACATGGAGTTTAAATGCATGTACCAGTATCAAAGTTTATGATACTGTTGCCGCACAATATTAACCTTCAGAAACACCGTTTGTCGGAATGGAAAATTGTTTGAAATAACCTTTCATGCCACTTTTGTTAGGAAAATCTGTTTTTGTCATCTGCCCCTCATTAGCAAAACTCTTGAAAATAGAAAAAGAAATGAAAGATGGCACTGGCTAACTTACAGAGTATTTGACCATATCAGACTCGATGTGTGTTTTTTTTTCGCGTCAATTTCGGAAGTTTGCCGTTACGAACTCATTCACTACTGTTAACAGACGGACATACAAAAGCATGGACGGACTTCGTATACCATTATTTTTCCCACTAAAACGAACGTATAGAAATTATTCCATCTAGTTTCTATCATTATTTCTGAATATTTAAGATATAAGGAAATTAGAATTATAGGTTTAATATATGAATGTAAGTTTTTTTTAATTCTAAAACGTTATACATCTATCATAAAACACAATCCCTGTTATTCCTACCTCATGTGTCTTGAATAAACGAGACAGTGAATATAAAATACAAAAAGTTTTTAATTCAAAAAGTAATTTACAAATTATTTTCCGTTGAAAACTACAAAGTGAAATTTCTCCAACAGGATAAAATATTATGAATCTAAATTGCTCATTTTCGAAATTGAAACAAAGACAAGGTTGTTGCCGGCATTGGAAATCTGAAATTTGTTTTCAATCTTTCCGGTCATAGTTGTAGCTTAATGAAAGGGAGCAAACTATGTTGGATATTATTCTTTGAGCAATTGTTTTTGCCATAAGTTAAATTCACAACAATAAAGTTTTCAACACAGAAAATTTTGATTTTAATTCACATTCGCTGAGTATTAATTTTATTAATATGTTTTGTCTTACAGCTAATTTCCTAATGCATGTAAGCTGAAACTTTGGTTGGCTTCCTTGTTTTGTTTGTATGATAAATGTTTATTCATGCTTTGTGATTAAGATTCAAATCTTCAGATATAGGTAAGTTAACCTGTATTTATGATATTTAAATCAGTTTGACGTTATCAAAATATAGAATTATACAAAATAAACAAACAAAGCTAGCAAGCTAACCAAAGTATTAGTTTAAACATATTTATTTATAGTGGAACGGGAAACAAGTTTTGCAACTTATATTAATCCTTTTCCACTTTGTGCCAAAGTGTTGCTCTACACACATTAAGAAATTAGCTGTAAGCTTCAGTGAGATCAGGAGAAAACTTTATCATTTCTCCTGAAGATAATTTGAAGTGAAACAAATGACAAATGGCAATGAGCCTTTGTCATAATTTTATTTTTACTGTAAGATTTTGTCAAATAAGCAGAATAAATAAATTCTAACTTCATTGCAAGATCGGACATTATTTTACGAGAATTATTAAGACATCAGTTACATGCATACGTTGACAGTATGTCAAACCTTCTAGGAATAACCTTCTCAATACTCAATTTTTGAAAATTTTAAAAAAATTGACATTAAAATTAGAAGGATCATATCATAAGGAACATGTGTACTAAGTTTTTAAGTTGATTGGACTTCAACATTATCAAAAACTACCGCGACCAAAAAATTTAACCAAAAACTTTAACCTAAAGCGGGACAGACGGACGAACGAACGGACGCACAGACTAGAAAACATAAACATAACTTTCACCTATCTAATTAACCTGTACACAATCGGCGACAAATGGGAGACAAAATCTACGAAAGTGAAAGAATAAAAAAAAAAATGAAATGCAGATCAGCGCAAGTTTACGACATAATCTACGCATGTGAAAGAATAACAAAAAAATAAATGCAAATCGGCGCAAATGCAAAAAGTCGAGATCAAAATTTATATTTTATTATTTTTAATATAACGAAGGTTAAATATAGTGTAGTATCATTTATGTCCATTTATGTTAAATTTCCACTAGATATCAACGCGGCGCTTAATTCCTCCTTTCTTGGGAGACGTATTTGTAAGCGCACACCATGTTGGAATCCCTGAAAAACGCGAAAAAGGACGTTATAATTTGGAGTTTTTTCATTGCTAGAAACAACGTCATAGAGCTTTTATGTCACTACCAAGTTGCGTTAGTTGATGCGCATAAACAATAGGCTGTTTGGTAAAATGTGGTAACTACATCACTAATTTACCAGTATATCGCTCTTCAAAACTCGTTAATACATGGACAAAAACAAAATCGGGGAAACAAATAAAACTGAGGGAAACGCATTAAATATAAGAGGAGAACAACTACACAACATTAAAATGTAACACGCAAAGAAACGGTCTAAGCATTAGACAAAATCTGATGAGAATTACAAATTTAACATCAAAACCAAATACATGAATTTGGGGTAGAAACGTATCGTGACACGTCTTATAGTGATGTGAATTCACACTTAAATATAAGAGAAAACAAACGACACAACGGAAACACAACGTTAAATTGTAACACACACAGAAACGAACTATAATATAAATATGACCATATTCCTGTCTTGGTACAAGGCATTTTAAAGAAAAACATGGTGGGTTGAACCTGGTTTTGTGGCATGCCAAACCTCGCACTTTAATGGTAATGTTAACTATATCATTAAAATGACAACATAATATTACAGCACTACAATACAAATCAATAGGAGAACATATTAGACATAAAAACACATGAATAATAGCAAACAAAAGGCATCCGGTTTAAAATTCAATACGTCAGAAACGCGCCTCGCCCACACAAGACCCACCAGTGACTCCCAGATATAAAAGTTCGACAGTCAAAACAAAAACAATGTTGTACAGCCCTGAGGATCAAAAGTTCAAAAAGGTTGTGCCAAATACGGCTAGGGTTTTCTGCTTGGGATAAAAACATCCTTATTATTTAGAACAATTAATGCTATAGCAAACAGTTAATTTTATCAAATGAATATAAAAGATATACATGATAAAACTGAAATATTAACTCATTACAGAAAACAAAATCCCGGATATTACATAAACTAACATAAAAAATAGCAAATCCAACTTAGTCAAGGCCTTAACGCAAAAAGGGGAAAAAAGTGACGTCACATACGAAGTGGTGAAATGCACAAAAATGACGTCACATTTGAATGACTAAATCTATATCTCAAAAATAAGATAGAATTATGATTGCTTTAAAATTCTATTTGAACAATACTGATACTACATTTAATAACAATGCACTTTGCAATACTAATTAATAGCAAACTAAAGTAACAATTACCTATATTATGTAGATATGTCCGGTTTGTTTTGAATCTAACTTCAAACGTAAAACATCGTACAGATAATGATGAACAAAATCAAATCTAATAGATAAAGGCGGTGATTAATTTTCTTTACCATAACACATGAATATGATAGAAAAGACATTTGACAAAATCCGATGAGAATTACAAATATAACATCAAACTAAATACATGAATTTGGGATACATAAGTACATAAGTACCGTAAAACGTCTTATAGAAATACGAATTCACACTCAGCAAAACAGTCACAATCGGGAATAAGTCACGTTCGGTAATTAAAAGATTAGACGACGTAATGACAAGCCACAAATTGTGTTTGTACTCGTAGGAATCACAGTGTATGTCCAAATTCAGTAAAGACCCGTTTAAATTGCATTTAATTGTTATATCCAACAGCAATTATCGATATCTTTATCTTCATGATATTTTTTCGTTAAACAATCAAGAATTTTCTTAAGATATCTGTCGAAATTTACTCAAAGAAACTTACTTTGAAAACATCAAATGTTAACAGTAATAACTGTCCTTTCCTCGATCTAGATATTTAAGTTTTGCATGGGAAATTCCACACTAAAATTTACGACAAAAGGGACGATTTGTCGTTCCCTATTGTTAATTTTCCTTTTTTTGATGGTGATGATTCTTTAGCAATATCTTATGGTGTTTATCTATTAACACTCAATCTCTATGCCGGTGTTTGTTGTGACGTTTTTGATTTTAATGAACGTAATCTCTGTGTGGACGTCCTTTCATTAAATCGACGTCCAAATATGATGTCACATCATCTAATCAAAATCCATTTTTAACTTCTCTAATCAACGTCTGAATGATTACTGGACTACTTACGCTTATACATGTTCATATGTTGTAGGGTTCAAGATTATGAAAACTTAATTTTGAAACATTTATACATACTATCGTTTAAATTTTTTCAACCAGAAATAGGTAACATGCATATCATTATAATTAATATTTATCTTGCTAAAAGGTTAGTCCAATCGCTCTAAATTGTAGTAAATGTCATAACTATTCATATCAATGAATGTCACGCATGTCCGTGTAAGTCAATGTAAATACGCCGTTACTACAATTTCCTTTAATTTCATGATTTTTTAATGTCATTTTTTTTTTATCGATTTACGAGTCTGGTATCTTTCGTCCATCTTTTAGAGGGGCTAACAATTGGACGTCGATTATATAAGCATAAAATTGGCATTCGATTTGAGGATATTTTATTGTTACGTCTGATTTGGACGTCAATTTGAGGAACCAACGTCGATTAGAGACCGTACATCGATCTGAGTCTTCCACATAATTTTTTATATAGATATATCATTTGAGTATGAAAGACCTTATCAGATTTATAAAAACTTAGTTATCTTAAAGAACGGCTCATAAAATTTGTGTTCACTCCTTTCTGATTCATGATCAACCCTTTGATATGGTCTCTTGTCTTATTCGAAGTGTAACGGGAGGTTTGTCATTTTCCTGCACAATGTATCTTACTAATGTAACGTAACAATATCTTGTATATCAACATTTTCCATATATTGAAAATGAGATTTTAATTTAATTGTATTTAACAAATGTACAAGAAGAAATGCATTTTCTTAAATAGAAAATATATGATTGTTACTAATTACCAATCAGATAAAAAGACTAAAGACCAAACAACAGACACAGGTAGCAATACCATAAAATACATATTAACTTGTTACAACATATTAACTTGTTACAACATATTAACTTGTTATAACATATTAAAACGTTACAACATATTAACTTGTTATAACATATTAACTTGTAACAACATATTAACTTGTTACAACATATTACCTTGTTATAACATATTTATATGTTACAACATATTAACTTATTACAACATATTCACTTGTTATAACATATTAACTTGTTACAACATATTACCTTGTTATAACATGTTATCTTGTTACAACATATTAACACGTTACAACATATTAACTTGTTACAACATATTAACTTGTTACAACATATTAACTTGTTATAACATATTAATTTGTTACAAGATATTCACTTGTTATAACATATTAACCTGTTACAACATATCAACTTGTTATAACATATTAACTTGTAACAACATATTAACTTGTTACAACATATTAACGTGTTACAACATATTAACTTGTTACAACATATTAACTTGTTACAAATTAACGTATTAACACGTTACAACATATTAAATATCATTTCGATATGAATTAAATATATTAGGCATATTTCAGGAGTCTTAGCTCATATTCACGCATAATTTTTAATCTATGAATAATCACCATTACTCGATAATCCTCGAGACTGCATGCGTTCAATGTTTAAAAAAAATGAGTACTATTTTATGCTGATAAATATTCTTTCGAGACACCCATAAGAGTCTCTATTTATAACTGGTTTTTGTTTCCAAAAATATGTAATATAGCATGCAATTGCATTTATTTGTTTGACAAACAACTGTGCCGGTAATTTGTTTATCGTGCATTCAGTAATAGGCTACTACTGCATATTCATAGGTTTTTATTAATACATCTGAGCATCGATTACGTAACTATATATAAAGTTGTGTTGTATTATATATGCGTCACTGGTTTTTATATCCTGTGGTATTTGTCATTGTTGGTGTATGTTTGTTGTTGTGTTGGAGTTTGCATGTTGTGTCCACTATAATATTTATCGTGTGTGCGTTTCTCTATGATGAATGTTATTACGGTTGGATATGCAGTATGCATTAAAAATCAAGGTTTTTATCGTAAAGTGGTTTTACTAAAACTGCATATGTAATAAGAAAGACGTCTAAACTGTATGAATTTGTATTGATGACTAAAGTAAAAGATAACGTCATAAGTACACGGCGTTGGATATTCAATAATGTCGTGTTACGTTAGCGTTCTCTTCTGTGCGTGATTTCCAACATTCTCCGGCACACGAAATGTGAAAATTTATAACTTTTAAATAAAATAATTAAAGTCTCTCTGTTGAAATAATAAAATGAAATTAACTTTAAAATCTATCATTAAAATTAAAACGTTTACCAACGTTTGGCATAGTACGGTGTCACATTTATTTCACGTTCTTTTGTATTGTAAGGTTCTCCCTGTAATCCAATTCCTGATATAATTTCAGCTGTTTGAACTGAGATTTTGATTTTCCCATTCCTTGTAAATCATCGTAAAAACATTTGTTTTTGTTAGTGTCTCTTGTCCACATTAAAGCTGATTTGTCTGTTTCATTATCTTTCCACGGAGCAGTTTTTGTCCAAGATGTGTCCAAAATTGTAGAAATTTGTTCAATGTTAATAGAATTCCTCTTTGATTTCTCCTCGGTAGTGTGCGTCTCTTCTATTTCTTCTAAATTCGTAGTACTTAAGTTTGTTGCGGTAATTGAACCGGTTCTTTTGAGTGGTCCTGAAACAGGTATCCTAGTTTGGACTTTACTGCTGCTGGTCCCTCGCCCCTTATGATCTCATCCTCGACAATATCCCAGTATTATTAAGCTCCGACAAGCATTCCAATTTCAAATGATGTATCATCCGTTACGGTGTGTGCTAATCTTACGTTTTGCAAATACGGCAACTTCTTTTGTAGTTTCAATGTGTGTCTTTTGAACGTCGGTTAGTATGTTGTTGTTGTGAATTGCGGAATTAAAAAAATCCCAAAAGGATTACCATTTAAGTACGTTTCCATCAAATGTAGGTAAATTCAATTTCGGTAGTTTGTGAAAATTGCTGCTATTGACGCTTGAAAATGCGGCCAGTATTTTGTGAGTCATCTCTTAAGCTATATGCGGCGCCATGATTTTGAATGGGTTGCAGTGTCTCATTGTGCAGCCAAAAACTTCTAGCGGCTGCATTTAAATTTGATGTTTGAATGTGAATAAATTTACGAATTTGTGTATTTTCGTCTCTTATTACGTTAAAAGAAGTTTCAAATATTTAGAAAAGAACATATTTGTCGAACAAGTCAAAGAAACAATTAATATACTACCAGCAAGATAAAATCTTAAAAAATACGGATTCTTATGCACTGACAATATTTGCGAATTATTAATATAACAATTGTAGCCTTTCTATGAGGTCGATACAAGATATATCACCTAAAGAAGAATTTCGATTTCGGACTTCGTCTCCAGTCGATATACTTCTTTCAGGTCGAATTATCCTTGCAGCTAGTATTATGCTCTATCTTACAATATAGTTTGTAAGTGTTGTGTAGTTTTGTAATTTTGACAACATTGCGAATGAGAATGGTTTATTTTGTACGTTTCGAAGTTTTTGGGTTTATTTTCGCTGAACTAGTTTACATTATTGTTGTTGTTTGGAAGCCAGCTGATGCCTAGCTCTGAATGCATACTTTCTCGATACATTGAAGTCCCATTGTTGGCATAAAGCTGTTTTATGCAATTAGGTCGGATGTTGTCTCTTAGACACATTACCGTTTTCATTCTCTATCACACGGTCAGTCTGCATATCGTTCAAATTGAAAAAAAATGTAAAAATGAAAAAACAATATGGTTTCAAGACCTAATGGCCTGTATCAAAACACAAAACGAAGTCGTTAAACACAAACAAAAATCACATTGAACCACAATAGTCCGAAGCTGAATTGTTAGAAGCAATCCTAATACCAACTGATTGTTGAAATAGCAATCCACCTAACTCTACAATATGATCACACCAAACTCTACAATATGATCCACCAACCTCTACAATATGATCATACCAACCTCTACAATGTGATCATACCAAACTCTACAATATGATCATACCAAACTCTACAATATGATCATACCAAACTCTACAATATGATCATACCAAACTCTACAATATGATCATACCAAACTCTACAATATGATCATACCAAACTCTACAATATGATCATACCAAACTCTACCATATGATCATACCAAACTCTACAATATGATCCACCAAACTCTACAATATGATCCTACCAACCTCTACAATATGATCCACCAAACTCTACAATATGATCCACCAAACTCTACCATATGATCATACCAAACTCTACAATATGATCATACCAACCTCTACAATATGATACACCAAACTCTACAATATGATCCTACCAACCTCTACAATATGATCATACCAAACTCTACCATATGATCATACCAAACTCTACAATATGATCATACCAAACTCTACAATATGATCACACCAAACTCTACAATATGATCATACCAAACTCTACAATATGATTATACCAAACTCTACAACATGATCACACCTAACTCTACAATATGATCCACCTAACTCTAGAATATGATCATACCAAACTCTACAATATGATCCTACCAAACTCTACAATATGATCATACCTAACTCTAGAATATGATCATACCAAACTCTACAATATGATCATACCAAACTCTACAATAAGAACATACCAAACTCTACAATATGATCATACCAAACTCTACAATATGATCCTACCAAACTCTACAATATGATCATAACAAACTCTACAATATGATCATACCAAACTCTACAATATGATCATACCAAACTCTACAATAAGAACATACCAAACTCTACAATATGATCATACCAAACTCTACAATATGATCATACCAAACTCTACAATATATGATCATACCAAACTCTACAATAGGATCATACCAAACTCTACAATAGGATCATACCAAACTCTACAATATGATCATACCAAACTTTACAATGTGATCATACCAACCTCTACAATATGATCATACCAAACTCTACAATATGATCATACCTAACTCTAGAATATGATCATACCAAACTCTACAATATGATCATACCAAACTCTACAATAAGAACATACCAAACTCTACAATATGATCATACCAAACTCTACAATATGATCCTACCAAACTCTACAATATGATCATAACAAACTCTACAATATGATCATACCAAACTCTACAATATGATCATACCAAACTCTACAATAAGAACATACCAAACTCTACAATATGATCATACCAAACTCTACAATATGATCATACCAAACTCTACAATATATGATCATACCAAACTCTACAATAGGATCATACCAAACTCTACAATAGGATCATACCAAACTCTACAATATGATCATACCAAACTTTACAATGTGATCATACCAACCTCTACAATATGATCATACCAAACTCTACAATATGATCATACCAAACTCTACAATATATGATCCTACCAACCTCTACAATATGATCATACCAAACTCTACAATATGATCATACCAAACTCTACAATGTGATCATACCAAACTCTACAATATGATCATACCAAACTCTACAATATGATCATAACAAACTCTACAATATGATCATACCAAACTCTACAATATGATCATAACAAACTCTACAATATGATCATACCAAACTCTACAATATGATCATACCAAACTCTACAATATGATCATACCAAACTCTACAATATGATCATACCAACCTCTACAATATGATCATACCAAACTCTACAACATGATCATACCAAACTCTACAATATGATCATACCAAACTCTACAATATGATCATACCAAACTCTACAATATGATCATACCAAACTCTACAATATGATCATACCAAACTCTACAATATGATCATACCAAACTCTACAATATGATCATACCAAACTCTACAATATGATCATACCAAACTCTACAATATGATCATACCGAGCTCTACAATATGATCACACCAAACTCTACAATATGATCATACCAAACTCTACAATATGATCATACCAAACTCTACAATATGATCATACCAAACTCTACAATATGATCATACCAAACTCTACAATATGATCATACCAAACTCTACAATATGATCATACCAAACTCTACAATGTGATCATACCAAACTCTACAATGTGATCATACCAAACTCTACAATGTGATCATACCAAACTCTACAATATGATCATACCAAACTCTTTTAATACTTCAGATAATTGGATTTGTTTTAGATAATTTTATTTCATTTTGCAATATAAGAGGAAACATGAATAAATATAAAAGGAATTAGAATGATTTCCAATGAGACAACTTCCACAAGAAACCAAGCAACAAAGACAATATCAAATAAAGGTCACATTAAGGCCTTCAACAAAAAGTAAATCCCGTACTACATAGGCAGCTGTTCATGGCCCCGAAACCCTTCTCTTTTTAGTGAAAAACGATGAATAATAACGTCTTATATAATGAATGAAACTTTGTTGAGTTGATTAAAGTTGTTAATTTTTCTCCTCGACAATATCATGAATATCTGTGTAAATTTTGGCAATATCAACTATCGATACATTGTGTGTTTTCATATTATCGCGTCTTTTACCTTGTCTGGTGTGATTAGTTTAAATCAAACATGTGAATAAGCATTTCTCAAAAAGATATATTCATGTTTAAATCTGACAGAAGTAGAAAAGATATAGTTTCAAAAGTAAAAACTAATAAATGACAGATAAGATGTTACTTGTTAAAAAAGATATGTGTTTAGGAAATTCATTTAACGATGATAAAACGTATGTGTTATTGATATTCTTGTTATTACATGCTGTTTCATGTATGTATAATCCATATCGCTTACGTCATAATGATAACATAAACAGAATACAACTTTATTTAATCATTTATTGGAAGAGAATCACAATTTATATTTTCCTGATCATCATGACAGATCTTAATATATAACCACCACTCCAATACATCTTTCCAAAAGGTCTGTTAAGGTTCGCAAGATAACAATCATGATACCACCAAGGTCCAAAGATATTGTCATGTATAAATCTTACAGAAGTAGAAACGATATAGTTTCAAAAGTAAAACTAATAAATGACAGATAAAATGTTTTATCTTATAAAAGATATGTGTTAAGGAAATTCATTTAACGATGATAAAACGTATGTGTTCTGGTTATTACTACATGCTGTGTCATACATGTATAATCCATATCGCTTACATCATAATGATAACATCAACAGAATACAACTTTATTTAATCATTTATTGGAAGAGAATCACAATTTATATTTTCCTGATCATCATGACAGATCTTGATATATAACCACGCCATTCCCAATACATCTTTCCAAAAGGTATGTTAAAGTTTGCACCCCAACAATTATAATACCACCAAGGTCCTTGACGATCAGAGGCACAATGTTGGTTCCATATGTCATTGTCCTGATCTTTAGCACTAAACTTATATCCATTATGACGTGCCAACTAATCCCCTGAAAGTAAATGAAACAATTGTGATTAAAATACAAAAACCTTAATAACACAAAACACAAGGAGTGTGTATTATGTAACTTTGGATCCCAAGTAATAATTTCGATGATATATAGAGACGACATGGACAGTGTGTAATGCAGTTAAAAACTATACGTCGATAAAGTACGTTTATGAAATGGCTGCCACTGAATACTGTTCATTGTAAGACTGGGCATATTTTAAAATGTCAGAACAATGGTTGACCTGATCAGTAGCCACGTATCTGAAGAAAAAAGTACCATCTATTTCTGTTGTTAGTTAACTTTTGTTTATTTTATTTGTAACAAAAAGCTAAACGCTAAGCAAAAAAACACCAAACAACAAACAAGCACGCGATTAATGAGAACGTTGCATGTCTTCGAACAAATCACAGATCTCTTTAATCTACATGTCATATACACATGGTTGGAAAGTTTTCTCGTTGGCAATTATACCACTGATGTGACATCTTCTTAGATCTAATAATAATTCTTATATCATTTGCATATCTATAAATACTTGAATTGGATTGGTCAATTCGAATTTTCTCTTGGTTTACATTTCGATAAACCATGTTTCCGAAACTACTTTCGTAATCTATTCATGTGCGATAGTACACATTCTTGCAGGAATACTGGGATTTTCAAAAGATTACAAAACAAATTCATAACAGTTGTTTCTATTCTAATGCATATATAACAAAAAAAAATAAATGCACCAAAGCTTCGAAAATGTATGAAAATAAAATTTAATGAAATTCCGCGAAATTTCATGAAGGATTTGGCGAATTTACGTCATGGCAAAACACGACGTCATACGAATGAAAATTTTCAAGGGAAAGATTATTTCGTTACGTGTACGCTTCAAATTCGGAAAACATTTGATTAAAATGAAGTTTTTGAGGTAGGTGCTATTTCATTTTAGATTCTGTTGCATTTATTAGACATTTATGGTTTTTAGAAAGTCAAGATGGCGGCGTACTCCTTAGTTACGAAATGCCATTGTGCTTTTGATGGTAAATATAGAAGCCATCAAACAAATAACGTTAAATTAATAATTGTGTATGTTTGGCTGAAGAATTATAAGGATTAAACACATTTTTTCTAGAGGTTATTGATGTGTAAACCGGGTCTCTTACTCACAAACTTGACATAAAAGTCCTTGGACTTTTCTTTAGTTTGTGAGTTAATCGCCCCGGTTTACACATCAATAACCTCTAGAAAAAAATGTGTTTAATCCTATAATAAACCCATTGTTGGAAAGTTGTCTTATCAATCTACATGTCATATACAAATTGTAGGAAAGTTGTCTTATCAATCTACATGTCATATACAAATTGTTAGAAATTTGTCTTATCAATCTACATGTCATATACAAATTGTTGGAAAGTTGTCTTATTAAGGTGGTACCCAACACTTTTACTAAAATTAATTTGGCTCGTTTAATTTTCATAAAATTTTGTCAAAGTATTTACTTTGAGACTTTAATAAAAATATAAAAAAATAAAATTTTTTGAACCAACCATTTTGTCAGAAAAATTACACTGGTTATATAACAATTTGTCAAACACCAATTTTGATCATTGAGAAGCTTAATATTCCTTTTACAACACAACGTAATTAAAACGTTTAGCTGACTTTACAGAGTTATCTCCCTGTAGTGTTAGGTACCACCTTAATCTACATGTCATATACAAATTGTTGGAAAGTTGTCTTATTAATCTACATGTCATACACAAATTGTTGGAAAGTTTTCTCGTTGGCGATTAAACCACTGAAGTGACATCTTCTTATATCTAATTTTACATAAACTTGATAAAACGTTAACACTTTTATAATTCTGTAGGGGATTAATTTTATCGGTTTACTTTTTGATAGAAGTTATTGAAATTAATGTTATGTATAATAATGATGTATATACTGTTCTACCTGCGTTCCCTGAATAGTCATCGACTGTTAACCTGTACTTAGAAGCAGCGTCTCCAATACTGAAACGTTTGTATACAGCATATTCAGTGTTGTTACTGTTGTCAACCATATCTATTCTAAGTTCGTACGTTCCACTGGCTGTCAGGGTATGCACGTAATGGTTTCCTTCATTTACCAAGAAAGACAGTGTTCATTAATAGGAAAAATACACAGACGATACCAATAGGACATTCAGAACTTTTTGTCAACGAAACATGATAACCAAAGACAAAACAAAAACAAACGATCAAATGACCAGGTCCAGTTAACACTTCATAGACAAATTGATAATAAAAACAATACTCATGAAATCAGGATAATATCGGAGGGTCCGGAAGGGGAAGTAGAGCCTGCTGCACTGTCATTTGAAATCCATTATTCCATTTTATTCCCTTGCGTATTAGTAGTATAAACGAAATGACAAATGTGTTTGATTCTGTTATGTAGGCATTAGACTTTACTAAATTAGTAAACCATCAGGTGAAAAAAAACTTGCCTACCCTTAGATATTGACGTAACCTGCCTACCCTTAGATATTGACGTAACTTGCCTACCCTTAGATATTGACGTAACTTGCCTACCCTTAGATATTGACGTAACGTTTCTAAGACTCAGGAAACAACATGATTAATCTTACATTTGACTATTTTTGTCCAGCGTCGGGATTTAATTTCGAACTTGACGTTTGAACAACAATCCATGATCAGTAAAATTTACTATCGTCTTCCGAATGCCATTTAATTTGAAACAAAAACTGGAAAAACCATGTTTGTGTTAGATATCAAAACTGCTCGCTATAACTTTTTTACTGAAAATATTTTATTCTTTTAAGCAAAAATCTTTCATGAATTGGATAACTGTAGGTTTCATAGCGAGTATAAACTCGAGTTGTTGAACCTCTTTGTTTAATTGCTTTACATCATAATGCGAATCTTTTGGTGTTATTCGATGTTCTCGCATTCTTTGGATTATTACGTAACACATTTTGGTTTCGGTCGGCAGTTGCATTATTCGGCTTTTATTCGATAAACTTCGTACTTTATTTGGCCTTTTTAACTTTTTTAGATTCGAGCGTCACTGATGAGTCTTTTGTAGACGAAACGCGCGTCTGGCGTATATACTAAATTTAGTCCTTGTATCTATGATGAGTTTATATGTAATTAACTAGCTATTACGAGTATTTGCTTTACAATTTGAATGTATATCATGAGTCCAACATCATAATTGTTTATTCTATAAAACATTTGAGATCTGAATATCTACTTGATTGTGTTTGTTGAATATGTCTGGTATACATCCGGTTTCTATGAAAACATATCAACATAAAACCCGCCATCGGGTTTTGTTTTAGATTGTTACTTATAACTTAGTCTTCCTTTTTTTAAGTTCTAGATTATCATTGTACGAGTTCGATGGTCATATGTTTTAACTGTTTTTTTTATGTTTCAGAGGAAAGATGGAAAATTGGACGTCATAATTGACTTCGACAAATGACAAACTGATATAAAACGATTGATTACATAAAAAAGATAACAGTTATTATTTTTTGTAAGAGAAACATGTGAGTGTTCTGTACACAATTAAAAAAGTTAACATGTTTATAAAACCTTGATAGGTTAACAAAATGATCAATATATTGTACGTATAAATCATTCATATTGCATTATTTTCGGTGTGATCTTTTAATGCAGTAAATAGATAAAAGGAAAACACTACCATAAGTAAATGAAGCATAAAATTATGAAGTTGGTATCTTAATCTTGGTAATGATAATGAATATTTGATCTGATAGTCTACCATAAAAGATGTTTTTTTTTCAAATAAGAAATCATAAAATATTTTAGTTGAAAAACTACTATTTTGAATACTTGCAATACTACATTATTTTTCCCCTGCGAAATGTGAAATTTTTTTTACCATCACGTAATAGAAAACGAACTATTGTAACAAGGCCAGACTATGAAAATTTAAATGTACATACCAAACCAGAATTCTCCATTTATGTTACCAAACCCATTTTCACATTCCAACCAGTTCTGATTAAAGTCAACTGATCCATCAAATCTTTTCTGAATAACCTAAATAGTATGAATAAATATGAACTGTGAAATATTATATAATAATAGGTATACATCAATCATTTTCACTTATTGTGTTAACACATGGATACATGTTTGTTTTAAATTGTTACGTTGAAACACATTTGCATAGATAAGGTAATCACTATTGGTATACTAAGCATTATAGTTCTTTAAAATGCGAACCGCAATAAGGATTTCATAATATGTCAGTGTTTACTACGTTTCTACTGTTTGTCTTGAAGGATTAGAAGAAAAAACACTCATAGAAGGGGAATGTTTATAATGAAGGACGACAAGCTCATTGTTAAAGGAAGGATTATAATGCGGTTGAACTAGTAAAAACGTCGACTTACGATTTTTCACAAACTGTTCAATATGATTTGTAGCTTGAAAGTTTAAAAGCTTCAATAACAATCGCGGTAGTTATCAAAATATGCAATAAAATACATGCGGAAGTGATTTTGAATAAATTTCTAAAATTTCTAGAGAAATTGATTATTTGTGATTATAAACTAAAAATGTAGTCGACATGCTGAGTTTCCTGGCACAAATTGTGAGAATATACATGTGTCATTTTTTTTAAACTGACATTGTAAGCATATAAATCGTGTTAATTACAATACAAAACTAGAAACAAAGTTTGACGTACTGTCCATCCTCCGCCGTCTGTAGACATATCACAATAAGCCTGGACAGACTTTTCGCCGTTGGGATATATTGTGTACACACCACTTTCCAGCGCCTGATTGCTGTTCTTTTGTATATCTGTGCAGTCTCTATTCTTTCTCTCTTGATTGGATTCTGTATCTTAAAAAATAAACCACACGATGGCATCACGATTGGTAATTTGTTAAAACAAAATGTAGTATTTTTGTTATAAAAAAAAATATGAATAAAAAACAAACGCTTTTAAAATTGTTACACGATGATGACTGCTGTACCCATATTTTAACTATTTTATTTATTATGTCTGTTTAGTTAACGCATCATTGTAAATATACGGAATGAGACTGTCATCAAAGTGAGACGGTTAGCGCTATAAAACCATGTTTAATCCACCATTTTCTACATTTGAAAATGCCTGTACCAAGTCAGGAATATGATAGTTCTTGTCCAGTCGATTTGATGTGTTTTGTTATTTGATTTTGCCATGTGATTATGGACTTTCCGAATTGATTTTCCTCTAAGTTCAGTATTTTTGTGATTTTACTTTTTAATTTCATATTTCGTATTTCTGTCATCTCTTCGTTATCTGTAATATCTAGTATTGCTGTCAATATCTGCACATTCATAATACATTTGTTCAATCATTCAAATAAACTCATTATATATACCAGGATTGGAATTTTATATTTACGCAAGATGGGCGTATCGTCTACAAAAGACTCAGGTAGAAAATTCGTAGTATTTCAAAAATTCTAAGTTTTGTTGTCAGTTAATTTATAATTATGAACATGTCGATGACAACTCAAGACAACACAAAAGTGCTGACTACTGGATTGGTGATACCCTTGGAGAAATAAATCTCCAACAGCAGTGGCATCGACCCAGTAGTTGTAAATGAACTTTCATAGTTACCAGGATTGAAATTTTATATTTACGACAGACACGCGTTTCGTCTAAAAAAGACTCATCAGTGACGCTCGATCAAAAATATCAAAAAGGCCAAATAAAGTACGAAGTTGAAGGACCCAAAAATTCCTAAAAGTTTTGTCAAATACAGCAAGGTAATCTATTCCTGAGGAAGAAAGTCCTTAGTATTTCAAAAATTCTAAGTTTTGTTATCAGTTAAATTTATAATTATGAACATATCAATGAATGCTCAAGTAAAAACAGAAGTGCTTACTACTGGGTTAGTTACGCTCGAATTATGTTTCCCTTCATGCAAATTTAATACATGGCCCTTTTCAAATTTTCTATTCGAGCGTCACTGATGAGTCTTTTGCAACGAAACGCACGTCTGGCGTAAATATAAAATTTCAATCCTGGTATATATGATGAGTTTATTCATGATCTTTTTTAATGTGCACACATATCCTGTTGAATGATTAATATACATTTTGCGTCGAGTCATGAGACAACAAATGTAATGCATGTTTAGGACGAGACTATAAGTTAAGCATCATTTAAGCCATAACAATTATTCTCTCCATTCAGACAATCGCTTTTGATAGCTATATTTTTTTTTCATTTTTTTTAGAATTATGTTATTTTAATTTGTCGTTGAGATTTTAGTCAATGGTAACACATTATATGTAACGTCACTTGTAACCTGCATTTTTGATTGGATAAAAAAGCAACTGTCAATCCCTATCAATTAAATTTGCGTTCAAGTGTACCTGTCACATGCAGGATTAAAACTAACAACATCAGTGTTGACCATCGAGACCCCTGGAACGGTGAACAGATGTTTTAAACACAACCGATGGCCATTGCAGTTTGCCAATTAAACTGATCTTCAGATATAACAAAATCGATCTTTTAGATTAGTAATTTAATACTAAACAGAACACAATAAATTTGCGGAAAAGATTGTATGCAAAAAAAATTTGAATACCAAACTGCTATAACATTAACAAAATGTTGTTGCTTGGAATTAATTCAAACAGGATGACATATTATGATTCTTGTAGAATAAATTTGATACTGAAGTTTATTTTTCCAGAATTTGAAATATAGTTTGCACATATTGTTATGAAAGGGCATACATAGACAGTGGACATGACGTAAGTATCTTCTCGGCCATATGTTGTTATGAAATGTGACTACCTAGACAGTGGATATGGTGTAAGTATCTTCTCGAACATATGTTGATTTTGAGGTTAGAGGAAATAGAAAAATACTTCTATGCAATTGGCATAATTATAACTTGCTACTTGCATTTACAATTCTAAAATAAAGTCACAGTATTAAAAGCACTATATAATCATAAAGCTACTCTTGTATGTGCAAATGTGTAAGACAAACATTTCAACCATTCAAATGAATGCATTGTATATATCACTCAACAACTCCGATGTATACAGGGTAGGGTTTGACGCCAACAAACTAGTTTAACCATGACACATTCTGTATTAGACATGTTCACCATAAGCCGATAACGAAACTGAAACTGAAACCGATACCGAAACCAAAACTAATAGTGAGGAAAATGGAAAACGTTTCTAATTTTGATTAACCCAGGAGTAGATTACCTTAGCCGTATTTGGTACAACTTTTTGGAGTTTTGGGTCCTCAATGCTCTTCAACTTTGTATTTGTTTGGCTTTTTAACTATTTTGATCTGAGCGTCACTGATGAGTCTTATGTAGACGAAACGCGCGTCTGGCGTATAAAATTATGATCCTGGTCCTTTCGACTAGTAACTATCAACCCTTTAAATCCTATATATTGTTTGAAATTTGAATACATTATATAAAGCATTACTTCAATGAATAATTCTCATGAATCCATAAAAAGCAAAGTAACATTCAACCATTATTAAATACACTAATTCAAGAAATCTAAAATTTAAGATCCTGATACAATTTATTTATGATGTACATTAATCATAAACTTTAGGAGGGTTCTTCGCAGGGAAGAGCTGCACATAGTTCTACATAGGTGCAATATCATTCTGACTATTTCTATAAAAAGAGCCTTTTATTTATAAATATTTCTTATCTCATAGAATGTTCTAAATAAAATCTTCTCGTAGACAAATTTGCGTTGATCGACGATTATAGCATTTTGATTGCGTAGCTGCCTTACATTATGTGGTTTTGCATTAGGATGTTCAGATGGATATATGATATCGCCAAGAAATTAAAAATCACGAGGAAAAGGTAATATCTCGCGTGGAACGATTACATCCATATCAAAATGGATTGGGCTCGAAAGTCTTTTCTACATCCAATGAATTGAGAAACTATTTAAAAATTATAACATTACTCTATTCATTTCAATTTGACCTCTTTTTTTTGTTAAAAAAAACTATAGTTGTAAAGTCTCAATATTATTTTGAAAATCGAATATAATTATATCAAATAAATAAAAGCGTTATTGTTCATCACATTTTAGATATTTCCGATAAAACATTTAATGGAATATATCCAACACTTACGGAATCAATAAGATTTTGTTTGGATGCAAAAATTCATGCAGACCTTTCAATATGATATATATCGAGCGCACCAGGTTGAATTTATATTTCAACACGAATTTGTTAACATGCATAAATCGTTCAAAATGACTTCGAAGGTTAATTATAAATTAATTCCTATTGCAAATACTCTTAATACTTTCGTAATTTTTTATCTGTCAATCTTGCTGATCTCGTTTTTGTTTAGTTTCTTCTTTTTCTTTCCCGAAGTACACTGGCAATTGTAAAATATTGCACATATTCTAGAATTTTGGTTCTTACTTTCGACGAAATTTGTTTCGTAATTAATGCATACAATACATAAATTTGTATCTACATTTTAATTGTATACTACTTGGATTAGTATATTTAATACTCGTTGAATTTATTTTTTTGGATAGATTCGTGCAAGTTGTTGAATGGAAGTCATACTCCATCTAGTGTATACATATTCAAATTTCAAACAGTATAAAGCAGTAAAAGGGTTGAACTAACTAAACATTATATATTTACGATTTATCTCACTACTATTTTTGGTTTGGGTTTCGGTATCGGCTTATGGGTGATTATGTCTATTCAGTCTCAGAATTTTACGTCTTCAATAATCTACAACTTTATACTTGATTTAAACCTTTAAACGTTTTTAATTAAAGCGTCACAGCTGGGTAGCGCAACCACGCGTCTGGCATTCAATATGGTAAGCCTGGTATCTCTCATGGCAGACACACATGTTTGGCATACAACATGTTAAGCTTAGTATCTCTCGTGGCAGACACACGTGTCTGGCATACAACATGTTTAGCCTGGTATATCTCGAGGCAGACACACGTGTCTGGCATATAAAATGTTTAGCTTTGTATGTCTCGTGGCAGACACACGTGTCTGGCATACAATATGTTTAGCTTGGTATCTCTCGAGGCAGGCACACGTGGTTAGCATACAACATGGTAAGCTTGCTATCTCTCGTGAGTTTTCTTTTATAAAACCATCCTCACTATAGACACCGACAACATGGGGATAGCAAACTAGATGTTTATATGAGAACACCGTAAGATGGGACCCGAAGGACGTCAATGTTATACAAAAATTCAATTAACCAAACGGAAAAAAAGTTCTGCTTTTTTATCAGTGTATCAAATTTGAAACGGGTATATACAAATCCAATAGAGGACATATATTGCAGTTGATATCTGAATATCTAGATTTAGGTTTCTGTAAAGGAGTTTGTCCGGTAAGGGCTGATTTGGTCTCAAATTTCAGGTTGATCTGATGAAAGATTTTGAAACATTTTAAACACCTAAGTGTCTACTTCAGTCGATTCAATTAGGTTATGTGAGATATTTGAACTCATTTTATCACGAAATATGCTCACATTCAAGCTTAAATATGAAAATTATAACAAATATGCCATAAAGTGTTACTTTTCAGATGATTCTTTTTTTGTTGATCAAAAATGAAAGTGGCCGCATCCGTGTTTACTATAAACCTTTATATATGTTATGAATTATCATCAAATACAACTTTTTTTTTAAACATAAAGAAAAATGCATATGCGGCCCCTTCGATTTTAAATGCAAAAATGTCGAAGATTTCAGTAATCGGAATGACTTAATGATGCTAGTTCCCGGTATATGTGCATTTTATTGTCAAAAACAGCCGATATTTATGTGGCAGACGTATTCTTCTTTTTAATAAATAGTTAAAAGTTTACATTTTAACAATTTTGTAAAACTGATGTATTTTGGGACCAAAAAGTATTCTTACTGGACCTACTCATTTTGAAAGAATATTTAGAGAACTCGTTGTTATTTAACGAAGCGGTATTGATAGTATAATATCCTGTAGTTTCTAATATGTCGAACTAGAACTAGTTCTGTCTTACTCGTCTTTTTAACACATTTAAGCGAGATGTCGATGATTTTATCGAAACTAATTCCAAGGGCCTATTCTGGAGTTAAGAAGAAATAAGAGAATAAGTGGAAGATTGTATATCACACTCCATAATAATTCGGTGTTTTCCCCCTGTAAGTTATCTTTTGACTACTTTCCTCATGTTTCTGCCTCCTTATTGTGATGAAAGTTAAGAATATAAGCTTCTGCATCAATCGAAAGTAATGCATTTGGATATGATCCTTGCGTGCACAGAAAAATCATATGTAGATCTCCAGTGCATTTACGTTTTTATATTTGTTAAAAGTAGCATGCACGAATGTAAAACATAACATTGAATGACTAGTAAATAAAGTTCTAACTGCTAACACATGTCGCTATTGAGTTAAGACATTACTAATGAGAATATAAATACATCTTCTCATGTTTATACATATAAAACAAACCTTTGAAAGTTAGTTATCGAGAGAGATCATCTTTTTAGCATCCTTGTTGAAATTGAAGAAAATAACAAAGTAATATTTACAGGATTGATTGACAGTTACCTTAGCATTATAAAGATAAGCATAATTTATTCTATCAAAGTTAAAAACCAATCAAAATATGACAAACGTTAATGAAAAAGTTGGTTGAAAAAATGAAACTTATCTATATAAAAAAATTAGTTCATTGGTGACAATCATTGGAAAGAAAAAAATGAATGAAAATATATGATCGAGTGAATTTTTTCCCGCAGTCGTTGTGAGTTATTATTGTCCACCTGTCACAGTTAAAGCTGATATTTGAAAAAAAAAAAAAAAAAAAAAAATTGAAATAAGTGCAACCGAACTTCAAAACCAAATATTTATATTTATGAAAGAATTTAGTAGAGGTTTTAAGTAAGTTGTGGGAACTAAATCCCTGACTGATTAATTTACTAGAAATACATAGATTACGTTCATTCAAATCAAAATCGTCACAACAGACACAGGCATAGCAATTGAGTAAGATGTTGCCAAAGAATCATCACAATAAAAAATGAGAAAAATAACAATAGAGAACGATAAATCATCCCGTTTGTCGTAAATATTAAAGTGGAGTTTCCCGAGTAGAACTTAAATATCTTAACCTATGACATCACCGTTATTACCGTCTAATTTTGATTTATTTAACGTAAGCTTCTTTGGGTAAATTTTAGCAGTTTTTTTTAAAATATTATTGATTATTTAACCAAAAAATATAATCAAGATAACGGTAAGTGTTGTTGAAAGTATCAATCAAACTGGTCGTTGATTCGGTTGGGCATACATTTGAACTATGATTCATAACAGTATAAAAACAATAAATGAATGATTATTTAGAGTTCCCCTTTGTATTATGCTTGCTTACAAATTTATCACGAAGCATACCTGGTTTGTCAATACAGTCTGTAATGTTGTCCTCGGACCTTTGTAACTCTTCTAACTTGTCGACATCATTCCTCAGATGGTCTATAGTTTCATTAAGATGATTAATCTCCGCGTTAGTATCAGTCAGTGCTCGTTGCTGTTCGTTAGTGTTTTCATGTAACACGTTGATATCACATGACAATTGACGCCTTTCGTTTTCAATTTTATTTGTCAGAAACTGATTTTCACTTTTAAGTGAAAAAATTTCGTTTTCGTTTTTAATAACTCTTTTCAGTAGCTCATGCATATTGTCTTTCAACACATTAATGTCCGATTGGATGCTCCTCTTCTCCTTGTTGACCGCTTCCACAGCACTTTGTGTACTAGGACCAAACACATCACCGTTGCAGATACATAACAGAAAAGATAATATCACTACTACCATGAACTCCATTTCAAAAACTTCTTCTTGTAAAAATGTATTCAAGATTTCAAGAACACGTAGACAACTTAACTGTTTGTGTCAAAATGAACCAGCGATAGTGTAATGACTTACAGGGAGGGACAATATTATATTACAATTAATGCTTTGTATTATATTTTTTCCTCATATAAATATTTGAGAAGCTGAACTTACACAATGCTTTTTGTAAGACATTTCCTTTGTTTGAAGGGCGTCCTTGAAAATCTTACACTGAGAACACTTTAAAGTATTAATAAAGTTATTTTGGTGTTATTTACAAAATAGCTTGAATTGGTTTGTTTCAAAAAGTAGCTTTTTTAAAGTAAATTATACATTTATGTTAACTGTGGTTACACTAAATTTACTTAGCAGTTTGTAAAATGCTATAATTTTCAACAATCTACTATTTTATTTGATTACCTGTGAATGTCATGGATAATGATTGACGGACATTAACGTTTACCCTTCTGAAGCATCGGTGATTTACTCCTGTTTTTCGTTGATTTTAAGATATGCTCAGTTTATTTCTTTTTCAACATAGTATTTTTCATTAAGTATTGTTTGTCTTGTTGACGTTTTTCTTTTTTTTTGTATAATTGCATTTGTCAGTTCTTTCGACTTAGAGTTTGATAATCGATTTGATATCTCTCGGCTCTGTTTCAAAATGGAAAACAAAAAATGGAATAATTATAATTATAAAAAGGCTAATTGATCAGCAGCTCAATGACATATAAATCCTTGACGTAATGCTTTGTCAGTGACACATATGTTACGTTTATCAAAATAAAATAATCCTCACATGGGCAACATGCACATAGTGAACTAGTTGGTATGTATGGTAACACCGTAAGATTGGGCTAAAGGAACGTCGATGTAAAAGAAATCCAAAGGGAACAACAGTCCTGCCTTTGCTAGTAGTGTTTCCGGTTTGAAACTGGTATATCTAAATCTATATATAACTATAACTAAAAGATAGTCCTGCCTTGTTTAGTAGTGTTTCCGGTTTGAAACTAAATCTAATAAAAGGACATGTATTGCTGTTGATATCTGATTTAATTAAGGTGGTATGGGTGTCTTCCTCCATCTTGGATTGTACAAAACAGAGAATCAAAGGTCCAGATTTTCCATCAAGTTAGCAAAATTTGATGCCGGAATGTAGATGTTTAATGTACATTTTCATTCAAAAGTACCAATTTATAAGAATATAACTTCTAAATATTGATATTTTTGCAAATGTAAATTATTTTTGGTTGTTTTAATTTTTTTTAAATTGGCATTTTAAGGGGAGGTAACTCTAAAAAAGTGCATTTTCTAAAGGATTCTGTATGGAATTTTCCTATTTTGTATTTTAGCCGGAAAAAACGTACGGTGACCCTATATTTTCTTCTGATATTCTCAAAGCAGTGTCTCAAAGCTATCTTTTCCTGAAGTATTTCACAATTCTATCATTTTGTTTAGTTTCTAATCACAAAATGGTGTTTTTCCTGTATAATCCATACAAAATGTGTCATTTTGTCCCGTCCTGTAGCTTGAGAAAATGCGCGGTGACCTATCATTTTTATTATATTTTTCAACATGTATCAATAGATACAACGTTTTGGCAAAGTATGAACAAATTCTATCATTTTTATTTTAGACTCTGATACCACCTTAAAGTAAATTTCTTTGCATTAATTTTGGCAGAATATTTAGAGAAATCTTGAATATTGAACGAAGCAGTATTGATATCATAATATTCTCTAGTTGTAACATTCCAATATGTCGAACTAGAACTAGGCCTGTCTTACTCGTCTTTTTAACGCAATTAGAGCGAGATGTTTGAAATCAGTTTCAAAGACCTATCAAGAGGTTAATCAGAAGTAAAAGAATAAATGGCAGATTGTATTTCAAACACTTCATAATAATTCGGTGTTTTCCCCTGTAAGTTATTCCTTTTGACTTATAGGTTTTCCTACTTCCTTATTGTGATCAAGGTTAAGAATACAAGTATCTGAATACATTGAAAGTGATGCATTCGGACATAATCATTACGTGCACAAAAAATTAAGACGTAAATCTCCAGTGCATTAACGATTTTTTATTCGTTAAAGGTAGCATGCACATCATGACGTATAGTATGTGTTGTTTGAGAAAAACGGCTAGTGTAATGGCATTTATTTGACCCCTCCGTCATGTTAAAGGAAAAGTAGAAATGCCCAAGGAGACAAAACATAAAATTGAGAATGAAATGGGGAATGTGTCAAAGAGACAACAACCCGACCATAGAAAAAACATCAGCAGAAGGTCACCAACAGGTCTTCAGTGTAGCGAGAAACCATGTTTAAAATTAGATTATATATCAATTTTCTGATTACAAATCAATAAAATTAAAGTTACGTCGTCGCCACTAACTCCCGACATAAGGATACACACGTGTCAATCGACTATAAAATAGACCACGTGATACCATACTGAGAAAAGGTATGTTAAACAGTTACTAACAATCGAATGTTGACCAACTTTTGAAGACGGAGTAAAATACAAGCAACAGTATATAACTAATGTTCAAGTATCATATATTGATTACGTAGAAAAAGAAAGATGACACACAATTTAAGGGGATCACTTGAACTCTATTAGAAGTAAGATTGGGTACGTGTGCATTGTTAGCTTTCCTGTTATGCCTAAATTACCAGCCATGCGAATCCTCCATCAGTGAACATGATGAAATCGGGAATATGACACAATCGAGAATATAATTATATCCACTTATGTTTCATGTGTTTATTCAGATGAAATATCGTTGAAATTTGATTTTAGAGGGAGAGCAATTGTTTTGCATCTTCGTTGAAATTAAAGAAATCTATCAAAGTAGAACATCAATCAACATAGGACAAATGTTAATGAAAAAGTTTGTTATAAATAGAAACTCATCTTACTAAAAAATGTTGATCTATTGGTGAAAGTCTTCTTTCAACAATTGGAATGAGACTATATGTTCGAGCGATTTTTCTCCCCGCAGTCGTGTGTGTGCTATTATCGTCCTCATGTCACTACTATAGCCATTTTTTTTTAAATGAATAAAAAGGAAGATTTTCTATCCCGTTTAAAATAAATTTTCTACATACCCAACCAAACTAGAAAACCAAATCTTAATATCTACGGGAGAATTAAAGAACAAACAGCCTATTCATTTCTACCAGTGATTTTTTCTTCAAATTTTGTGTGATGGTATTTCATGATTTGTGGAAAAAAATATAATGAACAAAAATTGGGGTCACCGACGTAGTTTTGTCACTATAGCAACCTCAGTTTCGTGTTTTCCAGAATATTAACATAATATTTGCTTGTTATCCAAACTCTCACAATAATCCTTTATATCAAACCTACAAGCGTAATTCTGTTTCACGTTAAACAGTAGATTTGTATCTTTCAAATACAGCTTCAAGATTTTAACACTCGTATTGTTTTGATCTTTAAAAATATGATTTATTTCATTCCCGCCAAAAATAAAACGTAAATATGAAAAACGTTTCCAGTATTTAAAATTATCTACCAGTGATTTCTTCATAAAAATTTCAAAAAGGAAAGTGCCACATGTACTCTTCAAATTCAAGCAAAAAAAACTGTATGTCACCGACCTTTCAAAAAAGTTATGAGTAATTTTCATGTTTTTTTTCTCTCGTTCGTTTGGAGAAAAGAGTCGTCTTTCGTCGGAACATTGCATCTGACGTCATAGTACAACTTTCCTTGCTGGCGGACTATTTGGAAAAAGTCGCAAATTGGACGTTTGAAACCAACATTTAAATTTCCAAGAATAACAACTATATTCGCCTACTTTATTATCAGGTATTACATGGAGCTTAAATGCATGTACCAGTATCAAATTTTTGATATTGTTGCCGCACAATATTTACCTTCAGAAACATCATTCGTCGGAATGGAAAAATGTTTGAAATAACATTTCACGCCACTTTTGTTAGGAAAGTCTGTTTTTGTCATCTTCTCCTCATTAGCAAAACTCTTGAAAATAGAAAAAGAAATGAAAGATGGCACTGGCTAACTTACAGAGTATTTGACTGTATCAGACTATATGTGTGGGTTTTTTTCGCGTCAATTTCAGAAGTCTGCCGTGACGAACTCATGCACTACTGTTGACAGACAGACATACAAAAGCATGGACGGACTTCTTATACCATTATTTTTCCCGACTATAACGAACGTATAGAAATTATTTATTCTAAAACGTTATACATCTATCATAAAATACAATCCCTGTTATTCCTACCTCACGTGTTTTGAATAAACGAGACAGTGAATATAAAATATAAAAAGTTTTTAATTCAAAAAGTAATTTACAAATAATTTTCCGTTGAAAACTACAAAGTAAAAATTCTCCAACAGGATAAAATATCATGAATCAAAATTGCTCATTTTCGAAATAAAAACAAAGACAAGGTTGTTGCCGGCATTGAAAATCTGAAATTTGTTTTCCATCTTTCCGGTCATAGTTGAAGCTTAATGGAAGGGAGAAATTGTATGTTAGAAATTATTCTTGGAGCAATTGTTTTTGCCATAAGTTAAATTCACAGCAATAAAGTTTTAAACACAGAAAATTTTGATTTTAATTCACATTTGCTGAGTATTAATTTTATCAATATGTTTTGTCTTAATGAAACAAATGACAAATGATAATGAGCCTTTGTCATAATTTTATTTTTACTGTAAGATTTTGTCAAATAAGCAGAATAAATAAATTTTAACTTCATTGCAAGATCGGACATTATTTTAATAGAATCATTCAGACATCAGTCACATGCATACGTTGCCAGTATGTCAAAACTTCTAGGAATAATTGTTTATCGGCCTAACCATCTGAATACTCAATTTTTGAAAATTTTTAAAAATTGACATTAAAATTAGAAGGATCATATCATAAGGAACATGTGTATTAAGTTTTTAAGTTGATAGGACTTCAACATCATCAAAACCTACCGCGACCAAAAATTTTAACCAAAAACTTTAACCTAAAGCGGGACAGACGGACGAACGAACGGACGCACAGACAAGAAAACATAAACATAACTTTCTCCTATCTAATTAACCTGTACACAATCGGCGGAAAATGGGAGACAAAATCTACGAAAGTGAAAGAATAAAAAAAAAAATTAAATGCAGATCGGCGCAAGATTTAGACATAATCTACGCATCTGAAAGAAAAAAAAAATCCAAATCGGCGCAAATGCAAACAGTCGAGAAAAGGACGTTATAATTATTTGACGTTTTTTCATTGCTAGAAACAAGGTCATAGAGCTTTTATGTCACTACCAAGTTGCGTTCGTTGATGCGCATAAACAATAGGCTGTTTGGTCTTTTAGTAAAGATTTAAGTAAAATTAGGTAACTACATCACTAATTTACCAGTATATGAAGGCAACGGTAGTATACCGCTCTTCAAAACTCGTAAATACATGGACAAAAAACAAAATCGGGGAAACAAACTAAAACTGAGGGAAACGCATTAAATATAAGAGGAGAACAACGAAACAACTTTAAAATGTAACACGCAAAGAAACGGACTAAGCATTAGACAAAATCCGACGACAATTACAAATTTAACATCAAAACCAAATACATGAATTTGGGATAGAAAAGTACCGTGACACGTCATAGTGATGTGAATTCACACTTAAATATAAGAGAAAACAAACGACACAACGGAAACACAACGTTAAAATGTAACACACACAGAAACGAACTATAATATAACAATGGCCATATTCCTGTCTTGGTACAAGGCATTTAAAAAAAAAGATGGTGGGTTGAACCTGGTTTTGTGGCATGCCAAACCTCGCACTTTAATGGCAATGTTAACTATATCATTAAAATGACAACATAATATTACAGAACTACAATACAAATAAATAGGAGAACATATTAGACATAAAAACACAGGAATAATAGCTAACAAAAGGCATCCGGTTTAAAATTCAATACGACAGAAACGCGCCTCGCCCACACAAGACCCACAAGTGACTGCCAGATATAAAAGTTCGAAAGTCAAAACAAAAACAATGTTGTACAGCCCTGACGATCAAAAGTTCAGAAAGGTTGTGCCAAATACGGCTAGGGTTTTCTGCTTGGGATAAGAACATCCTTATTATTTAGAACAATTTATGCTATAGCAAACAGTAAATTTTATCAAATGAATATAAAAGATATACATGATAAAACTGAAATATTAACTCAGTACAGAAAACAAAATCCCGGATATTACATAAACCAACATAAAAAATAGCAAATCCGACTTAGTCAAGGCCTTAACGCAAAAAGTAAAAAAAGTGACGTCATATACGAAGTGGTGAAATGCACAAAAAATGACGTCACATTTGAATGACTAAATCTATATCTCAAAAATAAGATAGAATTATAATTGCTTTAAGATTATACTTGAACTAAATACTGATATTACATTTAATAACAATGCACTTTGCAATACTAATAAATAGCAAACTAAAGTAGCAATTAACTATATTATGTAGCTATGTCCGGTGTGTTTTGAATCTAACTTCAAACGTAAAACATCGTACAGATAACGTTGAAAAATCAAATCTAATAGATGAAGGCGGTGATTAATTTTTTTGCCATAACACATGAATATGATAGAAAAGACGTCAACACATTTGACAAAATCCAATGAGAATTACAAATATAACATCACACTAAATACATGAATTTGGGATACATGAATACCGTAACACGTATAATAGTAACGAATTCACACTCAGCAAAACAGTCACAATCGGGAATAAGTCACGTTCAGTAATTAAAAGATTAGACCACGTAATGACAAACTACAAATTGTTTTTCTACTCGTAGGAATCACAGTGTATGTCCAAATTCAGTAAAGACCCTTTTAAATTGCATTTAATTGATATATCCAACAACAATTATAGATATCTTTATCTTCATGATATTTTTTTCGTTAAACAATCAAGAATTTACCCAAAGAAACTTACTTTGAAAACATCAAATGTTAACAGTAATAACTGTCCTTTCCTAGATTTAGATATTTAAGTTCTGCACGGGAAACTCCACACTAATATTTACACAAAAGGGACGATTTATCGTTCCCTATTGTTAATTTTCCTTTTTTTGATGGTGATGATTCTTTAGCAATATCTTACGATGTTTATTTATTAATACTAAATCTCTATGTCGGTGTTTGTTGTGACGTTTTTGATTTTAGTGAACGTAATCTCTGTATGGACGTCCTTTCATTAAATCGACGTCCAAATATGATGTCACATCATCAAATCAAAGTCCATTTTTAACTTCTCTAATCAACGTCTCAAAGATTACTGGACTACTTACACTTATACATGTTCATATGTTGTAGGGTTCAAGATTATGACAACTTAATTTTGAAACATTTATTCATACTATCGTTTAGATTTTTTCAACCAGAAATAGGTAACATTCATATCATTATAATTAATATTTATCTTGCTAAAAGGTTAGTCCAATCGATCTACATTGTAGTAAATGTCATAACTATTCATATCAATGAATGTCACGCATCTCCGTGTAAGTCAATGTAATACGCAGTTACTACAATTTCCTTCCATTTCATGATTTTTTAATGTCAGTTTATTATCGATTTATGAGTCTGGTATCTTTCGTCCATCTTTTAGAGGAGCTAAAAATTTGACGTCGATTACATTAGCATAAAATTGGCACTCGATTTGAGGATATTTTATTGTTACGTCTGATTTGGACGTCGATTTGAGGAACAGACGTCGATTAGAGACCAGTCATTGATCTGAGTCTTACCCGTATATAGATATATCATTTGAGTATGAAATACCTTATCAGATTTATAAAAGATTAGTTATCTTAAAGAACGGCTCATAAAATTTGTGTTCACTCCTTTCTGATTCATGATCAACCCTTTGATATGGTCTCTTGTCTTTTTCGAGGTGTAACGGTTTGTGAAGTGGGGTTTTTCATTTTCCTGCACAATGTATTTTTCTAATGTAACGTAACAATATCTTGTATATCAACATTTTGCATATATTGAAAATGAGATTTTAATTTAATTGTATTTAACATATGTACAAGAAGAAATGCATTTTCTTAAATAGAAAATATATGATTGTTACTAATTACCAATAAGATAAAAAGACTAAAGACCAAACAACAGACACATGTAGCAATACCATAAAATACATTATATTAGCTTGTTACAACATATTAACTTGTTACAACATAATCACTTGTTACAAATTAACATATTAACTTGTTACAACATATTACCTTATTATAACATATTAACTTGTAACACCATATTAACTTGTTACAACATATTAACTTGTTACAAGATATTAACTTGTTACAACATATTAACTTGTTACAACATATTAACTTATTACAAATTAACATATTAACACGTTACAACATATTAAATATCATTTCGATATGAATTAAATGTATCAAGCATATTTCAGGAGTTTTAGCTCATATTCACGCATAATTTTAATCTATGAATAATCACCATTACTCGATAATCCTCGAGACTGCATGCGTTCAATTTATAAAAAATAGAGTACCAAAGCGTATTTCTAAAATTTAAGCCAGGGGTATCAGAAAGGGGCAATGGGTATTGGAAAATTAACAATTCAGTATTGCTAGATAAAGCTTACCAAGAACTGATTTATACTTTGATAGATAAATATAATTTCGAAAAAGAAACATTAGATTGTAGATTATTATGGGATGGGTTTAAAATTGCGGTAAGGGAAGTAACCACAAATTATTGTAAACATAAAGCAAAGTTAACAAAGGGACGAAGATATACTCTGGAAAAAGAATTAGAAGAAAAAATAAAATTAAGAGACGAGACAAATATAGATGACGATGAAATAGAAAAAGAAATTAATGGTATTGAAGAAGAGCTAAATAAGATATATGATGAAAAAGCGAAGGGAGCTCAAGTGAGATCTAGAGAAAAATTGGTAGAGTTTGGTGAAAAAAATAATTCTTACTTCCTTGGGTTGGAAAAAAAAGACAAGTTAAAAAATCTATAAGTAAGCTAATGGGAGATAATGGGGAAATAATTTCTGATCAAGAGAAACTTTTAAATAAAATAAAAGATTATTATGAAAACTTGTATAACAAAAAAAGTTTAAACAAAGATTTAACAGAAGAATATATCAGCGATACAAAATTAGAAAATACCGTTGATGAAAATGACAAACTAATATGTGATGGGAAAATTACAATGGAGGAATGCACATATGGTATCTTTAAAATGAAATTAAATAATTCTCCAGGTCTTGATGGACTTACGGTAGAATTTTATAGATTTTTTTGGAATAAACTTAAATCACTACTAGTAAATGTCTTAAATACAGGATACGATAGAAACAGTCTTTCATATTCACAACGTACTAGTATATTAACTTTGATATTTAAAAAGGGGGATCCATTACTTTTAGAAAACTATCGTCCAATATCACTT
The DNA here is from genome assembly GCA_037788925.1 of Mytilus galloprovincialis. Lineage (NCBI taxonomy): Eukaryota > Metazoa > Mollusca > Bivalvia > Mytilida > Mytilidae > Mytilus > Mytilus galloprovincialis. The sequence goes on from CM075339.1 coordinate 5,879,794, forward strand.
CTTAATATAGATTTTAAAATTTTGTCATATGTTCTTGCGCAACGTTTAAAAAAGATACTTCCAAAAATTATAAATGAGGATCAAACCGGTTATGTTAAAAATAGATTTATTGGGTTTAATCTGAGACAAATCCAAGATGTTATAGACTACTCAGAAACATACAAAATAGAGGGAGCAATTGTTTTTGTGGATTTCACAAAAGCATTTGATTCTTTAGAATGGGATTTTATGCTTGGAACTTTGAAACATTTTGGGTTTATTGAATTATTCATTAAGAGGGTTAAAACTATGTATACAGATGTTCAAACATATGTTATGAACAATGGGTGGGTATCAGAAAATTTCAAAAATTCACGGGGAATCCGACAAGGCTGTCCTTTAACAGCATTATTGTTTGTTTTGGCTGTTGAAATTATGGCTCTTAAGTTGAGCAACAGCAACGAAGTAAAAGGAATCACTATTAAGTTAGATGGGAAAAGTCACAGCATTAAAATTTCACAACTAGCAGATGACACAACATTATTTTGTAAAAATAAAAACGATGTAATATCTGCAATGAATATAATCGAAATTTTTGGCTCATTTTCAGGACTTTTGGTAAATAGAAATAAAACAGAAGGATTATGAATCGGGAAATTAAAATCATGTAAAGATAAAATTGCGGGAATTAATTGGGGAGATAAACTCATTAAAGCATTAGGGGTGTTTTTTGGACGTGATAAAGATGAATGCAAAAAAATAAATTGGAATTGTAAAATAGAGAAAATGATGAAATTGTTCATGACATGGGAATCTATCAATTTTAGGGAAAATACTTATTATTAAAGCATTAATTTTGCCGTTACTTACGTTTTTGAAAAGTGTCTGCTTAACTCCTGAAAATTATATTAAAGAAATAGAAACAAGAAGCTTTAAATATATTTGGGATGGGAAACCAGACAAAGTAAAACGAAACCTGATAACACTTCCTTATGAAAAAGGAGTCCTACAAATGGTCGATTTTAAAAGTTATTTTATATCGCTTAAAGCATCATGGGTATATAGACTAGTTAATGGTAAATTTGCCAACTGAAAGCTTATACCTTTTAAATATTTAAAGTGATATAATATACTTGAATGACATTCTAGATGACACTATATCACTATCAGAAAATTATATTTTGAACAAATTAAAGTGTAAAGTAAACTGGATTGCTGAATTTCATATATTGAAACAATCCATTCCACAAAATTGGATTGACATAGTTAAACAAGAAAATTCTGTCCAAAGTAAAGTAAATATCCAGAGAAATAAGATCACATGGAAAGATCTTTATTTTGAGACTACATTTTTTCAAATAAAATGTTATATGACTCTCTAGTGAATAGTAAAAAAGAAACGTCAGTAGGGATAAACAAGTGGCTCAAAATTTTACCATTGCAAGAAGCTTAAAATATGAATTCATTATATAACTTTATTTTCAAATACTTAACTGAAAATAAATTAAAAATATACAGATGGAAACTACTACAGTTTATTGTACCAACCAAAAAGCATTTATTACAATGGAAAATAACTAATAACAGTTTGTAGAATTTTTGTAACATAGAAGAAGACTATTCTTTTTATTAATACATCTGAGTAAAGATTACGTATTTCTCCGGGTGCGGGAATTTCTCGCTACATTGAAGACCTGTTGGTGACCCTCTGCTGTTGTTTTTTATTTGGGCGGGTTGTTGTCTCTTTGACACATTCCCCATTTCCATTCTCAATTTTATGCTCATTATTTTTTCAATTGCTCTTATTTAACAAGATTTTGGCAACAAATAAACGATCTCTTAAAAAAGAGTAATTTAGATTTTTCAATAAAATTACAACATGTTTGGATGCAAAATTACAGACAGCAAGTATTACCCAATAAATTTTTTGGTTACAATTATTAGTTTTTCAATATAAAAGTCGTACTATGTATCTGAGAAGAAAACAAAAAAAACATAGACGTATTCAGAATTTTTATTAATGAATACACCAAGAGAGTAGATACCAATAATAATGGACCTAAGACAATAAGTCCAATGTTGCTTTCAATTAAAAGAAACATAATCAATGAATAATTTTTATATTGTTAATATAGAGTTTTGTAAATAAAATGTATGTCAATTAATTTAATCAGCTGATTATTCCCTGGGTAGTCAGTGGATTGTAACAGGGTACATCAAGAGAAGCTTGGAATCTTGATGGTTTATGTAACAAGCAATATTTGATGAATAAAATTATTTTGTTGTTAAAAAAACAATAGAGTACTATTTTATGCGGATAAATATTCTTTCGAGACACCCATATGAGTCTCTATTTTTAACTGGTTTTTGTTTCCAAAAATATGTAAAATAGCATGCAACTGCATTTATTTGTTTGACCAACAATCGTGCCGGTAATTTGTTTATCATGCATTCAGTAATAGGCTACTACTGCATATTCATAGGTTTTTATTAATACATCTGAGTAAAGATTACGTAACTATATCGAATGTAGTGTTGTACTATATATGCGTCACTTGTTTTTCTATCCTGTGGTGTTTGTCATTTTTGGTGTATGTTCGTTGTTGTGTTGGAGTTTGCATGTTGTGTCGACTATAATAGTAATTGTGTGTGCGTTTCTCTGTGATGAATGTTATTACGGTTGGATATGCAGTATACATTACAAATCAAGGTTTTTATCGTAAAGTGGTTCTAGTAAAACTGCATATATAATAAGAAAGACGTCTAAACATGAAATTAACTTTGTAAAAACCAAAGAAATTCATGGGACTGTTCACACCAATGTCACAGATTTTCAATATCTTTTCAATATTAAGCCCATATGATGCCCTGATAACAAAAATAACTTTCATTTTTGTTTTTGGGGTTTCTGTTGCCATGGTTACAGGTCCCATATATATAAGCCCAGTAACAGAGTAGCAAAATCTCAAAATGCATCATTTTTCAACTTTCATTATTTTTAACAAATATACATTTTTAGCCTAAATCATAGGTATACTGAACAAATAAAGGTCTGGAACAACACATTAAAGTAAACAGACATTGTCTTGAACCCATTCAAAACATTAAAACTTGTATCTGAAAAGTGCCGATTTTGCATTTTTGCAAAACTTGAAATTGCATTGTGCAGATTAAAAGAAAGTTAGTGGTTATATTCGTCAATTTCAAAGTTTTTTCTTATTTAACTTTGTAAAACCATACTGATAAGGAATTGTTTTGATACAAAACTAATATTATTCAAAATAAATACCAATAACAAATGCTATGGAAACACATTACAAAGAACATTGCAGTTGGCTTCAGACCACAATTAATTCCCTTTTTCCATGGCCTTTGAATATAGTTCCAAATTATCATAAGGGGTTTTTCTTCCTAAGTATTCTGGCTACTGTTTTCTTTGAAATGCTTACTATCTAATTGGTCCTATCAGTTGCATATATATAATGAAATAAGTAAAACATGTGAAAAAAAATATTGTTTAAAGTAAAAGTAGTGATTTGGTCAAAATGAAAGTAAGGTAAATTTCACAATGGAAAATCCCTTATCAAATGGCAAAATTCAAAAGCTAAAACAAGTCAAAAGAATGAATAACAGCTGTCATATTCCTGAGTTGGTACAGACATTTTCTTATGTAGAAATGGTGGATTAAATCTGGTTTTAAAGCTAGCTAAACCACTCACTTGTATGACAGTTGGATATATTTCTAGAGGTTGCAGGTAAAACATGCAACTTGAGATGCGACTATGACAAAATAATTGGCATTAACAAAAGAGATCAACAGAAAACTTGAAATCAGTTTTATTTTTAGCTAGATGTCACATAATTTTTATTCTCAGTTATGTCTGGAATCATCTGAGAAACTTAATTACACAACATGGTCTGTGTCTAGAATGATAGTATATTTTGTTTGTGGCGCTAAGATTCAGCCTTTTCCAATGAATCAACAAAAGAACCAAATGAACCTTTTGGTAATACTTGAGGTTTCTGTTCTTGGTTATTAGAACTCAATTACATTGTTAGTGAATGAAGGACATCTTCTATATTTTGTGGAAAAACAGTTGAAATGATTTTCTTCATTCTTTCAAGTAATCTATTACAATAAACAAATTTGGAACTTTTAGAATACATATTCTAGGAACTCCTTTCTTCTTCTGAAATACACCTCATCCAAACGGCTTGTAAAAATTCATTAACATGGTGAAATTCATGATCTGGAAACTGCTGGATTATTTCTAAAAAAAGAAAGTATTTTATTTTACAAACTTAATCAAATATGAGGTATAAAGCAATTTTTACTAGTTGAAATATTTTTTTCATAATGATTGATGCTAACACAAAATTCAAAAGATAGTTTTGTTTTTCTCATGGTTAACTTTTGAGTGCATTATTTATGCACTTTTTATACATCATTTACAGGACTATTATGGCATACCGTTGTCTGTTTGTCTATCGGCCATCAACATGTCGGACATGAACTCAATAAACTGCTGCACCATGAGTGCATGATACTTCCTTCGTCTTGTGTGCAAGTTTTATGCCATAATCATCAATATTTTCTGAGATACAGCTCGACATGTGGAAAAAAAAACTTTCATACCAAAAAACTCAATAACTTTAAATATAAACATTTTGAATCATCACAAAAAATTGGGATAAGTCCTTCTCAGGTTACAGGCCGACATGTTTACGCCAGACAGACAGACGGACAGACGGAGGACATTTGTATACCATAATACGTCCTAGGCATATACAAATGTGTTAACCAATTTGCATAGATAGAACCAAGCTTGATACAGCTCTGAATTTGGATTGTGATTAAACATTTGACAATTAAGCTATTATGGTTCAATATCCAAACTCTAAATAGATTCAGCATGTTAAAGAACCCCAAGATTTCAATTTTTGTTGAAATCAAACAAAGTTAAATTTGGGAATTTGATGTGGACCAACTTGAAAACTGGGCCCACAATCAAAAATTCAAACACATGTTATCAAAAATCTAAACACATGTTTAGATTCGGCATAACTAAGAACCCCAAGAATTCAATATTTGTTAAAATCAAACTAAGTTTAATTTTGGACCCTTTGGAACATAATGTAGACCAATTTGAAAATTGGACCCAAAATCAAAAATCTAAATACACAGTTTGATTGAGCATATCAAAGAACCCCAGGAATTCAATTGTTTGATGAAATCAAACAAAGTTTAGTTTTGGAACCTTTAGACCTCAATATGGACAAATTTGATAACAGGGCCCAAAAATCACAATACATGGTTAGATTCAGCATGTAAAAGAACCCCTTACATTATTGTTTTGTAAAAATCAAACTAAGTTTAATTTTGGACCCCTTGGACCTTAATGTAGACCTACCGGTATTTGAAAACGGGACCCAAAATTAAAAATTGAAATACACAGTTAAATTGGGCTTATCAATGAACCTCAAGAATTAAATTTTTGATAAAATCAAACTAAGTTTAATTTTGGACCCTTGGGACCTTATTAATGTAGATCAATTTGAAAACGGGACCCATAATTAAAAATCTAAATAGACAGTTAGATTTCACATATCAAAGAACCCCAATAATTCAATTTTTGATAAAATCAAACAAAGTTTAATTTTGGACCCTCAATGGACCAATTTAAAAAAGGGACCCAAAATCCCCAAACTTAATACATGTTTAGATTCGGCACATTAAAGAAGCCCCAAAATTCAAGAATAAATTTTTAAACTGCATTGAAATGAGTCAAGAAATAAGCAATTTATAAAAAGTAATAGAAAAGTATTGTTTCTGAGTCATGTTTCTCCCTGTTGCATAGATATTTCTGATTAAAAGAAAAATTTGGTTCTAATTTTGGCCTATTGATGTTATAATCACTTGTAACCATTAAAATTGGTATTAAGTATAGCATGTATAGATTCCCAAATGATGTTGACTGGAGCTGGACAAAAGATTTTTTATTAGATAAATGAACCCCCCCCCCCCCTTTGCCAAAAAAGGGAGATCCTATATATAGCTAGTTTGTGGGGTTGAGTAAAACGTTTAAACACAATTTTAAAATATTGATTGAGAAACTGTTTTTGGTGATTTACAAGGCAAAACACGTTTTAGTCTGTCTAAATAATACCTGTGATAAAAATTCCATGATGCTACTTATAGAAGTGATGCTGTTTCATTCACTTAAATTCTTGCCTGTGTTACATCACTCTGAAAAATAAAAGGTTTCTGATGAATTCATGTTAAATTGCTATTTCCCCTGGTTAATTCTGAGGAATATGTCAAATAAATCTGGTTTTGAAAAGTTTTTAAAAAAAAGAGGAACATTTGTAACTACAATATAACTCAGTTATGGGCACATAAAATATTCACTCTAAGTGATCATGGCTGACTTATACTGTTTACTTCTATGTTTTTTTTTATCTCTAGTAGCGATATTATTCATTATCAATAATACAGCAAAAAAATATTTCATTTTTTGCCAGTAATAGTTTCTAGGGGTTCAATTCTATGCAATAATTTTATGATTATTTTTTATATAACATTTGCTTTCTGTACACCTTTTCATTAACAGTTTGCATTGATAAAATTTCTTTAAATGAATAAAATTGAGAATGGAATATTTATTACAATGATTACACAACCTTAGGAATAATGGATGTCAGCACTTCTGATTGTGACAAATTTTACCTTTCAACTGATGAGTTATGGAACTTTGTTAATTGGAAAATATCCCTTATGTTAGATGTCTTGGTACTTATGTTTTATATTTGTATATTGGCTGTCTTATATTGTGTATATACTCTATATGTACTGTATATTTATGAATTTCAAGTAGTGAGACTATTATAAAATATTGAATCTGAATCTGTCTTGATGTTAGATAGCATTGCTCAGCAATTGCATAAAATACAAAGTTAATTATAGTTCATAGTATAAATAGAATTTTCTTAAATGGATTGTTTTGGGAAAATACAGGGATAAATTATTTGTCAAACAATTTTGGAAGAATAAAAAAATTACTAAAGTGGGTTGATGTGGTCTGATAACATACATCTTCTGTTGTTTCCATCTTTTCTGGATATGTTGGCAGATTCCCTTTTCTTCTTGTTGATTTAACCTTTAAAATAAATTTTAATTAATAGTATATACTAACAGGATCTAAATACTAAAAGCATCTATAATAAGCTGAAATATTTGCTTGTAATAAAAATTAAATCGCAAGATATAAATTTAAACAGCAATTAATTCCCTTCATATTCAATCACTGTATCTTACTAAATATATAAGGCATTAGCAGAATAAAATATTTTCTATAGGGGAATTAAATTTATATTTTTGATTATGTAAGAATAATAATTATTTACACAACAAGTAAATTGATTCAGCTTATTTATATGGAGAATAAAAAATAAGAATCAGCAATGCAAACAGCAAATAAGTTTTGTAATTTTTGTTAAAATGCTTTTTTTTCATAGACAAATAAACATTATTATGATACAGTTATAGTATCATTTGTTAAATAAATTAGGTGCAATTTGTGAAAAGGATAAGACTCTCCAATATATTTTTTTCTAGCCTTCCTGACTCAGGGAATGTAGCAATTAGTCTCTATTCTGGTATGTGAAGACTTTGTATGACATACATGTATATCATAATAGTATTGCTAAACACATGCTGAACCTTTTGTGGAGATACAAGGATTACTTTTAAACAATAAATTATTATTACCTCATTTCCCCTTCAAGTACTGCATCATTGACATTGATCTATTCTTATTTTCTTCAGAAACAAAGTACAACATGCTGGAAAAAATTATAGCAATTATTTATAAAACTACAGTAAAACATTGAAACAAGTTCTGTGTTAATCTATACATGTATTGCTGTTCAAGATTTATAAATATTGAATACCAATTATACATTTGTTTAAGTGAAAGGTACTAAACCATACATAAATGTTCAACAGAGTACTCATCTATTTTCTATCATTATACAAAAAGTAAAATCACAAAAATACTGAACTCAGAGGAAAATCAATTCGGAAAGTCCATAATCACATGGCAAAATCAAATAGAATTGTACAGAATAATTATTTGTTTTAAAAATATAGAAAATGTGTAAAAAGTAAATAATACATAAATATTATGAAACATAATAACAAAACAATTTTTTCTAGAATATTTGTTTTTCAATATAACTTTTTTTGGGAAGCTTGTTATTTACAGCTTCAAAACATTGTTAAAAGATACTCCTTATTTAGGATGTTTTAAAAACCCTATCAAATCTCAGGGTGGGGGAGGAGGGATTTTGAATACTCAATAAGGCACATCTAATCTTGGGTCAGGGGTGGGAAGGGGGATATTGAATGCAAATCAAATATTTATATTCACAACCATAGTGTTATGTAAATAGGAGTTTTAAAGTTTTGACAATTTTACAGCTAAAGTACTGTTTTGAAATAAATATCAAATAATTCATAAATTGTAAAAATAATAGATTAAAACCATGCACTCATCATTCAGGGGCTTAATAGGGTTTACCAAACAAAGAATAATTAACATAATGCCCAATTATTGAATTAAAAAAAAATTATGAACATTATGATTGGAGATAAGTAAGCACACATAATTAAAATAGAGAATAATGGGATGCAAATTTAAGAAGAATAACTGTGGAAAACAAAATAATAAGGTAATACAATATAGATTATAAATCACAGAATGGAGGACAAACATTAAAAAGAAATCAAATTATTACAGAAATCTAAATTTTAATTATAAAATCATTTTTCTTAGAATTGTACAGAATAATTATTTGTTTTAAAAATATAGAAAATGTGTAAAAAGTAAATAATACATAAATATTATATGACCCCAATTCTTACACTCATGAAAGGAGTTAAATTAAATATCTGTTTTGAAACTAATTTAATACATAGAAAGTGCTCCTTTTTTTCATTAAAAGACATGTTTGCATTGTCTTAGTAATTGAGAATGTTTTAACAAATAGATAATAATGAAAAATTAAATATTACATAAACTAATCAAAACTATAAAAGGGGAAAAAGGGAGAGGTCATGTCAAGTTCTTTTTATTTCCATAACTCACATTCTGTCTAGTTAATAAGATGAATAAAATCCTTTTCCTTTGGTCCGCTACTTGCAAGTTTAAGGCTACATGTAGTTCTGTAAGGTAACGACTTGAGTCCAGAATCCTGGATGTGGTCAATATCTAGATGAAAACTTTTTGTTGGCATAACATGCGACGTGCACAATTTGAATTGTTTTTTCTTCTTCATTTAATTGAAATGGCTGGTAAAAATACAATATTGATGTGAAGATCTAGAGCTACTGGTGGTTTTAGACCATTCTCAGACAAAATAGCAAATATTTGGTATGCACTGCCTGTGTTTTACTGTTTCAGTGTTTTACTGTTTCAGTGTTTGGCAAGAGCTTGATGAGTTCATCACAATCCACAAACTTTCGAGAGAAACTGCACTACATAGTATCTACCTTGATATATCTTATTTTTACCAACATTATGATGGTTTTATCAGTGTCTGCATTTCGTCTGCACTTTATTTTGGGCATTAACCCTTGTACTTCCTGTTGTTCCTTTATGTTTTCAATGAAGAAGAACCATAAGGGGAGATAATTCATAGACACATAGTTGATTTTTTTCAGTTTTCAATCCACATTTTTTTTCTTAAATCAAAAAACACATCCCTGAATTTTTTTTCATTTTTAAATGGGGGGTTTATCTTTATGATTTTGGCAATATTTTCTATAAACTATCTCGGAAATTTTGTCAAAGCTTCAATGAATTTTGGTGAAATTTGGTTTTCATTTAGATGTCAGAATCACCCCCTTCTCCAATAGAAAATAAGCATATGAACACAATTGTCAGCCAAATGTGTGATATATTTTTAGAAAGGCAAAGATAACAGCTTTTAGATTTGATAACTGTCTGCATCTTTTACTGTCAGGATTAAGGGGAAAAAAGCATTGATATTTAGGGTATTTTTTAAGAATTTTCATTGAAAAAAAAGCTCAAAATCAAAATGGCCGCCATTTCCATAGTAACAAAGCCCAAAATTAATTTCTAAAGTGTTAGTTGTTAATTATATTAGTTATGTAGTATGTGTACAAAGAATGGTAAAAATCTGTGACATAGGTGTGAACACTAATTTTGGTCCTTACAGAGAATGGCTCTTAAGTATATTTCAGGAGTGTTAGCTCATATTCACGCATAATTTTTAATCTATGAATAATCACGATTACTCGATAATCCTCAAGACTGCATGCGTTCAATTTTTAAAAAATAGAGTACTATTTTATGTTGATAAATATTCTTTCGAGACACCCATATGAGTTTCTATTTATAACTGGTTTTTTTTTCTCCAAAAATATGTAATATAGCATGCAACTGCATTTATTTGTTTGACCAACAATCGTGCCGGTAATTTGTTTATCATGCATTCAGTAATAGGCTACTACTGCATATTCATAGGTTTTTATTGATACATCTGAGCATCGATTACGTAACTATATCGAATGTAGTGTTGTATTATATATGCGTCACTGGTTTTTATATCCTGTGGTGTTTGTCATTTTTGTGTATGTTCCTTGTAAATCATCGTAAAAGCATTTGTTTTTGTTAGTGTCTATTGTCCACATTAAAGCTGATTTGTCTGTTTCATTTTCTTTCAACGGAGTAGTGGTTCTTTGTTTTGTCCTAGACGTGTCCACAATTGTAGAAATATGTTCAATGTCGATAGAATTCCTCTTTGATTTATCCTCGGTAGTGTGCGTCTCTTCTATTTCTTCTAAATTGGTAGTACTTAAGTCTGTTTCGGTAATTGAACCGGTTCTTTTGAGTGGTCCTGAAACAGGTATCCTAGCTTGGACTTTACTGCTATTGGTCCCTCGCCCCTTATGATCTCATCCTCGACAATATCCCAGTATTATTTAGCTCCAACAAGCAGTCCAATCTCAAATGATGTATCCTCCGTTACGGTGTGTGCTAATTTTACATTTTGCAAATACGGCAACTTTTTTGCAGTTTCGATGTGTGTCTTAAATGGTGCGGCGATTTTAGATACAATCAAAACATCGACTGGTATTTCTTGGCTATAGATAGTTTGTATCTTCACTGTTGCTGTGTTAAGCTTTTCAATAGAGTTGATCTTATCATCGTCTCCAAATCTAGATAGCGTAATTGCTTCACTTTCTGTGGTTTTCAACTCCAATTTCTTGTAATAAATGACCTTGTGGCCCCTTCGTCAAAAAAGATCTTTGCATGAATCGTTTGTTCTTTGAAGCTTAGTGGTGCTATTGCAGTCTTTAATAAAACATTTGGACGATCACAATGTAAAGATGAATATAAAACAGAGGTCTCAGATTCCTCCACGTTATGTTTTTGTAATGTACTTGTACTACTTGTACTTGTAGTTTCTTTATTACGGTCGTTGTTGCATAGGCTTGTGTGGTGACGTCTATCACATTTCTTGCAGTTTGATTTAGATTTGCAATCTATTACGCGGTATCGCCCTTGGCAATTAAAGCACAATATATCTTATTTTACAATCTTCATGCGGTCGTTGTGGTCTGTAAATTTGGTACATTCAGACGAAAAGTGGGATTCTTTGCAATATGCGCAGCAGACTTGATAAGATTTCTGTGGTGGATTAGGCTTTGGCCAGTTTTCGCGAGATTTTGTGTTTTTGTCGAAGGTAGCTATAGCAATAGGATTTCAAATGTTTTTGTTCTTCTACCAGACTTTGAAATTGCCAGATCCTTGAAAATAGATCTCCTAAGATCATCGAGAAACCAATCTGATGAACCATGCTCACGTGTCAAGTTTTTTGTGTTTCATTAGGCATTTTGTTGAGAATGACTGATACTAATAACGAGCCATACGAGTCTTGAGCTTGTCCAAAAGATTCTAGTCCACATATGTATGTTTCTGTCCTGTCATAGTAACTTCTAAGTTGTGCAAGCGTATTCTTTGGAGTGGGTATGTCTAGTAGTGCTTGCATGTACGATTGAATGATCTTATGCTTTTGTCCGAATCTTTCATGTATGAGTTCAATAGCTTTGTTGTATTTTGTGTGCGTAAGAGCAAATCCGGCAATAGTATATGACACTTCTCCTTCTGTAAGTAGTTGAACTTTTGAACGTCGGTTAGTGTGTTATTGTTGTGAATTGCGGATTTAAAAGAATCCCAAAAGGATTGTTATTCAAGTACGTTTCCATCAATTGTAGGTAAATTCAATTTCGGTAGTTTGTGAAAGTTGCTGCTATTGACGCTTGAATTTGAACGTAAAGACGTGAAATTGTAGCTAGTATTTTGTGAGTCATCTTTTAAGCTATATGCGGCGCCAACATTTTAAATGGGTTGCAGTGTCTCATTGTGCGGCAAAAAACTTATAGCGGCTGCATTCAAATTAGATGTTTGAATGTGAATAAATTTACGAATTTGGGTATTTTCGTCTCTAAGTTAAATTTATACTCATCTGTGTCAAAACATTTTTGCTCAATATCCTCCTCCTGCACACTTTCTAAAATGTTCTTATTTAAATCTTTAAGAATATCTTGACTTTCCTTCAACGTATCAATAATTGTTTCCAACTCGTCCTCTTCCGGTTTTTCTTCTGTGTCACTTCTCTTCTCAAATCTTCTTAAATCCGAGAACCTGCACTTCTGTGTCCCGTTCGAATAGATTTAAACTTTGTAGTCATCTTCATCTGGTCACGGTACTTATATCGTAAAGTGGTTTTACTAAAATTGTATATCAAATAAAAAAAAAACGTCTAAACTGTATGAATTTACATTGATGACTAAAGTACAAGATAACGTCATAAGTACACGACGTTGGATATACAATACTGTCGCGTTACGTTAACGTTCATAAATCAGAGGCATCCTATAGGACATATAGTGGTTAAACCTGTAAACAATTTTGATGCCAGATGCAGAAAGTGAAAAAAACACTATGCAAAACATCAAAAGTTACAAAACCAGCCACTTTGCCTTCAAATATTGATAAGTTGTGTCTTTCACAAACTAGTGTGACCGTTGAAACTGAGCCGATATCAACTACCTCATTTGGCTCTTTCAATTAACAGCCATTGTCTGACTCCCAAACTCAAAACCTCATTAATGATATCTTTCTTAAAATGACAGCTGATGATGCTGATGATGATGGTATGGATGATCTATTGAAATCCCTTGAAGTTCAAAAATGTATACCAAAACAGTCAATCTCAGTTAATGCTGCTAGTATTAACCAGAAAGCTATGCTAGTTTTAGTATTCAATAACTGATCAAATTTTACTGTCAACTACAATTTTATTCAGAAGAATAAATGAAAAACAAAGTGTATCAGAAATTTATTCATGGTTAAATTGTTAAGTCTACAAAAAACAATAGTTAAATGTTGCAATTGAATTTGAATTGTTGTCATATTATTTATGAAGTAACTTTTAAGTTTCATGATATATTTTATGTTGGAATAAATAATCATCACATATTTCGTGCAATATTACCAAAACAAATATTACATTGTACATCTTAAAAGAAACTTCAAATATTTAGAAAAGAACATAGTTGGTGAACAAGTCAAAGAAACAATTAATATACTACCATCAAGATAAAATCTTAAAAAATACGGATTCTTATGCACTGACAATATTTACGAATTAACAATATATCAATTGTAGCCTTTTTATGAGGTCGATACAGGATATATCACCTAAAGAAGAAGATAGACTTCGGACTTCGTCCTCAGTCGATATACTTCTTTCAGGTCGAATTATCCTTGCAGCTATGTTTATGCTTTATCTTACAATATTGTTTGTCAGTGTTGTGTAGTTTTGTAATTTTGACAACATTGCGAATGAGAATGGTTTATTTTGTTCGTTTCGGAGTTTTTTGCGTTTATTTTTGCTGAACTAGTATACATTATTGATGTTTGTAAGCCAGCTGATGCCTAGCTCTGAATGCATACTTTCTCGATACATTGAAGACCCATTGTTTGCATAAAGCTGTTTTATGCAATTAGGTCGGATGTTGTCTCTTAGACACATTATCGTTTTCATTATCTATTACACGGTTAGTCTGCATATCGTTCAAATTAAATAACAAAATGAAAAAAAATGAAAAAAACAATATGGTTTCAAGACCCATTGGCCAGTATCAATACATAAAACGAAGTCGCTAAACACAAACAAAAATCATATTGAACCAAATTAGTCCGAAGCTGAATTGTAAGAAGCAATCCTAATACCAACTGATCGTTGAAATAGCAATCCACCAAACTCTACAATATGATCATACCAAACTCTACAATATGATCATACCAAACTCTACAATATGATCACACCTAACTCTACAATATGATCATACCAAACTCTACAATATGATTATACCAAACTCTACAATATGATCCACCAAACTCTACAATATGATCATACCAAACTCTACAATATGATCATACCAAACTCTACAATATGATCATACCAAACTCTACAATATGATCCACCAAACTCTACAATATGATCATACCAAACTCTACAATATGATCATACCAAACTCTACAATATGATCATACCAAACTCTACAATATGATCATACTAAACTCTACAATATGATCATACCAAACTCTACAATATGATCATACCAAACTCTACAATATGATCCACCAAACTCTACAATATGATCATACCAAACCCTACAATATGATCATACCAAACTCTACAATATGATCACAGCAAACTCTACAATATGATCATACCAAACTCTACAATATGATCATACCAAACTCTACAATATGATCATACCAAACTCTACAATATGATCATACCAAACTCTACAATATGATCATACCAAACTCTACAATATGATCATACCAAACTCTTTTGATGTTTCAGATAATTGGATTTGTTTTAGATAATTTTATTTCAAGGTGCAAATTATGATAACATGAATAAATATAAGAGGAATTAGAATGATTCCTAGTGAGACAACTTCCACAAGAAACCAAACAAAAAAGAAGACAATATAAAATAAAGGCCTTCAACAAAAAGTAAATCTCGTACTACATAGGCAGCTGTTGATGGCCCCGAAACCCTTCTCTTTTTAGTGAAAAACGATGAATATTAACGTCATATATAATGAATCAAAATTTGATGAGATGATTAAATATGTTAATTTTTATCCTCGACAATATCATGAATATCTGTGTACATTTTGGTAATATCAACTATCGATACATTGTGTGTTTTCATCTGGGCACTTATCGCGCTTTTGTCTTTTGTACTTTTATCTTGTAATGTGTATGTTTCTTTTGTAAGGCGATGTTCCTGTTCATTTCTGATGGTGTGTTTTTTTTTCAGGGTCTTTTACCTTGTCTGGTGTGATTAGTTTAAATCAAACATGTGAATAAGTATTTCTCAAAAAGATATTTTCATGTTTAAATCTTACAGAAGTAGAAACGATAGAGTTTAAAACGCAAAAATTAATAAATGACAGATAAGATGTTACATCTTAAAAAAGATATGTGTTTAGGAAATTCATTTAACGATGATAAAACGTATGTGTTATGGTTATTCCTGTTATTACATGATGTGTCATGTATGTATAATCCATATCGCTGACGTCATAATGATAACATAAACAGAATACAACTTTATTTAATCATTTATTGGACGAGAATCACAATTTATATTTTCCTGATCATCATGACAGATCTTGATATTGTATCAATCCCACTCCAACCCCAAGACATCTTTCCAAAAGGCCTGTTAAGGTCTGCACCAGAATAACAATACTGATACCACCATGGTCCTTGATGAAGAGAGGCACAATGTCCGTCCGATATGTCATTGTCCTGATCTTTAGCACTAAACTGTTGTCCATTATGATATTTCAACAGATCCACTGAAAGTAAATGAAACAATTGTGATTAAAATACAAAAACCTTAATAACACAAAACACAAGGAGTGTGTAGTATGTAACTTTTGATCCCAAGTAATAATGCCGATGATATATAGAGACGACATGGACAGTGTATAATGCAGTTAAAAACTATACGTCGACAAAGTACGTCTATGAAATGGCTGCCATTGTTTATTGAAAGACTGGACATATTTGAAAATGTCAGAACAATGGTTGACCTAGTGCGTAGTCACGTATCTGAAGAAAAAATCACCATCTATTTTTGTTGTTAGTTAAACTTTTGTTTATTTGATTTGTAACAAAAAGCTAAACGCTAAACAAAAAATAACCAAATAACAAACAATCACGCGATTAATGAGAACGTTGCATGTCTTCTAACGAATCACAGATCTCCTTAATGTACATGTCATATACACAATGTTGAAAAGTTTTCTCGTTGGCAATTATATCAATGATGTGACATCTTCTTATATCTAATTTTACATAAACTTGATAAAACGTTAACACTTTTATAATTCTGTAGGGGAATAATTTTATCGGTTTACTTGTTGATAGAAGATATTCAATTTAATGTTATGTTTGGACAAAGATACATCGTATGGATCAACCAATTCGTGATGGTGTTCATAAAATTTACGGAGTGTCATTTTTAATCTGTCCTCCTCATAACTTTGTTTGAGCAGTTTCTGCGTTAGGATTTACAACAAATGCAACAGATCAACATACATACAGTTATATTAGCAATACATTTGAATATATATATATTTATTTATAACAATAAACATTGTTGTATCATAGTTCGTTTCTATGTGTGTAGCATTTTTACGTTGTGTTTCCGTTGTGTCGTTTGTTTTCTCCTATTTTTGAGTGTGAATTCACATTACTATAAGACGTGTCACGGTACTTTTCTTTCCCAAATTCATGTATTTGGTTTTGATGTTATATTGGTTATTCTCATCGGATTTTGTCTAATGCTTGGTCCGTTGCTGTGTGTGTTACATTTTAATGTTGTGTCGTTGTTCTCCTCTTATATTTAATGCGTTTCCCTCAGTTTTAGTTTGTTTCCCCGATTTTGTTTTTTGTCCATAGATTTATGAATTTTGAACAGCGGTATACTACTGTTGCTTTTATTTGTATATTTATTTTTAATATTACATGTATTAATATGAATAGAAAAGAAACAAAAAATACGGAGGAAAATATATATAGAGTTAAATGTTTATGTATCACTGAGTGGCCCTTGAGAATTTTATAAAAAATGGAAGAGGTAATAATATCCGGTAAGATTTGCAGTACATAATAAATTGTGCTATCAGATACAATAATATTTTATGTTAGTTTTGACAATAAGTATCTGTATAAAAACAAATGACAAATTGAATTATAAAAATAAATCTTTAAAGGCATTTCACATGGTATCAAAGTGCTTTTGTCTCTTATTTTTGACTGCCATTATTTTTCGTTCTAAATTACACATCATAGCTTTTCTTTAATGGCACTGATCAGTGAAATTTCTTTTGAAAAACATCTACTGTTATATATATATTGTTTTATGTATAGAAATATCATATTATATGGGTCACCGTTTCGAACTCTTGACATATCCCCAAAAATGAAATTCAACTTATTCAATGGTAGGCTTACCCCACCAGATAAGAACCAATATTGATAATCAATATCTTTTTTTTAAATTTTGGATAATCTCACAATTCCACAAAATATGTTTAATAATTTCATCTTTTAATTTACAAATAAGTACATAGCGGGTTATCGATCAGTTTGATTTTACATAACAATTTGAATAAATTTCGAAAATATCTAGAGAAATTGATTATTTGTGATTATAAACTAAAAAAGAAGTCTGAGTTTCCTGGCACAAATTGTGAAAATATACATGTGTCAATTTTTTTAAACTGACATTGTAAGCATATAAATCGTGTTAATTACAATACAAAACTAGAAACAAAGTTTGACGTACTGTCCATCCTCCGCCATCTGTAGACATATCACAATAAGCCTGGACAGACTTTCCGCCGTTGGGATATATTGTGTATACACCACTTTCCAGCGCCTGATTGCTGTTCTTTTGTATATCTGTGCAGTCTCTATTCTTTCTCTCTTGATTTGATTCTGTATCTTAAAAAATAAACCACACGATGGCATCACGATTGGTAATTTGTTAAAACAAAATGTAGTATTTTTGTAATAAAAATAAATATAAATAAAAAACGTTCGCTTTTAAAATTGTTACACGCTGATGACTGCTGAGCCCATATTTTGACTATTTTATTTATTGTGTCTGTTTAGTTAACGCATCATTGTAAAAATACGGTATTGGATGAGACTGTCATCAAAGTGAGAGGGTTAGTGCTATAAAACCAGGTTTAATCTACCATTTTCTACATTTGAAAATGAAATGCCTGTACCAAGTCAGGAATATGACAGTTCTTGTCCAGTCGATTTGATGTGTTCTGTTATTTGATTTTGCCATGTGATTATGGACTTTCCGTATTGATTTTCCTCTAAGTTCAGTATTTTTGTGATTTTACTTTTTAATTTCATATTTCGTATTTCTGTCATCTCTTCGTTATCTGTAATATCTAGTATTGCTGTCAATATCTGCACATTCATAATACATTTGTTCAATCATTCAAATAAACTCATCATATATACCAGGATTGGAATTTTATATTTACGCAAGATGCGCGTATCGTCTACAGAAGACTCAGGTAGAAAATTCTTAGTATTTCAAAAATTCTAAGTTTTGTTATCAGTTAATTTATAATTATGAACATATCAATGACGACTCAAGTCAACACAGAAGTGCTGACTAATGGGTTGGTGATACCCTCGGGGAAATAAATCTCCACCAGCAGTGGTATCGACCCAGTGGTTGTAAATAAACTTCTTATAGACACCAGGATTGAAATTTTATATTTACGACAGACGCGCGTTTCGTCTAAAAAAAACCTCATCAGTGACGCTCGATGAAAAATATTAAAAAGGCCAAATAAAGTATGAATTTGAAGAGCATTGAGGACCAAAAATTCCTAAAAGTTTTACCATATACAGCTAAGGTAATCAATTCCTGAGGTAGAAAGTCCTAAGTATTTCAAAAATTCTAAGTTTTGTTATCAGTTGATTTATAATTATGAACATATCAATGAATACTCAAGTCAACACAGAAGTGCTGACTACTGGGTTGGTGATACCCTCGGGGAAATAGATCTCAATCAGCAAAAGACTCATCAGTGACGCTCGAATTATATTTCCCTTCATGCACATTTAATACATGGTCCTTTTTCAATTTTTGATTGGAGCGTCACTGATGAGTTATTTGCAACGAAACGCACGTCTGGCGTTAATATAAAATTTCAATCCTGTATATATGATGAGTTTATTTATGATTTTTTTTATGTGCACACATATCCAGTTGAATGATTAATATTACTTTGCGTCGAGTCATGAGACAACGAATGTAATGCATGTTTCGGACGAGAAGCATAATTTAAGCCATAACAATTATTCTCTCCATTTAGACGGACGCTTTTGATAGCTATATTTTGTTTTCATTTCTCTAGAATTATGTTATTTTAATTTGTCGTTGATATTTTAGTCAATGATAACACTTTATATGTAACGTCATTTGTAACTTGCATTTTTGATTGGAAAACAAAAGCAACTGTCAATCCTTATAAATTAAATTTGCGTTCAAGCGTACCTGTCACATGCAGGATTCAAACTAAAAACCTCGGTGTTGACCATCGATACCCCTGGGTTTCGTTCATCAGGAATGATGAAAAGATGTTTTTAAACACAACCGATGGCCATTACAGTTTGCCAATTAAACGGATCACCAGATATAACAAAATTGATCTTTTAGATTAATAATTTAATACCAAACAGAACACAATAAACTTGCGGAAAAGATGGTATGCAAAAAAGGTTTGAATACCAAACTGCTGTAACATTAACAAAATGTTTTGTTAATGCTAGGAATGAATTCAAACAGGATGACATATTATGACTCTTGTAGAATAAATTTGATACTGAAGTTTCCAGAATTTGAAATATAGTGTGCATATGTTGTTATGAAAGGGCATACATAGACAGTCGACATGGCGGAAGTATCTTCTTGACCATATGTTGTTATGAAAGGTGACTACATAGACAGTGGGTATGGCGTAAGTATCTTCTGACCATATGTTGATTCTGAGGTAAGAGGAAATAGAAAAATACTTCTATGCAATTGGCATAATCATAACTTGCTACTTTCATTTACAATTCTAAAATAAAGTCACAGTTTATTAAAAGCACTATATAATCATAAAGCTACTCTTGTATGTGCAAATGTGTAAGACTAACATTTCAACCATTCAAATGAATGCATTGTATACATCACTCAACAACTCTTATGTATACAGGGTAGGGTTTGACGCCAACAAACTAGTTTAACCATGACACATTCTGTATTAGACATCTTTCGATATCGAAACTGAAACCGAAACCGATACCGAAACCAAAACTAATAGAGAGGAAAATGGTAAATGGTTCTAATTTTGATTCCAATATGACGTCCTTCAAACGCTTAGAATACACATCCGTGGTCAAATACGAATATATTGTTTGTGCTGTTCCGATCGTTCTCCCACGTCATATGCTTTTTTATGAATGAGCTACCCGACGTCATAGAATGATGACGTCAAAATATAAACATTTTACAGGAATATACTTGCTTTTGAACCCGAAAATCATCACAATAAGGAAACGTAAACAAACCCTGATACAAATGTGTTATACATGTATAGTCCATTTTTGTATACAAATAAGACATATAAGTTCAATAATCATTTAGATTTGTATAAATCTATCTAAATATGTTATTGTAAATAGTTATAGCATGTCACTTATTCGGTTTTCTCCGTTCTTTTACGTCAATTTAAAAGTGCGTTTATTCATGGGAACGGCAAATAATGCCTTCACCTAGAGCGCTTCGATCCAAAACAGTTGCCGTATTTGTCCTTTTAGAATCGAAATAATTCATAGGTGCTTGAATATATCGTGATTTTACCACGGGTTGTCCCTTTATGCCGATATTTTACCCCTTGCTATCGCTCAGGTTAAAATATTTGTTATAAAGGGCCAACCCGTGGTAAATTCACGATATATTCCAGTCCCCATGAGTTATTTCTTAATTAACTCATCCTTTTTAATCCTTTATATTGTTTGAAATTTGAATACATTATATGAAACATTACTTTAATTAATAATTCACATGAATCCATAAAAAGCAAAGTTACATTCAACCACCATTAAATGCACTAATGCAAGTAATATAAAATTTAAGATGGTGATACAATTTATCTATGATGTACATTTATCATAAACTTTAGGAGGGTTCGTCGCAGTGACGAAAGATACCAAAGAGACAGTCAAATTCAGAAATCTAAAATAAACTGACAAAGCCATGGCTAAAAATGAAAAAGACAAACAAACAAACAATAGTACACATGACACAACATAAAAAACTAAAGAATAAACAACACGAAATTAAAGAAGAGCTGCACATAGTTCTACAATAGGTGCAATATCATTCTGACTATTTCTAAAAAAATAGTCTTTTATTTAAAATATGTGTTATCTTATAGAATGTTCTAAATAAAATCTTCTCGTAAACAAACTTACGTTGATCGACGATTATAGCATTTTGATCGCGTAGCTGTCTTACATTATGTGGTGTTGCAATAGGATGTTCAGATTGATACATGGTATCGCCAAGAAATTAAAAATCACGAGGAAACGGTAATATCTCGCGTGGAACGATTGCATCCATATCAAAATGGATTGGGCTGGAAAGTCTTTTCTACATCCAATGAATTAGGAAACTATTCAAAAATTATAACATTACTCTATTCATTTCAATTTGACCTCTTTTTTTTTTGGTTAAAAAAACCTATGGTAGTAACGAAATTAAAGAAAGAACTTTTCTTAATTTACTTTTC
Source organism: Mytilus galloprovincialis (assembly GCA_037788925.1). Lineage (NCBI taxonomy): Eukaryota > Metazoa > Mollusca > Bivalvia > Mytilida > Mytilidae > Mytilus > Mytilus galloprovincialis. The sequence continues at coordinate 5,901,770 of CM075339.1, forward strand.
GAATGTGGTGTTGTTCTTCTCGTTTGTGGGGGTAACATCATCAAATAAAACATTCTTGTCCTCTCAAACCCAAATAAAAACAATAATTTTGGTTTTCTTTGTCTCAATATTATTTTGAAAATCGAATATATTATATCAAATAAATATAAGCATTATTGTTCATCACATTTTAGATATTTCCGATAAAGCATTTAATGGAGTATATCCAACACTTACGGAATCAACAAGATTTTGTTGGGATGCAAAAAGTCATGCAGACCTTTTAATATGTTATATTTCGAGCGCACCAGGTTGAATATATATTTCAACACGAATTTGTTAACATGAACAAATCGTTCAAAATGACTTCGAAGGTTAATAATAAATTCATTCCTATTGAAAATAATCTTAATACTTTCGTAATTTTGATGATTTCATTTTACTCTGTCAATCTTACTAATCTCGTTTTTGTTTAGTTTCTTCTTTTTCTTTCTTGTGGTACACTGGCAATTGTAAAATCACACCAGATATTATAGTCGGAACGATATTGCACCTATTCTAGAATTTTGGTTCTTACTTTCGACGAAACTTGTTTCGTAATTAATGCATACCTATTCTTTTTGGGATAGATTCGTGCAAGTTGTTAAATGGAAGTCATACTCCATCTAGTGTATAAATATTCAAATTTCAAACAGTATAAAGCAGTAAAAGGTTTGAACTAATTAAACATTATATATTTACCGTTTATTTCACTTCTATTTTTGATTTTGGTTTGAGGTATTGGTTTCGGTTTTGGTTTTGGAATCGGCTTATGGTGGACATGTCCATTAAGTCTTGCAGAATTTTACGTCTTCAATAATCTACAACTTTATATTTTATTTGAACCTTTAAACTTTTTTGATTAAAGCGTCACTGCTGGGTAGCGGAACCACGCGTCTGGCATTCAACATGGTAAGCCTGGTATCTCTCGTGGCAGACACTCGTGTCTGGCATACAACATGTTTAGCTGGGTATCTCTCGAGGCAGACACACGTGTATGGCATGCAACAATTTTAGCTTTGTATGTCTCGTGGCAGACACACGTGTCTGACATACAACATGTTTAACTTGGTATCTCTCGAGGCAGACACACGTGTCTGGCATACAACATGATAAGCTTGCTATTTCTAGTGAGTTTTTTTTTAAAAACCATCCTCACTATAGACACCGACAACATGGGCATAGCAAACTAGATGTTTATATGATAACACCGTAAGATGAAACCCGAGGGACGTCAATGTTATACAAAAAATCAATTAATCAAAGGGAGAAAAAGTCCTGCCTTTTTATCGGTGTTTCAAATTTGAAACGGGTTCATAAAAATCTAATAGAGGTCATATATTGCAGTTGATATCTGATTATCTAGATTTAAGTTTCTGTCAAGGGCTGATTTGGTCTCACTCAAATTTCAGGTTCATCTGATGAAAGATTTTGAAACATTTTAAACACCTAAGAACTTCAGTCGATTCAATTAGGTTATGTGAGAGATTTGAACTCATTTTATCACGAAATATGCTCACCTTCAAGCTGAAATATGAAAATTATAACAAATATGCCATAATATGATTCTTTTTTTTGTTGATCAAAAATGAAAGTGGCCGCATTTGTGTTGACTATAAACCTTTATATATGTTATGAATTATCATCAAATACAACTTACATTTAAACATAAAGAAAAACGCATATGCGGCCCCTTCGATTTGAGACGGAAACCATCTAAACATTAACAAAATGCTAAAATGTCGAAGATTTCAGTAATCGGAATGACTTAATGATGCTAGTTCCCTGTATATGTGCATTGTATTGTCAAAAACAGCCAATATTTATGTAGCAGAAGTATTCTTCTTTTTAATAAATAGCTAAAAGTTTACATTTTAACAATTTTGTAAAACTGCTATATTTTGGGACCAAAAAGGGTTCTTACTGGACCTAAACCTTTTAAAAGAATATTTAGAGAACTCTTTGTTATTTAACGAAGCGGTATTGATAGTATAATATCTTGTAGTTTCCAATATGTAGATCTAGAACTAGTTCTGTCTTACTCATCTTTTTAACGCATTTGGGCGAGATGTCGATGATTTTATCGAAACTAATTTCAAGGGCCTATTAAGGAGTTAAGAAGAAATAAGAGTCTCAGATTAAGTGGAAGATTGTATATCACACTTCATAATAATTCGGTGTTTTCCCCTCATAAGTTATCTTTTGACTACTTTCCTACTTCCTTATTGTGATGAAAGTTAAGAATACAAGTTTCTGCATCAATCGAAAGTAAAGCATTTGGATATGATCCTTGCGTTCACAGAAAAACTATATGCAGATCTCCAGTACATTTACGTTTTTATATTTGTTAAAAGTAGCATGCACGAATGTAAAACATAACATTGAAAGACTAGTACATAAAGTTCTAACTGCGAACACATGTCGCTATTGAGTAAAGACATTACGAATGAGAATATAATTACATCTTCTCATGTTTATACATATAAAACAAACCTTTGAAAGTTAATTATCGAGAGAGGTCATCTTTTTAGCATCCTGGTTGAAAATAACAAAGTAATATTTACAGGATTGATTGCTTGACAGTTACCTTAGCATTATAAAGTTAAGCATAATTTATTCTATCAAAGTTGAAAACCAATCAAAATATGATAAACGTTAATGAAAAAGTTGGTTGAAAAAATGAAACTCATCTATATAAAAATATTTGTTCTTTTGGTGACAATCATTTAAAAGAAAAAAACGAATGAGAATATATGATCGAATGAATTTTTTCCCGCAGTCGTTTGTGTGCTATTATTGTCCACCTGTCACAGTTATAGCTGATATTTGAAAAAAAATATAAATAAAAAATTGAAATAAGTACCACCGAACTTCAAAACCAAATCTTTATATTTATGAAAGAATTTAGTAGAGGTTTTAAGTAAGTTGTAGGTACTAATTCCCTGACTGATTAATTTACTAGAAATACACAGATAACGTTCATTCAAATCAAAATAGTCACAACAGACACGGGCATAGCAATTGAGTAAGATGGTGCAAAAGAATCATCACCATAAAAAAGAGAAAAATAACAATAAGGAACGATAAATCGTCCCTTTTGTCGTAAATATTTAAGGGGAGTTTCCAGAGTAAAATATCTTAACCTAGGACATGACCGTTATTACCGTCTAATTTTGATTTATTTGGGTAAATTTTAGAAGTTTATTTTAGAAAATTATTGATTATTTAACAAAAATATATCATTAAGATAACGGTAAGTGTTGTTGAATTTATCAATCAAACTGGTCGTTGTTGGGGTTGAACATAAAATTAAACTATGATTCATAACAGTACAAAAACAATATATGAATGATTATTTAGAGTTCCCCTTTGTATTATGCTTGCTTACAAATTTATCACGAAGCATACCTGGTTTGTCAATACATTCTGTAATGTTGTCCTCGGATCTTCGCCTTTGTAACTCTTCTAACTTATCGACACCATTCCTCAGTTCTTCTACAGTTTCATTAAGGTAAATAATCTCCGTGTTAGTATCAATTAATGCTTGTTGCTGTTCGTTAGTATTTTCATGTAACACGTTGATATCACATGACAATTGACGCCTTTCGTTTTCAATTTTATTTGTCAGAAACTGATTTTCACTTTTAAGCGAAGAAATTTCGTTTTCGTGTTTAATAACTCTTTTAAGTAGTTCATGCATACTGTCTTTCAACACATTTATGTCCGATTGGATGCTTCTCGACTCATTTTTCTCCGCCTCTTCAGAACTTTGTGTACTAGGACCATTACCGTTGCAGATACATAACAGAAAAGATAGTATCACTACTACCAAGAATTCCATTTCAAAAACGTCTTCTTTAAAATAAGTATTCCCAATTTTAAATACACGTAAAAAACAAAACTGTCTGTATCAAAATGAACCAGCGATAGTTTAATGACTTAAATAGAAGGGAAATATTATATGGCACTAGACCTAGTCATGTCTTACTCATCTTTTAAACGCAATTAGAGCGAGATGTTTATCGAAATCAGTTTCAAGGACCTATCAAGAGGTTAATAAGAAATACAAGAATAAATGGCAGATTGTATTTCAAACACTTCATAATAATTCGGTGTTTTCCCCCTATAAGTTATCTCTTTTGACTTATAGGTTTTCCTACTTCCTTATTGTGATCAAAGTTAAGAAAAGAAGTATCTGAATACATTGAAAGTGATGCATTCGGACATGATCAATACGTGCACAAAAAATTAAGATGTAAATATCCAGTGCATTAACGATTTCATATTCGTTAAAGGTAGCATGCACATCATGACGTTTAGTATGTGTCGTTTGAGAAAAGCGGTTAGTGTAATGGCATTTATTTGACCCCTCCGTCACGTTTAAGGAAAAGTTGAAATGACTAAGGAGACAATAAATAAAATTGGTACAGGACATTTTTATAAAATTGAGAATGGAAATTGGGAATGTGTCAAAGAGACAACAACCCGACCATAGAAAAAATATCAGCAGAAGGTCACCAACAGGTCTTCAATGTAGCGAGAAACCATGTTTAGAAATTAAATTATATATCAATTTTCTGATTACTAATCAATAAAATTAAAGTTACGTCGTCGCCACTAATATCTGCCATAAGGATACACACGTGTCAATCGACTGTAAAATAGACTACGTGTTACCATACTGAGAATAAGGTATGTTAAACAGTTACTAACAATCGAATGTTGACCAACTTTTGAAGATGGAGTAAAGTACAAGCAACCGTATATAACTAATGTTTAAGGAACATATATTGATTACGTAGAAAAAGAAAGATGACACACAATTTAAGATGACCACTTGAACTCTATTAGAAGTAAGATTGGGTACGTGTGCATTGTTAGCTTTCCTGTTATGCCTGAATTACCAGCAATGCGAATCCTCCATCAGTGAAGATGATGAAATCGGGAATATGACACAATAATATAATTACATTAACTTATGTTTCATGTGTTTATTCAGATAAAATATCGTTGAAATTTGATTTTAGAGGGAGAGCAATTGTTTTGCATCTTCGTTGAAATTAAAGAAATATATCAAAGTAGAACATCAATCAAAATAGGACAAATGGTAATGAAAACGTTTGTTATAAATTGAAACTCACCTTAATAAAAAATGTTGATCTATTGGTGAAAGTCTTCTTTCAACAATTGGAATGAGACTATATGTTCGAGCGATTTTTCTCCCCGCAGTCGTGTGTGTGCTATTATCGTCCTCATGTCACTACTATAGCCATTTTTTTTTAAATGAATAAAAAGGAATATTTTCTATCCCGTTTAAAATAAATTTTCTACATACCCAACCAAACTAGAAAACCAAATCTTAATATCTACGGGAGAATTAAAGAACAAACAGCCTATTCATTTCTACCAGTGATTTTTTCTTCAAATTTTGTGTGATGGTATTTCATGATTTGTGGAAAAAAATATAATGAACAAAAATTGGGGTCACCGACGTAGTTTTGTCACTATAGCAACCTCAGTTTCGTGTTTTCCAGAATATTAACATAATATTTGCTTGTTATCTAAACTCTCACAATAATCCTTTATATCAAACCTACAAGCGTAATTCTGTTTCACGTTAAACAGTAGATTTGTATCTTTCAAATACAGCTTCAAGATTTTAACACTCGTATTGTTTTGATCTTTAAAAATATGATTTATTTCATTCCCGCCAAAAATAAAACGTAAATATGAAAAACGTTTCCAGTATTTAAAATTATCTACCAGTGATTTCTTCATAAAAATTTCAAAAAGGAAAGTGCCACATGTACTCTTCAAATTCAAGCAAAAAAAACTGTATGTCACCGACCTTTCAAAAAAGTTATGAGTAATTTTCATGTTTTTTTTCTCGTTCGTTTGGAGAAAAGAGTCGTCTTTCTTCGGAACATTGCATCTGACGTCATAGTACAACTTTCCTTGCTGGCGGACTATTTGGAAAAAGTCGCAAATTGGACGTTTGAAACCAACATTTAAATTTCCAAGAATAACAACTATATTCGCCTACTTTATTATCAGGTATTACATGGAGGTTAAATGCATGTACCAGTATCAAATTTTTGATATTGTTGCCGCACAATATTTACCTTCAGAAACATCATTCGTCGGAATGGAAAAATGTTTGAAATAACATTTCACGCCACTTTTGTTAGAAAAGTCTGTTTTTGTCATCTTCTCCTCATTAGCAAAACTCTTGAAAATAGAAAAAGAAATGAAAGATGGCACTGGCTAACTTACAGAGTATTTGACTGTATCAGACTATATGTGTGGGTTTTTTTCGCGTCAATTTCAGAAGTCTGCCGTGACGAACTCATGCACTACTGTTGACAGACAGACATACAAAAGCATGGACGGACTTCTTATACCATTATTTTTCCCGACTATAACGAACGTATAGAAATTATTTATTCTAAAACGTTATACATCTATCATAAAATACAATCCCTGTTATTCCTACCTCACGTGTTTTGAATAAACGAGACAGTGAATATAAAATATAAAAAGTTTTTAATTCAAAAAGTAATTTACAAATAATTTTCCGTTGAAAACTACAAAGTAAAAATTCTCCAACAGGATAAAATATCATGAATCTAAATTGCTCATTTTCGAAATAAAAACAAAGACAAGGTTGTTGCCGGCATTGAATATCTGAAATTTGTTTTCCATCTTTCCGGTCATAGTTGAAGCTTAATGGAAGGGAGAAATTGTATGTTAGAAATTATTCTTGGAGCAATTGTTTTTGCCATAAGTTAAATTCACAGCAATAAAGTTTTAAACACAGAAAATTTTGATTTTAATTCACATTTGCTGAGTATTAATTTTATCAATATGTTTTGTCTTAATCAAACAAATGACAAATGATAATGAGCCTTTGTCATAATTTTATTTTTACTGTAAGATTTTGTCAAATAAGCAGAATAAATAAATTTTAACTTCATTGCAAGATCGGACATTATTTTAATAGAATCATTCAGACATCAGTCACATGCATACGTTGCCAGTATGTCAAAACTTCTAGGAATAATTGTTTATCGGCCTAACCATCTGAATACTCAATTTTTGAAAATTTTTAAAAATTGACATTAAAATTAGAAGGATCATATCATAAGGAACATGTGTATTAAGTTTTTAAGTTGATAGGACTTCAACATCATCAAAACCTACCGCGACCAAAAATTTTAACCAAAAACTTTAACCTAAAGCGGGACAGACGGACGAACGAACGGACGCACAGACAAGAAAACATAAACATAACTTTCTCCTATCTAATTAACCTGTACACAATCGGCGGAAAATGGGAGACAAAATCTACGAAAGTGAAAGAATAAAAAAAAAATTAAATGCAGATCGGCGCAAGATTTAGACATAATCTACGCATCTGAAAGAAAAAAAAAATAAATCCAAATCGGCGCAAATGCAAACAGTCGAGAAAAGGACGTTATAATTATTTGACGTTTTTTCATTGCTAGAAACAAGGTCATAGAGCTTTTATGTCACTACCAAGTTGCGTTCGTTGATGCGCATAAACAATAGGCTGTTTGGTCTTTTAGTAAAGATTTAAGTAAATTTAGGTAACTACATCACTAATTTACCAGTATATGAAGGCAACGGTAGTATACCGCTCTTCAAAACTCGTAAATACATGGACAAAAAACAAAATCGGGGAAACAAACTAAAACTGAGGGAAACGCATTAAATATAAGAGGAGAACAACGAAACAACTTTAAAATGTAACACGCAAAGAAACGGACTAAGCATTAGACAAAATCCGACGAGAATTACAAATTTAACATCAAAACCAAATACATGAATTTGGGATAGAAAAGTACCGTGACACGTCATAGTGATGTGAATTCACACTTAAATATAAGAGAAAACAAACGACACAACGGAAACACAACGTTAAAATGTAACACACACAGAAACGAACTATAATATAACAATGGCCATATTCCTGTCTTGGTACAAGGCATTTAAAAAAAAAGATGGTGGGTTGAACTTGGTTTTGTGGCATGCCAAACCTCGCACTTTAATGGCAATGTTAACTATATCATTAAAATGACAACATAATATTACAGAACTACAATACAAATAAATAGGAGAACATATTAGACATAAAAACACAGGAATAATAGCTAACAAAAGGCATCCGGTTTAAAATTCAATACGACAGAAACGCGCCTCGCCCACACAAGACCCACAAGTGACTCCCAGATATAAAAGTTCGAAAGTCAAAACAAAAACAATGTTGTACAGCCCTGACGATCAAAAGTTCAGAAAGGTTGTGCCAAATACGGCTAGGGTTTTCTGCTTGGGATAAGAACATCCTTATTATTTAGAACAATTTATGCTATAGCAAACAGTAAATTTTATCAAATGAATATAAAAGATATACATGATAAAACTGAAATATTAACTCAGTACAGAAAACAAAATCCCGGATATTACATAAACCAACATAAAAAATAGCAAATCCGACTTAGTCAAGGCCTTAACGCAAAAAGTAAAAAAAAGTGACGTCATATACGAAGTGGTGAAATGCACAAAAAATGACGTCACATTTGAATGACTAAATCTATATCTCAAAAATAAGATAGAATTATAATTGCTTTAAGATTATACTTGAACTAAATACTGATATTACATTTAATAACAATGCACTTTGCAATACTAATAAATAGCAAACTAAAGTAGCAATTAACTATATTATGTAGCTATGTCCGGTGTGTTTTGAATCTAACTTCAAACGTAAAACATCGTACAGATAACGTTGAAAAATCAAATCTAATAGATGAAGGCGGTGATTAATTTTTTTGCCATAACACATGAATATGATAGAAAAGACGTCAACACATTTGACAAAATCCAATGAGAATTACAAATATAACATCACACTAAATACATGAATTTGGGATACATGAGTACCGTAACACGTATAATAGTAACGAATTCACACTCAGCAAAACAGTCACAATCGGGAATAAGTCACGTTCGGTAATTAAAAGATTAGACGACGTAATGACAAACTACAAATTGTTTTTCTACTCGTAGGAATCACAGTGTATGTCCAAATTCAGTAAAGACCCTTTTAAATTGCATTTAATTGATATATCCAACAACAATTATAGATATCTTTATCTTCATGATATTTTTTTCGTTAAACAATCAAGAATTTACCCAAAGAAACTTACTTTGAAAACATCAAATGTTAACAGTAATAACTGTCCTTTCCTAGATTTAGATATTTAAGTTCTGCACGGGAAACTCCACACTAATATTTACACAAAAGGGACGATTTATCGTTCCCTATTGTTAATTTTCCTTTTTTTGATGGTGATGATTCTTTAGCAATATCTTACGATGTTTATTTATTAATACTAAATCTCTATGTCGGTGTTTGTTGTGACGTTTTTGATTTTAGTGAACGTAATCTCTGTATGGACGTCCTTTCATTAAATCGACGTCCAAATATGATGTCACATCATCAAATCAAAGTCCATTTTTAACTTCTCTAATCAACGTCTCAAAGATTACTGGACTACTTACACTTATACATGTTCATATGTTGTAGGGTTCAAGATTATGACAACTTAATTTTGAAACATTTATTCATACTATCGTTTAGATTTTTTCAACCAGAAATAGGTAACATTCATATCATTATAATTAATATTTATCTTGCTAAAAGGTTAGTCCAATCGATCTACATTGTAGTAAATGTCATAACTATTCATATCAATGAATGTCACGCATCTCCGTGTAAGTCAATGTAATACGCAGTTACTACAATTTCCTTCCATTTCATGATTTTTTAATGTCAGTTTATTATCGATTTTTGAGTCTGGTATCTTTCGTCCATCTTTTAGAGGAGCTAAAAATTTGACGTCGATTACATTAGCATAAAATTGGCACTCGATTTGAGGATATTTTATTGTTACGTCTGATTTGGACGTCGATTTGAGGAACAGACGTCGATTAGAGACCAGTCATTGATCTGAGTCTTACCCGTATATAGATATATCATTTGAGTATGAAATACCTTATCAGATTTATAAAAGATTAGTTATCTTAAAGAACGGCTCATAAAATTTGTGTTCACTCCTTTCTGATTCATGATCAACCCTTTGATATGGTCTCTTGTCTTTTTCGAGGTGTAACGGTTTGTGAAGTGGGGTTTTTCATTTTCCTGCACAATGTATTTTTCTAATGTAACGTAACAATATCTTGTATATCAACATTTTGCATATATTGAAAATGAGATTTTAATTTAATTGTATTTAACATATGTACAAGAAGAAATGCATTTTCTTAAATAGAAAATATATGATTGTTACTAATTACCAATAAGATAAAAAGACTAAAGACCAAACAACAGACACATGTAGCAATACCATAAAATACATTATATTAGCTTGTTACAACATATTAACTTGTTACAACATAATCACTTGTTACAAATTAACATATTAACTTGTTACAACATATTACCTTATTATAACATATTAACTTGTAACACCATATTAACTTGTTACAACATATTAACTTGTTACAAGATATTAACTTGTTACAACATATTAACTTGTTACAACATATTAACTTGTTACAAATTAACATATTAACACGTTACAACATATTAAATATCATTTCGATATGAATTAAATGTATTAAGCATATTTCAGGAGTTTTAGCTCATATTCACGCATAATTTTAATCTATGAATAATCACCATTACTCGATAATCCTCGAGACTGCATGCGTTCAATTTATAAAAAATAGAGTACCAAAGCGTATTTCTAAAATTTAAGCCAGGGGTATCAGAAAGGGGCAATGGGTATTGGAAAATTAACAATTCAGTATTGCTAGATAAAGCTTACCAAGAACTGATTTATACTTTGATAGATAAATATAATTTCGAAAAAGAAACATTAGATTGTAGATTATTATGGGATGGGTTTAAAATTGCGGTAAGGGAAGTAACCACAAATTATTGTAAACATAAAGCAAAGTTAACAAAGGGACGAAGATATACTCTGGAAAAAGAATTAGAAGAAAAAATAAAATTAAGAGACGAGACAAATATAGATGACGATGAAATAGAAAAAGAAATTAATGGTATTGAAGAAGAGCTAAATAAGATATATGATGAAAAAGCGAAGGGAGCTCAAGTGAGATCTAGAGAAAAATTGGTAGAGTTTGGTGAAAAAAATAATTCTTACTTCCTTGGGTTGGAAAAAAAAGACAAGTTAAAAAATCTATAAGTAAGCTAATGGGAGATAATGGGGAAATAATTTCGGATCAAGAGAAACTTTTAAATAAAATAAAAGATTATTATGAAAACTTGTATAACAAAAAAAGTTTAAATAAAGATTTAACAGAAGAATATATCAGCGATACAAAATTAGAAAATACCGTTGATGAAAATGACAAACTAATATGTGATGGGAAAATTATAATGGAGGAATGCACATATGGTATCTTTAAAATGAAATTAAATAATTCTCCAGGTCTTGATGGACTTACGGTAGAATTTTATAGATTTTTTTGGAATAAACTTAAATCACTACTAGTAAATGTCTTAAATACAGGATACGATAGAAACAGTCTTTCATATTCACAACGTACTAGTATATTAACTTTGATATTTAAAAAGGGGGATCCATTACTTTTAGAAAACTATCGTCCAATATCACTTCTTAATATAGATTTTAAAATTTTGTCATATGTTCTTGCGCAACGTTTAAAAAAGATACTTCCAAAAATTATAAATGAGGATCAAACCGGTTATGTTAAAAATAGATTTATTGGGTTTAATCTGAGACAAATCCAAGATGTTATAGACTACTCAGAAACATACAAAATAGAGGGAGCAATTGTTTTTGTGGATTTCACAAAAGCATTTGATTCTTTAGAATGGGATTTTATGCTTGGAACTTTGAAACATTTTGGGTTTATTGAATTATTCATTAAGAGGGTTAAAACTATGTATACAGATGTTCAAACATATGTTATGAACAATGGGTGGGTATCAGAAAATTTCAAAAATTCACGGGGAATCCGACAAGGCTGTCCTTTAACAGCATTATTGTTTGTTTTGGCTGTTGAAATTATGGCTCTTAAGTTGAGCAACAGCAACGAAGTAAAAGGAATCACTATTAAGTTAGATGGGAAAAGTCACAGCATTAAAATTTCACAACTACATGTAGCAGATGACACAACATTATTTTGTAAAAATAAAAACGATGTAATATCTGCAATGAATATAATCGAAATTTTTGGCTCATTTTCAGGACTTTTGGTAAATAGAAATAAAACAGAAGGATTATGAATCGGGAAATTAAAATCATGTAAAGATAAAATTGCGGGAATTAATTGGGGAGATAAACTCATTAAAGCATTAGGGGTGTTTTTTTGGACGTGATAAAGATGAATGCAAAAAAATAAATTGGAATTGTAAAATAGAGAAAATGATGAAATTGTTCATGACATGGGAATCTATCAATTTTAGGGAAAATACTTATTATTAAAGCATTAATTTTGCCGTTATTTACGTTTTTGAAAAGTGTCTGCTTAACTCCTGAAAATTATATTAAAGAAATAGAAACAAGAAGCTTTAAATATATTTGGGATGGGAAACCAGACAAAGTAAAACGAAACCTGATAACACTTCCTTATGAAAAAGGAGTCCTACAAATGGTCGATTTTAAAAGTTATTTTATATCGCTTAAAGCATCATGGGTATATAGACTAGTTAATGGTAAATTTGCCAACTGAAAGCTTATACCTTTTAAATATTTAAAAGTGTCTAATAATATTTTAGTTATATTTAATATGAATTTAAATGATATAAAACATTTAGAATATTTTAAATATGTTCCATAATTTTATAGAGAAGTAATAAAGTCCTGGATTTTGACTGGGGGTGGGCAAACAAAACAAGCAGTGACATATGCTGATATAAGAAAACAAACAATTTGGGGGAATAAATTTAATTCATTTCATAAGAAACCAATTATCTTTGAAAACTGGATTAAAAGTGATATAATATACTTGAATGACATTCTAGATGACACTATATCACTATCAGAAAATTATATTTTGAACAAATTAAAGTGTAAAGTAAACTGGATTGCTGAATTTCATATATTGAAACAATCCATTCCACAAAATTGGATTGACATAGTTAAACAAGAAAATTCTGTCCAAAGTAAAGTAAATATCCAGAGAAATAAGATCACATGGAAAGATCTTTATTTTGAGACTACATTTTTTCAAATAAAATGTTATATGACTCTCTAGTGAATAGTAAAAAAGAAACGTCAGTAGGGATAAACAAGTGGCTCAAAATTTTACCATTGCAAGAAGCTTCAAATATGAATTCATTATATAACTTTATTTTCAAATACTTAACTGAAAATAAATTAAAAATATACAGATGGAAACTACTACAGTTTATTGTACCAACCAAAAAGCATTTATTACAATGGAAAATAACTAATAACAGTTTGTAGAATTTTTGTAACATAGAAGAAGACTATTCTTTTTATTAATACATCTGAGTAAAGATTACGTATTTCTCCGGGTGGGGGAATTTCTCGCTACATTGAAGACCTGTTGGTGACCCTCTGCTGTTTTTTATTTGGGCGGGTTGTTGTCTCTTTGACACATTCCCCATTTCCATTCTCAATTTTATGCTCCATATTTTTTCAATTGCTCTTATTTAACAAGATTTTGGCAACAAATAAACGATCTCTTAAAAAAGAGTAATTTAGATTTTTCAATAAAATTACAACATGTTTGGATGCAAAATTACAGACAGCAAGTATTACCCAATAAATTTTTTGGTTACAATTATTAGTTTTTCAATATAAAAGTCGTACTATGTATCTGAGAAGAAAACAAAAAAACATAGACGTATTCAGAATTTTTATTAATGAATACACCAAGAGAGTAGATACCAATAATAATGGACCTAAGACAATAAGTCCAATGTTGCTTTCAATTAAAAGAAACATAATCAATGAATAATTTTTATATTGTTAATATAGAGTTTTGTAAATAAAATGTATGTCAATTAATTTAATCAGCTGATTATTCCCTGGGTAGTCAGTGGATTGTAACAGGGTACATCAAGAGAAGCTTGGAATCTTGATGGTTTATGTAACAAGCAATATTTGATGAATAAAATTATTTTGTTGTTAAAAAAACAATAGAGTACTATTTTATGCGGATAAATATTCTTTCGAGACACCCATATGAGTCTCTATTTTTAACTGGTTTTTGTTTCCAAAAATATGTAAAATAGCATGCAACTGCATTTATTTGTTTGACCAACAATCGTGCCGGTAATTTGTTTATCATGCATTCAGTAATAGGCTACTACTGCATATTCATAGGTTTTTATTAATACATCTGAGTAAAGATTACGTAACTATATCGAATGTAGTGTTGTACTATATATGCGTCACTTGTTTTTCTATCCTGTGGTGTTTGTCATTTTTGGTGTATGTTCGTTGTTGTGTTGGAGTTTGCATGTTGTGTCGACTATAATAGTAATTGTGTGTGCGTTTCTCTGTGATGAATGTTATTACGGTTGGATATGCAGTATACATTACAAATCAAGGTTTTTATCGTAAAGTGGTTTTAGTAAAACTGCATATATAATAAGAAAGACGTCTAAACATGAAATTAACTTTAAAGTCCATCATTAAAATTATAACTTTTACCACAGTTTGGCATAGTACGGTGTCACATTTATTTCACGTTCTTTTTTCTTGTAAGTTTCTCCCTGTAATTCCTGATATAATTTCAAATGTTTGAACTGAGATTTTGATTTTCCTATTCCTTGTAAACCATCGTAAAAGCATTTGTTTTTGTTAGTGTCTCTTGTCCACATTGAAGCTGATTGTCGTTTCATTGTCTTTCAACGGAGCAGTGGTTGTTTGTTTTGTCCTAGACGTGTCCACAATTGTAGAAATATGTTCAATGTTAATAGAATTCCTCTTTGTTTTATCATGGGTAGTGTGCATCTCTTCTATGTCTTCTAAATTGGTAGTACTTACGTTTGTTTCGGTAATTGAACCGGTTCTTTTGAGTGTTACAGGAATCCTAGTTTGAACTTTACTGCTGCTGGTCCCTCGATCCTTATGATCTCATGTTCGACAATATTCCAGTATTATTAAGCTCCAACAAGCAGTCCAATTTCAAATGATGTATCATCCGTTACGGTGTGTGCTAATCTTACGTTTTGCAAATACGGCAACTTTGTTTGCAGTTTCAAAGTGTGTCTTAAATGGTGCGGCGATTTTAAATACAATCAAAACATCGACTGGTATTTCTTGGCCATATATAGTTTGTATCTTCACTGTTGCTGTGTTTACCTTTTCAATAGAGTTGATCTTGTCATCGTCTCTAAATCTATATAGCGTAATTGCTTCACTTCCTTTGGTTTTCAACTCCAATTTTTCTGCTAAATGTCTTGCAATAAATGACCTTGTGGCCCCTTCGTCAAAAAGGATCTTTGCATGAATCGTTTGTTCTTTATAGCTTAATGGTGCTATTGCGGTCTTTAATAAAACATTTGGGCGATCACAATTTAAAGATAAATTTATAAAACAGAGGTCTCAGATTCCTCCGCGTTATGTTTTTGTACTGTACTTGTACTACTTGTACTTGAAGTTTCTGTGTTACGGTCGTTGTTGTATAGGCTTGTGTGGTAACGTCTATCACATTTCTTGCAGTTTGATTTAGATTTGAAATCTATTACGCGGTGTCACCCTTAGCAATTAAAGCACAACCTATATCTTCTTTTACAATATTCATGCGGTCGTTGTGGTCTGCAAATTTGGTACATTCAGACGAAAAGTGGGATTCCTTGCAATATGCGCAGCAGACTTGATAAGATTTCTGTGGTGAATTAGTCTTTGGCCAGATTTTGTGTGTTTGTAGAAGGTAGCTGTAGCAATAGGACTTTCAAATGTTTTTGTACTTCTACCAGACTTTAAAATTGTCAGATCCTTAAAAATAGATCTCCTAAGATCACCGAGAAACCAATCTGATGAATCGTGCTCTCGTGTCAAGTTTTTTGTATTTCATTAGGCATTTTGTTGAGAATGACTGGTACTAATAACGAGCCGTACGAGTCTTGAGCTTGTCCAAGGGACTCTAGACCACGTATGTGTGTTTCTGTCCTGTCATAGTAACTTCTAAGTTGTGCAAGCGTATTCTTTGGTGCGGGTATGTCTAGTAGTGCTTGCATGTACGATTGAATGATCTGATGCTTTTGTCCGAATCTTTCATGTATGAGTTCAATAGCTTTGTTGTAGTTTGTGTGCGTAAGAGCAAATCCGGTAATAGTGTATGACGCTTCTCCTTCTAGTAAAGAATTTAGGTAGTTGAAATTGTGAACGTCGGTTAGTGTGTTGTTGTTGTGAATTGCGGAATTGAAAGAATTCCAAAAGGATTGCCATTCAAGTACGTTTCCATCAAATGAAGTTAAATTCACTTTCGGTAGTTTGTGAAAGTTGCTGCTATTGACTCTTGAATTTGAACGTAAAGACGTGAAATTGAGGCCAGTATTTTGTGAGTCATCTCTTAAGCAATATGCGGCGCCAACATTTTGAATGGGTTACAGTGTCTCATTGTAAAGTGAAAAACTTCTAGCGGTTGCATTTAAATTAGATGTTTGACTGTGAATAAATTTACGAATTTCGGTATTTTCGTCTCAAAGTTAAATTGATACTCATCTGTGTCAAGTATCTTTTGCTCTATATCCTCCTCCCGCACACTTTCTAAAATGTTCTTATCTAAATCTTTAAGAATATCTTGCCTTTCCTTCAACGTATCAATAATAGTTTCCAACTCGTCCTCTTCCGGGTTTTCATTTGTTTCACTTCTCTCCTCAAATCTTTTTAAAATCCGAGAACCTGTACTTCTGTGTCCTGTCCGAATAGATTTAAACCTTATTCATCTTCATCTGGTCACGGTACTTATATCGTGAAGTGGTTTTACTAAAACTGTATTTCAAATAAAAAAAAAACCGTCTAAACTGTATGAATTTGCATTGATGACTAAAGTACAAGAAAACGTCATAAGTACACTACGATGGATATAAAATAATGTCGCGTTACGTTTACGTTCAGCATCCTTTAAGACATATAGTGGTTAAACGTGTAAAAAAAAAATGATGCCAGATGCATAAAGTGAAAAAAAAAAAAAACACTATGCAAAACATCAAAAGTTACAAAACCAGCCACTTTGTCTTCAAATATTGATAAGTTGTGTCTTTCACAAACTAGTATGACAGTTGAAACTGAGCCGATATCAGCTACCTCATTTGGCTCTTTCAATTAACAGCCATTGTGTGACTTCTAAACGCAAAACCTCATTAGTGATATCATTCCTGAAATGACAGTATGATGTTGATGATGGTATGGATGATTTATTGAAATTCATTGAAGTTCCAAGATGTATACCAAAACAGTCAAACTCAGTTAATGCTGCTAGTATTAACCAGAAAGCTATGCTAGTTCCAGTATTCAATAACTGAACAAATTATACAGTCAATTACAATTTTATTCAGAAGAATTAATGAAAAACAAAGTGTATCAGAAATTTATTCATGGTTAAATTGTTTCGTCTACAAAAAACAATAGTTAAATGTTTTAATTGAATTTGAATTGTTGGCATATTATTTATGAAATAACTTTTAAGTTTCATGATATTTTTTTATGTTGGAATAAATAATCATCCCATATTTCGTTCAATATGGCCAAAACAAATATACATTGTATATCTTAAAAGAATTTTTAAATATTTAGAAAAGAACATATTTGGTGAACAAGTCAAAGAAACAATTAAAATACTACCATCAAGATAAAATCTTAAAAAATACGGATTCTGATGCACTGACAATATTTGCGAATTAATAATATAACAATTGTAGCCTTTGTATGAGGTCGAAACAGGATATATCACCTAAGGAAGAATATCGACTTCGGACTTTGTCCTCAGTCGATATACTTCTTTCAGGTCGAATTATCCTTGCAGCTATGTTGATGTTTTATCTTACAATAGAGTTTGTCAGTGTTGTGTAGTTTTATAATTTTGACAACATTGCGAATGAGAATGGTTTATTTTGTACGTTTCGAAGTTTTTGCGTTTATTTTCGCTGAACTAGTATACATCATTGTTGTTTGTAAGCCAGCTGATGCTTAGCTCTGAATGCATTCTTTCTCGATACATTGAAGACCAATTGTGGGTGCAAATGATGATAACATGAATAAATATAAAGGAATTAAAATGATTTCAAATGAGAAAACTTCCACAAAGGGGCAAACAACAAAGACAATATCAAATAAAGGTCACATTACGGCCCTCAACAAATAGTAAATCCCGTACTACATAGGCAGCTGTTCATGGCCCCAAAACTATGGAAGCGCATATGGTACACCCCTTGGAAAGTTATTTTGTTGCAAATAAGTCGGAATTATTAGTTAAATTGTGTGTTATAAGCTGGAATGAAATCATCATGAGGAATCAACTTGTTGGAATGATGAAGAAAAAGTTGCATTACAATGTCGACTTGCTGATATAAATATATTGACATGGTAATAAGAAGTCGGTCGACATGTTAAATTCAACTTGTTAATTGATTAAGCAGACAACTTTTTTGATGGTGAGATAAAACCACGTGACCATTTTGGAAAAACAACATGATCTATCTTTAAATCATTTTCATATGTCGTGTGTTCATGTGTTGCGGATGAGTGTTGCTATCCGTTGCGTTAAATTTCAAATTAAAGTTCGAGTTGATGTTCTGAGTTATTTGGTATGATAAGGGGTAACGGCAGTCAAAGTACTAAAAAAAATCTATTTCGGACATAAGGGGGATATCCCACACTAGTACGACTTTTTTCCCTCCCTATTTCTCAAATGAAATCAGTATTATAATAAATTCGCGAAGGATTATATGAAACCTCCGTCTCGCCTGAGATTGCTGCTGTCAGTGCAAAATTTGTAATATTGACTGTAAAATGTTAATTTTTCTGTAATATACAAGATTTAGAAAACATTTTTTTTTCTGTAGATGATTTATCTTGATCTTTAAGATTAACTTCAATGCAAGTTTGATAACAATTCATGGAGTTTTGCAAATTCATCACGACAAAACAGTTTTATTAACTGCAATAAAAAACCTAACATGGTATAAAGATAAGAAGATGTGGTATGATAGCCAATTAGACATCTCTCGACCACATATCAAATCATGGAGAAAAAAACAATTTTATGTCACTGTATGGTCTTCAACCATGAGCAAAATCCTTACCGCATAGTAAGCTAAAAACATCCTGAAATGACACTTGCAAAATAAATCACACGAGAAACATACGATCTAAATGAAAAAGACGTGGACACCATTGAGGACGACGGAATAACGATTTCTGTGTGTCACTTCCGCGACATTAATGTCGAAGTCTCGACACAAATCCAATGACTCGTATTTTGTTGTCCACAAATGAAACACTTTTAATCATTTCATTAATTAACTGTTTACAAAACTGTTTACAAATCTTTTGAACTTTTAAAATACATTTCTATCTCAGGAATATATTACCTGAGCTGTATTCGGCAAAACTTTTAGGAATTGTGATCTTCAATTCTTTACAACTTTGTACTTTATTTGGCCCATTAAACTTCTTTGATTTGAGCGTCACTGATGAGTCTTTTGTAGTCAAAACGCACGTCTGGCGTAAACGCAAAATTTTAATCCTGGGATCTTCACACATAAGTTACAGGGAAACAACAGATAATATATGTTCAATTGTTGTAACCACAATCTTGTCCTGTTTTACCACAATTCTGTCTTCTTTTCCTGGAAGATGACCTACTGCATTTGACCAAATCACCGGATTTGTAATTTCACAATGACACGTTGAGCAGGGTCAGCTTACTTTTCCCGGAGCATCGAGATCTACACCGGATTAGATGAATTTACACTTACCAATAATACTGATATATTGAGTTAGACAGCTGCAACTGATTTTTATAGTTTTTGTTGTTTATTTACACAATGTTGATCAGACCAACTCGATGATCCCGATTGTCCAAATTTCCACTTCCGTCGTGACAAAATTCTTGATCGGGCCTATTTACGACATCTACCAGACTGCTATCCGACTGTATACGAGCTTAAGTAAACCATTCACGACTCCTTGATGATTCCATCACGACTCCAACCCGACCACTAATTGAATACATATTCCATAATAACGTCTTATAGTAATGTGAATTCACACTCAAATATAGGAGAAAACAAACGACACAACGGAAACACAACGTAAAAATATTACACACACAAAAACGAACTATGATATAACAATGGCCATTTTCCTGACTTGGTACAAGACAGTTCTAAAGAAAAAAATGGTAGGATGAACCTGGTTTTGTGGCATGCCAAACCATCGCACTTTGATGGCATTGTTAAATATAACATTAAAATGACAACATAATAATACAGGACTACAATACAAACAAAAAGGAGAACGTATTAGGCAAAGAAACACATGAATAATAGATAACAAAAGGCATCAGGTTTAAAATTCATTAGCCAAACAAGACTTACCAGTGACGCCAAGATATAAAAGTTTCAAAGTAAAATAAAGGGGTACACAGTTGTACAGCTCTGAGAATCAAAAGTTCAAAAAGGTTGTGCCAAATACGGCTAGGGTTTTGTGCTTGTGATAAGAACATCCTTATTATATAGAATTTATGCTATTGCAAACAGTAAATTTAATGAAATGAATATAAAAGATTTACATGATAAAACTGACGTCTTAACTAATTACAGAAAACAGAACCCGAATACATAATACATTGAAGACCAACATAGAAAATAAACACACCGGACTAAGTCCAGGCCTGAACGCAAAAAGTCATAACAATGACGTCACATACGAAGTGGTGAAAATGCACAATATTACGTCACGCAGACATTTGAATTTCTGAAACAGCACCAAAATGACGTTCTATTTGAAAAATTAAATCTAAAAAATAAGATAGAAATAGGATTGATTTAAGATTATAATAGAACTAAATACTGATATTACATTTAAACAAAATGCACATTGCAATACTAATTAATAGCAATTAACTATGTTATTTATATGTCCGGTTTGTTTTGAATTCGTGATATATAAATGTAAACATTTCAAAAAAGGTATTCTCCGGATTAAAACGCAGATCAAGTGCGACTTTGGGTGTTGTCACTTTCACTTGTATGAGTTTAACTGTCCCTTTGGGATCTTTTGTCCCTCTTTTACCGTTCTTAGTAATGACGCTCCATAGCGTTATATACAAGCTTGGCATTATTTGTGTCCAACGAACACGTTCCCCATTTATTTGGTTAGATTCAGTAGTTCACAGACAGTCTGAGTAAAAATACACATTTAAAGTATCTATATGGAAATAAAGCAGTTGGATTGTTTGATAATGTGGTTCAAGCTCAAGCAGACAGATTATTAGCTGTGACGGAGCTTGTAGAGAGCGTAGAAGACCAGTACATTAAAAAGAGGTAGACAGCAAATTAAAGGGTGCCTAGAAATCTAGGTTATACAGTGGCTTACAAGGCGAACACTGTGTGGGTAGTATAAAGTGTAATCACAAAAAATACTGAACTCCGAGGAAAATTCAAAACAGAAAGTCCCTAGCCAGATGGCAAAGTCAAAGGTATTAGAGACTTACAGGAGCTGAACAAAGTGGATCCCAATGGTTATAAAAACTTACTAAAAGTTATTTAGGATTCTGATTTGTTATAGTAGTTTTACTGCTTTTTTCTTCAAAATATGTCACTGGATTAATACTGATGTTAGACAGCAGTATACATAAATTCTACCGATCCCTTTTCCTTGCTTTCTTACAAATTAAGCCTATAGTTTGTGTCATACATGTGCATATGTATGCAACCAGTAATTTCCATAGATTTGATACAAAAATTAGTTCATTGGTTCAAGATATTTCTTGTTGGTGTATCAATGGCAACAAACTGCTTAATTTTACTAATAATGTTGGAAAAAAGGGTGAAGATGTCACATTTTCCCCCAAAATTTGACCAAAATTAGAATTTCAATCCACCGGAGAATACCTTTTTTGAACTGTTTACATATATATATCACGAATTCAAATAAAAATCATTTTGTATCATTAAACTTTGTCAAAAAGCGTAAAAAAAGGTGTTGCTAATATTAGTCCGTACGGTGACACATAGTTGTTAATTTCTGTGTCATTTTGTGTCCTATGGAGAGTTGTCTCATTGGCAATTATACCACATCTTCTTAATTTTATACTACAAAAATGTATGGAAATACGGAAAATAAGGACAGTCAAACAAACATAGCCCATTTAACAGCTAAAATATATTGTCCCGATTTTATTTTTAACCGTACCCAAATTCCTCCTCCGCAGCAATCTCAGGCGAGACGAAAGGTTTCATGCAGTCCTTCACGAATTTATTATAATACTGATTCCATTTAAGAAAAAAGGAGGGAAAAAAGACATACTAGTTTGGGGATATCCCCCTTATGTCCAAAATAGTGTTTTTAGTACTATGGCTGCCATTACCCTTATCATACCAAATAACTCAGAACATCAACTCGAACTTTAATTTGAAATTTAACTCAATGGATAGCGACACTCATCCGAAGCACATTAAACAAACGACATATGAAAATCGATTTAAAGATAGATCATGTTTTTTTCCAAAATGGTCACGTGGTTTTATCTCATCGACAAATAAGTTGTCGGCTTAATCAATTAACAAGTTGAATTTAACATGTCGACTTCTTATTACCATGTCAATATATTTATATCAGCAAGTCGACATTGTAATGCAACTTTTTCTTCATCATTCCTACAAGTTGATTCCTCATGATGATTTCATTCCAGCTTATTACACACAATTTAACTAATAATTCCGACTTATTTGCAACAAAATAGCTTTCCAAGGGGTATATCATATGAGCTTCCATACGAAATTTTCTCTTTTTAGTGAAAAACGATGATTATTAACGGCATATATAATGAATCAAACTTTGATGAGATGATTAAAGTTGTTGATTTTTCTCCTCGACAATATCATGAATATCTGTGTAAAATTTGGCAAAATAAACTATCGATACATTTTGTGTTTTTCTGTACTTTTATCTTGCAATGTGTATGTGTTCATTTCTGATGGTGTGTTTATTTTCAGGGTCTTTTACCTTGTCTGGTGTGATTAGTTCAAATCAAACATGTGAATAAGCATTTCTCAAAAAGATATTTTCATGTTTAAATCTTACAAAAGTAGAAACGATATAGTTTCAAAAGTAAAAACTAATAAATGACAGATAAGATGTTACATCTTAAAAAAGATGTGTGTTTAGGAAATTCATTTAACGATGATAAAACGTATGTGTTATGGTTATTCTTGTTATTACATGCTGTGTCATGTATGTATAATCCATATTGCTTACGTCATAATGATAACATCAACAGAATACAACTTTATGTAATCCTTTATTGTAAGAGAATCACAATTTATATTTTCCTCATCATCATGACAGATCTTGATATTGTACCAGTCCAATACATCTCTCGCATGTTTAGGTTTGATTCCCAATATTTATTATATAACCATGGCTCTTGATTATCAGAGGCACAATGTGCGTCCGATATATCATCGTCCTGATCTTTAGCACTAAACTTATATCCATTATGATATTTCAACATATCCACTGAAAGTAAATGAAACGATTGTGATTAAAATACAAAAACCTTAATAACACAAAACACAAGGAGTATTTAACTTTTGATCCCAAGTAATAATTTCGATGATACATAGAGACGACATGGACAGTGTGTAATGCAGTTAACAAAACTATACGTCGACAAAGTACGTTTATGAAATGACTGCCACTGAATACTGTTCATTGTAAGACTGTGTGGCCCTTGAGAATTGTAAAGAATTTTATAAAAAGAAAAGGAAGAGGTAATAATATCTGGTGAGATTTGCAGTACATAATAAATTTTGCTATCAGATACAATAATATTTTATGTTAGTTTTGACAATAAGTATCTGTAAAAAACAAATGACAAATTTGATTATAAAAATAAGTCTCTTATTTTTGACTGCCATTTTTTTTCTAAATTGTACATTCTAGCTTTTCTTTAATGGCACTGATCAGTGAAAGATCTTTTGAAAAACATCTACTGTTATATATATATATTGTTTCACGTATAGAAATATTAGAGTATGTGGGTCACCGTTTCGAACTTTTGATATAATCCCCCCAAAAAATTCAACTAATTCAATGGTAGACTTACCCCACCAGATAAGAACCAATAATTAATATCTTTTTTAAAAGTTTGGATAATCTCACAATTCCACAGAATATGTTTAATAATTTCATCGTCTAATTTACAAAAAGTACATAGAGGGTTATCGATAAGTTTGATTTTACATAACAATATTTGTGGCAAGAATTCTATGGTTGATTATGTATTGAAGTCACTGTAGTTTAGTATTGACAGTGATGGTCAAAGTAGTTTGAAAATGTCTTTCCAAATGAGATCTTCACCTAATATTTAACTCTACTGCAAATGTCCTGTTGGAGTCACATTGTTACGAATGAGTATTTTGTACATATCGTTATAACTTTTTTTTATTTTTAAAAAAGACTTGTAAGCACAACATAACTTATATGTTTTTTTTTAATAATTTCCTGTTTTTCAATACCTTAAATAACACTCATGTATTCAAAAAAAAAAATTACGTTGATATAACATTGCTGTATGAGATAAAACATCCATTTTCATCTATTACATCATTAAGATATTGTAGTCTATGATTAAACCAATGTTGATAAAAGAACAGGTTGATTACCAATTCTGATAATTTTGTTAAATCAAATAGGACTTGATAAACAATATTTGTAGTCCCTATTTCTTTCTTTATCTGTAATCATTTCCAATGCTCTGAATACATCTTTCCAAAAACTGTTTTTAATATATAAACTAACTCGTTTGATATACTGAATTCCGCAATTAAAAAGTACATGTAATATTAATATTGTTGAAAAATTGTCGCATTGGCAACTATACCACCGATTGAACTTTTTATTCCTATATTTTTGATACATGATATACTTTAAATACAGTTTATTTAACCTTTAAATTATGTAGCAGATTACTCTTATCGGGTTGCTGGTTGATGCAGGATAAGGGAATTAATGTTATATAAAATATTGACGTTAATACTTGTTTACCTGCGTTTCCTGAATAATCACCGACTGTTAACTTGTACTTTGAAGCAGCGTCTCCAATACTGAAAATTCTGTAAACAGCATATTCCTTGCGATAACTTGTATCAACCATATCTATCCTCAACTCGTATTTTCCACTGGCTGTCATGGTATGCACGTAATTGTTTACTGCATTTACCAAGAAAGACAGTATTCATTAATAGGAAAAATACACAGACGATACCAATAGGACATTCAGAACTTTTTGTCAACGAAACATGACAACCAAGGGCAAAACAAAAACAAACAATAAAATGACCAGGTCCAGTAAACACTTCATAAAAAATTGATAATAACAACAACAATACTCATGCAATCAGGATAATATCGGAGGGTCCGGAAAGGGAAGTAGATCCTGCTGCACTGTCATTTGAAATCAATTATTCCCTTGCGTCTAACATTTTCGTCATGTAGTATAAACGAAATGACAAATGTGTTTGATTCTGTTATGTAGGCATTCGACTTTACCAAATTAGTAAACCATCAGGCAAAACAAACTTGCCTACTCTTAGATATTGACGTAACTAGCCTACCCTTAGATATTGACGTAACTTGCCTACCCTTAGATATTGACGTAACTTGCCTACCCTTAGATATTGACGTAATGTTAACTTGCCTAGCCTTAGATATTGACGCAACTTGCCTACCCTTAGATATTGACGTAACTTGCCTACCCTTAGATATTGACGTAACTAGCCTACCCTTAGATATTGACGTAACTTGCCTACCCTTAGATATTGACGTAACCTGCCTACCCTTAGATATTGACGTTACTTGCCTACCCTTAGATATTGACGTAACTTGCCTACCTTTAGATATTGACGTAACTTGCCTACCCTTAGATATTGACGTAACTTGCCTACCTTTAGATATTGACGTAACTTGCCTACCCTTAGATATTGACGTAACTAGCCTACCCTTAGATATTGACGTAACTTGCCTACCCTTAGATATTGACGTTACCTGCCTACCCTGAGATATTGACGTTACTTGCCTACCCTTAGATATTGACGTAACTTGCCTACCTTTAGATATTGACGTAACTTGCCTACACTTAGATATTGACGTAACTTGCCTACCCTTAGATATTGACGTAACTTGCCTACCCTTAGATATTGTCGTAACGTTTCTAAGACTCAGGAAACAACATGATTAATCTTACATTTGACTATTTTTGTCCAGCGTCGGAATTTAATTTCGAACTTGACGTTTGAACAACAATCCATGATCAGTAATATTTACTACCGTCATCTGAATGCCATTTAATTTGAAACCAAAAATGGAAAAAACATGTTTGTGTTAGATATTAAAACCGTTCGCTGTTACTTTTTTTCTGAAAAATATTTTATTCTTTTAAGCAAAAATCTTTCATGAATTGGATAACTGTATTTTTCATAGCGAGTATAAACTCGAGTTGTTGAACCTCTTTGTTTAATTGGTTTACATCATAATGCGAATCTTTTGGTGTTATTCGATGTTCGCGCCTTCTTCGGATTATTACGTAACACATTTTGGTTTCAGTCGGCAGTTGCATTATTGGGCTTATATTCGATAAACTTCGTACTTATTTGGCCTTTTTAACTTTTTTGGATTCGAGCGTCACTGATTAGGAACTCTGTGGGATTGCGACGTCAAAGACGTTATATCTGCCACTGGACAAAAAATGAAAAAATGAACTTTCTTTAAACTGCCGAATTAATGTTTTGGAGGCAGAACATGTGAATAAAAGTAGATATTTAGGAAGCAAAGATTCTATTTTGTTTCAAACTGTAATATATGTGCATGAAATAAAATATTTTTTCACCTTTATTTACGTTTACAAAAGAGTTTTTTTCGCGACGTTCGGGAAAGACGGCCGTTTTTTAGCAGCACTAGACATATTTCGTCTGTTCTCGCTTCAAGCCAAGCAATCAGAAATACACCAGAGATAACTAAAAGTAAAGTTTTTTAGCTCATTAAGATTTTTAGGTAGGTATAAAGCTTCAAATCAACCACTAGCTACCGTAAATTTTATATTTTTACAGGATTACGAACAAAATGCTATATTCCCTTATCTTTCCGTAGCTTACAGTAACCTAGTTCATTCGATTGTGTGAAAGTTTTTCTTTTAGAAACTGGTCTTTTACAGTAATTAAATTTTAAAAGATAAAAGCGATTTTTGTTTGAAGTACCGCATGTCACTCTAAAAAGGTGAACGTTTTCGCTATAAACGTC
The DNA here is from genome assembly GCA_037788925.1 of Mytilus galloprovincialis. Taxonomy (NCBI): domain Eukaryota; kingdom Metazoa; phylum Mollusca; class Bivalvia; order Mytilida; family Mytilidae; genus Mytilus; species Mytilus galloprovincialis. The sequence continues at coordinate 5,929,369 of CM075339.1, forward strand.
GTCCAGATGCAAACGTAAAAGTTTGGGGGAAATGACATTATCGGACATTTCGCTTGCACACATAGGTCTAAAAGTTGTTCAATTACAAGCACGGAAAAAAATTAATGCAAACAATAAAACTTCCCGATTTAAAATTGAGATAAATCCGACAATCAAGTAAAGCATTAATAAGGTACGGCATTTATTTATATATTTTTTAAACAATCTCCATCCTTTGTATGCAAAGTACTGCAAAGGCAAAGTGTCGCGCAAATCGATTTGTTTACGATAGCTTAGCAACCAATAGATAAAATAAATCTTGCTTCCCCGATCAAGACTATTTATAGACACGCAAATAATAAATTGTATTCATACATTTATATCATGAAATAAATAAAATAAAGGAAATTAAAGCATGTTAAATTGTTTTACAAGCATGTAACAGCTGTTTCAAAACTGTACTGGTCAGTGGTAATTAAAATCCGTTTTTCAAGAACACGAAGAAAAAGAAAAATGTTAAATAAAAAAAGGCAAACTAGAAACTTTTTTTAATTGAAATACTTATTGAAAAAATAAGAAATTATCAAAAAATATATATAGATCTGTACATGTAGTCTATTAAAAGGTATGTTGTTTATAGAATATGTAAATATTTATTTCAGAGAGCCGAAAATAAAATGAAAGAAAAATATGGAATGCTTAAGAACATTGGATTTAATACTGAAAAACATGAAACATTAACACTGAATGAAATAAATTTTAGCCAAATTGAAATCAACTTATTTACAAATGGGGTTTTGTTTGAACTAGATCAGTTACGCAGACAGCATGGAACGTCACTTCGTTATCTTCTTAAATGGTCATTTCAGCTTCTGTCAATTAAAGACTACCTATGTGATAACAATATTCGAAAGCTTAACTTTGGTTTGCGTAAACTTTACAAAGTAAAATTGAACCTGTCCAAAACAAGAAACGGGACTTACCACAACAGAAAAAATGAGTTCCGCCATAAAGTTTACTGTAACTATCCAAATGAAATTATTGTTGACAGCAACGAATCAACAGAAAATAGTACTGTAAATAAGGAAACTTTTACGAAATTAGAAAATGCTTTCAATAAAGTAACAATACAGAGCAAAGTTACAAAAACAGAGAATACAAAATTAAAGATAGAAAATATCAACCGGGAAAAGATAATACAAAACCTAGAGAAAAATTGAAAATGTCTACCAATGCAAAAAAAAATAACCATGAATCTACTATGAAAAGAGACGCAAAAAAGAATATACACGTCCTAAAAACAAATATAAAATCCTTAGAAAAAAGGTTGCTGCTTGAAAAAATGCATATTAAAACAGTTAAAACCATATGCAGAATGGAGAAGAAAAGGCTGAATTGAAAAATAAAGTATTGGGAAGGTATTGCCAATAAAACCCGTCACGAAAAGCTAACAGCAATCAGCACTCAAGAAATACAGATACAAGAACTCAGAAAAAAAATAAAGGTTAATGAAGACGAAATTAAAAAATATTCAAAAATAGTAAATGAGCAAGCAGAGCAGATTGATTATCTTACAGATTTAAATGACTGTACAATTGATCTTACTACTGAATCCAAAAATGGTCAATATACTTTTAACAGTCAAACAGATTAGTGTGTAATGGACCTTCTTGACTGTGGACTTTCATTTTAGAAAGTTGGACCAGCAATTAAAAATGTTTTATGTATGTGCGGATTAAGATCAAAAGACGACCGATATCCTAAAAAGGATTATGCTTCTAATTGTAATATGAGGCGTTTAGCAATATCTCAAGTACAGACTGCAGAAATTTGTACAGCAGCTGCTAATCAGACATTGTACACCGATGAAACTCGAAAGTTTGGAGAAACATTTTCTTCTTTCATTACAACGGATGAGAATAAGACTCCTTTTCTACTTGGCCTACAGCAGATGTCAAACAAAGCTGCCCAGACACAATTAGATACTTTAAAAAGTATTCTTAATGACATTGAAACCAGGATTAAGTGTCTAGTTGATCAGAACTTACAAACATCCACATCATTTAATATACTAAAAAACATTAAATATACAATGTCTGATAGAGCTGCTACAGAGATAGTTTCTAATCAGCTTTTAAAGGACTACCGAGAGAAACTTTTGAAGGAACATGTAGAAAAGTACGATGATTTGCCTGATGTTGAAAAAGATATTCTATCGCGTATGTACAACTTTTTCTGTGGTCTACATCTAACAGTTAATATTGCAGATGTTATAAACAAAGTGTTCACGCAAACCAAAAATATCGAAGATTTTGATAGCGATTTTAGTCATGAAAAAGCAGGTGAGGCCGATATTCTTAGAGCTTTAAGATGCGTTTGCAAGGCTTTCGCAGTTGGTGGTGATGAAAAATGCGGCACATCTCTTGAATTCAAAACTTATCTGAATCGTAATGATATAAAAACTGTAGATATCAAACCATTTCACGGAAATCGTTTTAATATTGTTTTTCATAATGGTGGTACAGCTTTTAATTTACGAGATTACATTCATAAATTTTTGACAGAAGTTAAGTCTGAAGGACATGTATCCAAGTTAAACGGTTTGTTGACAGCTGTTCTGAAATCCATCAAAGTCCCAGAAATAATTACAGGATTTCGTGCACTTGGTATATTCAACAAATTTATAACTACTCCTCTATTGAAAGTTCTAGAGAACAAATCTACCCATATCTTTGATATGAACCAACGATACCAAACTTTGGTCACTTATCTTGAGAACGTATCTGTTGACCTTGAACGTACACAGGAACTATTGACAGGAGAGTATGTACCTTTCCCAGATATCGCCATAAAAAAAGATGATGTTTTGGCTTCTTTGGTGCATAGCGAAAATGATGCGCCCTGCGCAGCTCTTCTTGTTGAAATGTGCTCATCTGTTTGTAAGGCTTTGAAAGATAAGGTTGCTGACCATTTAGAAGATGGGCAATTTTCCGGAAACCACGAAACTGACCGTGAGCAATTTTCATCAGTTTTGCCCCACAATAAATTGCCAGAGAGGGTGTTTGGGCAGTTGGACTGGTTACTGACACACCGAACTAACGCAAGTAAGATAGCAAATGAGGCACATATCATGTACAGCATGAATCGGACAGCCAACTGGTTGCAACAAAAAGACGACGAAAAAGTCGAGGAACTCATTTCATGGTCCAAAAAAATTGTGAAAAGTATGAAAGAAACTGAAAAACTAAGAATACAAGAACTCGATTCAAAATTAGGACTAATCAGCATCGATAAGGAAAACAGAACCAAAGCTTTGGCAGCAAAATCAAAGGACAGAAAAGAGTCTTTGACACAGGAAATTGTGAAACTTGGCTTTTGGGATAAAAAGGGTGTTGTAAATGCTAAGTTCAAGAAATTAAAGACACAAACAGCTAAACGTAATGCGTTAAAAACTCAAATCAATTTCAGGAACTATGTTTTGGAACAAAAAGCAGACATAAAATATTTCCGAGTCACCAAATACCAAAGACAAACTGTCACAATTAATCAGTTGAAAACAAACTTATTGACTCTGATTTCCATGACAACGAACAACTGTGAAAGTAGAGGTAAATATATATTTTGTTTTTCGTTTAAAATGTTTAAAACATTTTTTTGGAAATTCAAATTTCAAAATATAAAATTAAATCGAAACAAATACTTGTAAAAAAACATTACGACTTTAACATTGGTTTTTGCTGCTTCGCTGCTAGGTTAACAAATATTAAGAGACGGACCAATTACAGGATTAGGTGTAATTCATCTAGCACTATATAAATCAAACTTAGTGTGTCGTGTTTATCGAGCACATCGCAGGTTTCATATCCATGTTTATGTTTTTTTTTATATATATTTGTAATAGTTGCCACTGTTCGTTAAACACCGCATCATTTTCAGACCTGCATATATATTGGTAATCGCACTTTTAACTAGATTGTACCTGATGAATATTATATCAGATTCTCAAAGGTCTCAAGAAATACAGCGATCAATGAATATATATATATATATATAACTCGTCTAAACATCAACCCAACAATGTTAGATCTGTAAATTTGCTTTCGCAAATGTTTTGTTCTTCCCTCGCCGGGATTCGAACCCATGCTACTGTGATATCGTGACACCAAATCGCCTGCACTGCAGCCGTCCCGCTAGACCACACGACCACCTGGGCTCTCAAAAAAAGAGCTTTCGGTGGGCATGTGTTACCTTTCCACGTCAGTTTTAATCTAGCGGCGTACTACAGTACATGATATATAAGGCATGAAGATGTTATTGTTACAGATCAGCTAAATTATCTATAGTAAAGGATCAAGTATATATATATACAACTCGTCTAAACATCAACCCAACAATGTTAGATCTGTAAATTTGCTTTCGCAAATTTTTGGTTCTTCCCTCGCCGGGATTCGAACCCATGCTACTGTGATATCGTGACACCAAATCGCCTGCACTGCAGCCGTCTCGCTAGACCACACGACCACCTGGGCTCTCAAAAAAAGAGCTTTCGCTGGCCGTGTGTTACCTTTCCACTTCAGTTTTAATCTAGCGGCGTACTACAGTACATGATATATAAGGCATGAAGATGTTATTGTTACAGATCAGCTAAATTATCTATAGTAAAGGATCCTACAAATTAATGTAATATACAGTCACAGAAAAGAATTATATTTAAAAGTACGTCTGAGTCAGTGACAACTCTACAACAGATGTATCCATCGGATCGCCATCAATGATGGTGATACATGGCTGTGTACATAATGTATATACAACTCGTCTAAACATCAACCCAACAATGTTAGATCTGTAAATTTGCTTTCACAAATTTTTGGTTCTTCCCTAGCCGGGATTCGAACCCATGCTACTGTGATATCGTGACACCAAATCGCCTGCACTGCAGCTGTCCCGCTAGACCACACGACCACCTGGGCTCTCAAAAAAAGAGCTTTCGCTGGCCGTGTGTTACCTTTCCACGTCAGTTTTAATCTAGCGGCGTACTACAGTACATGATATATAAGGCATGAAGATGTTATTGTTACAGATCAGCTAAATTATCTATAGTAAAGGATCCTACAAATTAATGTAATATACAGTCACAGAAAATAATTATATTTATAAGTACGTCTGAGTCAGTGACAACTCTACAACAGATGTATCCATCGGATTGCCATCAATGATGGTGATACATGGCTGTGTACATAATGTATATACAACTCGTCTAAGCATCAATCCAACAATGTTAGATCTGTAAATTTGCTTTCGCAAATTTTTGGTTCTTCCCTCGCCGGGATTCGAACCCATGCTACTGTGATATCGTGACACCAAATCGCCTGCACTGCATCCGTCCCGCTAGACCACACGACCACATGGGCTCTCAAAAAAAACTTTCGCTGGCCGTGTGTTACCTTTCCACGTCAGTTTTAATCTAGCGGCGTACTACAGTACATGATATATAAGGCATGAAGATGTTATTGTTACAGATCAGCTAAATTATCTATAGTAAAGGATCCTACAAATTAATGTAATATACAGCCACAGAAAATAATTATATTTATAAGTAAGTCTGAGTCAGTGACAACTCTACAACAGATGTATCCATCGGATCGCCATCAATGATGGTGATACATGGCTGTGTACATAATGTATATACAACTCGTCTAAACATCAACCCAACAATGTTAGATCTGTAAATTTGCTTTCGCAAATTTTTGGTTCTTCCCTCGCCGGGATTCGAACCCATGCTACTGTTTGACAAATAATTGAAAATGACGACAGAAATATGTTAATCTTAATCGAGTATTACAATTTTATATGTAGAAAACAGAAGTGAGGAATAAAAGTGAACGAGTGAGAAGAGGAATCTGCTAGTGATTTAAGACAAGGTGTAAACTCAAACAATATGAGTAAATTTGATCTTAAGCTTCCAGAGTCAATAAACTCATTCATTCAAATCCCCTGATATTAGTTGAAGAAGTCGCTATGTTCGGCCTTGTCTTGTTTATCCATTCGTATACCCGGTACACTTATATTGAGAATTGTTCTCCATATGTTACTTAATACAGTGAGTTTAATAGTATCTTCTCTAAGTAGATAAAATGTTATTCTGTCTCCATAATACAAACGTAATGAAGATATTGCATCTTTTATAACCCTGCCAAATTGTTTTATAAAAATATGAAGCTATCCACCAAAGTATAAATGAAGTGGATGTAAAAATAATAGACAACCGTAAGTCCTTCAACAATGAAGAAAAACCCATAACTTATAGTAGGCTATAAAAAGCCCAACATCACAGTAATAGGAAACAAATAGATTGAAAAAACAATTTCAGATGTATAATTTACTTCATAATTTTATGTAATCAATTTCACGATTCGATTTCATGGACCATTCATGGAATTAAAATGAAAAGAGTTACTTCCCATTCAAGAAATGATTTTGGTGAAAGTTATGCACAGTTGAAGTTGTCTATATATAATAATTCATATTATACACGTCTCAAAACATGAACTAATAGATATTCAAGCAATGCTGTTTATTATTATAAACATGTCCAATTATTTGCAAATGCCAGTTTTTCACATCCTTTTAGCGTTTTTGGAAAGTCAGTATTTCTTTGAAGTATATCATTTTTTTCATCGTTTCAACAAGATAATGTGTACAAGAAGTATCCTCAATAAGACTATGGTTGGTATTCCATATTCCATCGTATTTAATGCATGATCGGTAATGATGTAGTCATATAAAAATAAAGTAAAGCATATTTTTCAGAAAATAGAAATATGGCAGAAAAAAATGCACTTGCATGAAAATCATACATATGCTTAAGGTCAAAGGTCAAACAAGAATATAAAAATGTATGCCTCATTAAATTTGTACTATGGGGTACAATCAAATAATATATACTTTATGTGTATTTATTATAAAATATCCCACAGAGTTCCTGATTGTAGACGAAACGCGCGTCTGGCGTATATACTAAATTTAGTCCTGGTATCTATGATGAGTTTATATGTAATTAACTAGCTATTACGAGTATTTGCTTTACAATTTGAATGTATAAAATGAGTCCAACATCATAATTGTTTATTTTATAAAACATTTGAGATCTGAATATCTAACTTGATTGTGTTTGTTGAATATGTCTGGTATACATCCGGTTTCTCTGGAAACATTTGAACTAAATACTGATATTATATTTAATAACAATGCACTTTGCAATACTAAATAATAGCAAACTGAAGTAGCAATTAACTATATTAAGTAGCTATGTCCGGTTTGTTTTGAATCTAACAAAATCAAATCTAATAGAGGAGGGCGGTGATTAATTTTCTTTACCATAACACATGACTATGATAGAAAAGACGTTAAAATTTGACAAAATCCGATGAGAATTACAAATACAACATCAAACTAAATACATGAATTTGGGATAGATAAGTACCGTGACACGTCTTATAGTAATGCGAATTCACACTCATCAAAACAGTCACAATCGGGAATAAGCCACGTTCGGTAATTAAAAGATTAGACGACGTAATGACAAACCACAAATTGTTTTTGTACTCTTAGGAATCACAGTGTATGTCAAAATTCAGTAAAGACTCGTTTAAATTGCATTTAATTGATATATCCAACAACAATTATCGATAGCTTTATCTTCATGATATTTTTTCGTTAAACAATCAAGAATTGTCTTAATATATCATCCAAAATTTACCCAAAGAAATTTACTTTGAAAACATTAAATGTTAAAAGTAATAACTGTCCTTTCCTAGATTTAGATATTTAAGTTTTGCACGGGAAACTCCACATTACATTTACGACTAAAGAGACGACTTGTCGCTCCCTATTGTTAATTTTCCTTTTTTTGATGTTGATGATTATTTAGCAGTATCTTAAGGTGTTTATCTATTAATACTCAATCTCTATGCCTGTGTTTGTTGTGACGTTTTTTTATTTTAATGAACGTAATCTCTGTATCGACGTCCTTTCACCAGATATGATGTCACATTTTCAAATCGACGTCCATTTTAGCTTCTCTAATCGAAGTCTGATTGATTACTGGACTTACAATTATACATGTTCATATGTTGTAGGGTTCAAGATTATGACAACTTAATTTTGAAACATTTATACATATTATCGTTTGATTTTTTCAACCAGAAATAGGTAACATGCATATTATTATAATTAATATTTATCTTGCCAAAAGGTTAGTCCAATCGATCTACATTGTAGTATATGTCATAACTATTCATATTAATGAATGTCACGCATGTACGTGTAAGTCAATGTAAATACGCCGTTACTACAATTCCCTTTTCTTTCGTGATTTTTTAATGTCAGTTTATTGTCGATTTATGAGTCTGGTATCTTTCGTCCATCTTTTAGAGGAGCTAACAATTGGACGTTGATTACATAAAAGGACGGCTCATAAAATTTGTATTCACTCCTTTCTGATTCATAATGAACCCTTTGATATGGTGTCTTGTCTTTTTCGAGGTGTAACGGTTTTTCATTTTCCTGCACAATGTATCTAACTAATGTAACGTAACAATATCTTGTATATCAACATTTTGCATGTATTGAAAATGAAATTTTGATTTAATTGTATTTAATATATGTACAAGAAGAAATGTATTTTCTTAAATAGAAAATATATGATTGTTACTAACCAATAAGATATAAAGACTAAAGACCATAACATACATTATATTAGCTTGTTTCAACATATTAACTTGTTACATCATATTAACTTGTTATAACATATTAACTTGTTACAACATATTAACTTGTTGAAACATATTAACTCGTTACAACATATTAACTTGTTACAACATACTAACTTGTTACAACATATTAACTTGTTATAACATATTCACTTGTTACAACATATTACCTTATTACAACATATTAACTTGTTACAAATTAAAATATTAACATGTTACAACATATAAAATATCATTTCGATATGAATTAAATGTATTTAGTATATTTCAGGAGTGTTAGCTCATATTCACGCATAATTTTTATAATCTATGAATAATCACCATAACTCGATAATCCTCGAGATTGCATGCGTTCAATTTATAAAAAATAGAGTACCATTTTATGCTGATAAATATTCTTTCGAGACACCCATATGAGTCTCTATTTATAACTGTTTTTTTCACTCCAAAAATATGTTATATAGCATGCAACTGCATTTATTTGTTTGACCAACAATCGTGCTGGTAATTTGTTTATCATGCATTCAGTTATAGGCTGCTACTGCATATTCATAGGTTTTTATTAATACATCTAAGCATCGATTACGTAACTATATATAATGGTGTGTTGTATTATATATGCCTCACTGGTTTTTCTATCCTGTGGTGTTTGTCATATTTGGTTTATGTTCGTTGTTGTGTTGGAGTTTGCATGTTGTGTCGACTATAATATTAATTGTGTATGCGTTTCTCTGCGATGAATGTTATTACGGTTGGATCTTTTTTTAAATCCTGTACCATGTCAAGAATACGGCTGTTGTTTTATAATAGGTTGTGTCTATGTTTGTTTGCGTTTGTTTTTTGTTGCACTTCAGTCTTCCTGTTGTTCCTTTTCGTTTATTGTTGATGTGTTTCCCTTCGACAATATTACGAGTTTAATTATTGCGATTTATAAAAAAATCTACATAAAGATGTATCTTTCTGTTATCAAAATGCGAGTTCTTATTATTGCGATACTCATCTAGTCGCATAATTTGCATTAATAAAAATCTCGCAATTATTTCTCAATATGTAGTATGCATTAAAAATCAAGGTTTTTATGGTAAAGTGGTTTTAGTAAAACTACATATATAATAAGAAAGACTTCTAAACTGTATGAATTTGTATTGATGACTAAAGTACAAGATGACGTCATAAGTACACGACGTTGGATATACAATAAACTCGCGTTACGTTAACGTTCATAAATCAGAGGCAGCTTTAAAGACTAATAGTGGTTAAACGTGTGAAAAAATAAATGATACCAGATGCATAAAGGGAAAAAACACTATGCAAAACATCAAAAATTACAAAACCAGCCACTTTGTCTTCAAATATTAATTATTTGTGTCTTTCACAAACTAGTGTGACCGTTGAATCTGAGCCGATATCAACTACCTCATTTGGCTCTTTCAATAAACAGCCATTGTCTGACTCCCAAACTTAAAACCACATTAATGATATCATTCCTGAAATGGCAGCTGATGATGATGATGATGATGATGGTATGGATGATTTATTGATATCCCTTGAAGATCCAAGATGTATACCAAAACAGTAAAACTCAGTTAAACCTGCTAGTATTAACCAGAAAGCTATGCTAGTTCCGGTATTTAATAACTGGTCAAATTTTACTGTCAATTACAATTGTATTCAGAAGAATTAATGAAAAACAAAGTGTATCAAAAATTTATTCATCGTTAAATTGTTAAGTCTGCAAAGAACTATAGTTAAATGTTTCAATTGAATTTGAATTGATGGCATATTATTTATGAATTAACTTTTAAGTCTCATGATATTTTTTGTGTTGGAATAAATAATCATCACATATTTCGTTCAATATGGCCAAAACAAATATTACATTGTACATCTTAAAAGAATTTTCAAATATTTAGAAAAGAACATATTTGGTGAACAAGTCAAAGAAACAATTAATGTACTGCCATCAAGATAAAGTCTTAAAAAATACGGATTCTTTTGAACTGACAATATTTGCGAATTAATAATATAACAATTGTAGCATTTGTATGAGGTCGACACAGGATATATCACCTAAAGAAGAGTACCGACTTCAGACTTCGTCCTCAGTCGATATACTTCTTTCAAGTCGAATTATCGTTGCAGCTATGTTTATGCTTTATCTTACAATATAGTTTGTCAGTGTTGTGTAGTTTTGTAATTTTGACAACATTGCGAATGAGAATGGTTTATTTGTACGTTTCGGAGTTTTTGCGTTTATTTTCGCTGAACTAGTATACATTATTGTTGTTTGTAAGCCAGCTGATGCCTAGCTCTGAATGCATACTTTCTCGATACATTGAAGTCCCATTGTTGGCATAAAGCTGTTTTATGCAATTAGGTCGGATGTTGTCTCTTAGACACATTACCATTCTCTATCACACGGTTAGTCTGCAAATCGTTCAAATTAAAAAAAAAATGAAAAAATGAAAAAAAACAATATGGTTTCAAGACCTATTGGCCAGTATCAAAACATAAAACGAAGTCGCTAAACACAAACAAAAATCACATTGAACCAAAATAGTCCGAGGCTGAATTGTAAGAAGCAATCCGAATACCAACTAATCGTTGAATTAGCAATCCACCAAACTCTACAATATGATCATACCAAATTCCTTTGATGTTTCAGATAATTGGATTTGTTTTAGATAATTTTATTTCATGGCGCAACTTATGATAATATGAATAATTATAAGAGGAATTAGAATGATTTCCAATGAGACAACTTCCACAAGAAACCAAACAACAAAGACAATATCAAATAAAGGTCACATTAAGGCCTTCAACATAAAATAAATCCCATATTACATAGGCAGCTGTTCATGGCCCCGAAACCCTTCTCTCTTTAGTGAAAAACAATGAATATTAATGTCATATATAATGAATCAAACTTTGATGAGACGATCAAAGTTGTTAATTTTTCGCCTCGACAATATCATGAATATATGTGTAAATTTTGGCAGCATAAATTATCGATACATTGTGTGTTTTCATCTGGGCAATTATCACGCTTTTATCTGTACTTTGATCTTGTAATGTGTATGGTTTTTTTTGTAAGGCGGTGTTCCTGTTCATTTCTGATGGTGTGTTTATTTTCAGAGTCTTTTACTTTGTCTGGTGTGATTAGTTTAAATCAAACATGTAAATAAGCATTTCTCAAAAAGATATTTTCATGTTTAAATCTTACTTAAGTAGAAAAGATATAGTTTCAAAAGTGAAAACTAATTAATGACAGATAAGATTTTACATCTTAAAAAAGATATGTGTTTAGGAAATTAATTTAACGATGATAAAACGTATGTGTTATGGTTATTCTTGTTATTACATGCTGTGTCATGTATGTTTAATCCATATAGCTTACGTCATAATGATAACATAAACAGAATACAACTTTATTTAATCATTTATTGGAAGAGAATCACAATTTATATTTTCCTGATCATCATGACAGATCTTGATATAATACCATTCCAATGCATCTTTCCAAAAGGTATGTTAAGGTTTGCATTCCAACAACCATGATACCACCAAGGTCCTTGATAATAAGAGGCACAATGGCTGTTATTTGAATCATTGTCCTGATCTTTAGCACTAAACTTATATCCATTATGTTTTGTCAACATATCCCCTGAAAGTAAATGAAACAATTGTGATTAAAATACAAAAAGCTTAATAACACAAAACACAAAGAGTGTGTAGTATGTAACTGTTGATCCCAAGTAATAATGTCCAGGATATATAGAGACGACATGGACAGTGTGTAATGCAGTTAAAAACTATACGTCGAAAAAGTACGTTTATGAAATGACTGCCATTGTTCATTGTAAGACTGGACATATTTGAAAATGTCAGAACAATGGTTACCAAGTGTGTAGTCACGTATCTGAAGAAAAAATCACCATCTATTTTTGTTGTTAGTTAAACTTTTGTTGATTTGGTTTGTAACAAAAAGCTAAACGCTCAACAAAAAATAACCAAATAACAAACAATCACGCGATTAATGAGAACGTTGCATGTCTTCTAACGAACCACAGATCTCTTTAATGTACATGTCATATACACATTGTTTAAAAGTTTTCTCGTTGGCAATCATACCAATGATGTGACATCTTCTTATATCTAATTTTACATAAACTTGATAAAACGTTAACACTTTTATAATTCTGTAGGGGAATAATTTTATCGGTTTACTTGTTGATAGAAGATATTCAATTTAATGTTATGTTTGGACAAAGATACATCGTATGGATCAACCAATTCGGATGGTGTTCATAAAATTTACGGAGTGTCATTTTTAATCTGTCCTCCTCATAACTTTGTTTGAGCAGTTTCTGCGTTAGGATTTACAACAAATGCAACAGGTCAACATACATTCAGTTATATTAGCAATACATTTGAATATATATATATATATTTATTTATAACAATAAACATTGTTGTATCATAGTTCGTTTCTGTGTGTGTAGCATTTTTACGTTGTGTTTCCGTTGTGTCGTTTGTTTTCTCCTATTTTTGAGTGTGAATTCACATTACTATAAGACGTGTCACGGTACTTTTCTATCCCAAATTCATGTATTTGGTTTTGATGTTATATTGGGTATTCTCATCGGATTTTGTCTAATGCTTGGTCCGTTGCTGTGTGTGTTACATTTTAATGTTGTGTCGTTGTTCTCCTCTTATATTTAATGCGTTTCCCTCAGTTTTAGTTTGTAACCCCGATTTTGTTTTTTGTCCATAGATTTATGAATTTTGAACAGCGGTATACTACTGTTGCCTTTATTTGTATATCTATTTTTAATATTTATATGAATAGAAAAGAAACAAAAAATACGGAAGAAAATATATATAGAGTTAAATGTTTATGTATCACTGAGTGGCCCTTGAGAATTTTATAAAAAAAAGGAAGAGGTAATAATATCCGGTAAGATTTGCAGTACATAATAAATTGTGCTATCAGATACAATAATATTTTATGTTAGTTTTGACAATAAGTATCTGTATAAAAACAAATGACAAATTGAATTATAAAAATAAATTTTTAAAGGCATTTCACATGGTATCAAAGTGCTATTGTCTCTTATTTTTGACTACCATTATTTTTCGTTCTAAATTACATATCATAGCTTTTCTTTAATGGCACTGATTAGTGAAATTTCTTTTGAAAATCATCTACTGTTATATATATATTGTTTTATGTATAGAAATATCATATTATATGGGTCACCGTTTCGAACTCTTGACATATCCCCAAAAATGAAATTCAACTTATTCAATGGTAGGCTTACCCCACCAGATAAGAACCAATATTGATAATCAATATCTTTTTTTAAAAGTTTGGATAATCTCACAATTCCACAGAATATGTTTAATAATTTCATCTTTTAATTTACAAAAAGTACATAGCGGGTTATCGATCAGTTTGATTTTACATAACCATTTATGTGTGGCAAGAATTCTATGGTTGATTATGTATTGAAGTCACTGTAGTTTAGTATTGACAGGTCAAAGTAGTTTGAAAATGTCTTTCCAAATGAGATCTTCATCTAATATTTAACTCTACTGCAAATGTCCTGTTGGAGTCACATTGTTACTAATGAGTATTTTGTACATAACTTTTTCTATTTTAAAAAAAGACTTGTAAGCACAACATAACTTATATGTTGTTTTTTTTTTTAATAATTTCCTGTTTCTTAATAGCTTAAATAACACTAATGTATTCCTAAAAAAATACGTTGATATGATAAATATAATAATCTATTTAAAAAAAAAACTTGTAAGCAAGCTGTAATAAACAAAGAACATAACTTATATGGATTTTTTTGTAATAATTTGCTGTATGAAATAAAACATCCATTTTCATCTATTACATCATTAAGATATTGTAAACTATGATTTAACCAATGTTGATAAAAAGAACAGATTGATTACCAATTCTGATTATTTTATTAAATCAAATAGGACTTGATAAACAATATTTGTAGTCCTTATTTCTTTCTTTATCAGTAATCATTTCCAATGTCCTGAATACATCTTTCCAAAAACTGTTTAAATATATAAACTAACTTTTTTGATATAGTGAATTCCACAATTAAAAAGTACATGTAATATTAATATTGTTTAAAAGTTGTCGCATTGACAACTATACCACTGATTGAACTTTTATTCCTTTATTTTGTATACATGATATACTTTAAATAGAGTTCATTTAACCTTTAAATTATGTAGCGGATTACTCTTATCGGGTTGCTGGTTGATGGAGGATATGGGAATTAATGTTATATAAAATATTGACGTTAATACTTATTTACCTGCGTTTCCTGAATAATTACCGACTGTTAACTTGTACTTTGAAGCAGCGTCTCCAATACTGAAAATTCTGTAAACAGCATATTTCTTGTTATAACTTGTATCAACCATATTTATCCTGAGTTCGTTTTTTCCACTGTCTGTCAGGGTATGCACGTAATTGTTTCCTACATTTACAAAGAAAGACAGTGTTCATTAATAGGAAAAATACACAAACGATACCAATAGGACATTCAGAAATTTTGGTCAACGAAACATGACAACCAAAGACAAAACAAAAACAAACGATAAAATGACCAGGTCCAGTAAACACAGAAGATGTGGCGTTGGAAACTGTTTCTCTCATTATTTTATACGCTATTCAGAACACCGTAATCCTTCTTTATAAATGCTCGGCAAACAAATGTCTTCTGTTTTTTATAACGGTCACATTTGTACATGTCGTCACAATAACAATTTCAGAGGAAAGATAGAAACTTGGACGTCATAATTGATTTCGACAAATGACAAACTGAGAAAAAACGATTGATTACATAAACAAAAATAACAGTTATTATTTTTTGTAGAGAAACATGTGAGTGTTTTGTACACAATTAAAAAAGTTAACATGTTTATAAAACCTTGATAGATCAACAAAATGATCAATATATTGTACGTATAAATCATTCATATTGCATTATTTTCGGTATGATCTTTTAATGCATTAAATAGATTAAAGAAAATCACTAACGTAAGTAAAAAAAGCATAAAATTATGAAGCTGGTATCTTAATCTTGTTACTGATAATGAATATTTGATCTGATAGTCTACCATAAAAGTTGTTTTTTTTCAAATAAGAAATCATATAATATTTTAGTTGAAAAACTACTATTTTGAAAACATGCAATACTACATTTTTTCCCTGCGAAATATGTATTTTTTTTTACAATCACGTATTAGAAAAAGAACTATTGTAACAAGGCCAAACTATGAAAATTTAAATGTACAGACCAAACCAGAATTCTCCATTTATGTTACCAAACCCATTTTCACATTCCAACCAGTTCTGATTAAAGTCAACTGATCCATCAAATCTTTTCTGAATAACCTAAATAGCATGAATACATATATAATGTGAAATATTATATAATAATAGGTATACATCAATCATTTTCACTTATTGTGTTAACACATGCATACATGTTTGTTTTAAATTGTTACGTTGAAACACATTTGCATAGATAAGGTAATCACTATTGGTGTACTAAGCATTATAGTTCTTTAAAATGCGAACCGTAATAAGGATTTCATAATATGTCAGTGTTTACTACGTTTCTACTGTATGTCTTGAAGGATTAGAAAAAAAAAGAAGTCTGAGTTTCCTGGCACAAATTGTGAAAATATACATGTGTCAATTTTTTTAAACTGACATTGTAAGCATATAAATCGTGTTAATTACAATACAAAACTAGAAACAAAGTTTGACGTACTGTCCATCCTCCGCCGTCTGTAGACATATCACAATAAGCCTGGACAGACTTTCCGCCGTTGGGATATATTGTGTATACACCACTTTCCAGCGCCTGATTGCTGTTCTTTTGTATATCTGTGCAGTCTCTATTCTTTCTCTCTTGATTTGATTCTGTATCTTAAAAAATAAACCACACGACGGCATCACGATTGGTAATTTGTTAAAACAAAATATAGTATTTTTGTAATAAAAATAAATATGAATAAAAAACAAACGCTTTTAAAATTGTTACACGATGATGACTGCTGTACCCATATTTTAACTATTTTATTTATTATGTCTGTTTAGTTAACGCATCATTGTAAATATACGGAATGAGACTGTCATCAAAGTGAGACGGTTAGCGCTATAAAACCATGTTTAATCCACCATTTTCTACATTTGAAAATGCCTGTACCAAGTCAGGAATATGATAGTTCTTGTCCAGTCGATTTGATGTGTTTTGTTATTTGATTTTGCCATGTGATTATGGACTTTCCGAATTGATTTTCCTCTAAGTTCAGTATTTTTGTGATTTTACTTTTAATTTCATATTTCGTATTTCTGTCATCTCTTCGTTATCTGTAATATCTAGTATTGCTTTCAATATCAGGTAGAAAATCCTTAGTATTTCAAAAATTCTAAGTTTGGTTGTCAGTTAATTTATAATTATGAACATATCGATGACAACTCAAGTCAACACAGAAGTTCTGACTACTGGATTGGTGATACCCTTGGGGAAATAAATCTCCAACAGCAGTGGCATCGACCCAGTGGTAGTAAATGAACTTATCATAGATACCAGAAATTTTATATTTACGACAGACGCGAGTTTCGTCTAAAAAAGACTCATCAGTGACGCTCGATCAAAAATATTAAAAAGGCCAAATAAAGTACGAAGTTGAAGAGCATTGAGGACCCAAAAATTCCTAAAAGTTTTGTCAAATACAGCAAGGTAATCTATTCCTGAGGAAGAAAGTCCTTAGTATTTCAAAAATTCTAAGTTTTGTTATTAGTTAAATTTATAATTATGAACATATCAATGAATACTCAAGTGAAAACAGAAGTGCTGACTACTTGGTTGGTGATACCCTCGGGGAAATAGATCTCCATCAGCAAAAGACTGATCAGTGACGCTCGAATTATGTTTCCCTTCATGCAAATTTAACACATGGCCCTTTTTAAATTTTTTATTCGAGCGTCACTGATGAGTCTTTTGCAACGAAACGCACGTCTGGCGTAAATATAAAATTTCAATCCTGGTATATATGATGAGTTTATTCATGATCTTTTAAAATGTGCACACATATCCTGTTGAATGATTAAAATAAATTTTGCGTCGAGTCATGAGACAACATGTGTAATTCATGTTTAGGACGAGACTATAAGTTAAGCATCATTTAAGCCATAACAATTATTCTCTCCTTTCAGACAATCGCTTTTGATAGCTATATTTTTTTTCCATTTCTTTAGAATTGTGTTATTTTGATTTGTCGTTGAGATTTTAGTCAATGGTAACACATTATATGTAAAGTCACTTGTAAGCTGCACTTTTGATTGGATAAAAAACCAACTGTCAATCCCTATCAATTAAATTTGCGTTCAAGTGTACCTGTCACATGCAGGATTAAAACTAACAACATCAGTGTTGACCATCGAGACCCCTGTGTTGCGTTCGCCAGGAACGGTGAACAGATGTTTTTAAACACAACCGATGGCCATTACAGTTTGCCAATTAAACTGATCTTCAGATATATAAAAAATGGATCTTTTAGATTATTGATTTAATACTAAACAGAACACAATAAACTTGCGGAAAAGATGGCATGCAAAACAAGTTTGAATACCAAACTGCTATAACATTAACAAAATGTTGTTGCTTGGAAAAATTAATTCAAACAGAATGACATATTATGACTCTTGTAGAATAAATTTGATATTGAAGTTTATTTTTACAGAATTTGAAATATAGTTTGCACATGTTGTTATGAAAGGGCATACATAGACAGTGGACATGACGTAAGTATCTTCTCGGCCATATGTTGTTATGAAATGTGACTACCTAGACAGTGGATATGGTGTAAGTATCTTCTCGAACATATGTTGATTTTGAGGTTAGAGGAAATAGAAAAATACTTCTATGCAATTGGCATAATTATAACTTGCTACAGTTGCACAGTATGAAAAGCACTATATAATCATAAAGCTACTCTTGTATGTGCAAATGTGTAAGACACACATTTCAACCATTCAAATGAATGCATTGTATACATCACTCAACAACTCCAATGTATACAGCGTAGGGTTTGACGCCAACAAACTAGTTTAACCATGACACATTCTGTATTAGACATGTTCACCATAAGCCGATACCGAAACTGAAACCGAAACCGATACCGAAACCAAAACTAATAGTGAGGAAAATGGTAAACGTTTCTAATTTTGATTAACCCAGGAGTAGTTTACCTTAGCCGTATTTGGCACAACATTTTGGAATTTTGGGTCCTCAATGCTCTTCAACTTTGTATTTGTTTGGCTTTTTGACTATTTTGATCTGAGCGTCACTGATGAGTCTTATGTAGACGAAACGCGCGTCTGACGTATAAAATTATAATCCTGGTACTTTCGACTAGTAACTATCAACCCTTTAAATTCTTAATATTGTTCGAAATTTGAATACATTATATGAAGCATTACTTCAATTAATAATTCTCATGAATCCATAAAAAGCAAAGTTACATTCAACCATTTTTTAATACAATAATGCAAGTAATATACAATTTAAGATGCTGATAAAATTTATTTATGATGTACATTACTCATAAACTTTATGTGGGTTCGTTGCAGGGAAGAGCTCATAGTTCTACAATAGGTGCAATATCATTCTGACTATTTCTATAAAAAGAGCCTCTTATTTATAAATATTTCTTATCTTATAGAATGTTCTAAATAAAATCTTCTCGTAGACAAATTTGCGTTGATTGACGATTATAGCATTTTGATTGCGTAACTGCCTTACATTATGTGGTGTTGCAATAGGAATTTCAGATGGATATATGGTATTGCAAAAGAATTAAAAATCACGAGGAAACGGTAATATCTCGCGTGGAACGATTACATCCATATCACAATGGATTGGGCTCGAAAGTCTTTTCTACATGCAATGAATTGGGAACCTATTCAAAAATTATAAGATTACTCTATTCATTTCAATTTGACCTCTGTTTTTTTGTTAAAAAAACTATGGTACATTTTTAGTAACGAAATTAAAGAAAGGACTTTTCTTAATTTCCCTTTGGAATTTGTTGTTGTTCTTCTCGTTTGTGGGGCTAACATCATTAAATAAAACATTCTAGTCCTCTTAATCCCACATAAAACCAATATGTTTGGTTTTCTTTGTCTCAATATTATTTTGAAAATCGAATATAATTATATCAAAAAAATATAAGCATTATTGTTCACCGCATTTTAGATATTTCCGATAAAGCATTTAATGGAATATATCCAACACTTACGGAATCAACAAGATTTTGTTTGGATGCAAAAATTCATGTAGACCTTTCAATATGTTATATATATCGAGCGCACCAGGTTGAATTTATATTTCAACACGAATTTGTTAACATGTACAAATCGTTCAAAATGACTTCGAAGGTCAATTATAAATTAATTTCTATTGAAAATAATCTTAATACTTTCGTAATTTTTACTCTGTCAATCTTGCTAATCTCGTTTTTGTTTAGTTTCTTCTTTTTCTTTCCTGAAGTACACTGGCAATTGTAAAATATTGCACCTATTCTAGAATTTTGGTTCTTACTTTCGACGAAACTTGTTTCGTAAATAATGCATACCATAAATAAATTTGTATCCACATTTTAATTGTTTATTACTTCCATTACTATATTTAATACTCGTTGAATTTTTTTTTTTAGATAGATTCGTTGTTGAATACAAGTCATACTCCATCTAGTGTATACATATTCAAATTTCAAACAGTATAAAGCAGTAAAAGGGTTGAACTAACTAAACATTATATATTTACGATTTATCTCACTACTATTTTTTGTTTCGGTTTCGTTATCGGCTTATTGTTGACACGTCTATTAAGTCTTGCAGAATTTTACATCTTCAATAATCTACAACAATATTTTATTTGAACCTTTAAACGTTTTTGATGAAAGCGTCACTGCTGGGTAGCGGAAGAGCATTCAACTTGGTAAGCCTGGTATCTCTCGTGGCAGACACACATGTTTGGCATACAACATATTTAGCTTGGTATCTCTCGAGGCAGACACACGTGTCTGGCATACAACAAGTTTAGCTTTATATGTCTCGTGGCAGACACACGTGTCTGGCATACAACATGCTTAGCTTGGTATCTCTCGAGGCAGACACACGTGTCTGGCATACAACATGGTAAGCTTGCTATCTCTCGTGAGTTTGTTTTATAAAACCATCCTCACTATAGACACCGACAACATGGGCATAGCAAACTAGATGTTTATATGATAACACCGTGAGATGGGACCCAAGGGACGTCAATGTGTTTCAAATTTGAAACGGGTTTATAGAAATCTAATAGAGGACATATATTGCAGCTGATATCTGATTATTTAGATTTAGGTTTCTGTAAAGGAGTTTGTCCGGTAAGGGCTGATTTGGCCACAAATTGTATGTTCATCTGATGAAAGATTTTGAAACATTCTAAACACCTAATAGTCTACTTCAGTCGATTCAATTAGGTTATGTGAGAAATTTGAACTCATTTTATCACTAAATATGTTCACATTCAAGCTTAAATATGAAAATTATAACAAATATGCCATAATATGTTACTTTTCAGATGATTTTTTTTTGTTGTTGATTAAAAATGAAAGTGGCCGCATCCGTGTTGACTATACATGTAAATCTTTATATATGTTATGAATTATCATCAAATACAACTTACATTTAAACATAACGCATATGCGGCCCCTTCGATTTTAGACGGAAACCGTCTAAAAATTAACCAAAATGCTAAAATGTCGACGATTTTAGTAATCGGAATGACTTAATGATGCTAGTTCCTGGTAAATGTGCATTGTATTGTCAAAAACAGCCGATATTTATGTAGCAGAAGTATTCCTCTTTTGATAAATAGCTTAAAGTTTACATTTTAACAATTTTGTAAAACTGATATATTTTTGGACCAAAAAGGGTTATTACTGGACCTACTCATTTTGAAAGAATATTTAGAGAACTCTTTGTTATTTAACGAAGCGGTATTGATAGTATACTATCATGTAGTTTCCAATATGTCGAACTAGAACTAGATCTGTCTGACTAATCTTTTTAACACATTTAGGCGAGATGTCGATGATTTTATCGAAACTAATTTCAAGGGCCTATTAAGGAGTTAAGAAGAAATAAGAGAATAAGTGAAAGATTGTGTATCACACTTCATAATAATTCGGTGTTTTCCCCTTGTAATTTATCTTTTGACTACTTTCCTACTTCCTTATTGTGATGAAAGTTAAGAATACAAGTTTCTGCATCAATCGAAAGTAAAGCATTTGGATATGATCCTTGCGTGCACAGAAAAATTATATGTAGATCTCCAGTGCATTTACGTTTTTATATTTGTTAAAAGTAGCATGCATGAATGTAAAACATAACATTGAATGACTAGAAATTAAATTTCTAACTGCTAACACATGTCGCTATTGAGTTAAGACATTACGAATGAATATATTATTACATCTTCTCATGTTTATATATATAAAACAAACCTTTGAAAGTTAGTTATCGAGAGAGATCATCTTTTTAGCATTCTTGTTGAAATTAAAGAAAATAACAAAGTAATATTTACAGGATTAATTGACAGTTACCTTAGCATTATAAAGTTAAGCATAATTTATTCTATTAAAGTTGAAAACCAATTAAAATATGACAAACGTTAATGAAAAAGTTGGTTGAAAACATGAAACTCATCTATATAAAAATATTCGTTATTTTGGTGACAATCATTCAAAAGACAAAAATGAATTAGAATATATGATCGAATGAATTTTTTCCCGCAGTCGTTTATGTGATATTTTTGTCCACCTGTCACCGCTATAGCTGATATTTCAAAAAAAAATAAAAAGAAAAAATTGAAATAAGTACAACCGAACTTCAAAACCAAATCTTTATATTTATGAAAGAATTTAGCAGAGGTTTTAAGTAAGTTATGGGTACTAAATCCCTGACTGGATAATTTACTAGAAATACATAGATTACGTTCATTCAAATCAAAATCGTCACAACAGACACGGGCATAGCAATTGAGTAAGATGGTGCCAAAAAATCATCACCATTAAACAAGAAAAATAACAATAGGGAACGATAAATCGTCCCTTTTGTCGTAAATATTAAAGTGGAGTTTCCAGAGTAAAACTTAAATATCTTAACCTAGAACATCACCGTTATTACCGTCTAATTTTGATCTATTTAAAGTAAGTTTCTTTGGGTAAATTTTAGCAGTTTATTTTAGAAATTATTGATTATTTAAGATAACGGTAAGTGTTGTTGAATTTATCAATTAAACTGGTCGTTGTTGAGGTTGAACATACATTTAAACTATGATTCACAACAGTACAAAAACAATAAATGAATGATTATTTAGAGTTTTCCTTTGTATCGTGCTTGCTTACAAATTTATCACGAAGCATACCTGGTTTGTCAATACAGTCTGTAATGTTGTCCCCGGACCTTCGCCTTTGTAACTCTTCTAACTTATCGACACCATTCCTCAGTTCTTCTACAGTTTCATTAAGGTAAATAATCATCGTGTTAGTATCAGTCAATGCTTGTTGCTGTTCGTTAGTGTTTTCATGTAACATGTTGATATCACATGACAATTGAAGCCTTTCGTTTTCAATTTTATTTGTCAGAAACTGATTTTCACTTTTAAGCGAAGAAATTTCGTTTTCGTGTTTAATAACTCTTTTAAGTACTTCATGCATACTGTTTTTCAACACATTTATGTCCGATTGGATGATTTTCGTCTCCTTTTTCTCCGCCTCTTCAGAACCTTGTGTACTAGGACCATTACCGTTGCAGATACATAACAGAAAAGATAGTATCACTACTACCACGAATTCCATTTCAAAAACGTCTTCTTTAAAATAAGTATTCACAATTTTAAATACACGTAAAAAACAAAACTGTCTGTATCAAAATGAACCAGCGATAGTTTAATGACTTAAATAGAGGGGAAATATTATATGGCACTAGAACTAGTCATGTCTTACTCATCTTCTCATCAAACGCAATTAGAGCGAGATGTTTATCGAAATTAGTTTCAAGGACCTATCAAGAGGTTAATAAGAAATAAAAGAATAAATGGCAGATTGTATGTCAAACACTTCATAATAATTCGGTGTTTTCCCCCTGTAAGTTATCTCTTTTGACTTATAGGTTTTCCTACTTCCTTATTGTGATCAAAGTTAAGAAAAGAAGTATCTGAATACATTGAAAGTGATGCATTCGGACATGATTAATACGTGCACAAAAAATTAAGATGTAAATCTCCAGTGCATTAACGATTTCATATTCGTTAAAGGTAGCATGCACATCATGACGTTTAGTATGTGTTGTTTGAGAAAAGCGGCTATTGTAATGGCATTTATTTGACCCCTCCGTCTTGTGTTTAAGGAAAAGTTGAAATGACTAAGGAGACAATAAATAAAATTGAGAATGGAAATTGAGAATGCGTCAAAGAGACAACAACCCGACCATAGAAAAAACAACAGCAGAAGGTCACCAACAGGGTCTTCAATGTAGCGAGAAACCATGTTAAGAAATTAGATTATATATCAATGTTTTGATAACAAATCAATAAACTTCAAGTTACGTTATCGCCACTAATTCCCGACATAAGGATACACACGTGTCAATCGACTGTAAAATAGACCACGTGATACCATACTGAGAATAAGGTATGTTAAACAGTTACTAACAATAGAATGTTGACCAACTTTTGAAGATGGAGTAAAATACAAGCAACAGTATATGGGCGTTTTTCAATAAAAACGTACTTTCTTGTCCTAGCCACTTTAAAATAAATGTGTTTGATCTTTGCAAGTAATTTTTTGTGCAGTCAGTACATTAGATTAGATATAACATTTTTAAGCAAAGAAACAGTTTTAGAGGGATTGATAATATATTGATTCCTGAATGGTCCAAAACAACCAAAATGGCATGTCCCTACACCGCCTGTTCAACATTCATACTCTAAAATATCGTAAAAAAATGTAGAAATAAACATAAATTTTACTTAATATAAGTTCTTTAATAATTCAAAAGTATGTTTAGAGCCAACATATTTTAATAAACAGCTTTTAGCATAGGATTTTTGATTTTAGAAGGTGTGTCCCTAACACAATGTCCACTACGAAACGAAGTAATTAAAACTTGCTTATAAACAGTTTTATAAAATCAATGTAATTTTTTGTTTGCAAGAGATATAAACATTAGGGTCTTACAAAAGAAGTGATGTTTTTATAACGGCAATTAAACTGTTGGTAAGAAAAATTGAGCACATCAAATGGACCAGAGTGATACCGTATTTTTGTAAATGTCCACTACGAAACGGGTCAAATCTCCTTCAATAACTGGTTTTAAAATTAAGAAAAAAATATCAGTGTACAGCTTGATAACGCTTTGATGAATACAGTCAGTCTTGTTACTATTGCAATATAGGGGTTGTGAGAAAAAAATAAAACATGTGAATACGTCCCCTACGAAACGGTCCCCTACGAAACAAGTTTGGGAGAAAAACGTTTCGTAGTGGACACTACCACTACCATGCAGTCTTTTTTTACTCTTTTTTCAATTATATTCGTGCAAAGCAAATAGCAAAGGTTAGTTTCATGTAATTTTTATTATGTTTTTATTAACATAGAATAGGGTTGATGTTTACTACGAAACTTTTTGTCCACTACGAAACGGTTTTGTCAACTACGAAACGCATCAAATGTCCCCTACGTAACATGAGTTGTACCTTCATATGTGAAGTACTGTCTAATCTTTATCGATAAAAATTGGTTCTCCAATTCAGAAAAAAATGACATTTTTCTAGTATATAAAGTAAACAAACTGGAATGTCTATAGGAAACATTTAAAATTGCAAAAATATGTGTTTTTCGAAGCAGTTTCGTAGGGGACAAAAGTCCCCTACGAAACAGTACACAAATTATGAAAATAATATCATTTTAAAGATGTTTAAGATTGCACTTTTTGTTTACAAACAGGTCTATAATAGAGGTATTCAAAATAACTCTTGAAAATAAATTTTAGACTAGTTGATTTTCCATTTTTTTTAGGTCTGAAAGGAACGCTTTTATTGAAAAACGCCCATATAACTAATGTTCAAGTATCATATATTGATTACGTAGAAAAAGAAAGATGACACACAATTTAAGGGGATCACTTGAACTCTATTAGAAGTAAGATTGGGTACGCGTGAATTGTTAGCTTTCCTGTTATGCCTGAATTACCAGCCATGCGAATGCTCCATCAGTGAAGATGATGAAATCGGGAATATGACACAATCGAGAATATAATTATATCCACTTATGTTTCATGTGTTTATTCAGATAAAATATCGTTGAAATTTAATTTTAGAGGGAGAGCAATTGTTTTGCATCTTCGTTGAAATTAAAGAAATCTATCAAAGTAGAACGTCAATCAACATAGGACAAATGTTAATGAAAACGTTGGTTATAAATAGAAACTCACCTTAATAAAAAATGTTGATCTATTGGAATGAGACTATATGTTCGAGCGATTTTTCTCCCAGCAATCGTGTGTGTGCTATAATCGTCCTCATGTCACCACTATAGCCAGTTTAAAAAATAAATAATAAAAAGGAAGATGTTCTATCCCGTTTGAAATAAATTTTCTACAGACACAACCAAACTTGAAAACCAAATATTTATATCTACAGGAGAATTAAGTGAAGGTTTAAGTAAAACGTGGTAACTACATCACTTATTTACCAGTAAATAAAGTCAACAGTAGTATACCGCTCTTCAAAACTCGTAAATACAAGGACAAAAAACAAAATCGGGTAACAAACTAAAACTGAGGGAAACGCATTAAATATAAGAGGAGAACAACGACACAACATTAAAATGTAACACGTACAGAAACGGACTAAGCATTAGACAAAATCTGATAAGAATAACAAATATAACGTCAAAACCAAATACACGAATTTAGGATAGAAAAGTACCGTAACAGGTCCAATAGTAATGTGAATTTAAACTCAAATATAAGAGAAAACAAACGACACAACGGAAACACAACGTTATAATGTAACACACACAGAAACGAACAATAATATAACAATAGCCACATTCCTGTCTTGGTACAAGGCACTTTCAAAGAAAAAAATGGTGGGTTGAACCTGGTTTTGTGGCATGCCAAACCTCGCACTTTAATTGCAATGTTAACTATATCATTAAAATGACAACATAATATTACAGCACTACAATACAAATAAATAGGAGAACATATTAGACATAAAAACACATGAATAATAGCTAACAAAAGGCATCAGGTTTAAAATTCAATACGCCAGAAACGCGCCTCGCCCACACAAGATTCACCAGTGACGCCAAGATATAAAATTTCGAAAGTCAAAACAAGAACAAAGTTGAAGAGCCCTGAGGATCAAAAGTTGAAAAAGGTCGTGTCAAATACCGCTAGTGTTTTCTGCTTGGGATAAGAACATCCTTATTATTTAGAACAACTTATGCTATAGCAAACAGTAAATTGTTATCAAATGAATATAAAAGATATACATGATACAACTGAAGTATTAACACATGACACAAAACAAAATCCCGCATTTATAAACCAAAATAAAAAATAGCAAATTCTTCTAAGTCAAGGCATTAACGCAATAAGGGAAAAATGTGACGTCATATACGAAATGGTGAAAAGGCACAAAAATGACGTCACATTTGCAATTCTGAAACAGCTAAAAAATGACGTCACATTTGAATGCCGAAAACTATATTTCAAAAATAAGATAGAATTATGATTGCTTTAAGATTATATCTGAACTAAATACTGATATTACATTTAATAACAATGCAATTTGCAATACTAATTAATAACAAACTGAAGTAGCAATTAACTATGTTATGTAGCTATGTCCGATTTGTTTTTAATCTAACTTCAAACGTAAAACATCGTACAGATAACGTTGAACAAAATCAAATCTAATAGATGAAGGCGGTGATTAATTTTCTTTACCATAACACATGAATATGATAGAAAAGACGTCAACACATTTGACAAAATCCGATGAGAACTACAAATATAACATCAAACTAAATACATGAATTTGGGATAGATACGTACCGTAACACGTCTTACAGTAATGCGAATTCACACTCAGCAAAACAGTCACAATAGGGAATTAGTCACGTTCGGTAATTAAAAAATTAGACGACGTAATAACAAACCACAAATTGTTTTTGTACTCGTAGGAAACACAGTGTATGTCAAAATTCAGTAAAGACCCGTTTTAATTGTATTTAATTGATATATCCAACAACTATCATCGGTATCTTTTTCTTCATGATATTTCTTCGTTAAACAATCAAGAACTTTTTTAATATATCTGCCGAAATTTACCCAAAGAAACTTACTTTGAAAACATCAAATGTTTACAGTAATAACTGTTCATTCCTAGATTTAGATATTTAAGCATTTTTGCAGGGAAAACTCAACACTAAAATTTACGACAAAAGAGACTATTTGTCGTTCCCTATTGTTAATTTTCCTTTTTTGGTGGTGATGATTTTTTTGGCAATATCTTACGCTGTTTATCTATTAATACTCAATTTCTATGCCTGTGTTTGTTGTGACGTTTTTGGTTTTAATGAACGTAATCTCAGTATCGACATCCTTTTATTAAATCGACGTCCGAATATGATGTCACATTATCAAATCGACGTCCATTTTTAGCTTCTCTTATCGACGTCTGATTGATTACTGGACTTACACTTATACATGTTCATATGTTGTAGGGCTCAAGATTATGAGAACTTAATTTTGAAACATTTATAAATACTATCGTTTAGATTTTTTCAACCAGAAATAGGTAACATGCATATTATTATAATTAATATTTATCTTGCTAAAAGGTTAGTCCAATCGATCTACATTGTAGTATATGTCATACCTATTAATATTAATGAATGTCACATTTGTTTGTGTAAGTCAATGTAGCAGTGGTTCTTTGTTTTGTCCTAGACATGTCCACAATTGTAGAAATATGTTCAATGTAAATAGAATTCCTCTTTGATTTATCCTCGGTTGCTATTGCGGTCTTTATAAAACATTTGGGCGATCACAATTTAAAGATGAATATAAAACAGAAGTCTCAGATTCCTCAGCGTTATGTTTTTGTACTGTACTTGTACTACTTGTACTTGAAGTTTCTTTATTACGGTCGTTGTTGCATAGGCTTGTGTAGTGACGTCTATCACATTTCTTGCAGTTTGCAATCTATTACGCGGTGTCACCCTTAGCAATTAAAGCACAATCTATCTTGTTTTACAAACTTCATGCGGTCGTTGTGGTCTGTTAATTTGGTACATTCAGACAAAAAGTGCGATTCCTTGCAATATGCGTGGCAGACTTGATAAGATTTCTGCGGTGAATTAGTCTTTGGCCTGTTGTCGCGAGATTTTGTGTTTTTGTAGAAGGTAGCTGTAGCAATAGGACTTTCAAATGTTTGTGTACTTCTACCAGACTTTAAAATTGCCAGATCCTTAAAAATAGATCTCCTAGGATCACCGAGAAACAAATCTGATGAACCTTGCTCACGTGTCAAGTTTTTTGTATTTCATTGGGCATTTTGTTGAGAATGACTGGTACTAATAACATGAATAACGAGCCATACTAGTCTTGAGCTTGTCCAAGAGACTCTAGTCCACGTATGTATGTTTCTATTCTGTCATAGTAACTTATAAGTTGTGCAAGCGTATTCTTTGGTGCGGGTATGTCTTGTAGTGCTTGCATGTACGATTGAATGATCTTATGCTTTTGTCCGAATCTTTAATGTATGAGTTGAATATCTTTGTTGTAGTTTGTGTGCGTAAGAGCAAATCCGGCAATAGTGTATGACGCTTCTCCTTATACTAAAGAATTTAGGTAGTTGAACTTTTGAACTTTTGAACTTCGGTTAGTGTGTTGTTGTTGTGAATTGCGAAATTAAAAGAATCCCAAAAGGATTGCCATTCAAGTACGTTTCCATCAAAAGTAGGTAAATTCAATTTCGTTAGTTTGTGAAAGATGCTGTTATTGACGCTTGAATTTGAACGTAAAGACGTGAACTTGAGGCCAGTATTTTGTGAGTCACCTCTTAAGCTATATGCATCGCCTACATTTTGAATGGGTTGCAGTGTCTCATTGTCCGGCGAAAAACTTCTAGCGGCTGCATTTAAATTAGATGTTTGAATGTGAATAAATTTACGAATTTGGGTATTTTCGTCTCTAAGTTAAATTTATACTCATCTGTGTCAAGTAATGTTTGCTGTATATCCTCCTCCCGCACACTTTCTAAAATATTCTTATCTAAATCTTTAATAATATCTTGCCTTTCCTTTAACGTATCAATAATTGTTTACAACTCGTCCTCTTCCGGTTTCTCTTCTGTTTCACTTCTCTTCTCAAATCTTCTTAAATTCCGAGGAACTGCGCTTTTGTGTCCCCTTCGAAAAGATTTAAACTTTGTAGTCATCTTCATCTGGTCACGGTACTTATATCGTGAAGTGGTTTTACTAAAACTGTTTTTCAAATAAAAAAAACCGTCTAAACTGTATGAATTTGCATTGATGACTTAAGTACAAGATAACGTCATAAGTACACTACGATGGATATACAATAATGTCGCGTTACGTTAACGTTCAGCATCCTTTAAGACATATAGTGGTTAAACGTGTAAAAAAAATGATGCCAGATGCATAAAGTGAAAAAAAAACACTATGCAAAACATCAAAAGTTACAAAACCAGCCACTTTGTCTTCAAATATTGATAAGTTGTATCTTTCACAAACTAGTGTGACAGTTGAAACTGAGCCGATATCAGCTACCTCATTTGGCTCTTTCAATTAACAGCCATTGTGTGACTTCTAAACGCAAAACCTCATTAGTGATATCATTCCTGAAATGACAGTATGATGTTGATGATGGTATGGATGATTTATTGAAATTCATTGAAGTTCCAAGATGTATACACAAACAGTCAAACTCAGTTAATGCTGCTAGTATTAACCAGAAAGCTATGCTAGTTCCAGTATTCAATAACTGAACAAATTATACAGTCAATTACAATTTTATTCAGAAGAATTAATGAAAAACAAAGTGTATCAGAAATTTATTCATGGTTAAATTGTTTCGTCTACAAAAAACAATAGTTAAATGTTTTAATTGAATTTGAATTGTTGGCATATTATTTATGAAATAACTTTTAAGTTTCGTGATATTTTTTTATGTTGGAATAAATAATCATCCCATATTTCGTTCAATATGGCCAAAACAAATATACATTGTACATCTTAAAAGAATTTTTAAATATTTAGAAAAGAACATATTTGGTGAACAAGTCAAAGAAACAAATAATAATACTACCATCAAGATAAAATCTTAAAAAATACGGATTCTGATGCACTGACAATATTTGCGAATTAATAATATAACAACTGTAGCCTTTATATGAGGTCGAAACAGGATATATCACCTAAGGAAGAATATCGACTTCGGACTTTGTCCTCAGTCGATATACTTCTTTCAGGTCGAATTATCCTTGCAGCTATGTTGATGTTTTATCTTACAATTTGTCAGTGTTGTGTAGTTTTATAATTTTGACAACATTGCGAATGAGAATGGTTTATTTTGTACGTTTCGAAGTTTTTGCGTTTATTTTCGCTGAACTAGTATACATCATTGTTGTTTGTAAGCCAGCTGATGCTTAGCTCTGAATGCATTCTTTCTCGATACATTGAAGACCCATTGTGGGTGCAAATGATGATAACATGAATAAATATAAAGGAATTAAAATGATTTCAAATGAGAAAACTTCCACAAAGGGGCAAACAACAAAGACAATATCAAATAAAGGTCACATTACGGCCCTCAACAAATAGTAAATCCCGTACTATATAGGCAGCTGTTCATGGCCCCAAAACTATGGAAGCGCATATGGTACACCCCTTGGAAAGTTATTTTGTTGCAAATAAGTCGGGATTATTAGTTAAATTGTGTGTTCAACTTGTTAATTGATTAAGCAGACAACTTTTTTGATGGTGAGATAAAACCACGTGACCATTTTGGAAAAACAACATGATCTATCTTTAAATCATTTTCATATGTCGTGTGTTCATGTGTTGCGGATGAGTGTTGCTATCCGTTGCGTTAAATTTCAAATTAAAGTTCGAGTTGATGTTCTGAGTTATTTGGTATGATAAGGGGTAACGGCAATCAAAGTACTTAAAAAAAATCTATTTCGGACATAAGGGGGATATCCCACACTAGTACGACTTTTTTCCCTCCCTATTTCTCAAATGAAATCAGTATTATAATAAATTCGCGAAGGATTATATGAAACCTCCGTCTCGCCTGAGATTGCTGCTGTCAGTGCAAAATTTGTAATATTGACTGTAAAATGTTAATTTTTCTGTAATATACAAGATTTAGAAAACATTTTTTTTCTGTAGATGATTTATCTTGATCTTTAAGATTAACTTCAATGCAAGTTTGATAACAATTCATGGAGTTTTGCAAATTCATCACGACAAAAAAGTTTTATTAACTGCAATAAAAAACCTAACATGGTATAAAGATAAGAAGATGTGGTATGATAGCCAATTAGACATCTCTCGACCACATATCAAATCATGGAGAAAAAAACAATTTTATGTCACTGTATGGTCTTCAACCATGAGCAAAATCCTTACCGCATAGTAAGCTAAAAACATCCAGAAATGACACTTGCAAAATAAATCACACGAGAAACATACGATCTAAATGAAGAAGACGTCGACACCATTGAGGACGACGGAATAAAGATTTCTGTGTGTCACTTCCGCGACATTAATGTCGAAGTCTCGACACAAATCCAATGACTCGTATTTTGTTGTCAACAAATGAAACACTTTTAATCATTTCATTAATAAACTGTTTACAAAACTGTTTACAAATCTTTTGAACTTTTGGAAATACATTTCTACCTCAGGAATAGATTACCTAAGCTGTATTTGGCAAAACTTTTAGGAATTGTGATCTTCAATTCTTTACAACTTTGTACTTTATTTGGCCCATTAAACTTCTTTGATTTGAGCGTCACTAATGAGTCTTTTGTAGTCAAAACGCGCGTCTGGCGTAAACGCAAAAGTTTAATCCTGGGATCTTCACACCAAAGTTACAGGGAAACAACAGATACTATATGTTCAATTGTTGTAACCACAATCTTGTCCTGTTTTACCACAATCCTGTCTTCTTTGGAAGATGACCTACTGCATTGGACCAAATCACCGGATTTGTAATTTCACAATGACACGTTGAGCAGGGTCAGCTTACTTTTCCCGGAGCATCGAGATCTACACCGGATTAGATGAATTTACACTTACCAATAATACTGATTTATATTGAGTTAGACAGCTGCAACTGATTTTTATAGTTTTTGTTGTTTATTTACACAATGCCGATCAGACCAACTCGATGATCCCGATTGTCCAAATTTCCACGACCGACGTGACAAAATTCTTGATCGGGCCTGTTTACGACATCTACCAGACTACTATCCGACTGTATACGAGCTTAAGTAAACCATTCACGACTCCTTGATGATTCCATCACGACTCCAACCCGACCACTAATTGAATACATATTCCATAATAACGTCTTATAGTAATGTGAATTCACACTCAAATATAGAGGAAAACAAACGACACAACGGAAACACAACGTAAAAATATTACACACACAGAAACCTAATTAGGATATAACAATGGCCATTTTCCTGACTTGGTACAAGACATTTCTAAAGAAAAAAATGGCGGGATGAACCTGGTTTTGTGGCATGCCAAACCTCGCACTTTGATGGCATTGTTAAATATAACATTAAAATGACAACATAATAATACAGGACTACAATACAAACAAAAAGGAGAACGTATTAGGCAAAGAAACACATGAATAATAGATAACAAAAGGCATCAGGTTTAAAATTCATTAGTCAAAAACGCGCCTCGTCCAAACAAGACTTACCAGTGACGCCAAGATATAAAAGTTTCAAAGTAAAAAAATGGGGTACACAGTTGTACAGCTCTGAGGATCAAAAGTTCTGAAAGGCTTTTGTGCTTGTGATAAGAACATCCTTATAATATAGAACAATTTATGCTATTGCAAACAGTAAATTTAATCAAATGAATATAAAAGATTTACATGATAAAACTGACATCTTAACTAATTACAGAAAACAAAACCCGAATACATAATACATTGAAGACCAACACAGAAAATAAACACACCCGACTCAGTCCAGGCCTGAACGCAAAAAGTCATAACAATGACGTCTTATATGAAGTGGTGAAAATGCACAATATTACGTCACGCAGACATTTGAATTTCTAAAACAGCACCAAAATGACGTCCTATTTGAAAAATCATATCTAAAAAATAAGATAGAAATAGGATTGATTTAAGATTATAATAGAAATAAATACTGATATTACATTTAAACACAATGCACATTGCAATACTAATTAATAGCAATTAACTATATTATTTATATGTCCGGTTTGTTTTGAATTCGTGATATATATATATAAACATTTTAAAAAAGGTATTCTCCGGATTAAAACGCAGATCAAGTGTGACTTTGGGTGGTGTCACTTTCACTTGTATGAGTTTAACTGTCCCTTTGGGATCTTTCGTCCCTCTTTTACCGTTCTTAATAATGACGCTCCATAGCGTTATATGCAAGCTTGGCATTATTTGTGTCCAACGAACACGTTCCCCATTTATTTGGTTAGATTCAGTAGTTCACAGACAGTCTGAGTAAAAATATACATTTAAAGTATCTATATGGAAATAAAGCAGTTGGATTGTTTGATAATGTGTTAAAGCTCAAGCAGACAGATTATTAGCTGTGACGGGGCTTGTAGAGAGCGTAGAAGACCAGTAAATTAAAAAGAGGTAGACAGCAAATTAAAGGGTGCCTAGAAATCTAGGTTATACAGTGGCTTACAAGGCGAACACTGTGTTTGTAGTATAAATTGTAATCACAAAAAATACTGAACTTCGAGGAAAATTCAAAACAGAAAGTCCCTAATCAGATGGCAAAGTCAAAGGTATTAGAGACTTACAGGAGCTGAACAAAGAGGATCCGAATGGTTATAAAAACTGACTAAAAGTTATTTAGGATTCCGATTTGTTATAGTAGTTTTACTGCTTTTTTCTTCAAAATATGTCACTGGATTAATACTTATGTTAGACAGCAGTATACATAAATTTTACCACTCTCTTTCCCTTGCTTTCTTACAAATTAAGCCTATAGTTTGTGTCATACATGTGCATATGTATGCAACCAGTAATTTGCATAGATTTGATACAAAAATTAGTTCATTGGTTCAAGATATTTCATTTTGGTGTATCAGTGGCAACAAACTGCTTATATTTACTAATAATGTTGGAAAAAAAGGTGAATATGTCACATATTTCCCCAAAATTTGACCAAAATTAGAATTGCAATCCACCGGAGAATACCTTTTTTGAACTATTTACATATATATATATCACGAATTCAAATAAAAATCATTTGTCTTCTGTATCATTAAACTGTGTCAAAAAGCGTAAAATAAGGTGTTGCTAATATTCTTCCGTACGGTGACATATAGCTGTTAATTTCTGTGTCATTTGGTGTCCCATGGAGAGTTGTCTCATTGGCAATTATATCACATCTTCTTAGTTCTATACTACAAAAATGTATGGACATACGGAAAATACGGACAGTCAAACAAACATAGCCCATTTAACAGCTAAAATATATTGTCCCGATTTTATTTTAAACCGTACCCAAATTTCTCCTCCGCAGCAATCTCAGGCGAAACGAAAGGTTTCATGCAGTCCTTCACGAATTTATTATAATATTGATTCTATTTAAGAAATAGGGAGGGAAAAAAGGCGTACTAGTGTGGGGATATCCCCCTTATGTCCGAAATAGTGTTTTTAGTACTATGATGCCATTACCCCTTATCATACCAAATAACTCAGAACATCAACTCGAACTTTAATTTGAAATTTAACTCAATGGATAGCGACACTCATCCGAAGCACATTAAACAAACGACATATGAAAATCGATTTGAAGATAGATCATGTTATTTTCCAAAATGGTCACGTGGTTTTATCTCATCATCAAATAAGTTGTCGGCTAAATCAATTAACAAGTTGAATTTAACATGTCGACTTCTTATTACCATGTCAATATATTTATATCAGCAAGTTGACATTGTAATGCAACTTTTTCTTCATCATTCCTACAAGTTGATTCCTCATAATGATTTCATTCAAGCTTAGTACACACAATTTAACTAATAATTCCGACCTATTTGCAACAAAATAACTTTCCAAGGGGTATATCATATGCGCTTCCATACGAAACCCTTCTCTTTTTAGTGAAAAACGATAAATATTAACGGCATATTTGGTAAAATAAACTATCGATACATTTTGTGTTTTCATATGGGCACTTATCGCGCTTTTATCTGTACTCTGATCTTTTAATGTGTATGTTCTTTTCGTAAGGCGATGTTCCTGTTCATTTCTGATGGTGTGTTTAATTTCAGAGTCTTTTACCTTGTCTGGTGTGATAAATCAAACATGAGAATAAACATTTCTCAAAAAGATGTTTTCATGTTCAAATCTTACAGAAGTAGAAACGATAGAGTTTCAAAAGTAAAAACTAATAAATGACAGATAAGATGTTACATCTTATAAAAGATATGTGTTTAGAAAATTCATTTAACGATGATAAAATGTATGTGTTATGGTTAGTCTTGTTATTACATGCTGTGGCATGCATGTGTAATCCATATCGCTTACGTCATAATGATAACATAAACATAATACAACTTTATTTAATCATTTATTAGAAGAGAATCACAATTTATATTTTCCTGATAATCATGACAGATCTTAATAATTTTCTGGCCCAATATATCGTTGCAAAAGGCATGTTAAGGTTTGCACTATAACACTTATGATGCCACCAAGGTCCTTGATGGTTAGAGGCACAATGGTAACGATTTGAATCATTGTCCTGATCTTTAGCACTAAACTTATCTCCATTATGATATATCAACCTATCCACTGAAAGTAAATGAAACAATTGTGATTAAAATACAAAAACCTTAATAACACAAAACACAATGAGTGTGTATTATGTAACTTTTGATCCCAAGTAATAATTTCGATGATATATAGAGACGACATGGACAGTGTGTAATGCAGTTAAAAACTATACGTCGACACAGTACGTTTATGAAATGGCTGCCACTGAATACTTTTCATTGTAAGACTGGGCATATTTGAAAATGTCAGAATAATGGTTGACCTGATGCGTAGCCACGTCTCTATAGAAAAAAGTACCATCTATTTCTGTTGTAAGTTAACTTTTGTTTATTTGATTTGTAACGAAAAGCTAACCGCTAAGCAAAAAAAAAACTAAATAACAAACAAGCACGCGATTAATGAGAACGTTGCATGTCTTCGAACGAATCACAGATCTCCTTAATCTACATGTCAGAAACAAATTGTTGGAAAGTTTTCTCGTTGGGAAATTATACCACTGTTGTGACATCTTCTTATATCTAATTTTACATAAACTTGATAAAACGTTAACACTTTCATATTTTGTGAGGATCATTTTATTGGTTTACTTGTTGATAGAAGATATTGAAGTTAATGTTATGTATAATAATGATGTATATACTGTTCTACCTGCGTTTCCTGAATAGTCATCGACTATTAACCTGTACTTAGAAGCAGCGTCTCCAATACTGAAACGTTTGTATACAGCATATTCAGTGTTGTTATTTTTGTCAACCATATCTATTCTCAGTTCGTATTTCCCACTGGCTGTCAGGGTGTGCACGTAATTGTTTCCTGCATTTACCAAGAAAGACAGTGTTCATTAACAGGAAAAATACACAGACGATACCAATAGAACATTCAGAACGTCTTGTCAACGAAACATGACAACCAAAGACCAAAAAAAAAACTAACGATAAAATGACCAGGTCCAATTAACACTTCATATATTAGATGGTCCGGAAGGCGCAGTAGATCCTGCTGCACTGTCATTTGAAATCCATTATTCCCTTGCGTCTAACATTTTCGTCTAGTAGTATACACGAAATGACAAATGTGTTTGATTCTGTTATGTAAGCATTATACTCTACCAAATTAGTAAACCATCAGGCAAATAAAAATTTGCCTACCCTTAGATATTGACGTAACTATCCTACCCTTAGATATTGACGTAACTTGCCTACCCTTAGATATTGACATAACTTGCCTACCCTTAGATATTAATGTAACGTTAACTTGCCTACCCTTAGATATTGAGGTAACTTGCCTACCCTTAGATATTGACGTAACCTGCCTACCCTTAGATATTGACGTAACGTTTCTAAGTCTCTAAACAACATGATTAATCTTACATTTGACTATTTTTGTTCAGCGTCGGAATTTAATTTCGAACTTGACGTTTGAAAAATTATCCATGATCAGTAATATTTACTTTCATCATCTGAATGCCATTTAATTTGAAACAAAAACTGGAAAAACCATGTTTGTGTTAGATATTAAAACCGTTCGCTATTACTTTTTTTCTGAAAAATATTTTATTCTTTTAAGCAAACATCTTTCATGAATTGGATAACTATAGGTTTCATAGCGAGTATAAACTCGAGTTGTTGAACCTCTTTGTTTAATTGCTTTGCATCATAATGCGAATCTTTTGGTGTTATTGGATGTTCGCGCCTTCGGTGGATTATTACGTAACACATGTTGGTTTCGATCGGCAGTTTCATTATTCCGCTATTATTCGATAAACTAGAATAATATATGTAATTAACTAGATATTACGAGTATTTGCTATACAATTTGAATGTATAACATGAGTCCAACATCATAATTGTTTATTCTATAAAACATTTGAGATCTGAATATCTAACTTGATTGTGTTTGTTGAATATGTCTGGTATACATCTGGTTTCTATGGAAACATATCAACATAATACCCGATATCGGTTTTGTTTCAGATTGTTACTTCTAAATTAGTTTTCCTTTTTTAAGTTCTAGATGATCATTGTACAAGTTCCATAGTTGTATGTTTTAACTGGTTTTTTTTTATATATGTGTATATAAAATAAACCATTGGTATATATACTATGAATATAGATTCTACCTCTGCATTAAATGTGATACAATCTGTATCCATTCCAGACAGTTAAATTTTCAACGTTAAACTGTGGAGAGTGAATTAATATCGTATTACAGAACATGTGGCGGTGGAAACTGTTTCTCTTATGATTGTATACGCTATACAGAACACCGTAATCCTTCTTTATGCTTGATCGGCAAACAGATCTGTCCTTTTATTAATAACGGTCACTTTTTATCATGACGTCACAATATTAATTTCAGAGGAAAGATAGAAACTTGGACGTCATAATTGATTTCGACAAATGACAAACTGATTTAAAACGATTGATTACATAAAATCATGTGAGTTTTTTGTACACAATTAAAAAAGTTAACATGTTTATAAAACCTTCATAGGTCAACAAAATGATCAATATATTGTACGTTCATATTGCATTATTTTCGGTGTGATCTTTTTACTGATCTTGATCTGATAGTCTACCATAAAAGATGTTCTTTTTTCAAATAAGAAATCATATAATATTTTAGTTCAACAACTACTATTTTGAAAACATGCAATACTACATTTTTTTCCCTGCGAAATGTGTATTTGTTTTTACAATCACATAATAGAAAAAGAACTATTGTAACATGTGTTACAAGGCCTAACTATGAAAATTTAAATGTACATACCAAACCAGAATTCTCCATTTATGTTACCAAACCCATTTTCACATTCCAACCAGTTCTGATTAAAGTCAACTGATCCATCAAATCTTTTCTGAATAACCTAAATAGCATGAATATATATAAAATGTGAAATATTATATAATAATAGGTATACATCATTCAGTTTCACTTATTGTACCAACACATGTTTGTATTAAATAGTTACGTTGAATCAAGTATGCATAGATAGGGTTATCACTATTGGTATACTAAGCATTATAGTTCTTTGAAATGCAAACCGCAATAAGGATTTTATAATATTTTAGTGTTTATTACGTTTTTTACTGGATTTTTTTAAGGATTAGAAAAAAAAACACTCCTAGAAGGGGAATGTTTATAATGAAGGACGACAAGCTCATTGTTGAAAGAAGGATTCTACTGCGGTTGAACCAGTAAAAACGTCAATTTACGATTTTTCACTAACCGTTCAATATGATTTGTAGCTTGATATGGAATTTAATATGTAGAGAAATTGATTATTTGTAATTATAAACTAAAACATGTCTTCTACATGCTGAGTTACCTGGCACACAAACATGATATGGAATGTACATGATTCGTGTAAAATCAATGTTTGTACCCCTCACCCATTTTCTGAGAATTTTGTCTAAAAAGACTGATTTGATTGGTCGTAAACTTTGAAAACTGGATTACTCAAAAGCTATTCATTGTAAATACGTAATTTTTTCACAGAGTTATGATTTTTATTATATTTTCCTCTTGTATCATATGTTTTGGAAATAATTCCAGAACGAGATTTCAACGAGACTCAAACGTCAGAAGAATACATCTTTTAGTACAATACTTATCTATAAATTAAAAGTATGACGTACTGTCCATCCTCCGCCGTCTGTAGACATATCACAGTAGGCCTGGACAGATTGTTCACCGTCAGGATATATTTTGTACACACCACTTTTCAGCATCTGATCACTTGTCTTTTCTATATCTGTGCAGTCTTTGTTTTTTCTCTCTTGATGTGAATCTGTATCTAAAAAAAACAAATCACGAGATGATTAAACAAATATTATAAAGTATAAAATTGAGAATGGAAATGGGCAATGTATCAAACAGACAACAACCCGACCATAGAGTAGACAACAGCCGTAGGCCACTAATGGGTATTCAATGCAGCAAAAAAAACTCCCTCACGCGGAGGCGTTCTTCAGCTAAACCCGAATCAAATATGTATACTAGTTCAGAGATAATGAACGTCATACTAAGCGAATTTTACACCAGCAACTAAAATAAAATCATACAAGACTAACAAACTAACTATGTTTTGTTCTCATTATCATTGAAGTAGATTTCCTATGCAAACAATTGTGGATTTAACCTGGTTGTATAGCTAGCTAAAGCTCCCACTTGTATGACATTCGCACACAATTCTCTGAAATTGACATCAATGTTTAGACGAACAAAACAGACATAAGAGGTAAACATGTCAAAAATAGGAAAGGGGGGGGGGGGGGGTAGCAGTCAACAGACGTGCGTTTTTTTAACTAACGACTTATAAACGCATGACACTTGAAACACGAAAGTTAAAATACCAGAAAAGACACTGTTGACTGCTCGGATGAAAAGTAAAATTACAAAAATACTGAACTCCGATGAAAAGTCAAAACGATGTCACTTATCAAGTAAAAAATCAAAAGCTCAAACACATAAAACGAAAGGATAATAACTGTCATATTCTTGACTTGGTACAAACATTGTGATATGTCGAAAATAGTTGATTAAACCTGGTTTTAAAGATAACTTTATAGTCAATGACCAGTTTTCGTTTTGTTAAATATTTTATGCCATTTAATAACGGATATTGTCATAATCAGTTGGGTATGCTTTAATCGATGATCATTTCAGCAAGATTGAGCCAATACGATGAAAAAGAGAAAAGTTATCGATTAAGATGACCAATGATAATCTGTTTATCGCTATTTTTCCTATGACATATGACGACGTTGTCAATTTATTTCTATTTTATTGAGCACGTGCGCCCTTAGTTTCTAGCGATAATTTAATATATCACTCGACTGTACTGAAAGAGGAAATAATCAGTCTTGAAGATCCATGGACATTTTAGATAAATAGCGAGCAATGTCATTCTTAAGAATAAATCATGAAAAGAAGGTCAAAGGTAGGCAACCAAATAAAAAAAAATGAAATAAACCTTACCATTCAAAGACTCCGTCCTATTTATCCTCCATTCTTCCAGTTCCTTTTTTTGAATTTGTATATAAGAAGCAATTTTCCCTTCGAGTTTTTGTGATAAATTAGCAAATTCAGATTTAAGGTCACTTGCTAGATCGTTTATTTTATTATTGTTATTTTCTTGTGATTTTTGAAGGTTCGATAAATATTCTGATAACATTGCCAATTTCAAGCTTTCCTGTCTGTGTTCAAACCCACTCAACAAATCTGTTATTTTCGTATTAACATTTGATTCACTTTCACTTAAATTTTTGTAAACTTTTATTATGTCATGCTGTATATTTTCTTGTTTGTCCTCAAAATTTTGAACTATTTTTGACAGCTTTTTGTCATATTCTTCCATCGATTCGTTCAGTTTGGAAGAATAATCGTCTAACATGGATGTCTTCAATTGGTCTTGCTCATGTTTCACCATGTCCATAACATCATCAGGAAATGTGGATTTGATATCATCATCAATGTAAGATTTCAATTGATTGTTCATCGACGTTATGTCAAGTTCTGCTACAAGAGGGGCTTGTAGGTTATTTGAAATCAATGGCATTCTCACTTGTTTGCATTTGGAACCGGTCTCCGTACATGGTTTACCTTCAATAATATTGATAGTCAACAATTTTACCAAAAGAGTCAAACTCAGTTAATGCTGCTAGTATTAACCAGAAAGCTATGCTAGTTCCAGTATTCAATAAATGATAAAATTTTACTGTCAATTACAATTTTATTCAGAAGAATAAATGAAAAACAAAGTGTATCAGAAATTTATTCATGGTTAAATTGTTAAGTCGACAAAGAACAATAGTTAAATGTTTCAATTGAATTTGAAGTGCTAGCATATTATTTATGAAATAACTTTTCAGTTTCATGATATTTTTTCTGTTGGAATAAGTAATAATCACATATTTCGTTCAATATGGCCAAAACAAATATTACATTGTACATCTTAAAGGAATTTTCAAATATTTAGAAAAGAACATATTTGGTCAACAAGTCAAAGAAACAATTAAAATACTACCATCAAGATAAACTCTTAAAAAATACGGATTCTTATGCACAGACAATATTTGCGAATTAATAATATAACAATTGTAGCCTTTGTATGAGGTCGATACAGGATATATCCTCAGTCGATACACTTCTTTCAGGTCGAATTATCCTTGCAGCTATGTTTATGCTTTATCTTACAATATAGTTTGTCAGTGTTGTGTAGTTTTGTAATTTTGACAACATTGCGAATGAGAATGGTTTATTTTGTACGTTTCGGAGTTTTTGCGTTTATTTTCGCTAAACTAGTATACATTGTTGTTGTTTGTAAGCCAGCTGATGTCTAGCTCTGAATGCATACTTTCCCGATACATTGAAGACCCATTGTTGGCATAAAGCTGTTTTGTGCAATTAGGTCGGATGTTGTCACTTAGACACATTACCATTCTCTATTACCCGGTTAGTCTGCATATCATTCAAATTGAAAAACAAAATTAAAAAATAAAAAAAAACAATATGGTTTCAAGACCTATCAATACATAAAACGAAGACGATAAACACAAACAAAAATCACATTGAACCAAAATAGTCCGAAGCTGAATTGTAAGAAGCAATCCGAATACCAACTGGTAGTTGAAATAGCAATCCACCAAACTCTTCAATATGATCATCACAAACTCTACAATATGATTATACCAAACTCTACAATATGATCATACCAAACTCTACAATATGATCATACCAAACTCTACAATATGATCATACCAAACTCTTCAATATGTTCATACCACACTCTACAATATGATCCTACCAAACTCTACAATATGATCACACCAAACTCTACAATATGATAATACCAAACTCTACAATATGATCCACCAAACTCTACAATATGATAATACCAAACTCTACAAGATGATCACACCAAACTCTACAATAGGATCATACCAAACTCTACAATATGATCTACCAAACTCTACAATATGATCATACCAAACTCTAGAATATGATCATACCAAACTCTACAATATGATCATACCAAACTCTACAATATGATCATACCAATCCACCAAACTCTACAATATGATAATACCAAACTCTACAATATGATCATATCTAACTCTACAATATGATCATACCAAACTCTACAATATGATCACTTCAAACTCTACCATATGATCATACCAAACTCTACCATATGATCACACCAAACTCTACAA
Organism: Mytilus galloprovincialis; assembly: GCA_037788925.1. Lineage (NCBI taxonomy): Eukaryota > Metazoa > Mollusca > Bivalvia > Mytilida > Mytilidae > Mytilus > Mytilus galloprovincialis. The sequence continues at coordinate 5,973,561 of CM075339.1, forward strand.
TATGATCATACCGAACTCTACAATATGATCATACCAAACTCTACAATATGATCACACCAAACTCTACAATATGATCATTCCAATCCACCAAACTCTACAATATGATCATACCAAACTCTACCATATGATCACACCAAACTCTACAATATAATCACACAAAACTCTACAATATGATCATACCAAACTCTACAATATGATCATACCAAACTCTACAATATGATCATACCAAACTCTACAATATGATAATACCAAACTCTACAAGATGATCACACCAAACTCTACAATAGGATCATACCAAACTCTACAATATGATCATACCAAACTCTACAATATGATCATACCAAACTCTACAATATGATCATACCAAACTCTACAATATAGACCATACCAAACTCTACAATATGATAATACCAAACTCTACAATATGATCATACCAAACTCTACAATATGATCATACCATACTCTACAATATAATCATACCAAACTCTACAATATGATCACACCAAACTCTACCATATGATCATACCATACTCTACAATATAATCATACCAAACTCTACAATATGATCATACCAAACTTTACAATATGATCATACCAAACTCTACAATATGATCATACCAAACTCTACAATATGATCATAACAAACTCTACAATATGATCATACCAAACTCTACAATATGAGCATACCAATCCACCAAACTCTACAATATGATCATACCAAACTCACAATATGATCATCCCAAACTCTACAATATGATCATACCTACAATATGATCATCCCAAACTCTACATTATGATCATACCTATAATATGATCATCCCAAACTCTACAATATGATCATACCAAACTCTACAATATGATAATACCAAACTATACAATATGATCATACCAAACTCTACAATATGATCATACCAAACTCTACAATATGATCATACCAAACTCTACAATATGATCATTCCAATCCACCAAACTCTACAATATGATTATTCCAATCCACCAAACTCTACAATATGATCATACCAAACTCTACAATATGATCATACCAAACTCTAAAATATGATCATACCAATCTACCAAACTCTACAATATGATCATACCAAACTCTACAATATGACAAACTCACAATATGATCATCCCAAACTCTACAATATGATCATACCTACAATATGATCATCCCAAACTCTACAATATGATCATACCAAACTCTACAATATGATAATATCAAACTCTACAATATGATCATACCAAACTCTACAATATGATCATACCAAACTCTACAATATGATCATACCAAACTCTACAATATGATCATTCCAATCCACCAAACTCTACAATATGATCATACCAAACTCTACAATATGATCATACCAAACTTTACAATATGATCATACCAAACTCTACAATGTGATCATATCAATCCACCAAACTCTACAATATGATCTACCAAACTCTACAACATGATCATACCAATCCACCAAACTCTACAATATGATCTACCAATCTCTACAATATGATCATACCAAACTCTACAATACGATCATACCAAACTCTACAATATGATCATACCAAACTCTACAATACGATCATACCAAACTCTACAATATGATCATACCAAACTCTACAATATGATCCACCAAACTCTACAATATGATCATACCAAACTCTACAATATGATCATACCAAACTCTACAATATGATCATACCAAACTCTACAATATGATCATACCAAACTGTACAATATGATCATACCAAACTCTACAATATGATCATACCAAACTCTACAATATGATCATACTAAACTCTACAATATGATCATACCAAACTCTACAATATGATCATAATAAACTCTACAATATGATCATACCAAACTCTACAATATGATCATACTAAACTCTACAATATGATCATACCAAACTCTACAATATGATCATACTAAACTCTACAATATGATCATACCAAACTCTACAATATGATCATAATAAACTCTACAATATGATCATACCAAACTCTACAATATGATCATTCCAAACTCTACAATATGATCATACCAAACTCTAAAATATGATCATACCAATCTACCAAACTCTACAATATGATCATACCAAACTCTACAATATGATCATACCAAACTCTACAATATGACAAACTCACAATATGATCATCCCAAACTCTACAATATGAGCATACCTACAATATGATCATCCCAAACTCTACAATATGATCATACCAAACTCTACAATATGATAATACCAAACTCTACAATATGATCATACCAAACTCTACAATATGATCATACCAAACTCTACAATATGATCATACCAAACTCTACAATATGATCATTCCAATCCACCAAACTCTACAATATGATCATACCAAACTCTACAATATGATCATACCAAACTTTACAATATGATCATACCAAACTCTACAATATGATCATACCAATCCACCAAACTCTACAATATGATCTACCAAACTCTACAACATGATCATACCAATCCACCAAACTCTACAATATGATCTACCAATCTCTACAATATGATCATACCAAACTCTACAATACGATCATACCAAACTCTACAATATGATCATACCAAACTCTACAATATGATTATACCAAACTCTACAATATGATCATACCAAACTCTACAATATGATCCCCCAAACTCTACAATATGATCATACCAAACTCTACAATATGATCATACCAAACTCTACAATATGATGATACCAAACTCTACAATATGATCATATCAAACTCTACAATATGATCATACTAAACTCTACAATATGATCATACCAAACTCTACAATATGATCATACCAAACTCTACAATATGATCATACCAATCCACTAAACTCTACAATATGATCATACCAAACTCTACAATATGACAAACTCACAATATGATCATCCCAAACTCTACAATATGATCATACCTACAATATGATCATCCCAAACTCTACAATATGATCATACCAAACTCTACAATATGATAATACCAAACTCTACAATATGATCATACCAAACTCTACAATATGATCATACCAAACTCTACAATATGATCATACCAAACTCTACAATATGATCATTCCAATCCACCAAACTCTACAATATGATCATACCAAACTCTACAATATGATCATACCAAACTTTACAATATGATCATACAAAACTCTACAATATGATCATACCAATCCACCAAACTCTACAATATGATCTACCAAACTCTACAACATGATCATACCAATCCATAAACTCTACAATACGATCATACCAAACTCTACAATATGATCATACCAAACTCTACAATATGATCATACCAAACTCTACAATATGATCATACCAAACTCTACAATATGATCCACCAAACTCTACAATATGATCATACCAAACTCTACAATATGATCATACCAAACTCTACAATATGATCATACCAAACTCTACAATATGATCATACTAAACTCTACAAAATGATCATACCAAACTCTACAATATGATCATACCAAACTCTACAATATGATCATACCAATCCACTAAACTCTACAATATGATCATACCAAACTCTACAATATGATCATAATAAACTCTACAATATGATCATACCAAACTCTACAATATGATCATTCCAAACTCTACAATATGATCAAACCAAACTCTACAATATGATCATACCAAACTCTACAATATGATCATCCCAAACTTTACAATATGATCATACCAAACTCTACAATATGATTATACCAAACTCTACAATATGATCATACCAAACTCTACAATATGATCCCCCAAACTCTACAATATGATCATACCAAACTCTACAATATGATCATACCAAACTCTACAATATGATGATACCAAACTCTACAATATGATCATATCAAACTCTACAATATGATCATACTAAACTCTACAATATGATCATACCAAACTCTACAATATGATCATACCAAACTCTACAATATGATCATACCAATCCACTAAACTCTACAATATGATCATACCAAACTCTACAATATGACAAACTCACAATATGATCATCCCAAACTCTACAATATGATCATACCTACAATATGATCATCCCAAACTCTACAATATGATCATACCAAACTCTACAATATGATAATACCAAACTCTACAATATGATCATACCAAACTCTACAATATGATCATACCAAACTCTACAATATGATCATACCAAACTCTACAATATGATCATTCCAATCCACCAAACTCTACAATATGATCATACCAAACTCTACAATATGATCATACCAAACTTTACAATATGATCATACAAAACTCTACAATATGATCATACCAATCCACCAAACTCTACAATATGATCTACCAAACTCTACAACATGATCATACCAATCCATAAACTCTACAATACGATCATACCAAACTCTACAATATGATCATACCAAACTCTACAATATGATCATACCAAACTCTACAATATGATCATACCAAACTCTACAATATGATCCACCAAACTCTACAATATGATCATACCAAACTCTACAATATGATCATACCAAACTCTACAATATGATCATACCAAACTCTACAATATGATCATACTAAACTCTACAAAATGATCATACCAAACTCTACAATATGATCATACCAAACTCTACAATATGATCATACCAATCCACTAAACTCTACAATATGATCATACCAAACTCTACAATATGATCATAATAAACTCTACAATATGATCATACCAAACTCTACAATATGATCATTCCAAACTCTACAATATGATCAAACCAAACTCTACAATATGATCATACCAAACTCTACAATATGATCATCCCAAACTTTACAATATGATCATACCAAACTCTACAATATGATCACACCAAACTCTACAATATGATCACACCAAACTCTACAATATGATCACACCAAACTCTACAAGATGATCATACCAAACTCTACAATATGATCATCCCAAACTCTACAATATGATCATACCAAACTCTACAATATGATCATCCCAAACTCTACAATATGATCATACCAAACTCTACAATATAATCATACCAAACTCTACAATATGATCATCCCAAACTATACAATATGATCATACCAAACTCTACAATATAATCACACCAAACTCTACAATATGATCACACCAAACTCTACAATATGATCATACCAAACTCTACAATATGATCATCCCAAACTCTACAATATGATCATACCAAACTCTACAATATGATCATCCCAAACTCTACAATATGATCATACCAAACTCTACAATATAATCATACCAAACTCTACAATATGATCATCCCAAACTATACAATATGATCATACCAAACTCTACAATATAATCACACCAAACTCTACAATATGATCACATCAAACTCTACAATATGATCATACCAAACTCTACAATATGATCATATCAAACTCTACAATATAATCATACCAAACTCTACAATATGATCATCCCAAACTATACAATATGATCATACCAAACTCTACAATATAATCACACCAAACTCTACAATATGATCACACCAAACTCTACAATATAATCACACCAAACTCTACCGTATGATCATACCAAACTCTACAATATGATCATACCAAACTCTACAATATGATCATCCCAAACTCTACAATATGATCATACCAAACTCTACAATATAATCATACCAAACTCTACAATATGATCATACTAAACTCTTTTGATATTTCAGATAATTAGATTTGTTTTAGATAATTTTATTTCATGGTGCAAATTATGATAACATGAATAAATATAAGAGGAATTAGAATGATTTCCAATAAGACAACATCCACAAGAAACCAAACAACAAAGACAATATCAAATAAAGGTCACATTAAGGCCTTCAACAAAAAGTAAATCACGTACTACAGCTGTTCATGGCCTCGTAACCATTCTCTTTTTAATGAAAAACGATGAATGTTAACGTCATATAAAATGAATAAACTTTAATGAGATGATTCAAGTTGTTAATGTTTCTCCTCGACAATATCATAAATATCTGTGTAAATTTTGGCAATATAAACTATCGATACATTGTGTGTTTTCATATGGGCAATTATCGCGTCTTTTACCTTGTCTGGTGTGATTCGTTTAAATCAAACATGTGAATAAGCATTTCTCAAAAAGATATTTTCATTTTAAATCATACAAAAGTAGAAACGATATAGTTTCAAAAGTAAAAACTAATAAATGACAGATAAGATGTTACATCTTAAAAAAGATATGTGTTTAGGAAATTAATTTAACGATGATCAAACGTATGTGTTCTGGTTATTCTTGTTATTACATGCTGTGTCATGGATGTATAATCCATATCGCTTACGTCATAATGATAATATAAACAGAATACAACTTTATTTAATCATTTATTGGAAGAGAATCATAATTTATATTTTCCTGATCATCATGACAGATCTTATTATTGTACCACTCCAATGCATATTTCCGAAAGGTATGTTAAGGTTTACACTATAACAATTCTGATACCACCATGGTCCTTGATGACCAGAGGCACAATGTCTGTCCGATATGTCATTGTCCTGATCTTTAGCACTAAACTTATGTCCATTATGATATTTCAACCAATCCCCTGAAAGTAAATGAAACAATTGTGATTAAAATACAAAAACCTTAATAACACAAAACACAAGGAGTGTGTAGTATGTAACTTTTGATCCCAAGTAATAATTTCGATAATATATAGAGACGACATGGACAGTGTGTAATGCAGTTTAAAACTATACGTCGACAAAGTACGTTGATGAAATGGATGCCATTGTTCTTTGTAAGACTGGGTATATTTGAAAATGTCAGAACAATGGTTGACCTAGTGCGTAGTTACGCATCTGTAGAAAAAATCACCATCTATTTCTGTTGTTAGTTAACTTTTGTTTATTTGATTTGTAACAAAAAGCTAAACGCTAAGCAAAAAAAAAATAAATCAAACGACAAACAATCACGTGATTAATGAGAACGTTGCATGTCTTCTAACGAATCACAGATCTCCTTAATGTACATGTCATATACCCATCGTTCTAAATTACACATCATAGCTTTTCTTTAATGGCACTGATCAGTGAAATTTCTTTTGAAAAACATCTACTGTTATATATATATTGTTTTATGTATAGAAATATCATATTATATGGGTCACCGTTTCGAACTCTTGACATATCCCCAAAAATGAAATTATTTAATGGTAGGCTTACCCCACCAGATAAGAACCAATATTGATAATCAATTTCTTTTTTTTTTTTAAAGTTTGGATAATCTCACAATTCCACAGAATATGTTTAATAATTTCATCTTTTAATTGACAAAAAAGTACATAGCGGGTTATCGATAAGTTTGATTTTACATAACAATTTATGTGTGGCAAGAATTCTATGGTTGATTATGTATTGAAGTCACTGTAGTTTAGTATTGACAAGTCAAAGTAGTTTGAAAATATCTTTACAAATGAGATCTTCATCTAATATTTAACTCTACTGCAAATGTCAAAAAAGACTTGTAAGCACAACATAACTTATATGTTTGTTTTTTTTTTTTTATTAATTTCCTGTTTTTTAATAGCTTAGATAACACTCATGTATTCCAAAAAAAAAAATAACGTTGATATCATAACATTGCTGTATGAAATAAAACATCCATTTTCATCTATTACATCATTAAGATATTGTAAACTATGATTTAACCAATGTTGATAAAAAAACAGGTTTATTACCGATTCTGATCATTTTGTTCAATGTAATAGGACTTGATTAACAATATTTATAGTCCCTATTTCTTTCTTTATCAGTAATCATTTCCAATGCTCTGAATACATCCAAAAACTGTTTTTAATATATAAACTAACTCGTTTGATATACTGAATTACACAATTAAAAAGTACATGTAATATTAATATTGTTTAAAAAATGTCGCATTGGCAACTATACCACTGATTGAACTTTTTATTCCTATATTTTTGATACATAATATACTTTAAATAGATTTGATTTAACCTTTAAATTATGTAGCAGATTACTCTTATCGGATTGTTGGTTGATGGAGGATATGAGAATTAATGTTATATAAAATATTGACGTTAATACTTGTTTACCTGCGTTTCCTGAATAATCACCGACTGTTAACTTGTACTTTGAAGCAGCGTCTCCAATACTGAAAATTCTGTAAACAGCATATTTCTTGTTATTACTTATATCAACCATATCTATCCTCAATTCGTATGTTCCACTAGCTGCCAGGGTATGCACGTAATTGTTTCCTACATTTACCAAGAAAGACAGTGTTCATTAATAGTAATAATACACAGACGATACCAATAGGATATTCAGAACTTTTTGTCAACGAAACATGATAACCAAAGACAAAACAAAAACAAACGATAAAAGACCAGTTCCAGTTATCACTTCATAGAAAAATTGATAATAACAACAACAATACTCATGAAATCAGGATAATGTCGGAGGGTCTGGAAGTGGAAGAAGATTCTGCTACACTGTCATTTGAAATCCATTATTCCCTTGCATCTAACATTTTCGTCTAGTAGTATAAACAAAATGACAAATGTGTTTGATTCTGTCATTTAGGCATTAGACTTTACCAAATTAGTAAACCATCAGCAAAAAAAAACAACCTTGCCTACCCTTAGATATTGACGTAACTTGCCTACCCTTAGATATTGACGTAACGTTTCTAAGACTCAGGAGACAACATGATTAATCTTACATTTGCATATTTTTGTCCAGCGTCGGAATTTAATTTCGAACTTGACGTTTGAAAAATAATCTTTGATCAGTAACATTTACTATCGTCATCTGAATGCCATGTTATTTGAAACAAAAACTGGAAAACCCATGTTTGTGTTAGATATTAAAACCGGTCGCTATTACTTTTTTTCTGAAAATGTTTTTTATTCATTTAAGCAAAAATACTTCATGAATTGGATAACTATAGGTTTCATAGCGAGTATAAACTCGAGTTGTTGAACCTGTTTGTTGAATATGTCTGGTATCCGGTTTATCTGGAAATATATCAACAAAATACCCGATATCGGTTTTTGTTTTAGATTGTTACTTCTAAATTAGTTTTCCCTTTTAAAGTCCTAGATGATCATTGTACGAGTTCCATGGTCGAAGGTTTTAACTGTTTTTTTTGTTATATATGTATATATAAAATAAACCATTAGTATATATACTATACATATAGATTCTACCTCTGCATTAAATGTGATACAATCTGTATCCATTCGAGACAGTTAAATTTTCAACTTTAAACTGTCGAGAGTAAATTAATATCGTATTACAGAAGATATGGCGGTGGAAACTGTTTCTCTTGATTGTATACGCTATACAGAACACCTTTATCCTTCTTTATGAATGATTGGCAAACAGATGTGATAATTTTTTTTTATAACGGTCACTTTTTGACATGACGTCACAATAACAATTTCAGAGGAAAGATAGAAACTTGGACGTCATAATTGATTTCGACAAATGAGATAAAACGATTGATTACATAAAAAAAATAACAGTTATAAAGCATACAATTATGAAGCGGGTATCTTAATCTTGTTACTGATAATGAATATTTGATATGATAGTCTACCATAAAAGATATTTTTTTCAAATAAGAAATCATATACTATTTTAGTTGAACAACTACTATTTTGAAAACATGCAATACTACATTTTCCCCCTGCGAAATCACATAATAGAAAAAGAACTATTGTAACATGTGTAACAAGTCCTAACTATGAAAATTTAAATGTACTTACCAAACCAGAATTCTCCATTTATGTTACCAAACCCATTTTCACATTCCAACCAGTTCTGATTAAAGTCAACTGATCCATCAAATCTTTTCTGAATAACCTAAATAGCATGAATATATATAAAATGTGAAATATTATATAATAATAGGTATACATCATTCATTTTCACTTATTGTACCAACACATGATGTATTAAATAGTTACGTTGAATCAAGTATGCATAGATAAGGTTATCACTATTGGTATACTAAGCATTATAGTTCTTTGAAATGCGAACCGCAATAAGGATTTTATAATATTTTAGTGTTTATTACGTTTTTTACTGGATTTTTTTAAGGATTAGAAAAAAAAAACACTCCTAGAAGGGGAATGTTTATAATGAAGGACGACAAGCTCATTTTTGAAAGAAGGATTCTACTGCGGTTGAACCAGTAAAAACGTCAATTTACGATTTTTCACTAACCGTTCAATATGATTTGTAGCTTGATATGGAATTTAATATGTAGAGAAATTGATTATTTGTAATTATAAACTAAAACATGTCTTCTACATGCTGAGTTACCTGGCACACAAACATGATATGGAATGTACATGATTCTTGTAAAATCAATGTTTGTACCCCTCACCCATTTTCTGAGAATTTTGTCTAAAATGACTGATTTGATTGGTCGTAAACTTTGAAAACTGGATTACTCAAAAGCTATTCATTGTAAATACGTAATTTTTTCACAGAGTTATGATTTTTATTATATTTTCCTCTTGTATCATATGTTTTGGAAATAATTCCAGAACGAGATTTCAACGAGACTCAAACGTCAGAAGAATACATCTTTTAGTACAATACTTATCTATAAATTAAAAGTATGACGTACTGTCCATCCTCCGCCGTCTGTAGACATATCACAGTAGGCCTGGACAGATTGTTCACCGTCAGGATATATTTTGTACACACCACTTTTCAGCATCTGATCACTTGTCTTTTCTATATATGTGCAGTCTTTGTTTTTTCTCTCTTGATGTGAATCTGTATCTAAAAAAACAAATCACGAGATGATTAAACAAATATTATAAAGTATAAAATTGAGAATGGAAATGGGCAATGTATCAAACAGACAACAACCCGACCATAGAGTAGACAACAGCCGTAGGCCACTAATGGGTATTCAATGCAGCAAAAAAACTCCCTCACGCGGAGGCGTTCTTCAGCTAAACCCGAAACAAATATGTATACTAGTTCAGAGATAATGAACGTCATACTAAGCGAATTTTACACCAGCAACTAAAATAAAATCATACAAGACTAACAAACTAACTATGTTTTGTTCTCATTATCATTGAAGTTGATTTCCTATGCAAACAATTGTGGATTTAACCTGGTTGTATAGCTAGCTAAAGCTCCCACTTGTATGACATTCGCACACAATTCTCTTAAATTGACATCAATGTTTAGACGAACAAAACAGACATAAGAGGTAAACATGTCAAAAATAGGAAGGGGGGGGGGGGGGGTAGCAGTCAACAGACGTGCGTTTTTTTAACTAACGACTTATAAACGCATGACACTTGAATTACGAAAGTTAAAATACCAGAAAAGACACTGTTGACTGCTCGGATGAAAAGTAAAATTACAAAAATGCTGAACTCCGATAAAAATTCAAAACGAAGTCACTTATCAAGTAAAAAATCAAAAGCTCAAACACATAAAACGAAAGGATAATAACTGTCATATTCTTGACTTGGTACAAACATTGTGATATGTAGAAAATAGTTGATTGAACCTGGTTTTAAAGATAACTTTATAGTCAATGACCAGTTTTCGTTTTGTTAAATATTTTATGCCATTTAATAACGGATATTGTCATAATCAGTTGGGTATGCTTTAATCGATGATCATTTCAGCAAGATTGAGCCAATACGATGAAAAAGAGAAAAGTTATCGATTAAGATGACCAATGATAATCTGTTTATCATTGTCATTGTCATTGTTATATTATAGTTCGTTTCTGTGTGTATTACATTATAACGTTGTGTTGTTTGTTTTCCCTTATTTTTGAGTGTAAATTCACATTGCGATAAGACGTGTCACGGTACTTGTCTATCCCAAATTCATGTATTTGGTTTTGATGTTATATATATATGTTATATTTGTTATTCTCGTGGGATTTTGTCTATATGTGTTACATTTTAGTGTTATGTCGTTGTTCTCCTCTTATATTTAATGCGTTTCCCTCGGTTTTAGTTTGTTATCCCGATTTTGTTTTTTGTCCATGGATTTATGAGTTTTGAACAGCGGTATACTACTGTTGCCTTTATTTATCGCTATTTGTCCTATGACATATGACGACGTTGTCAATTTATTTCTATTTTATTGAGCACGTGCGCCCTTAGTTTCTAGCGATAATTTAATATATCACTCGACTGTACTGAAAGAGGAAATAATCAGTCTTGAAGATCTATGGACAATTTAGATAAATAGCGATCAATGTCATTCTTAAGAATAAATCATGAAAAGAAGGTCAAAGGTAGGCAACCAAATAAAAAAAAAAATGAAATAAACCTTACCATTCAAAGACTCCGTCCTATTTATCCTCCATTCTTCCAGTTCTTTTTTTTGAATTTGTATATAAGAAGCAATTTTCCCTTCGAGTTTTTGTGATAAATTAGCAAATTCAGATTTAAGGTCACTTGCTAGATCGTTTATTTTATTATTGTTATTTTCTTGTGATTTTTGAAGGTTCGATAAATATTCTGATAACATTGCCAATTTCAAGCTTTCCTGTCTGTGTTCAAACCCACTCAACAAATCTGTTATTTTCGTATTAAAATTTGATTCACTTTCACTTAAATTTTTGTAAACTTTTATTATGTCATGCTGTATATTTTCTTGTTTGTCCTCAAAATTTTGAACTATTTTTGACAGCTTTTTGTCATATTCTTCCATCGATTCGTTCAGTTTGGAAGAATAATCGTCTAACATGGATGTCTTCAATTGGTCTTGCTCATGTTTCACCATGTCCATAACATCATCAGAAAATGTGGATTTGATATCATCATCAATGTAAGATTTCAATTGATTGTTCATCGACGTTATGTCAAGTTCTGCTACAAGAGGGGCTTGTAGGTTATTTGAAATCAATGGCATTCTCACTTGTTTGCATTTGGAACCGGTCTCCGTACATGGTTTACCTTCAATAATATTGATAGTCAACAATTTTATCATAAATACAAATGACATTAACTTTCCCGTCACCTTCATTGTAAATTTGTTATATCCTCTCTTTGAATATCACATATGTGGTGTACGTGCTGATATTAACTGTTCTGCTGAAGAAATCGCAATTCATCAAGTATTTATATATTTACTGCTTACGTCATGAAATACTTCGACAATAACGTTCATGTTTTGTATATTAACAAAGTCCTTACAATATGACGCAGGCAGACAATGTTTAGACGATATACTTTTGTTCTTTTGGGCAAGTTTGGCACTTTTGAAGATTCTTATAATGCAAGTATGATTCTTTGAAGATATAAATATAAACGCTTTACAATAACCCTCATTAAATGAGAAGATCACAACATCGTGTTTTCTCATTATGATGACGTCTTTACACTAAATTCGTGTTCTGCATACTGATGGCTATTTTAGTATAGAAAACACAAGGTTTATTCTTGGCTTGTAATTGGCATGTAATTGGCTTTCCGTATCCTAAAGTATATTCAGTTCCTTCTTATCGTTTTTTATCTGTTTTGTCTATTCAGCGTTTGGTTGTGATTCGTGTCAATATTTAGACGTAAAGCCCTTTATAACGTTCTGTAGTTTGTACTTTTTCCTAGCTTCTCTCGTGTGATAGCGGTACCTTTTTGGTCACTATTTATGTGTTGCGTTTAAATATTAATTGTAACACTTTATAGTGACTGAACACGTAAAACAAATACTTCTCAAGAAACAGAAAAAGAAGACTACTTGGAACAGCACCAGACTATATGTATGTATGAAAAAAAGTGAGATCGGAATAGCATGGAGGATATGTTAAGTCCTTGTGAATAAGCAAGGAAAGCTTTTAATAATAGTGCATTTTTTTTAATTTATTAGGTTGTTCATTCATTTTCTGTTCAAATTTCTACATATTAAATTTGTCAAAAATGCTAATCTAACTTTACTGAAACTTTCAGTGGTGGATCCAGAATGTTTCATAAGCAGGAGTTCACTGACTGCCTAAGTAGGGTCCGCTCCAGTGACGCTCCAGTGATTCCCCAAATAAACGACCAAATTCTTCTTACGAAAGGGGCAGCCCAGGCCCTCCTGAAAAACCCTCTAACTTAGCCTCTGACTTTAAAACAATATGACAAGTGTTTCATTCACCAAAATACTGGTGCATTTTTGTGATAAATATCATGCGCAATTTTATAAATGAAAGGGGAAAGAGGATCCACACTAGTTGTACCCGCACATGACAATTGCAAACTTACCCAATTTTTCATCACAACCAATTAACTTATACAGACATTTTCAGAGAGAACACATGAAATGAAAAAAAGCACAAATAACTGATAAATATTATCAGGTATTAAAGAATTAAATATGTTTTAAATGTATTACAAAAAATGTTCTCAATCTTGTAGATACATGTAGATATAACCATGATAACTGGATCTCATATAAGTACCAAAGACAAAGTCTATCCAAGTCACAATTTATAAAAGTAAACCATTATAGGTTGTAGTATGGTCTTCAACGCAAAGCCTGGTTCACACCAAACAGCAATTCTATATTTAGAACATATCAATCACCAGAGGCAGATTTAGCAGGGGTGGGGCAGGGGGCCCGGACACCCTCTTCTTGGAAAATTTTGGTTTGTTATATAGGGAATCACTGAAGCGTGACGGAAGTGGCCTCTCTAAGGCAGTCAGCCGGCCCCCACTTATGAAAATTTCTGGATCCGCCACTCACTACTTTCCGATCATGACAATAACATTAACAAGTAAAACTAACTAATAATCCTGACAATATGTATTACATGTAATGTTTGCCATTAGAAATGAAAACATAAATATTCAAAGTAACAAAAGCTTGATTACACGTGCAAACAAATATAAAGCACTATAAAAGGCTAATTGAATACTAATATGAAGCTCTCATCTACAGAACTCAGGGGCGTATTCAGCCAATTTAAAAAGGGAAGGTTCCAACCCAGGACAAAAGGGGGGGGGGGGGGTTCCAACTATATGTCCCCATTCAAATGCATTGATCTGTTGTAAAAAAGGGGGGTTCCAACCCCGACCCCCACCCCTGAATCCGCCACTGGAACTTCAAAAAATAAAAATTGTCAAGATTACAAACCACAACGTGATATTTTAAAAAATATATGCAAAACATTATTTGCAATTAATATTTCATTCCAAATCCCATCTTTTTCAAGTATTATTACATCTGGATATCAGTAATAACAACACTTAACTTGTACCGTCAAAACTAATTGCATCTTCTAAGACAAAAGTCAGATAAGATATCAATTACTTCTATACATGTAAATATAAGATGTAACATTCTCAAATTTGAAAGGCTTTCTGTAGTAGTCCATTTTGTCAAGTAGTAATCCTCAAAAGTACATGAAGGTTATATGCTTTTTTTTTATCAAGTTGATTATAGACACAGTATGCATTTTATTACATTATTCTCCATTTCCATTCTCAATTTTATTATTAAGTCTCCTTCCATTATAACCCTGGTCCACCAATAATACAACTAAAATCACAAATTGGTAGACAAAAAAGCGCTATGCATTCATATTGCTTGGAGTGCATTATTCCAAAAAAAATTTACCTATACTCACAAACCTCTGATCTCAATATAATCAGCTAAAATACGACAAGCTTTTTAGAAAAGCTATTACTTGTAAAATGTTAACCATCACAAAATCATTCTTTTCAATGACTGCAGATAACGGGTTTGCACTCCTTCATTACATTCGTGGTAGTTTATCATGTTGATGTTATTAGTTTAAATTGGCTTGCAAATGACTTTCGGTATCCTTAAGCACCTTTAGATCCGTATTTTTTTTTTTGTTAGTACTTTGTACATTTTTATAACATTAATGTCATGAAGTTTGGAATTGATGTTTTCATTATTAGAAAACGTCCAGTGGCAAATATTATAAGCATATTCCAGACGGAAACATAATAGTAACACATTCAATTTGATAATTTGTGTCATAAATGTAGTATCAGTATGTTTGGTGGTAATCAGAATTTTCAGCAACGCATAAACATGAAGTTATTCAAAATAATATTCGGCTAATTTGATTTAAATAAAACTTAAATACTTGTAAACTTATATAATGAATAAACAAAAGATATTGACTTTATAGCTAATCACTCTCAGATTTAAGTTTTAAAAATTGATTGTACACACGATTTATCATAAACATGCAGACATATGTACGTTATACGCCTAGTGATTTGAATCAACTGACATTGATGCATAACACTGACGGGAACTTAAGCAACAAATTAAGACATCACTACGTTTTGGTAGATACAAAGTGTTTTGTGTATACATGTATACCAAATGCTCAAAACTTAAAATCATTACCTTAAACACTGCAACTAGGATAATTAACATGCTGTATCAAACTGGTCATATTATGATAATAGAATATAAATTTTGTGGTTAGATATCATTTGCTGAAAAAAGTGCTCTGATCTGATAAAGAAAGTAAATTAGAATATTCGAACGCAGTTGATATAAAGAAAAACTAACAGACCTTCTACACCCTTTATCCTTCAATGTTTTAAGGCTTCAAAACGATCATACACCGATACTAATTTAATGCAGTTGGTGTTTCCTCTTCATATGTCTAGCAAATAATGAACGAATTAAACAAAAAATGAATACATTGCTATAAATTTTTCTTTTAAATTGATATAAAAGGCATACACAACAAGTTATCAAAACATAAAATGCAGTAGGAGGAGAGCTTTAAACTAAGTCTTAACAATTCTTTATCCTCAGACAATCTAATCTAAATTAAGATAATATTCCATAGATTTGAGCAAAATTAATAATCTTAGTGGAAATAAGGATTTATGTTATGAGTAAATCGAAAGCAACTCTATTAATGTCATGTTTACACTTTTGTCACTTTAGAAGTTTCTTTTAGTGCGAGTTTTACTACTGGAACAGATGATGAGATATAACGATAAATGATCCTAAATTTATGCGAACCAAAATTTTTTGTTATTATATTGCAATTTTGCTGTCCATTGTCATGATTGTATTATACATTGAATCCTGACATAAAAAATATGGCTGATTAACTATGCGGGTATATAGATTTACAAATTAAAGTGCACATATGGTCAGTTTTGGTGGATGCGGTCAAATAATTTTGTTGTACAAGTCAACTGGAGGTATCAAAACTACTGAAATTTTGTTACGTATCAATATTTTGAATAAAATGAGGACATGCTGGTATCCTAAATTTATGCGAACAAAAATTTGTTGTTATTATATTGCAATATTGCTGTCCATTGTCATGATTGTATTATACATTGAATCCTGACATAAAAAATATGGCTGATTTACTATGCGGGTATATAGATTTACAAATTAAAGTGTATTATACATTGAATCCTGACATAACAAATATGGCTGATTTACTATGCGGGTATATAGATTTACAAATTAAAGTGCATATATGGTCAGTTTTGGTGGATGCGGTCAAATAATTTTGTTGTACAAGTCAACTGGAGGCATCAAAACTACTGAAATTTTGTTACGTATCAGTATTTTAAGTAAAAAGAGGACATGCTGGCACCCTTAATTTAGGCGAACAGAAATTTGTTGTTATTATATTGCAATATTGCTGTACATTGTCATGATTGTATTATACATTGAATCCTGACATTAAAAATAAGGCTGATTTACTATGCTGGTATATAGATTTACAATTTAAAGTTCACATATGGTCAGTTTTGGTAATGTGGTCAAATAATTTTGTTGTACAAGTCAGCTGGAGGTATCAAAACTACTGAAATTTTGTTACGTATCAATATTTTGAATAAAATGAGGACATGCTGGTATCCTAAATTTATGCGAACCAAAATATTTTTGTTATTATATTGCAATTTTGCTGTCCATTGTCATGATTGTATTATACATTGAATCCTGACATAAAAAATATGGCTGATTAACTATGCGGGTATATAGATTTACAAATTAAAGTGCACATATGGTCAGTTTTGGTGGATGCGGTCAAATAATTTTGTTGTACAAGTCAACTGGAGGTATCAAAACTACTGAAATTTTGTTACGTATCAATATTTTGAATAAAATGAGGACATGCTGGTATCCTAAATTTATGCGAACAAAAATTTGTTGTTATTATATTGCAATTTTGCTGTCCATTGTCATGATTGTATTATACATTGAATCCTGACATAAAAAATATGGCTGATTTACAATGCGGGTATATAGATTTACAAATTAAAGTGCATATATGGTCAGTTTTGGTGGATGCGGTCAAATAATTTGGTTGTACAAGTCAACTGGAGGCATCAAAACTACTGAAATTTTGTTACGTATCAGTATTTTAAGTAAAAAGAGGACATGCTGGCACCCTTAATTTAGGCGAACAGAAATTTGTTGTTATTATATTGCAATATTGCTGTACATTGTCATGATTGTATTATACATTGAATCCTGACATTAAAAATAAGGCTGATTTACTATGCTGGTATATAGATTTACAATTTAAAGTTCACATATGGTCAGTTTTGGTAATGCGGTCAAATAATTTTGTTGTACAAGTCAGCTGGAGGTATCAAAACTACTGAAATTTTGTTACGTATCAATATTTTGAATAAAATGAGGACATGCTGGTATCCTAAATTTATGCGAACCAAAATTTTTTGTTATTATATTGCAATTTTGCTGTCCATTGTCATGATTGTATTATACATTGAATCCTGACATAAAAAATATTGCTGATTTACTATGCGGGTATATAGATTTACAAATTAAAGTGCATATATGGTCAGTTTTGGTGGATGCGGTCAAATAATTTTGTTGTACAAGTCAACTGGAGGCATCAAAACTACTGAAATTTTGTTACGTATCAGTATTTTGAGTAAAAAGAAGACATGCTGGCACCCTTAATTTAGGCGAACAAAAATTTGTAGTCATTATTTAAATGAATTAAACTATTGCTGATTGTGGCTGCATAGTTCAAGGATGTATAACTAACAAGGACGTATACACCTAACATCAAATATCCTGGTTACAAGTTAACTTAGTGTTGACCAGACCAGTCAAAAGTTAACTTGGGAACAGGTCTGGTTTTGATCGGATTTGTTCAAGCAGAAGTTAACTTTGTGGCAGGACCGGTTTCCAAGTTAACTTATGTTAACTTTATGACAGGACTGGTTCCGAAGTTAACTTATGTTAACTTATGACAGGACTGGTTCGAAGTTAACTTATATCAATAGCGGACCTGTTTCTAAGTTAACTTTTTGGCAGACATAAAAACAGTCCTAGGTCCAAGTCCGCTTTTCAAGTTAACTAGATTTTGGTCCTAGGACTGGTCAGAGCAGTCCTATATTCGGTCACAGGTTAACTTTGACCAGTCCAAATGACTGGTTATCAAGTTAACTTGCTGTACAGGTTAGGAGTGCACCCATCTGTAAATAATGTGATTTTAAAACGGTAAAAAAAGTTCGTCTTGAAAAAGTAACAATCTATGTGATAACTATCTATACGATTACGATTTCAAATCAACATGCGTCTATGAAATTATCATATGTTTGTCTTAGATATAACATTTTATTGGTGCTTGTCCTAATGTGTTCATTTGTCATCGACGGGTTGCCAATATCTCATTTCATTCATGAAAAAAACCCCAAAAAACCTTACTTTTCAGAAGTGTCTGTGTGTCTTTTCGCAGTTGTTTAATTGTTTGATCAGGATTGTCATGAATACAGATGCCTTAAAAAAATAAAATTGTACGAGAATTAAAAAAAAATAATTACAAAACGCAAAACGAAAAACGAAAAAAAAAAATATCACTTTATTTTAATAAAAAAAAACATGATATATCATCTAAACAGGTGCCTTACAATTCCTTATATATATAAGGATTGATATTTGAATGATTCGTTACGTTGACAAATGGCCTCCGACTTGATTAAAACTAAATAAAAAATGGCCGCTGATATCAATAAAATACATCTCTAACTATTTCTCATTTATACTGTCGAACAAGTACAAGTGAGAAGTGTATGTATCTAGAAACAAGATTTAACCAACCATTTCTACATCTCTGTACCATGTCAGTACTTTTCTAGTCGTTTTCCAGTCGTTTGATTTTTTGATTTTGTCTTATTATAAGGAATTTGCCGTTTTGAAATTTATTTAGAGTTTGGAATTTTGTTGTTTACTTTTGAATATTGAATATTGTATCAATATTTGTAGAACGTGGTGAATTAAACCTGGTTTTAACACTAGCAAAACCTCTCATTTGTATATCAGTCGCATCAAATTACATTTCATTGACAACGATGTGGGAACAACACAAAGAGTCATACCATTGCAAAGGCTTTATTCTATTTTTGTAATTGTCAGATTTTTAAAATGCCTAAACAAACTGAAGGCTGTGTCACACTAGATGTTTCATACTCTTTACCTGTTTACAGTTAGTTTCATGTTATCGGACAAATGTTTGGTCCGGTTGTTTTTTAAATATTATTTGTGTTTTATCAGAATCAAACACAATTGTTATTAAAACAAATGATGTTCTGTACCTTACAAAAACAGTTCTTCTGATTTTCAAGTACCTTTAGCGTTCTTAGGATGACACGATTATGTAATCAGAAAAATAGTTAGCAACTTCGTAAAAAGGGGAAAAAATCGAAAGGAATAAGTAATTTAGCAACACAGAATTACGGCATTTGTCATATATATGTCCTTCGCTAAATGGGCACTAGCTACGAGATGTATAAAAAATAAAAATATGATGTTTTTTTGTTTGATTATTAATGAAAGTGAAATAGTGAAATACAATTTACGATTAGCAACCAGTATTGTTCATTTTTTTCAAAATAAGCTATAAAGAAATATGGATGATGAGTGAATTATTCTAACCTTAAAATTGAAATCAAACAGACATAGAAATATCGATAAGCACGATGTCTTATATTTATGCTGTCCATTCGATTTGGTTGATCATTTGGTGTTTCCCTTTGATTAAGGACTTTCCGCTGTGAGTTTTTTTCTATAATTATGTTCATGTTTAGGACTGTCAAGTCGGATTACGAGTTCAACAAAGTATCTTTTCAAGGAATTGTTTCATGTTTTCATTAAAAAATTCACCCTTTTGTTACTGACTATTTGCGTTCTTACAACACTATTAAAAACCACCCAACAAGTTATATATCAACAACATACTGAGTTATCTTATCTGATGAATAGATTGAGATTACTTTCTTTTAAAGTTGTTTTATTTTTTCATTTGCAAATATTTGAAATTAATTTAAGTTTTGTGCTGAAAGATTTGTTCTATAGTGTACTACGATAAAGTTATTCTTCGATGAGTGGTGCCTATTCTGGTGTGTGTAGCAAAGTTTTGTTTCGGTGTAAATTATCTGTCAAAATCAAGTCAACAAATTGAAATTTACCTGGATGCATAGATAGTTTTCAACATAAAGATTCTTAATGTTCTTGATTGAGGCTTCATATTTTGATATACCGTTACATGCAAACATAAAACTACGAACCTAGTAGAGAGTCATAATTATACGTATACTTTAATAATTAAATATAAATTAACATACCTAGTAGAGTAGTCATTATGTTCCCAATTTTTATATCATCTTCCGAAGACTCACGATCATTCCTTAGGTCTACAATATATATCAAGTGATTTATATGAATGAAGCGAAGAAACTCTGATATAACCTATCAATATAAGGTTAAACAATTTAGATAGTTATTCAACTTGAAAATGTATTTACACTTATATTTAAACTCTAACATATAAGCGGGTCTCGAATTGAAAATGCAATAGCAATAGAACGAATAAAGACGAAAAGACATAGCACACTAACGTAACCTAGACAAATAAAAAATTGGCAGGATCTCAAGTGTCAAAGAAGTAAAAGTATATCCTTTTCCACAATGATATCCCGGAGAAGATTGATATATTCGTAACAATTTATACTCAGAGTTGTCATTCGAGGTCGCTTATCCTGTATTCTGTCCACGCGTTATTGATTTTTTTAATATTTATCTTTACAGTAAAAACCGTGTCATTTCTAACTCAAAAATATATATAATATATGTGTGTAAATTTAAAGAAAGCTGCTTACATATCTTTCTTGTTTCGTGTCAGTTCGGATTGCTGTAAAATTGTAGTTGTCTTCTGTTATTCAATCCATATAGTTGATAAATAAAATTGGAATAGCAACATGTCTATGTGTCTGGAAACATCGATAGTTTACGTATCTTTCCTTCCACTAGATCGGCAAGCTGTCAGTCCATCTCGACACCTCAATATTTTACACATACTTCCTAATTATAACTCGGCAAAGTCAGTCCGTCTAAGAACGTATAATGTTTACGCATACAGAAACATATGTATATAAAATGAAGATGTTGTAGGATTCCAATAAGACAACTTTCCACCACAGACCAAATAGATTAGGAAGATGTGGTATAAGTGCCAATGCACAATTTATAAAATTAACGTATAATTCTTTACTCTAGATCGGCAAACTATCAGTCCGTCTCGACAAATCGATATTTTACGCACTTTGGTCTCCAAACTGTTTTGTTTTAAAGAAAAATAACAGAAACTACTTAACTAGCCTTAATTTTAAAATTTGTCTTTATACTGTGATACAAATTAAGACTTTGGCATATTTAAAGAACACGATGTTCTAATGTTTCATAAGATGTTTATGTGAGTGAAATAGCTTTTTGGAATAGGACTTGGTTGATGATTTGGTGTTATCAACTATCTGTTAACACTTATACACAACGTTTTTTCTTTGTTACATTGAACGTACTGTGTACAAAAAAAAACCCTGATGTTTATGTTTTTTGTATTGAAATGATCGTATTGGGCCGCTAATTATCGATGAAAAGCCTTGAAATATTTTCATAATGTAAATATAACCGTTTTCCAAAAAAAGATATGCACGATTAAGATTCGGCTGTAAGTTCAATGACAATTTTCAATTAAACCAAACCAAACCAGTCAAGACTCCCACCATCTTAATGCAATATATCCTAAAAATATCGGGACGGTCATGATTCAGCTGTTACTTGATAGACAATAATCCTCCATGAAGACTTTTTTGTATTAATTACTTTTATCAAACAAGTCAAGACTTTCAAAAATTTTAAATGCAACATTTTTTTTTTGCAAACACGAAATTATGATCCGGCTTTTGGATCGTTAACGTTCTTTGAACAACACAGTAGTATATTTTGCTCGACATGCGACAATACATACATTTTCTAAACTTACCACTTTCAAAATAAGAACCTAGACAAAGTAGTTAGATGTGATATATGTACTTTTATATGTTCAAATATAAACTAGAATGTCTAATTAGTTTATTAACATCTTCAAACAGAGCTTGTTAAAGGTACCATGACCACCGTCAATGTGTATTAAGATTATAAAAACTTGGAAAGCCTTTTCGTATAATTCTCAACCTTATATTTATATTGAAGATATACACACTGCAGTTATTTATAAATATTTGATAAAAATGTATTGTACCCTTACATCGAATTACAGGTTTCCAATGTTTACAACTTTTACCTGCATTGTGTACACAAGGTCAACTTAAAGCCAAAATAGCAGATGAAATGCTTATTGTTTACCATACTGTGACATAACTTTATAGATAATTTGTATTCTACATCGGCACAATGATTTGTTACTTTAACACTGTATTTTATGAGGAATATTCGTCCTTCTCCGTTTCTTCGTAGAGACATGGATCCGGAGATGAATAGCAATGATTTTTTTCCAAATAATTCCCAAAGATATGCATAGCATTGATATTGCATGAAGATGTGTTCTGTTCGATCCCTTTTCATTTTCTATTGCAGTGTAGATATATTTTTTTCTACAAATATTTTAATAATGTAGAATATTTTATATATTTCTGACTTTTAAATGTTAAAGGTCTTCTATACTAAATAGACTTCAAATTTAATTTTGAGGTTTTTATTAACTTTGATTTGTCTTCTGAACCTTTTTTCTCAGACTCGAAGACCAGTTAGACTGCTTATATTGACAATTGAACAAGACCTGTCTGATTGCTGGAATAAGAATAAAATAATCGAATGTAACCCTAAACAATAATCAGCTGCAAAGTTTATAAAACTTTCCAAAACCAGCCAAAGACACTTTTTGTTCGAAATGCTTCATAATATGATAATAGCTAGACGAACGATATTTATTTCGAATTAAAATATAATTTCAGCAAAATAAATTCATATATTTTAATTAGGTCTTTCCACTTTTCTGTGGAAAGACCTATTGTTTTTCTTCTGATTATTATTTTTTTTTTTCTTCTTCCGCCTAATTTTGTTCTTGCGATAAACATTTGTTTCGCAATATGTCGCTTTGATATTTGGTATATGATATCGAACAGTTTATGTGCTTTTGAAATTTACCCTGCGTAACCGAATACTTTTCTTTGTAGGAGTTATCTCCCCAAACACTGTTTTCCTTGTGCTCACAACTCCTTTGCAACCGTAAAAGATAACGACAAATTTATTTTACAAAATTGCTCGTTATATCCTTTACATGATTTGTCCTATTTTGACCGAAGCAATATGACCGCTCCATATGAGAGTTATTTCCCCTTATGCATCTGATATAAGTGATATGCATTTCTATCTTATAAACCATAAGTGATAGAGACCTAGGATCTTTTGATTTGAGGTCCTTGGTCCAAAAAAATGAAAATTAGGTCAAGGTCAAAGGTCAAGGTCATATTCTAATTTTTGAATTTGTCTTATTTTCACTCATTTTCATTAACCTTATAAGATATCGACAAATTATTTTTACTAAATTGTTAGTTGCGACATGTCGTAACATAATAATTTTAGTTGAAAGGGTGCGTAGACAATAAATGGGAGTTTTAGCCCTATCATTGCTAAAATTATGCGTTAAGTGATATAACTTCTTTACCATACATATTAGAGACCTAGGGTCTTTTGATTTGAGATCCTCAGTTTGTGACCTTGAAATTGAGGTCAAGGTCAAACGTCAAGGTCATATTCTAAATTTTTGATTTTGGCTTATTTTCACTCATTTTCATTAACCTTATAAGATATCGACAAATTATTTTTATTAAATTGTTAGTTGCGACATGTCGTAACATAATAATTTTGGTTGAAAGGGTGCGTAGACAATAAATGGGAGTTTTAGCCCTATCATATCTAAAATTATGCGTAAAGTGATATAACTTATTTACCATACATATTAAAGACCTAGGGTCTTTTGATTTGAGATCCTCAGTTTGTGACCTTGAAATTGAGGTCAAGGTCAAATGTCAAGGTCATATTCTTAATTTTTGATTTTGGCTTATTTTCACTCATTTTCATTAACCTTATAAGATATCGACAAATTATTTTTATTAAATTATTAGTTGCGACATGTCGTAACATAATAATTTTGGTTGAAAGGGTGCGTAGACAATAAATGGGAGTTTTAGCCCCTATCATAACTAAAATTATGCGTAAAGTGATATAACTTATTTACCATACAAATTAGAGACCTAGGGTCTTTTGATTTGAGATCCTCAGTTTGTGACCTTGATATTGAGGTTTAGGTCAAAGGTCAAGGTCATATTCTAAATTTTTATTTTTGGCTTATTTTCACTCATTTTCATTAACCTTATAAGATATCGACAAATTATTTTTACTAAATTGTTAGTTGCGACATGTCGTAACTTAATAATTTTGGTTGAAAGGGTGCGTAGTCAATAAACGGGAGTTTTAACCCCTATCATATCTAAAATTATGCGTAAAGTGATATAACTTATTTACCATACATATTAGAGACCTAGGGTCTTTTGATTTGAGATCCTCAGTTTGTGACCTTGAAATTGAGGTCAAGATCATAAGTAAATTTGACGTTCTAGATTATGACCTTTGCTTAAAATTCATATCTTTACATCATAAAGCCATAGGAATTGACATTTTAGACTGATTTTTAATATTTTAATATCAAAATAGATATTTACTGGTGGAAAGACCTTCAATTGTTCTCTGAACAATTGGTTTTTAATTCTCATTATTTTTGTTAGTAAATTTGCATTAGATACATTTAGTTTTGTAATATAACATTTTTTATGTTGATTATACACATTGTTTTACATTTTTTGACAAATGCCCGGATACAATTTTATCTGTAGACAAATTAGGTAAACAATTAGTGACTTACGTGGGATGGTACTATTGACCATGATGTACTATGTTCAGTAGCTCGTATTAAAAAAGAAATTCATGTACGACAGTTTTAAAGAGGGTCTTTAATTTCATTATTCATTAATTCGTATACTTTGTGTGTTATTTCATATTTATTAATTTTCCTCCACACTCTCTCATATTTATAAAATACCCCAATGTTCCCTAGGCGGGTCACATAATGTCAATTATTCTGCTCGTTTAGAATATTGTTACCAGTAATGTATGCCCTTTTAGGACCCTCATGTACATATGTATGTAGAAAAACAATTAAATAATACATAAATGTGATGCATTACGTTGTTTTACAACTATGTTTTTCCTTTTATGACTTGAATTATTTCAATTTACACTGTGAAGATGAATGTTGACTACGGTACAATTCACGACAATGATTGATAATCTTGTTGACAAGTACATTTATTTCTGTTTTGTAAAGTATTTAATTCAGTAAATGTAAGAATTTTCACCATAATTTTCATAGGGATTGTTTGTAATTTTAAAATTGAAGAGGTATGTCTTGTTATTTCAAACTAATAATAATCATTACATTTTTTTTTTGTTATTTGTTTATACGTTTGAATATGACTGTTGTTTTACATTCCTCAGCTATCGATTTTGTAATTTGATAAGGGACTTCCCGTTTTTAATTTCCCCTGGAGTTGTGTATTTTTTGTTGCTTTACATTTCGATACCCAACATTTATTTTTAAAGGTTTGTCTAAATGATTATAAGTAATGAAACGTCCACTATTTTCAGAAAGTATGAAACGTCTGCTGTTTCTGTCGTTGATATTTGCGACTACTTATATAATGACTGTTCATGGACAAGGCGGGAATCCTGGTGCCCCGCCTGGTGGTCCCGGTGCTCCCGGTGCTGGTGGAGGAGACAGGGGTGGTGAACAATGCTACTGTTGCTGTGATCCATCTTCAACTGAACCCTCGTGCTGTTACCCGGATTGTTGTTTGTAAGATCAATTAGGAAGTAGAAAGTATGATAATAATCATTTTATGTCTATGCAGTATGAAATATCAATTATCAAATTTTTAAAAATCATTCTATATCTGAAATCGTATGGTTCATAATAATTGTATGGCTATTTAATGAATGTTTGTATTAGGTCATGTTACTATCATAGTATTGTCAATGATATAAAATTTGACGAACGAAGGGCAACTTTACTCATACACTTTGTAAAATACCGTTTCAATTAGCATATCATTTTGGACACGTCTGTTGTTTACGTTCTAATTCATTGACACGTTCTCCATGACACTTTGACATCTTATCAATACAGTTATCATTTTGTTCCTGTACATAGAATATTTAATCGTTCATGCAATACTCTCAGACTGCTTTTTTTTTTATTATGTACACACACTAAATTAGTTCAGGTTGAGTTAGCCGGACAAGACATGTTCCTCACATGCAGAATGTTAGAAACGAATATCACATGTATCAATAATAGGCATTTATAAAAACAGGTTGAGTTAGCCGGACAAGACATGTTCCTCACATGCAGAATGTTAGAAACGAATATCACATGTATCAATAAAAGGCATTTATAAAAACAAATCTTGATAACATTGCAGCCACATAGATGCTAATCCTGTATGATTGAAAGTTTTACCAAACTTGAAAAGATAATCATCAGATATATTTTAAACAACCAAACATCGGTAGTATTTTCACAACTTTTCGTCGCCGGTAGAACAACAAATATTGAGTGACGTTACTGCTGTTAAATATTTTAATTCGTTTTGATAACACAGAATAAGACTGATGTTATAAGTAGAAATATTATACATGTTTATTTTTAGATTAGTGGATCCATTATCAATGTAATTAGTTGTATTACACAGAATATTATAATTGGGAGTAGAATAACTTTGAAACTGTCCTTTTTTTTTCTTGCAGTGGATAGATGACTTAACAAGTCATGTAACAACATAGATGAGTATGATTTCAATGTTTTGATATTAATGTTGAAAGCAGAACATTTTATTGGAATGTAATAATAATACCTAATGTAACTCGTGTAATAAAAAAGTGATATTTGTTGAATTGTGTTTATAATAAAACTATACAGATACACCGAGTGCTGCATGCTTTTTACTATATGATTTGACTATAATTATGAGTCCTTTTTCGGTCATATCTCTTCTCAACTTTTTTGGTTCTCAACCATCCTCTCCGTCTTGATGACAATTATCAATAAATGCGCTTCAAAGAACGAAATTATAAAATGTTGTTTTCATTTTGTTCTATGGAATTAGAGAAAAACTAAACGGTAAGTATAGCGGATGTTTCTTGACAAACGTACAGTTTCCAAATAGTTTTCACTAAGTACAGGATGATGTGATATGATTTCAAATGACACTTAACGATAAGTTAAAAGTAAAAACACAAAAAAAACTCCGAGGAAAATTCAAAAAGGAAAATCAAAAATCAAAAGGCAAAATCAAAAGTCCAAACACATCAAACGAATGGATAACAACTGTCATATTCCTGACTTGGTACAGGCATTTTCTAATGTAGAAAATGGTGGATTGAACCTGGTTTTATAGCTAGCTAAACCTCTCACTTGTATGACAGTCGCATCAAATTCCATTACATTGTAAAACGATGCATGAACAAAACAAACATACTCAAAGAGTAAAAATGTCAAAAATAGGGGTACAACAGTCAATATTGTGTTATCATCTTAATATCACTACATAAACAACAACTTTAACAAAGTAGCACAAAAAGGCATACATCAAATTTAACATTCTCATTTTGCTTTTCTTATACGGCTGAATTTATCTATGTAAAGTCTACCCATAAATGAAAGAAGGTTTTCATTATTGGTGTAAAATTGCGCGTTTGAAATTCGCACAGGTAGACATAAAAATAATTTTGTCGTATGACGGCATACATAAATGCAGACTCACGTAAAGTAGATATAACAAAAAACAGACTTACAGTAAAAATAATAAATAAAATAATGGTGTGGTTCAAAGTATGACGGGACACATAAGTACAGTTTCACGTCAAATACGGCTGAATTTATCTATGTAAAGTCTACCCATACGATATTCCCGTGCTTGTATTTCGTATCATGATTTTCTTGAGAGATTTGCTGCTCACAAGGACGCCATTAAACGCCGAGTTCCAAATCGTGAAGTTGAAATCATCCCTTTGTAAATTTTACGGACGTCAACACGAGTTGGTTGACCGTTATGGAATAACCGTTTCACAAATAATATCGGATATGTTCCTTACGTATTAACTACAATCCCCTTCCTTTTCATGAATGTAACCTACCGAGTTAGACTGTTTACCGGATTTGTTATCACCTAAGCAACATGACGGGTGCCACATGTGGAGCAGAATCTGCTTACCCTTCGAGAGCATCTGAAATCACCCCTAACTTTTGGTGGGGTTCGTGTTGCTTATTCTTTAGTTTTCTATGTTGTATCATTTGTACTATTGTTTATATGTTTGTCTTTTTCATTTGTAGCCATGGCGTTATCAGTTTGTTTTCGGTTTATGAGTTTGACTGTCCCTCTGGTATATGATAAATTTCCTAAATTATATAAAAGTATCGCGGAGACAATTACCTTATTATCATTTGATCCAACTCTCAATACATCAGAAATTCATATAATTGACCAAAAACTTACCAGAAGCCAATACAATAATAATAAGTTTATAAAGCAACAGGTTGTACAACCAAACTCTAAAAAATACTGTTGCCTTTTACATGTACGAATGTAACATTCAGTACTAATGTATGAAACTATCAAATAAGTACTCCTCATTTGATTTAATGACACTCCAAATGCATCACGACCAATACTCGCAAAGACATTAATAGAACTATCTTATCAACATAAAATTTGAGATCAAGAGATCAAATCACAAGTAAAAAGAAACAAAAAAAAGAGTTAATATGTGTCGTTTCATATAAAGGTGACTGGGTATAATACATTCAGATAGGACAAGCATAGGCTTATAACATTTTTTAACGATTTGAGCCCACTGAGTTATATAAAATACGTGAAATTCTGTGTCTGTCGTCTGGTGCCGTAAATGATTTTTGTTTTTCGTTTATTGATGTGTACATATATCAGACCGTCCGGTTTTTTTTTTGTTGATATTCTTTATATTATTTCACTTGTTTTTAATTATGATATCCACGACTAGTTTGTTTTCTCTATTAATTTTATTACAAAAAACTCAATAATCGATTTCCAAATAGACTAGTAAGCATATACACTAAAAGTTACATTGATGTAGAACTCGTCGTGTGTGTTTTTGGCTAGATTTGATTTGTCCATTTTGTTATTGTCCTCGTAGTGTTTTATCGACTTATGTTTTTTTTTTTTGTTTCCTTATTCTGTCTTCTTGTTGTCATTGTCTGTTTTTTTTTTGTTGTTGACGCGCCATCATAAATTGAACCTTTTTTGCTACTCTTTTACTGTAAAGATGATAGATATTCTTTACTTTGATCCACATTTTTAAAATAAGATATCTTAACTATCAATATAATGGCAAGATATGAAAATATATGCTTAATATGTGGTGAATTGAAAAAATGAAAATGATTTATTTCTATTTTAATTTATTTGATATTACTTAGTCTAAGTAACTTTTAAAAAATCATTATATACACTTGATTGTTAATCTATTCTTACAATTGAATCAGTAGGCCAGTGTGTCCCGACCATGTTAAACTTGTGTTATTATCTTTCAAAGGTTACATGCATGTGGAGAGGTTAAGGTTATTAGGTATACCTTACAAACATTTCACAGGTAGGATTTACCGCAGCTGGACAGCAGAAAATGAATTGTGTTGCACGTCGCAGATTTCGTAAGACTTCTTTACTTTTAACTACATATAGGAGATGCATTGAACATGTTTTTCCCTGCTAATTTACTTTCATATAAACAAGCCGAAAACACGTAATACGGATTCAAACAAGGCATACTGTGCCAAGGTGACATTTACAACCCATAATACAACACCATACAGATACACCGAGTGCTGCATAGTTTTTACTATATAACCTGGCAATAATTATGAGTCTCTTTTTGGTTATATCTCTTCTCAACTTTTTTGGTTCTCAACCATCCTCGCCGTCTTGTTTTTGTTTTGGAGCATTTCTGGTGACAATTATCAAGAAAGGCGCATCAAAGAACGAAATTAGAAAATGTCATTTTGTTCTATGGAATTAGAGAAAAACTAAACGGTAAGTATAGGGGATTTTTCTTGACAAATGTACAGTTTCCAAAGAGTTTTCACTAAGTATAGAATGGTGTGATATGATTATCAATGACACATTACGATGTGTTAAAGACATAGCGTACAGATAAATAAAGAAATGCTGTGACCAATAGCTGCTTACGTCTACATCATACGGGGTATATATCTCCCAATTGGTACGATATTCCCGTGCTTGCATTTCCTAACATGATTTTCCTGATAGAGGGTTGCTGCTCACAAGGAAGCTAGTAAATCAAGAGTTCAAAATGGTGAAGTTGAAATCATCCCTTCGTAAATTTTACGGACGCCATCACGAGTTGGTTGACTGTTATGGAATAACCGTTTCACAAATGATATCGGATATGTTTCTTACGTCGTAACTACAATACCCTTCCCTTTCATGAATGTGACCGACCGAGTAAGAGTATTGACTGGATTTGTTATCACATAAGCAACATGACGGGTGCCACACGTGGAGCAGGATCTGCTTACCATTCCGGAGCACCTGAAATCACCCCTAGTTTTTGGTGGGGTTCGTGTTGCTTATTCTTTGGTTTGTTCTATGTCGTGTCATATGCACTATTGTTTGTCTGTTTGTCTTTTTCATTTGTAGCCATGGCGTTGTCAGTTTGTTTTCAGTTTTTGAGTTTTACTGTCCCTCTGGTATTTTTCGTCCCTCTTTAATTCCGTCTGCTGTGGAGATTTGTCTCATTGGCAATCATACCATATATGTTACCGCTGTTGTTCTCTGAGCCTTTATGGAGTGTGACGTAAAATCACAAAAAGGAAAGTTAAATCGGAAAGTCCCTAATCACATGGCAAACTCAAATGACAAAACAGAACACAAACGAATTGTAATATTCCCGACTTGGTACAGGCATTTTCAAATGTAGAAAATGGTGGATTGAACCTGGTTTCAATTTATAGGAGATGCATTGAACATGTTTTCCCTGCTAATTTACTTTTAATATAAATAAGACGAAAACACATAATATGGATTAAAACAAAGCATACTATGCCAAGGTGACATTTACAACCAATAATACGAAACCATCCTAGTTGAGACTCAATAGTCCTGCCCCAACTTTCATACTGTCGAACGTATCATATGTTTCTTCAATCAGCGTATCCTCGTTTTAACTTATTGACTCATGTAAAGAAAATGATGTACGAGTATCAAAAAAGTACAAATCTCGGATATATAGATAACCTTCTACAATAGTGTATAATTTTGTCATTAGAAAATATTACCATGAAGGTATCGAGAAAAAGACCCCGTAAACATTCCAGTAAACATCCCGTACGTTAAATTGAAATCCATTTATATTGTAAAAGTGCATAGTAGTGTAAAAATAATAACAGATGCACATACAGTCTTTGCTATGATGTTCTGTTTGATTTTTACGCTTCTTCAAACAAAATGTTTATACATATGGAATTTGTGTTCAGATGCTGTATTCGAGCCTTTCCTTTTTTATCTCCTGATATTGACAACAGCAGTAACAGTTGTCTGTAAGTATGACTGATGAACTCATGCATCGATATAAAACTGAGAAGGCTAGGAATTTCTTATATATAAGAATCCACAAGTTCACATATATTAAACTTTTTTTCACATGTGGATAAAACGTAATAATGGTAACACGCCAAATTACCACCAACTCGTGTATCAACTGCGTAAATATATAACACATGTAGATGTTACTGGATTTAACAATATATAGGTTTCTATACAACATGCCGAACTCCCCGTCGCCCTGACTAATGAATATAATAAACACAGAACTGACGTTAGAGAATATATATTTATTCTAGTGTGCTTCCTCCAGACATGCTTGGAGGATGCTCCGAGCATTTTAGAGAAGCTAATATCGTTAATACACCATTACACTCCCATTAATGTCAATCAAATAGAAGAGTTTATAGTTAAGAGCTTGTATGACCTTTTTGTGAGCCTTTTGTACGCCTATAACAATAAATTTTTCCTATCTTGCCCTAGAAAATTAGTTTATTGACACAAAAATAGATACATTAAAACTTGAGGTTAAACAGTTTAGGGACATTTCATCAATATGAGATGGAAAAGCTTTAATTTAAGTAAAACATATTTATATAAAGCCAATAAAAATAACACAACAGTGGTTGTAAAAAATGGATTACATCAAACCAGAAACAAGTCACCTTAACAGTTGTCATTACACGAAAATAAATATTTACGTTGTTGTCAAATCTATAAAAGATATTGTTGAAAAACTATATAGGAAAAAAGAAATAGATTCACGAACTTATAATTTTTTTGAAGAATGATGACATTTATACAAACAAATAATACGAGCGCCTATTGGTGGTATATGATTTACATCTGTCTGGTCTATTACAAATATCTTAGATACTAAGTTCCAGTGGATAGAAAACATCAAATTGCACTACCAATACAAAGACGACAGTCTTATGTTCTTAACAGGCACATCAAAACAGGTTGAAGTTGAAGGCTCAGGTGTGATTTTAAGCTAGCAGAGGGTCAATGTTGTTCGCTGTGTTAAAGAAATCTTCAATCTATTTTAATGTGCCTGTGAAGAACATAAAATTGTCGTCTTGGTATTGAAAGTATAATTTGATGTTTTCTATCCTTTGGAACTTATCTAAGATATTTTTAATAGGACAGACAAGACTGCATGTGGGAGAAAATATACCACCAAAAGGCGTTCCAATAATTTGTTTGTATAACTGTCAATTTAATTCAAGTTATCAATCTTCATATTTGTGTACATTGACGTTACATCATAGGCAAAAAAAAATGCATTCTTTCTTGACCTTGTGCAACTCTATTTTGTAAATGATGTCTTTCGTATCTTGAATGTAAAAGTGATGACTCTTCAATTACGGCTTTAGAATGAGATCCAGTAATCTTTCAATACGTCTCGTGGTAGAGTTACACTTATGGATGATTGGTCAGTAAGATATGTTTATGTTGTTACCTCTTTGACCAGTTCGAAATGCCTCATTAATTATTTCTAGATTGATTTTATGAATTTTTGAAGAAGGTATATGTGTCCATGTTTTTATTCGTAATCATTCTTCAAAAAAGTATAAGTTTATGAATCTATTTTTTTTCCTATATAGTTTTAAACAGTATCTTTTATAGATTTGACAACAACGTAAATATTTATTTTCATGTAATTATAACTGTTAAGGTGACTTCTTACTGTTTGGATGTAATCGATGTTATCTAAAACCACTGTTGTGTTATTTTTATAGGCTTTATATAAATATGTTTTAGCTTTTCCATCTCATGTTGATAAAATGTCTCTGAACTGTTTCACCTCAAGTTTTAATGTATCTATTTGTGTGTCAATAAACTAATTTTCTAGGGCAACACAGTAAAACTTTATTATTACAGGCGTATAAAAGGCTCACAAAAAGCTCATACAAGCTCTTAACTATAAACTCTTCTATTTGATTGACATTAATGGGAGTGTAATGATGTATTTACGATATTAGCTTCTCGAAAATGCTTGGAGCATCCTCCGAGCATGCCTGGAGGAAGCTCACTAGAATAAATATATGTTCCCTAATATCGTACAGTTTTACAAAATAACGAGACACAATCAATATTAAATTACACCATCTGTTGATAAATTTAATACAGCATACATGTACTTTGTGAAACAGCAACAGTAAGACATAAATGTTACAATTTATAAATCGATGCATCCGAAAAGTTTTCTACATTTATCTTTATCAGGAACATCAAAGTAATGAGTGATGTTTTAAACTTCTACATGCAAACTTTACTATATATTTCTTGTCCTTTGTTGTTTGAAGAAAAGGTTAATATTCAGAAAATATGGTATGAAAAAAGTAACTTAAAAACATACCGAACTCCGAAGAAACATCTATCAGAAAATTAACTTAGCAACTACAAAACCAAAAGATCACACCCGTCAAACGGATTGCATATTTATGACTTGAACCAGTGGATGGGATTATTAAGAAATAAATCTTATTGTCAAGTTTCAAACAATAAATATCATTTCCAAATGTGAAAGTTATTATCCATCTTTTCAGATTGTGGTCACAGTTGTCTTTCCTGTAGTGGTATAAACAATATTAACAAGTGTGGTAACTTTGAAAAATGTGACAACGATAAGGTAACTTATAAACCTACAAAGGGTTAATTTTTTTTCAGACCGAAAAATTTATGTTGTGAAGAATCGACATTGATGATAAATAAACGGTAAATTTAAACAATTAGAAAATATCGACATAGTGCAATTATTGATAACGGCTAAATATTCTTGTTCTACCACTCTGCATTTTCATGATTTTTTTCTCTCAAAGGTTTGTTACTTGCACAGATTCAGAACAAACGATGGTAAACAAAATACGACGCAGGTTGCACATTCCCTTAGGTAATCATATTCTAGTTTTGAAAAGGTCATAATATTATTCATTACGGAAATCTGTTAACTCAATTTTCTTTTAAAATGTTAGACAACAGGTGCTACTTTGTTTTTACTCATTTGAATTGAAGGCAGATATACGTCAGTACATACGTCAGTACTATTTGCAGCTTTGTCTTTCCGGTTTTTCAATGTTTTTTGTTTTGTTTCATCGTATGCATAATAAAAGTCTAATCTGTATCTACTTTTAAGTTTAAGTAATTCGAGCTACTTACATTTTGCAACAGTTTTGAATTTCCCGCTTTATCACATTGCGATAAGACGTGTCACGGTACTTGTCTATCCCAAATTCATGTATTCGGTTTTGATGTTATATATATATGTTATATTTGTTATTCTCGTGGGATTTTGTCTATATGTGTTACATTTTAGTGTTATGTCGTTGTTCTCCTCTTATATTTAATGCGTTTCCCTCGGTTTTAGTTTGTTATCCCGTTTTTGTTTTTTGTCCATGGATTTATGAGTTTTGAACAGCGGTATACTACTGTTGCCTTTATTTAACTGTTAACATAGACTTACTTAATTATCTTATTTGTCTATAACTTTATTGATTGTTGTATCAATTGTTTTCATTCAAGTTTTGTAGTAAAACAACCTCAACTGGTGTCATTTTTGGTAAAAGGGACATAGGAAGTAGCCATATTGTATGTCAAAGGTGCCGTAATGATACCCGCCTATGTAATTGTGATACACTTTGTGATGATTTTGCAGGTAAGGGTATTGAGATATCGTGACACCAAATCGCCTGCACTGTATCCGGTGCGCTAGACCACACGACCACCTTGGCTTCACAATACTAAAGCTTTCAGTGGCCGGGTGTTACCTTTCCTCGTCAGTTTTAATCTATCGTCGTAATACAGTACATGATATATAAGGCATGGAGATGTTATTGTTACAGATCAGCTCAATTATCTATCGTAAAGGATCCTACAAATTAATGTAAGATACAGTCACAGAAATATATATATATATATGTTACAGGCATTTTCTAAATTTAGGCATTTTGTAAAATGACTGAAATTTTTAAGCATTTTCTAAAATGCCTGGATGATTTAGGCATTTTACAAATTGACTATTTTTTTCAAGCATTTTATAAAATGCCTGAAAAAATTGTAAGGCATTTTACAAAATGCCTAAAAGACTAAAACTGAATGGAATGCAAATTTTAACGACTAGAAATATCAAATAAATAATTTTATTCTATCATTAAATATTGCATGAAATTTAAACAGTAAAAGTTTTATAATTGTAATTAAATCAATCATTTACATAAACACTGAAGATGACAATTATTTGTTGCTACATGTAATGTTTGGATGACAGCGACTGTTACACATTTGTCCTGACTTTTTGCAAAGGCAACGTTTAGTGTTACATCTAGTCTTACCACTAGCACTACAGCCACATTTTGTGTAACCCTGACCATCACACAAAGAAACTTTACTGACAGCTTTTCTAAAGGATATTTCATTATCATAATTTACACAATGAATAGCAATAAAATTACTGTCAGATAGTTCAAACTGATTCCTGGTGTAAAGCCCACGTAGTATTCCATCTTTAATTCAAAGTTTATAACCATGCTCTTCCTTTCCAGTAACAACAGCCATAAGGTTACGCGGGTCTCCTTTCCCTCGATCCTCATGGGGAATTGCAATTAATACATTTGCTCCATCGTCCACCTCTGTTAAAACTCTTTCCAAAAGATTTCTCATCCTGACAGCTTGTTTTGTCATTGAGTCTGATGCATGCCTTCTCTCATTTCTGATGACCTCTTCGTTTGAACATAGGTGACAAGTAATAGTATCAGATATGTTTCCTTTTGAACACAGCTCATGTACGTACTGCGCACAAGTCAAACACTGGATATTCGAAAAACATAGATTTTCACACACGGCACACATATGAACATCTAATTCTGTTTCCTGAGTTTCAGATAGATTTAATGCTGCATTTAGCTGGCTTTCCTCGTCAAGTTCGTTTGGCTTATCAGAGCTTAACTCATTTGGCCTGTCATTGCTTATCTCATCTGGCTTATCAGAGCTTTGAAAATGCTGAATCAGATCTTCCTCAGTCTGTAAAGAACCAAGAATCTCTTGAGGTAGTGATGATGACGATAGTCCGATCTTAGCATCACAGCCAAACATTGCCTTGTGTGGTGATCTGTTAATACCAGAATGATGACTGTTGTTTTTTTCAAACTGAACAAATTTCAACCCTATATTCCACTTTTTACTGTTGTTCTCTCTCATCCAGATAACCAACATGTCTTTGATATCTGCATTTCCTCTTTCAACACTTCCTTGTGATTGAGGATGTCGAGGTTTTCCATGAACTATTGTACAATCTGTCCACATGTCTTTCAGTTCTTTGATAATATTGGCCGTAAATTCACGTCCGTTATCCGACTGCAGGATATGTGGGGCACCAAAAAGTAAAAATATATCCAGTAGCTGATAGGCGACTTCTGAGGCTTGCTTTGATGTAAGTGCTCGCAATATAGCAAACTTGGTCAGATGATCTTGATAATGCATGATAAATCTGAAATCACCATCTCTCATAGACTGCATGTCTACTAGATCAACCTGAGCTCTACTGTTGAAGTCCTTACTTATCAATGGCTTAACAACTAGACCTTTACTGGCAATTTTCCTTTTTTTGAGTTGACATTCTTCGCACATTTCTTTAAACAAATTCAGAGCATGCCTTGTTACATTTGCGTACTTCTAGTTGACCTCTTTTAACATTTTATCTCTTCCACCATGTCCAGTGTTCAAATGTGCTCTCATTATAATGCTGTATATTTCCTCTGCATATGCATAATATAGGATTGGATCTGTCATTGACTGTCGCTTTTTAATCAATTTCTCTACATCACCACAGTGTAACACATCAAATCTGCAATTTCAAAGTATATGAACTTGTTAATTTGTAACTTTTCAATTAGCTTAAAAATATAATTTAGTAGCAGAAAAAAAGAAAGAAAAACCAAAAGTCTCAATGTTTTGTCAATGAATTGGTGCATGCTAAATTTCAAGTGGCAAATATTTCATTCATATTCAATAGGCCTATGAGGCAACTTAATGAGAGTTGTCTCATTGGCAATCATACCACATCTTCTTATTTATAATTAATGTTATTAGAAGTTGTCAACTCAATTTTTATATGTGATCATGTACTTTTCTTACTTGACTATTTGTTAAAATGAGTGCATCATATTTTTATTTTCAATATTTTGCAAGATGAGCAATTCATAGGAGCATATAGATTTTCTTATTAACGCTTGTTATCAAAACTTTAAAATAAGTTACAGCTCAACAGAAGAAATGCACCTACCTTTGCATATGATAATAATCCGACGAATGTCCTTTTAATCCAATCTTAATTTTGTTCAAAATAGTTTCATATTTGTCTCTGTTCCATATAATACTTTTCTGATTAGAATCAGAATTTTTAATTAATTGGTTTGTAAATCTTTGTTCTGGTGTAAGAACAACATACCCTTCTGCCATGATGAAAAGAAGATCATTAATGAAATACAGAGTGCTCGAGACAGAGTGAGTACTTACTCAAAGTTGTTGCTCTATGGAGTTTCTAATTATAGACACTAAAACTAGTAAAACATAAAAACTTAACCTGCAGGCTAGATTTATAAAGAATAATCTTAAATTTATTTTAATCAATACATTTTTGTAGCTTTACAATATGTTTCTATCATCTAATTCATGTATTGCATATTTACACAATTTGCCTGAAACAGACCAGGCATTTTGTGTAATTTTCATTAAAAATTTCAGGCATTTTACAAAATGACTAGGGTTTTTTAGGCATTTTACAAAATGCCTGTCAACTTTAGGCATTTTACAAAATGCCTAAAAATTCAGTCATTTTACAAAATGCCTAAATTTAGAAAATGCCTGTAACATATACAACTCGTCTAAACATCAACCCAGCAATGTTAGATCTGTAAATTTGTTTTCGCAAATTTGTTGTTCTTCCCTCGCCGGGATTCGAACCCATGCTACTGAGATATCGTGACACCAAACCTGCACTGTAGCCGTCCCGCTAGACCATACGACCACCCGGGCTTCATAAAAATTAAGCTTTTATATAAAGCGATAGACATGTGACATCAATACTTATACAGTTTATAGGTATTATGATGTATTCCAACCATCAAGCCCAGTCTTTTCACTAATTTTCCATTATGTATGTAGATGTTTGTATAATTTATGTAAATAAAGAACATTAGTATACCACTGTTCAAAAGTCATTAATCGATTAAGAGAAAACACATCCGGGTTACAAACTAAAACTGAGGTAAACACATCAACTATAAGAGATAAACGACGGAACAACAGAAACACTGAAAGGCAAAACAAAAATAAAACAACAATGCACCACACACATAGAAACTAACTATAATAGTGGGTTGAACCTGTTTTTTTCGGCTAGCCAAACCTCCCTTCTTTATGGCATTGTTAAATATAACACTAAAAAATGATACCATAATAGGACAGGACTACAGTACAAATAGATGCAAGAACATTACTGAATTTTATATACTTGGGACAAGAAAATCCATAGTATTTGAATAATTCTTACCCTTGTAAACAGTAAATTTATATAAAACAAATGACTATATAATTGATGTTCATTTCAACACCGAAGTTAGGACTAACCACAGAATTAAAAAGAAAATGTAATAAAAACCTAGGACAGCATATAAAACAGCACAAACAAAAACCTTCAGTGTCACACGATGATAATGCTACACAAGTGACGTCACAGGTAATTTCCAAAATTTTGATATTTTTCAAAATCTGCTTTGTAGTTATGGTATTTGATGTATAATATAACAATTAAAATTTCAAAAATATAGAATTGAGTGAGCATTAAGTGTATTAATTGTATTAATTAGCTATGATGGTATGTGTACATTCAATCTTTAGCCTTAGAGAAAACTTACTATTTCATTTCAGTCCCCATTCAGCAATGTCTGTCGTGTAGTGGTGTAACTGATCCAGCGACATGCAACAAGAAATATTGTGTGATAAAAACGAGGTAACTTTGCATAAAATATCAATATTCATCATAAAGCAACAATTATTGTTTAATTTATTGAACGCAAATGGTGTTTTAATGTCACTTTCAGTAGTATTGGCGAGGCGCGGTATGTTTGTAATGGAAGCCAATAGAGGTATCTACACAGTCATAGTAATATGTAATTTAGAAACAGAATGAATAAATTTCACATTACTTATACACTGAATGCTTGAAAATCAGAAACACGAGCCGGGAAGACATTTGTTTATGTCTCGAAGAACTTGGGACAGTTCAAGAGCAATACAATAAACCAAAAACATAACATGAAACGAATTAAATCACACAACAATTATTCATCTAATAAATGTACTATTTTACTGTTGATTTGAATAGAGTCCAAAGTATTGACAAAACTTGTTGACTTTAAAAAAACACTATCAAAATACATGATTTATCACACTGCAATTTTTATAAATATCTTCAGGGAAAACTTCAATTTTTTTTTAACATTCTTTTATGAATAGGTGTGTTACTTGCACAAATACAGTACGCACACACATTACGAATACTTCGACTTAGGATGTAAACATGCTAATGTAAGTAGTTACGACATATAGTTGGAGAAGCTAAAACAAAGTCGTTCCTTTTATTTAATGCACTACATCTGGTGGTTGATGAAATTGTTGGCTAAAAAACAACACGTTATAGATTGCATGCGTCCAAAGTGCATTTAAATTTACATTCATCACGAAAACTCAAAGAAGATTATTTGAAAGTAAAGGATGAGTAAAATGATATAAGCATTGAAAATAGTACCGCAAACTAGACATTTAATTGATAGGCGGAGATCAGATTGTAATAGTGAGGTCAAAAAGCACGTAGTTCGTCGTTTCAATAGAAATGATTCTACGACAGACTAGGAACGGAATGAATATGATATGCTACAAAACCTGCGACATGCAAACAAGCAAATAGTTAAGCTATAAACACGCTAAATATCAATCTTGAACATATCCTTTATGCGAAAGCCTTGACATACATAGCAACGCCAACAAATAAAATAAAACCAAACTGTGTTTAATCGCAGACTAATTTGATTTGCAGATAAATTACTCTGTCTGGCGAGACTTGCTGCCTTTGCGTTATGAGCTTTGCTCATTTTTGAATGATGTACTGTGACCTATAGTTGTTTACTTCTGTGTCATATTGTCTTTTGTTGAGAGTTGCCTAATTGTCAATAATACTAAATCTTCTTTCATAAACACTAAAATAGTGTCGAGTCCTATCAGGCATATGGGATGCCACCTGATTGATCTGGTGTTTATCATAAAAAGAAGTTGTTTATTTTTTGGTAATCCACGCATAACATGAATGGTTCAGTAGGGGAAACAAATTGTAAATGCAAGAATTAAACCACTTTTCTTAAACAAAAAGAATTAATACCGCAAGAACCATGCACAATGTGAGATCACACACAGCAACATCTAGTCATTGATTTGTCATAACCCTTAAGTATACATTATATGTTTGTAACTGATGTTTTGTAAATAAACTAAATTCTTAACTGCAAAAGTTAAGCGCATTCAAATGCAAAACAGATTCAGTAAACTATAAATTGGAAAACTATTTTTACAGCTTTGTTTGAATTTAAATAAAGTCACATTTGGACGACGACAGTCTGATGGACATGTAATTATTTGTGGGAGTTGTTGACGACAGTCTGATGGACATGTAATTATTTGTGGGAGTTGTTGACGACAGTCTGATGGACATGTAATTATTTGTGGGAGTTGTTGACGACAGTCTGATGGACATGTAATTATTTGTGGGAGTTGTTGACGACAGTCTGATGAACATGTAATTATTTGTGGGAGTTGTTGACGACAGTCTGATGAACATGTAATTATTTGTGGGAGTTGTTGACGACAGTCTGATGAACATGTAATTATTTGTGGGAGTTGTTGACGACAGTCTGATGGACATGTAATTATTTGTGGGAGTTGTTGACGACAGTCTGATGGACATGTAATTATTTGTGGGAGTTGTTGCAACAATCGAAGTCTATGCAATGGTGATTTGAAGTGTACGCATCATATTCGTATGTATATTAATCATTTCGTTTAAAAATACATTCATTTGCAAAGAAGTTTCTTTCTTACGAATAGGTTTCATTAATACAGTTTAATGGAAAATCTAGACGTAATACTATGCTTCACTAAAACGATTGTAAAGTAACCAGTTCAAAACATGTTTGTCTATCGAAATCAAAAGGCTTAATGATGTTCGCCCCTAATGTTTTTGTTTTTATTTTTCTGACAAATATTAGGAATCCTATTGTTTTATCCATGTAATTTCATTGAAACTTTTGCCCACTAACTTCTACTTTTCTTTTAATAATTTGATAACATATAGTTTAAGATGTCATCTTTGAAAATCTTATAAAATCCTTGTTATTTTTACATCGTTTTTGAAAGAAAAGGTGTACCAAAGTTAGGAGTATGAAAAATGTACAGAGAATTATTTCCCACAAAATTTGCAATGGCTTATATTTCGAAAACAATCACACAACCCCTGTATTTTGTGCTGCTTTTTTAGAACCTTAATTTCCATTCTATCAATTTATAACATGCATAGTGAACATCCTTGAGTATAAAGTAGAGCTTTTTTTTCTTAAGAATATATTTCTTGATAACCACAGTTTTCTTTTTTGGAACTGCCTTATGATAAACATTCAATATACTTCAAACACGTGCGTAGTTAAAACGATTGTGAAGTATCAGCATTAAACAGTTAATTATATCAAACTTGTAAATAAATCGTTATGGTTACATATGACGCCATGTAACTGCAACATTTCCTTACACAATAAAATCATCATCTTTATTATTTAGCCCATTGTTGCCGATAGCTAACAGATGCAATCAGTTGATAATTGATTTTCTATCAAAATTGAAATGTTCAAGTGTAAATTCCAAGTATTTTCGAATCAGCGGATATGTCAGGGAGACCCCAAAATCAGCAACAAGATGGACACAACTCAACCGCTATATTTCTTAGGGTACAATCTTTCGCAGATACCGAATTTTTAATAACAAATTTTACATCCAGAACCACGACTTGTTAATCCTTGCTTTCTCAATTGTAATTAAATGTGTGTGTTCATTATTATATATTTTCAATAGAAAGCTGTCAGCTCTTCCTGCTCATCGTCTTATGAATGTCAGAGTAACCTAGTTTGTATTGGAAACCAGTGTCAGTGTTCATCAAAACAGTTGTATTGGTCACATGACAGATGCCATCTGAGTAAATAATACATTTATAATACACATATGATAGAGACCATCATTACAACCCGACATTAATGTATCAGAGCAAAATATGTATAATATCAACGCTACCAGGTGCACTGAATCACATGTGCTTTTTTGCAAGTAGTGTTAATTTTTTGAGATGCTCGTTGCCAATATATTAAATGGCCATATTCACATGCCTATTTCCAATTCGTATGATATTAAATTCAAAGTTTCGTCTTTTAACTTTTATTTCTGACCATATCTCCCTGTAGAGAGCACTGTGTTTAAAATAAATACACTAAATAGATATAGGAAGATGTGGTGTGAGTGCCAATGAGACAACTCTCTATCCAAGTAACAATTTATAAAAGTAAACCGTTATAGGTCAATGTACGGCCTTCAACACGGAGCCTAGGCTTACACCGAACACTTAAGTACACATGATGATGTTATTATTTCTCTATTTAAACTTATTCTAAAATTAA
Organism: Mytilus galloprovincialis; assembly: GCA_037788925.1. NCBI lineage: Eukaryota > Metazoa > Mollusca > Bivalvia > Mytilida > Mytilidae > Mytilus > Mytilus galloprovincialis. Next base: position 6,018,391 of record CM075339.1, read on the forward strand.
AACAAAATCCCAGTGATTATATTGAAAATAAAGTTATAAAGTTACATTGTATTCTGTTTATTTTTTTCACTAAAGGGAAAGCAGTAGAAATGTTGTAAGGCTTCACATGAATGTCAGACACTGTTAGGATGTGTAAATACAATATGTCTATGCTTGAACTCTTCGCATATATATTGGAATGGATCAGCGTGCGTATCAAGTAAGACAGTATAATAAAAGTTCTATACATATACATGATTAAATATAATTAGTGTTTAGCTCAATATAGCGACACAATTCATATTTCATAAGGACCATACAGTCTCCACCATTGACCGAGTGGTTTTAAAAATTCACCAGAAAAAGTGAATAATTTAGAAAGCCGGGTGAGTATTAATGCTACGAGGACATTATCATAGTATCAAAAAGTCTTGATAATATCGTTGTCTTGTTGATATCTTGATTTTGTTTTATGAAAGTTTAACACTGAATTAAATAAAAGCTCAATCACAGGTTTGGGTCTTAATAATGTCGAAAAATGTTTCTGTTGAAAGTAAAAGGCGTACTTGTTTATTCAACCACCTTTCAAAACACTGTTCCAGAATGATTATTAGAAAAATAACATCAATAAACTCAAAGATACCAGGATTGATTATTTATTTATTATTTACGCCAGACGCTCGTTTCGCCCTCGAAAGACACATCAGTGACACTCAAATCAAAAAATGTTAAAAAGGCCGAAAAAGTGCGAACTTGAAGGGCATTGATTACGACAAATTACGAAAATTTTGCTAAAAACAGCTTATGTAATCTATTCCTGAGGTAGAAAAGAAAGCCTTAGTATTTCAAAAATTCAAACCATACTCATAACGTTTTGAAGTCATCATCATGGATTTGTTAAACTCTATTTATACCTATAAACGGAAGAGAAACATGTTTTCGTGATCTTTTTCGATAGAATTATATGCAACTGTCATACAAGTGAGAAGTTAAGTTAGTTATAACACAATGTGTAATCCATAATTTTCTGAATAAGGGATTGTATTTACAACGTCAAAAAATTACGGTTGTTTTTCTTAGAGTTCGGTATTTATGAATCCAAAAACACTTTTCATTAATTTCTTTCTTTTTATATAGAATAATAATTAGAAAATTGATACCAAACATAAAATGCTACTAGTCTGACTGGTGATACATGGAATCTATTAGATTTAGAGTACGTACAAATCAAATTGTATAGACGAGTGACCATCAATTAGACTTTGTATGGTTATTATTTGACGAGTGACCATCAATAAGACTTTATATGGTTATTATTTGACGAGTGACCATCAATAAGACTTTATATGGTTATTATTTGACGAGTGACCATCAATAAGACTTTATATGGTTATTATTTGACGAGTGACCATCAATAAGACTTTATATGGTTATTATTTGACGAGTGACCATCAATAAGACTTTATATGGTTATTATTTGACGAGTGACCATCAATAAGACTTTATATGGTTATTATTTGACGAGTGACCATCAATTAGACTTTATATGGTTATTATTTGACGAGTGACCATCAATAAGACTTTATATGGTTATTATTTGACGAGTGACCATCAATAAGACTTTATATGGTTATTATTTGACGAGTGACCATCAATAAGACTTTATATGGTTATTAATTGACGAGTGACCATCAATAAGACTTTATATGGTTATTATTTGACGAGTGACCATCAATAAGACTTTATATGGTTATTATTTGACGAGTGACCATCAATAAGACTTTATATGGTTATTATTTGACGAGTGACCATCAATTAGACTTTATATGGTTATTATTTGACGAGTGACCATCAATAAGACTTTATATGGTTATTATTTGACGAGTGACCATCAATAAGACTTTATATGGTTATTATTTGACGAGTGACCATCAATAAGACTTTATATGGTTATTATTTGACGAGTGACCATCAATAAGACTTTATATGGTTATTATTTGACAAGTGACCATCAATTAGACTTTATATGGTTATTATTTGACGAGTGACCATCAATAAGACTTTATATGGTTATTATTTGACGAGTGACCATCAATAAATATGAATCCAAAAACACTTTTCATTAATTTCTTTCTTTTTATATAGAATAATAATTAGAAAATTGATACCAAACATAAAATGCTACTAGTCTGACTGGTGATACATGGAATCTATTAGATTTAGAGTACGTACAAATCAAATTGTATAGACGAGTGACCATCAATTAGACTTTGTATGGTTATTATTTGACGAGTGACCATCAATAAGACTTTATATGGTTATTATTTGACGAGTGACCATCAATAAGACTTTATATGGTTATTATTTGACGAGTGACCATCAATAAGACTTTATATGGTTATTATTTGACGAGTGACCATCAATAAGACTTTATATGGTTATTATTTGACGAGTGACCATCAATAAGACTTTATATGGTTATTAATTGACGAGTGACCATCAATAAGACTTTATATGGTTATTATTTGACGAGTGACCATCAATAAGACTTTATATGGTTATTATTTGACGAGTGACCATCACTAAGACTTTGTATGGTTATTATTTGATTAGATTTTTAAGGGCAAGGCCATATCTGTATGCGTATTAAGTGTTTGTTGTGTTAATGTCTTAAATATGTAACAATCATTAAACATAAATCTATAAATGTCGCATTAAGATTTGATTTCAAATATACTTTGTCTTTTCTAAAGAAAATGGTTTCTATGATGTATGCATAACTTCCGTAGAATGTGCTGAGTCTCTGTTTTGCACTCACAATCAGTGTAAATGCGATCGTGATGATTACTGGACCGGTTCTATATGCGGTATAAGTATGTATTTCATTTATCAATTTCTATTGGTATTATTTTATAATGGCTAGGAAGTTTTCATATATATGTTTTTCAGAGAGAAAAAATCTGGATTTATTCAACTGGAACAGCAACACTGTAATTTTTGAAAGCCTTGTATGAATACAACATTGTAAAAGTAACAAATAGCTACATAAACAAAGATGTCTTCATAATATTGAACAGATATATCAGGTAAGGGAGGTGTATTTAAAACAGTACAAGTCAAGGGAATGTGAAATTTCTCGAGCCGCTAAGCGAAGGAAATTAGGTCAAAACACTGGTATTTGTGCAAATACCCCTCCATAACATTACATATCTGTTTAATTACACCGAAAAGATTTTGTTAGAAACTCTGTATAACCGTCAATTGTGAAAAAAAAATGCAAATTTGATCGAAATGAGGAAAAAGTGTTAGAATATGTGAAAAATACACCGGCTACCAACCAATCAAAATCTGACATTGTTATATAAAGTGTAAATATGATATTTATTCAAATGGTTGATTATATCTTCCAATGAATTATGGTAGGTTTTTAACATGCTTTTTATTTAGGTTTCCTATCAGTGGTCTAAAGAAGAACAATGTTTTTTAAAAAACGGTAACCACGTTTTAAACAAAACGAAATAGTTAATGGAAAAAAAATGCCGTTTAAGTAATCATTAATAGACATGTATAATATAAAGATACCGTAGTATACCGCTGTTTATTAGTCATAAATCGTTAAAGAGAAATCAAATCCGGGTTAAAAATGAAACAGATGGAAAAACTTAACTTTAGGAGGAAAACAACAGAACAACAGTAATACAGTACATAAATGTCTTGTAAACTATTTTCCACAATTGTTTTATGAATAATTACTACCTACTTTCCACTCTACGAATACATCCGCTTTGTTTTATTTAGAGAAATCTGTTTACGCAAAATGTTCCTCAAAAGACAAGTGTAAAAGTAACTTAATATGTGATGGACACCATTGTGGCTGTGCAAGTAACTTGTATTGGGATGAAAGCACCTGTAAGGAAAGTAAGTTGCTTTAGATAATATCAATGTAACATATTATTAATCAGGGTGATGTACACGAATTTCGTAGCTAGAACATATTGAGCAAACAAGTTTATGAAAATTTCTATGTTGATTGACCTGCAGGATCTTCAAAGTGCTTAATGAAACCTTTTTCTAGACGTTTCACATCAATGGCATGATCAACAAAAGCCATGGTTGATAGTTATTGTGCAATTACATAACCTAGGAGTCGTGGGAATCATTTCAATATATGTAAGACATATCAAATCTAATAGGTTTTACTCTTGTAAAATATATTAATATGATGTTTCTACGAATACATGTATTATCTAAATAAAACAGAAGTATATATTGAAATGCTTGGTTTTTTAAAAATGTAAGAAGATATATTTTGATTCCAATAAGACAACTATCCACCATAGTACAAATGATTTATAGACCGTCATACGGTCATCTTCGCCATCAAAGTGTTCAGAAGTTGTCCTTTCCTCTCCTTCCCTTGCGGAGTGAGCGAATATTTGCGATTACAATGCTGCGCCATCTATCAGTATATAAAGAGCGCATCAATTCCGACTTTATCAGTAGTCAACAATGACACCACTTCAGCCTGGGGATGTACAAATGTTTGTTTCTAGTAAATATACAAATTTCAAGGAGAATAAACCGAAAACTGTGCGTTGACATTCCCGCATTTGCAATAGAAATATACCAAGGAAACTCCAAATAGCTAATTAAGAACTTTTACTTTTTCAATAAATTTTTCCAAGTTTTGTTGGTAAAAATGTGTTCAAGAATCAGCACGTGGCTATTGTTTATTGACAGTTTCTTCATTTACAAGCGAGCATCTTTTTTGAATGGGTGCTGATTTTACAATAGAATGAACAGTTTCTTATTGGGGTGCTGTTATTTAGTTTGTTTTTACTTTATAAGGTTCCACTTTACAGGAATATGTCTGTTAAAAGATTGTATGGGTGTCATCATTTGTCGGTTAGCCGTTGACGATTGTCTGTTTAAAAGCCGACGGTGGATATTTTATTAATTGAAGTAACCACAATTCGATCTCAAATGTGCTATTAATGATGTTATATTACCGTCGATTTTAAATTACCATTATCAACATGACAGGTGTATCACGTAGAGCTTGAGCTATTTACGATTTTAGAGCACTTGACGCAATCTCTGGCTTTTGGTAAGGGTAACATTGGTCAGTCTGTTTTGTCTTCTTTGTATGACGTACAGGGATGTAAACACCCATATGGTATGGTTTTGTATAGCCTGTCCCATAGGTTTTTTTGTTCATTGTATTGTAGGTTTATGTGTAAGTAAACAAATGTGCAGAAATGGTGGTAGTTGCAAGCTATTTAATAATACACACGCGTGTATATGTAAGCCTGGGTACCTTGGGAGGCAATGTCAATTATCAGGTAAATATGTCATTTTTTTACAAATATATAACAAATGAATGATTCACGAATTATTTTCCGATTCAACTCTTTAAACAATCTACAAAAAACACAACATAAGGGTTGAAACAATGTATACGATGTTGACACAACATCGTGTTAACATTATATACATCGCAATGTCAACAATGTAAACACAATATATTTTCTAGATTGTATACATCGCGATCTGAACGATATCAACGATGTCAACAATATATAAGGGTTCAAACAATGTAAACAATGTTGACACAATATCGTGTTAAAATTTTAGATATTGCGACGTCTACAATATTGATTAATCATCGGGCACTGGACTTGAATGAAAGTCATTGGACTAATGTATCCTGAAGTTGAATTTGGTAAATTGTTTTATCGTTACCTTGAAAAGAAAACAAAATATAGCTTTAAAAAACTCAAAAAGAGATTTTGAACAAAGCATGATTATTTCCAATCCGATGACAGGAGATTTAGAATGGTGGGTTGATAATGTGTCTACTGAAGTAAAACATATAAGTCACGGTAGTCCACGAATTGTGATTCAGACAGACGCCTCATTATTAGGATGGGATGGCATATTAAGTGATAGTGAAAAAGGAGGTAGAAGAACAGATGAAGAATAAAAAAATCACATAAATTATTTAGAAATATTAGCTATATATTTTACTTTAAAATCATTTCTTCACCTGATCAGAAATAAGCATGTTAATGTTCTTGCAGACAATACTATGGCAGTGGCCTACGTATCAAATATGGGCGGCACAAATTCCATAGATCGCAATACAATTCAAAACAGATTTTGTTGTTTTGTAAAGATAATGACATCTGGTTGACACGTACTCATATAGCAGGCAGAGACAATTTAGCAGATAAAAAATCTAGAGAAATTGATGACAAATTAGAATGGAAATTGAAAAGGTCTGTTTTTAACCAATTATGTACTTTGTGGCAAAGGCCAAACATTGATTTGGTTGCATCTAGATGAAACTTCCAATTAGAAAATTACTGTTCTTGGAAGCCAGGTCCATTATCTGCATTTATTGATGCATTTAGTATAAATGGGTCCGATTTGTCTATATGTTTCCTTCTTTCAGTTTATTGAGCCGGTGCATTTTCAAAATCAGAGAGGACGGTGCAAGAGGAATAGTAATAGCTCCTTTTTGGCAGACACAAACTTAGTTTCCGAGACTAATGCAGTTGTTAACAGACAATCCAATCGTTCTTCAAACGAACAAGAAGATTTTGAGTCTTTTTCACGATCCACAGTCTGTTCATCCTTTACACAAGAAAATGAAACTAATTGCATGTCAAGTGTTAGGAGTAGCTTCAGAGAACGAGGATTTTCTAAAGAAACAACCCACATACTCATGTCGTCTTGGAAATCAAGTACAAAGAAACAGTACCAAGTGTATATCAGAAAATGGTTCAAATATTGTTTCAAAAACAAATTAATTGCTTTCAAATTTCTGCAGGAACAGTGTTTGAATTTGTTACATCTTTATTTGAGGAAGGTAATCTTGGTTATAGTAGTTTAAATCAAGCTCGAGGAGCACTTTCGTTTTTATGGCTGACTATTGACAGCATTCATATTGGACGTCATTCAATGGTGATAAGATACTTGAAAGGAATTTTTAATCTTCGTCCACCCAGAACTAGAAATAAATTTACATGGGACGTTAGTAAAGTACTACAATTTTTGCGTAGCCTATCGCCAGTGAAATATTTAAAATTGAAAGATTTAACATTAAAATTTACGATGTGAATAGCTTTGACAAATGTAGCTCGAGCTAAATCAATTCATTTAATGAATATTATATATAATCATGTACATAAAGTGAAGGGAGATTTTTTTTAATGGACTTATTAAACAAAGCCGACCTGGTCATATGGAGCCAACCGTAAATATAAAGGCTTACTCTCCAAATAGGAGACTTTGTGTATATACTGTGTATAAAGAATATGTATTTCGTACCAAATTGTTTAGAGAGAAACACGAACCGTTTCTTTTAAGTTATGTGAAACCACATCAGCCTGTTTCAAGAGATACTATTTCTAGTTGGATAAAAATAGTAATGGTAAAAGCTAAAATTTACATCACAATTTTAAAAGCTCACAGTGTTAGATCTGCATCAGTTTCTAAAGCAAAGATGAATGCAGTACCTATTTCTTGCATTTTACAAAAAGCAGGATGGTCAGATGCAAAAACATTTGCGAAATTTTATATTAAAAAGATTGAAACAGATGAAATTCTTCCAGCTTTAATTTGTTGAAGAATTAATCATAAGGTAAGACATCATATAAATCTTATCCTTAGTATTCAGTTTTATCATTATGGCTTTTCAGTCTCATTTGGTCCCGGAAGTGTTACAACGAAATGAAATTTAACAATTAAACGAGTCTTACCTTGATAAAAGACTAAGTTTAATTGTAATGTTATGGGTTGTGTAAACACTGAAGGGATTAAAAGCCACACTCTCCCTCCCTAGTTAAGGGAGACCAATATGTAGCTATTGTGGTTTACATATGTTTATATTTCGTTGTATTTCATACTGATAAAACTTTACTTTGAAGACTGAAGTTCACACATCCGCAGTACAATCTCATTTAATCACTTTATTGTTTACACAACTCATAGAATTACAATTAAACTTCGCCTTTTACCGAAGTAAGACTCGTTTTATTGTTGAATTAAACATGTATCTATAAATGTCGCATCAAGTTTTGATTTCAAATATACTTTGTCTTTTCCAAAGAAAAGGGTTTCCATGATGTATGCAAAACTTCTGTAGAATGTGCTAAGTCTCTGTTTTGCACTCACAACCAGTGTAAATGGGATCGTGATGATTACTGGACCGGTTCTATATGCGTTATACGTATGTATTTCTTGTATCAACTTGTATTGGTATCATTTTATAAGGGCTAGGAAGTTTTCATATATATGTTTTTCACAGGTTTTTTTTCTGGATTTATTCAACCGGAACACCCAAACTGTAATACTTGAAAGCCTTTTATGAATATAACATTGTATAAGTAACAAATAGCTACTTAAACAAAGATGTCTTCAAATAACAAAGTCGAGTAAAAAAAAGACGCATAATATTGAACAGTTAGTGGCAAGCTGAAGGACGCCTCAGGGTGCGGGAATTTCTCGCTTCATTGAAGACCTGTTGATGACCTTCTGCTGTTGTTTTTTCTATGGTCGAGTTGTTGTCTCTTTGACACATTCCCCATTTCCATTCTCAATTTAATATCAGGTTATGGAGGTGTATTTGAAAACAGTACAAGTCAAGGGAATGTGAAATTTCTCGAGCCACTAAGCGAAGGAAATTTGGTCAAAACACTGGTATTTTTGCAAATAACCCCTCCATTACATTGTATATCTGTTTAATTACACCTAACAGATTTTGTTTGAAACTCTGTATAACGAAAGAATTGTTGTTTTTTTTTACAGTAAACTGAAATCCATTAACATGTGTAAACATATGTATAATTTTAAGGATATGTAAAAACTATCAAAGTACCGCAGGAATTTGTAATTACACTTGATAAAGGTTATCTTTATGTAACGTAGTATCCGAAAAATGTTGCAAGTAAAGGGTCGAGAAGGTAAAAAGGAATATTCTAAATAGCAAATACCACGGGAACGAGATGACTTTAAGGCAGACTCACCGGCAATTGTGAAAAAAAAGCAAATTTGATTGAAATAAGGAAAAAGGGCTAGCATATGCGAAAAAATACACTGGCTACCAACCAACCAATCAAAATCTGACATTGTTATATAAGGTGTAAATATGATATTTATTCAAATGGTTGATTATATCTTCCCAATGACTTATGATAAGTTTTTAACATGATATTTATTTAGGCTTCTTATCAGTGGTCTAAAGAAGCTTTTATAATGAAGCAGGTTTTTTTTGTATGAAGTATGTAGATGCATTAACTAGAACTGTATAGATATATGAAATCCTACAAGTTAATAATGCTTTAAAAAAAAACCAGTAACCACGTTTTAAACAAAACGAAATAGTGAATGGAAAAAAATGCCGTTTAAGTAATCATTAATAGACATGTATAGAATATATAAACCGTAGTATACCGCTGTTTATTAGTCATAAATCGTTTAAGAGAAATCAAATCCGGGTTAAAAATGAAAGAGATGCAAAAACTTAACTTTAATAGGAAAACAACGGAACAACAGTAACACAGACATATCAAATCTAATAGGTTTTAGTCTTGTAAAGTATATTGATATTTGATGTTTCTACGAATACATGTATTATCTAAATAAAACAGAAGTATATATTGAAATGCTTGGTTTTTTAAAAAAGTAAGAAGATATTTTTGAATTAAAAGAATCCCAAAAGGATTGCCATTCAAGTACGTTTCCATCAAATGTAGGTAAATTCAATTTCGTAGTTTGTGAAAGTTGTTGCTATTGACGCTTGAATTTGAACGTAAAGACGTGAAATTGAGGCCAGTATTTTGTGAGTCATCTCTTAAGCTATATGCGGAGCCAACATTTTGAATGGGTTGCAGTGTCTCATTGTGCGGCCAAAAACTTCTAGCGGCTGCATTCAAATTAGATGTTTGAATGTGAATAAATTTACGAATTTGGGTATTTTCGTCTCTAAGTTAAATTAATACCCATCTGTGTTAAGTATCTTTTGCTCTATATCCTCCTCCTGCACACTTTCTAAAATGTTCTTATCTAAATCTTTAAGAATATCTTGCCTTTCCTTCAACGTATCAATAATTGTTTCCAACTCGTCCTCGTCCGGTTTTTCTTCTGTTTTACTTCTCTCCTCAAATCTTCTTAAAATCCTAGAAAACTACGTTTCTGTGTCCCGTTCGAATATATTTAAACTTTTTAGTCATCTTCATCTGGTCACGGTACTAATATCGTAAAGTGGTTTTACTAAAACTGCATATGTAATAAAATAAAACGTCTAAACTGTATGAATTTGTATTGATGACTAAAGTACAAGATAACGTCATAAGTACACGACGATGGATATACAATAATGTCGCGTTACGTTAACGTTCATATATCAGAGGCATCTTTAAAGACATATAGAAGTTAAACGTGTGAAAAAAAAACAAGAGATGATGCTAGATGCATAAAGTGAAAAAAACACTATGCAAAACATCAAAAGCTACAAAACCAGCCACTTTGTCTTCAAATATTGATTATTTGTGTCTTTCACAAACTAGTGTGACCGTTGAAACTGAGCCGATATCAACTACCTCATTTGGCTCTTTCGATTAACAACCATGTTCTGACTCCCACACTCAAAACCTCATTAATGATATCATTCCTGAAATGGCAGCAGATGATGATGGTAAGGATGATTTATTGAAATCCCTTGAAGTTCCAAGATGTATACCAAAACAGTCAAACTCAGTTAATGCTGCTAGTATTAACCAGAAAGCTATGCTAGTTCCAGTATTCAATAACTGATCAAATTTTACTGTCAATTACAATTTTATTCAGAAGAATTAATGAAAAATAAAGTGTATCAGAAATGTGTTCATGGTTAAATTGTTAAGTCTACAAAGAACAATAGTTAAATGTTTCAATTAAATTTGAATTGTTGGCATATTATTTATGAAATAACTTTAAAAGGTGAAATGCAAAGGTAGAAAATAAAATTGAGGAAAAGGTGTAAATCGCAAGAATTTATTTTTAAAATGTTAAAATTTATATTTATACAATAATTTCAAAAGTCGTTGGTACTAAAAATAACAGGTAAATATTGGTGTCAAAAATACGGGAAATATAAACCTTGTTTATCTCCCTTTATTTCCTACTCGCTGTGACGTCATTTGAGTCCTTTGTTACATTGGTATCGAAAACATGTGTTAGAACATAAAATTGTAAACAACGTTAATCGGCTATGGTGTTTTGTGTTGCATACAACTGTAATACTTGATCTGGTCAGGGATTATGTTTGTTTATATTTCCGAAAGACCAACAAAGACGAAAGATTTGGACACGAAAGGTGAAAAGGCAAAATTAATTTTCGTTCAACGGAGCTTTCCAGATTATGACCCCAAACACTTTGATTTTGATCAATTTGTTATTGATGCAAGGATTGCCTCGTTCATGACATTCACACCAAATCAGAATAAGACTGATAGCAAATGTTATGACTTTATTTAATTATGAAAAGACGATAGGAACATATTTCTGCCCTTCCTGCAGGGTTCCAGCCCAAGTATGCATCTAGAACATAGCCATAGGAAAATGACGGAGATTAGAGGTATCTACATTACAAAGTCATATATTTCATTATTCGTGGGGCATATTTGGTTCTTAAATTAAGGCAGGGTAGGCATCATTTGTGTTTATAATTTGGTTAGGATTATTTTTATTGGAGCTAGATCTAGATTGGTTTAAACTATATTTTAACTTCGAGGCTGTAAAATGTTTAGAAGTCATAGTAGACCTGCATAAAATGAATGAATGCAGTTACATGTACAACAGACCAAATATAGACATTTGAAATGTTTTCTAAGACTGATAACAAAATAGTGGTAGGTTTGAAAGTCATTCACTGATCTTTTTCTATAAAAGGGGGCGAGGAGCTTATATATACCAGGAAAACATAAAACCTTCAAAAAATAATTTGCTGATAAGTTACTGTCTGATTGATGTATATATAGTATTTAAAATGATTTGTTTATAGGTTGCTGTCTCATTTATGTATATATATAGTATTGTATAAAATATGTAAGGATTCGGCGGAACACAGTGTCTCGCCTATTTTTGCAGTTAATTGCAGGCTCAACAAAAATGAGGGGAAAAAATATTTAAAAAATCCACTTGATTCTATCTTTGTATTGTGAACAGCTTCTGTCCATGTTTGGTAAAAACCCAGGATAGTTAATGAATCTAATAAATATTTAAAAACTTGAACTGCAGACTGTATGTAATGTTAACTGGCAGAAACACTAAGTCTATTTATAAGTAAAATACGGAAAAAATGGATTTATTTTAAACAAAATTTACTTCTATATTCTATGTACTATCTTATTATCATGAGCTGCTGTATCTTGATGCTTCTGTCCAAGTTTGGTAGAAATCCAGGCCAATTTAAGAAAGTTAGTAATATTTTACATGTTTTAAAAACTTCAACCACAGAGTGAATATTTGTGGACGACGACGATGCCGCCGACAGAATGTAGGATTGCTATGTCTCGATTTTTCAACAAAAGTCGAAGGCTCGATAAAAATGATATACCATGTACTTGACCTACAGTGTACATGTAATGAGATAAACTTTAATAGAAACAAAACAACAATGCTGATAGTTTAGTCTTAGATGCATTATTTTTTTTATTAGTTGTTAGTGGCTTTGAACTAGCTGTCAGATAACTGTGAGTACTCTCAGATCTGTTCATTGTGTGTTTTGTGTCGGGATGTATAAGTACCCGGCCACGTCCACTTGTATTTTTGTCCATCTGATGGGTTAAGCCTTTTTCGACTGATTTTTATAGTTCGTTCTTATGTTGTACTGTTATACCACTGTCCCAGGTTAGGGGAGGGTAGACAAATATCTGTTATTTCTGAAAACAAAAAAGTATTTAGTGAGAACTTATTTTAAAAATGAACTTTTACAAAGTGTCTTAGTAATTTTTGTTTGGTTGCTGTCCAATATATGTATATCCCACATCTTTTTTATTCATACATTTTTAGTAGTAAAAATCATATGGTTGTTTATTTACTCTTTTGAAACTTGATAAGGATTTTAAAATCAAGTACAAAATCTTACTTTAATTATCAACTGTAATCTTATTATAGCTCGAGTAGGGAAGTAATGGAATGGGTGTCAATGAGACAACAATACACAAGAGGCCAAATGGCACATAAATTATATACAAAATTTACAATTACTGGTGCTTCTGAAATAGCTGCTGGTATAAAAATCTATGAAAACTGAACATGAATTGCTTTGTATGCATCAGTCTCTGTGCCAGTCACAAATAAATGCAAGTGATATTCATTGTTTGTAATTGAATTTGTATGTTAAAAACCTAATCACAGAAAATTAATTAACTTCTTGTCTTTAAATATTAACAATACAACAGTTTGTCATTAGAAGACCAATAAATGTGAACTTTCCTGAAAACTAGATTCCATACAGGGTAATTGACAGGTTTGTGTTGGCAAAATAAAATAATATAGTCATTTAAGCAGTACAAATTAGTGTATAATGAGAGGTTACACGCTACTGGAATGATTAAGCAATGTGACAGTATACTTACTCGTGAATCGTATGATTTGGATCAAATGGATTATTTTCTTGAAGGTATTCACCCATGTATTCATAATACAACATGCACAAGAAGGTATGGCTAGGGTTGGACAAAATCAATAAATCAAAAGGGATATAAGTATATCAACTCTGCAAGAGCTAAACCCAATTAACTTGGGCTTTATCATGTTTATCATGTACAATATACATGTGTCATTTGTATTACAAATGTAATACTATTACAAAGTGCATTGATTACAAACAAAACCATGACTTTCCTAAACAAGTTTTCTAAATACTTTGACATTTTAGAGATAGAGTTTATAGAGAGAATCGCTCTGTTCAAGCAAATTAATTAGCATATATGCAACAGTCTCTTACTGTAGCAAGTTTGCCATATATCATCATATATTGAATTAAAAAAAGAGAGAAATATATGTTCTTAATTTATTCCATTCACAACTTAAACAGTTAAAATTTATTTAAACGAATCAACATGATCAAACATGCACCCACCTTCCCCATGTTTTGATATATATACAAGTACATCACACCAGAGACATACACAAATGTACATGTTTGAAGATATTTCACTAACTCATGTATTAAAGTACAGTAAATTTGCAAATTTGTTCAAAATTAGGACTGACTAGTGACTATAAATATAATTTATCAGAGGTGTTCAATAATTCATGACAAAAATTGTCTACATATATATAATATACAGTGCACACATGTAGATTCACTTAACATAACCACACGCAATTGCTTTTGTTTATATTACCCACTATATTGTAATACATACATTGTACATGTAATGATGTATATCATACAGACAGGGAAGAACTGCTAGTATCATTTGAAGACATTTCCATTTCAGGACTTCTTTTTCAATCAAATCAAACAAATTCTCCCTCTCAATTTCTCATGTTTCCTGCCAATCCCTCCCTCAACCAGGCTGGGAACAAACCCCTGCATGGTGATTATTCCTGCACAGAGGAATAATCCTTCTATAGAGGGATAAAATTATCCCTCTATAGAGGGGTATTTTTGTTTAGACTGGATTTAAATCAAAACAGGGCAGATTGGCATTTTCTACTTATTATGGCAGTAACCTTGAACAGTTGATGCACCAATGTATGTACTTAATTTAATATGCACATGCCCAGTTTGCTGCTTATCTGACTAAATATACAATCTATTGTTCACTTCGATTGAAACATTTGATGATCAGGTTAATTCAACTCGTTTATGCCTCACTGAACAGAATTTCTATTGTCAGATTTAACATGAGATTTAAAAGTCCTTTTGTTGTTGATCAGGTGTTCAGATAGGTATACAATAGATTGCAAGTTTTGTCACTTTAGCAGATAACTGGTCATCCCAATTTGTAGTAAAGTGCATATGTTGATGCATATAATGCTAGAAATTATAGCCAATATAACTAGAAAATGCCATTCTGCCCTAATTTGCTTTAAATCCAGTGTAAACAAAAATACCCCTCTATAGAGGGATAATTTTATCCCTCTAAAGAAGGATTATCCCTCTATACAGGTATAATCACCATACAGGGTGTTTGTTCCCAACCTGTCAACAGCTAAAGGTCGCAATGTACATGTACTGTGTATACCAACCTACTTATATCATTATTATATGATTACAAATTTTGTCCGAAATGACTGACGTCCAACGGCTGTTTTGCCAGACAAACTGGGGTCGTGCCGAGGGCCCAAGCTTGTCTGACAAAACAGTCGTTGGATGTCAGAGTAATCCCGGACTCACAAAAAGTATGCATAAATACATATTTTACTATCTAATTTTCGCACCATGAGTGATTTTGAAGCCGGCAGGCTGTTAAAGATCTATTTCGTTTCAATTTTCACCATCGGATGTAGAAAATGTTGGCTTCTTTATCCAGTTACAGATTCGGCACCGGCAATCTTCTGGCTCTGACTTACAGGTTCATACATGTATGATTGTACTAACATAGTTAGTTTAACCTTGGGAATGTCTATCTGTTCACGTTCATCGTCTGTGAATCGATAGTCCATACTTGTATCGTTGTATTGCAATTGTCGTTCACATATTGCCGGCCATGCTTGTTTGTTTACATAATGAGAGGACACGAATAACGTCACCAGCATTCCGGAACAAAGGGAGATAATTATGTTGCACTTTCCCCGATGAACCATGAAGTTACCTGTTTTATAGGTATTACGAGGACACACATACGACTACCAATATTTTTTTTAGTATTTATTTTAACCAATTTATTAAAATATGAAACAAAAAAAGTTTTTACAAACCTTTACATTTCACCGTTAAGTTTCATAATATTTTTTATGTTGGAATAAATAATCATCACATATTTCGCTCAATATGTCCAAAACAAATATTACATTGTACATCTTAAAATAATTTGAAAATATTTAGAAAGAACATAGTTGGTGAACAAGTCAAAGAAACAATTAATATACTACCATTAAGATAACATTTAAAAAAATACGGATTCTTATGCACTGACAATATTTGCGATTTAATAATATAACGATTGTAGCCTTTGTATGAGGTTGATACAGGATATATCGACCTAAAGAAGTAGGTCGAATTATCCTTGCAGCTATGTGTATGCTTTATCTTACAATATAGTTTGTCAGTGTTGTGAAGTTTTGTAATTTTGACAATATTGCGAATGAGAATGGTTTATTTTGTACGTTTCGGAGTTTTTGCGTTTATTTTCGCTGAACTAGTATACCTTATTGTTGTTTGTAAGCCAGCTGATGCCTAGCTCTGAATGCAAACTTTCTCGATACATTGAGGACGCATTGTTGGCAAAAGGGTGTTTTATGCAATTTGGTCGGATGTTGTCTCTTTGACACATTTCCCGTTTTCATTCTCTATTATACGGTTAGTCTGCATATCGTTCAAATTGAAAAAAAAAATAAAAAATAAAAAAACAATATGGTTTCAAGACCTTTTGACCAGCATCAAAACATTAAAACGAAATCGCTAAACACAAACAAAAATCACATTGAACCAAAATAGTCCGAAGCTGAATTGTAAGAAGCAATCCGAATACAAACTGATCGTTGAAAAAGCAAACCACCAAACTCGACAAAATGATCATACCAAATTCGTTCGATGTTTCAGATTGGATTTGTTTTAGATAATTTATTTTCATGGTGCTAATAATGATAACATGAATTGATATAAGAGGAATTAGAATGATTTCCAATGAGACAACTTCCACAGGAAACAAAACAACGAAGACAATATCAAATAAAGGCCTCCAACAAAAAGTTAAAAAGTTAATCCCGTACTACATATGCAGCTGTTCATGTCCCCGAAAACCCTTTTCTTTTTAGTAAAAAACGATAAACATTAATTTCATATATGATGAATCAAACTTTGATGAGTTGTTAATTTTTCGCCTCGACAATATCATGAATATATGTGTAAATTTTGGCAAAATAAATTATCGATACATTGTGTGTTTTCATCTGGGCACTTATCACGCTTTTATCTGTACTTTCATCTTTTAATGTGTATGTTCTTTTTGTAAGGCGATGTTCCTGTTCATTTCTGATGGTGTGTTTATTTTCAGGGTCTTTTACTTTGTCTAGTGTGATAAGTTTAAATCAAACATGTGAATTAGCATTTCTCAAAATAATATTTTCATGTTTAAATCTTACAGAAGTAGAAACGATAGAGTTTCAAAAGTGAAAACTAATAAATGACAGATAAGATGTTACATCTTAAAAAAGATATGTGTTTAGGAAATTCATTTAACGATGATAAAGCGTATGTGTTATGGTCATTCTTGTTATTACTTGCTGTGTCATGTATGTATAATCTATATCGCTTACGTCATAATGATAACATAAACAGAATACAACTTTATTTAATCATTTATTGTAAGAGAATCACAATTTATATTTTCCTGATCATCATGACAGATCTGAGAATCCAACCAGTCCAATACATCTTTCCAAAAGGCCTGT
Source organism: Mytilus galloprovincialis (assembly GCA_037788925.1). Classification (NCBI taxonomy): domain Eukaryota; kingdom Metazoa; phylum Mollusca; class Bivalvia; order Mytilida; family Mytilidae; genus Mytilus; species Mytilus galloprovincialis. The sequence goes on from CM075339.1 coordinate 6,035,986, forward strand.
TAAGGTTTGCACTATAACAATCATGATACCACCAAGGTCCTTGATCAACAGAGGCACAATGTCTGTCCCATATGTCATTGTCCTGATCTTTAGCACTAAACTTAGCTCCATTATAATATTTCAACCAATCCCCTGAAAGTAAATGAAACAATTGTGATTAAAATACAAAAAGCTTAATAACACAAAACACAAGGAGTGTGTAGTATGTAACTTTTGATCCCAAGTAATAATTTCGATGATATATAGAGACGACATGGACAGTGTGTAATGCAGTTAAAAACTATACGTCGACAAAGTACGTTTATGAAATGACTGCCACTGAATACTGTTCATTTTAAGACTGGGCATATTTTAAAATGTCAGAACAATGGTTGACCTGATGAGTAGCCACGTATCTGAAGAAAAAAGTACCATCTATTTCTGTTGTTAGTTAACTTTTGTTTATTTGATTTGTAACAAAAAGCTAAACGCTAAGCAAAAAATAACCAAATAACAAACAATCACGCGATTAATGATAACGTTGCATGTCTTCTAACGAATCACAGATCTCTTTAATCTACATGTCATATACACATTGTTGAAAAGTTTTCCCGTTGGCAATGATACCAATAATGTGACATCGTCTTATACCTAATTTTACATAAACTTGATAAAACGTTAACACTTTTATAATTCTGTAGGGGATTAATTTTATCGGTTTACTTGTTGATAGAAGATATTCAATTTAATGTTATGTTTGGACAAAGATACATCGTATGGATCAACCAATTCGTGATGGTGTTCATAAAATTTACGGAGTGTCATTTTTAATCTGTCCTCCTGATAACTTTGTTTGAGCAGTTTCTGCGTTAGGATTTACAACAAATGCAACAGATCAACATACATACAGTTATATTAGCAATACATTTGAATATATATATATTTATTTATAACAATAAACATTGTTGTATCATAGTTCGTTTCTGAGTGTGTAGCATTTTACGTTGTGTTTCCGTTGTGTTGTTTGTTTTCTCCTATTTTTGAGTGTGAATTCACATTACTATAAGACGTGTCACGATACTTTTCTCTTCCAAATTCATGTATTTGGTTTTGATGTTATATTGGTTATTCTCATCGGATTTTGTCTAATGGTTAGTCCGTTGCTGTTTGTGTTACATTTTAATGTTGGGTCGTTGTTCTCCTCTTATATTGAATGCGTTTCCCTCAGTTTTAGTTTGTTACCCCGATTTTGTTTTTTGTCCATAGATTTATGATTTTTGAACAGCGGTATACTACTGTTGCCTTTATTTGTATATTTATTTTTTATATTAATATGAATAGAAGAGAAACAAAAAATACGGAAGAAAATATATTTAGAGTTCAATGTTTATGTATCACTGTGTGGCCCTTGAGAATTTTATAAAAAAAGGAAGAGGTAATAATATCCGGTAAGATTTGCAGTACATGTATTTTTAAAAAACAAATGACAAATTGAATTATAAAAATAAATTTTTAAAGGCATTTCACATGGTATCAAAGTGCTTTTGTCTCTTATTTTTGACTGCCATTTTTTTTCTTTCTAAATTGTACATCATAGCTTTTCTTTAATGGCACTGATCAGTGAAATTTCTCTTGAAAAACATCTACTGTTATATATATATTATTTCATGTATAGAAGTATCATATTATATGTGTCACCGTTTCGAACTCTTGACATATCCCCAAAAATGAAATTCAACTTATTCAATTCACCAGATAAGAACCAATATTAATAATCAATATCTTTTTTTAAAAGTTTGGATAATCTCACAATTCCACAGAATATGGTTAATAATTTCATCTTTTAATTTACAAAAAGTACATAGCGGGTTATCGATAAATTTGATTTTACATAACAATTTATGTGTGGCAAGAATTCTATGGTTGATTATGTATTAAAGTCACTGTAGTTTAGTATTGACAGGTCAAAGTAGTTTGAAAATGTCTTTCCAAATGAGATCTTCATCTATATTTAACTCTACTGCAAATGTCCTGTTGGAGTCACATTGTTACTAATGAGTACTTTGTACATAACTTTTTCTATTTTTAAAAAAGACTTGTAAGCACAACATAACTTAAATGTTTTTTTTTAATAATTTCCTGTTTTTTAATACCTTAAATAACACTCTTTTATTCAAAAAAAAAAAATTACGTTGATATGATAACATTGCTGTATGAAATAAAACATCCATTTTCATCTATTACATCATTAAGATATTGTAAACTATGATTAAACCAATGTTGAGTAAAAGAAACAGATTGATTACCAATTCTGATCATTTTGTTAAATCAAATCGGACTTGATAAACAATATTTGTAGTCCCTATTTCTTTCTTTATCAGTAATCATTTCCAATGCTCTGAATACATCTTTCCAAAAACTGTTTTTAATATATAAACTAACTTGTTTTATAAAGTGAATTCCACAATTAAAAAGTACATGTAATATTAATATTAATATTGTTGAAAAGTTGTCGCATTGGCAACTATACCACTAATTGAACTTTTTATTCCTATATTTTTGATACATGATATACTTTAAATAGAGTTCATTTAACCTTTAAATTATGTAGCGGATTACTCTTATCGGGTTGCTGGTTGATGGAGGATATGGGAATTAATGCTATATAAAATATTGACGTTAATACTTGTTTACCTGCGTTTCCTGAATAATTACCGACTGTTAACTTGTACTTTGAAGCAGCGTCTCCAATACTGAAAATTCTGTAAACAGCATATTTCTTGTTATTACTTGTATTAACCATATCTATCCGGAGTTCGTTTTTTCCACTGGCTGTCAGGGTATGCACGTGATTGTTTCCTACATTTACAAAGAAAGACAGTGTTCATTAATAGGAAAATACACAGACGATACCAATAGGACATTCAGAACTTTTGGTCAACGAAACATGACAACCAAAGACAAAACAAAAACAAACGATAAAATGACCAGGTCCAGTAAACACAGAAGATGTGGCGTTCTCTCATTATTTTATACGCTATTCAGAACACCGTAATCCTTCTTTATCAATGCTCGGCAAACAAATGTCTTCTGTTTTTTATAACGGTCACATTTGTACATGTCGTCACAATAACAATTTCAGAGGAAAGATAGAAACTAGAACGTCATAATTGATTTCGACAAATGACAAACTGAGATAAAACGATTGATTACATAAAAAAAAATAACTTTTTTTTTTTTTTTTTTTTTTTTTTTTTTTATTCAACAATATATTGCTTGCTGTTAACAATTGACTCCACTAGTCCAGCCTCCTAGTGAAGAGTACCTGCATTTTAATATCATTTCTCTCTGTGTAACAATGATAAAGTACAATTTATCTAGACTATAGTGTATATAATTCATTTTCAACCGTAAAATAAATAATTATATATGAAATTCTAATTTATCAATATGTATATCTAGTCTGTTTAGAAATAAAAAGTTTCCGGAAATAATTCACACTTGCCGTTATCGGTTTCCTATTATTGAATTGATATCTCTTCCTGGTTTGGAAATACCAGTTTTAATAATGATTTATGATTAATATAAGCAATTCACAGGTATGTATAAACAAATATTACAATATATGTGTATCGATTCTGATAAAAATAGAATAACAGTTATTATTTTTTGTAGAGAAACATGTGAGTGTTTTGTACACAATTAAAAAAGTTAACATATTTATAAAACCTTGATAGGTCAACAAAATGATCAATATATTGTTCGTATAAATCATTCATATTGCATTATTTTCGGTATGATCTTTTAATGCATTAAATAGATTAAAGGAAATCACTACCGTAAGTAAAAAAAGCATAAAATTTTGAAGCTGGTATCTTAATCTTGTTACTGATAATGAATATTTGATCTGATAGTCTACCATAAAAGTTGTTTTTTTTCAAATAAGAAATCATATAATATTTTAGTTGAAAAACTACTATTTTGAAAACATGCAATACTACAGTTTTTCCCCTGCGAAATATGTATTTTTTTTTTTACAATCACGTAATAGAAAAAGAACTATTGTAACAAGGCCAATCTATGAAAATTTAAATGTACATACCAAACCAGAATTCTCCATTTATGTTACCAAACCCATTTTCACATTCCAACCAGTTCTGATTAAAGTCAACTGATCCATCAAATCTTTTCTGAATAACCTAAATAGCATGAATGAATATGAACTGTGAAATGTTATATAATAATAGGTATACATCAATCATTTTCACTTATTGTGTTAACACATGCATACATGTTTGTTTTAAATTGTTACGTTGAGACACATTTGCATAGATAAGGTAATCACTATTGGTATACTAAGCATTATAGTTCTTTAAAATGCGAACCGCAATAAGGATTTCATAATATGTCAGTGTTTACTACGTTTCTACTGTTTGTCTTGAAGGATTAGAAAGAAAAAAACAATCATATAAGGGGAATGTTTATAATAAAGGACGACAAGCTCATTGTTAAAGGAAGGAGTATACTGCGGTTGAACTAGTAAAAACGTCGACTTACGGTTTTTCACAAACTGTTCAATATGATTTGTAGCTTGAAAGCTTAAAAGCTTCAATCACAATCGCGGTAGTTATCAACATTTGCAATAAAATACATGCGGAAGTGATTTTGAATAAATTTCTAAAATATCTAGAGAAATTGATTATTTGTGATTATAAACTAAAAAAGTAGTCGACATGCTGAGTTTCCTGGCACAAATTGTGAGAATATACATGTCTCAATTTTTTTAAACTGACATTGTAAGCATATAAATCGTGTTAATTACAATACAAAACTAGAAACAAAGTTTGACGTACTGTCCATCCTCCGCCGTCTGTAGACATATCACAATAAGCCTGGACAGACTTTCCGCCGTTGGGATATATTGTGTACACACCACTTATCAGCGACTGATTGCTGTTCTTTTGTATATCTGTGCAGTCTCTATTCTTTCTCTCTTGATTTGATTCTGTATCTTAAAAAATAAACCACACGATGGCATCACGATTGGTAATTTGTTAAAACAAAATGTAGTATTTTTGTAATAAAAATAAATATGAATAAAAAACAAACGCTTTTAAAATTGTAACACGATGATGACTGCTGTACCCATATTTTAACTATTTTATTTATTATGTCTGTTTAGTTAACGCATCATTGTAAATATGCGGAATGAGACTGTCATCAAAGTGAGACGGTTAGCGCTATTAAACCATGTTTAATCCACCATTTTCTACATTTGAAAAAGCCTGTACCAAGTCAGGAATATGACAGTTCTTGTCCAGTCGATTTGATGTGTTTTGTTATTTGATTTTGCCATGTGATTATGGACTTTCCGAATTGATTTTCCTCTAAGTTCAGTATTTTTGTGATTTTACTTTTTAATTTCATATTTCGTATTTCTGTCATCTCTTCGTTATCTGTAATATCTAGTATTGCTGTCAATATCTGCACATTCATAATACATTTGTTCAATCATTCAAATAAACTCATCATATATACCAGGATTGGAATTTTATATTTACGCAAAATGGGCGTATCGTCAACAAAAGACTCAGGTAGAAAATCCTTAGTATTTCAAAAATTCTAAGTTTTGTTGTCAGTTAATTTATAATTATGAACATGTCGATGACAACTCAAGTCAACACAGAAGTGCTGACTACTGGGTTGGTGATACCCTTGGGGAAATAAATCTCCAACAGCAGTGGCATCGACCCAGTGGTTGTAAATGAACTTATCATAGTTACCAGGATTGAAATTTTATATTTACGACAGACACGCGTTTCGTCTAAAAAAGACTCATCAGTGACGCTCGATCAAAAATATCAAAAAGGCCAAATAAAGTACGAAGTTGAAGAGCATTGAGGACCCAAAAATTCCTAAAAGTTTTGTCAAATACAGCAAGGTAATCTATTCCTGAGGAAGAAAGTCCTTAGTATTTCAAAAATTCTAAGTTTTGTTATCAGTTAAATTTATAATTATGAACATATCAATGAATGCTCAAGTAAAAACAGAAGTGCTTACTACTGGGTTGGTGATACCCTCGGGGAAATAGATCTCCATCAGCAAAAGACTTATCAGTGACGCTCGAATTATGTTTCCCTTCATGCAAATTTAATACATGGCCCTTTTCAAATTTTCTATTCGAGCGTCACTGATGAGTCTTTTGCAACGAAACGCACGTCTGTCGTAAATATAAAATTTCAATCCTAGTATATATGATGAGTTTATTCATGATCTTTTTTAATGTGCACACATATCCTGTTGAATGATTAATATACATTTTGCGTCGAGTCATGAGACAACAAATGTAATGCATGTTTAGGACGAGACTATAAGTTAAGCATCATTTAAGCCATAACAATTATTCTCTCCATTCAGACAATCGCTTTTGATAGCTATATTTTTTTTTCTCATTTTTTTAGAATTATGTTATTTTAATTTGTCGTTGAGATTTTAGTCAATGGTAACACATTATATGTAACGTCACTTGTAACCTGCATTTTTGATTGGATAAAAAAGCAACTGTCAATCCCTATCAATTAAATTTGCGTTCAAGTGTACCTGTCACATGCAGGATTAAAACTAACAATATCAGTGTTAACCATCGAGACCCCTGGAACGGTGAACAGATGTTTTAAACACAACCGATGGCCATTGCAGTTTGCCAATTAAACTGATCTTCAGATATAACAAAATCGATCTTTTAGATTATTAATTTAATACTAAACAGAACACAATAAATTTGCGGAAAAGATGGTATGCAAAAATAATTTGAATACCAAACTGCTATAACATTAACAAAATGTTGTTGCTTGGAATTAATTCAAACAGGATGACATATTATGATTCTTGTAGAATAAATTTGATACTGAAGTTTATATTTTTCCAGAATTTGAAATATAGTTTGCACATATTGTTATGAAAGGGAATACATAGACAGTGGACATGACGTAAGTATCTTCACGGCCATATGTTGTTATAAAATGTGACTACCTAGACAGTGGATATGGTGTAAGTATCTTCTCGAACATATGTTGATTTTGAGGTTAGAGGAAATATAAAAATACTTCTATGCAATTTGCATAATTATAACTCGCTACTTGCATTTACAATTCTAAAATAAAGTCACAGTATTAAAAGCACTATATAATCATAAAGCTACTCTTGTATGTGCAAATGTGTAAGAAAAACATTTCAACCATTCAAATGAATGCATTGTATATATCACTCAACAACTCCGATGTATACAGGGTAGGGTTTGACGCCAACAAACTAGTTTAACCATGACACATTCTGTATTAGACATGTTCACCATAAGCCGATAACGAAACTGAAACTGAAACCGATACCGAAACCAAAACTAATAGTGAGGAAAATGGAAAACGTTTCTAATTTTGATTAACCCAGGAGTAGATTACCTTAGCCGTATTTGGTACAACTTTTTGGAGTTTTGGGTCCTCAATGCTCTTCAACTTTGTATTTGTTTGGCTTTTTAACTATTTTGATCTGAGCGTCACTGATGAGTCTTATGTAGACGAAACGCGCGTCTTGCGTATAAAATTATGATCCTGGTACTTTCGACTAGTAACTATCAACCCTTTAAATCCTATATATTGTTTGAAATTTAAATACATTATATAAAGCATTACTTCAATGAATAATTCTCATGAATCCATAAAAAGCAAAGTAACATTCAACCATTATTAAATACACTAATTCAAGAAATCTAAAATTTAAGATCCTGATACAATTTATTTATGATGTACATTAATCATAAACTTTAGGAGGGTTCGTCGCAGGGAAGAGCTGCACATAGTTCTACATAGGTGCAATATCATTCTGACTATTTCTATAAAAAGAGCCTTTTATTTATAAATATTTTTTATCTTATAGAATGTTCTAAATAAAATCTTCTCGTAGACAAATTTGCGTTGATCGACGATTATAGCATTTTGATTGCGTAGCTGCCTTACATTAAGTGGTGTTGCATTAGGATGTTCAGATGGATATATGGTATCGCCAAGAAATTAAAAATCACGAGGAAAAGGTAATATCTCGCGTGGAACGATTACATCCATATCAAAATGGATTGGGCTCGAAAGTCTTTTCTACATCCAATGAATTGAGAAACTATTTAAAAATTATAACATTACTCTATTCATTTCAATTTGACCTCTTTTTTTTGTTAAAAAAAAACTATGGTTGTAAAGTCTCAATATTATTTTGAAAATCGAATTATTTTATTATTATTATTTTTATTAATTATATCAAATAAATATAAGCGTTATTGTTCATCACATTTTAGATATTTCCGTTAAAGCATTTAATGGAATATATCAAACACTTACGGAATCAATAAAATTTTGTTTGGATGCAAGAATTCTTGTAGACCTTTCAATATGTTATATATCGAGCGCACCAGGTTGAATTTATATTTCAACACGAATTTGTTAACATGTATAAATCGTTCAAAATGACTTCGAAGGTTAATTATAAATTAATTCCTATTGCAAATAATCTTAATACTTTCGTAAGTTTTTATCTGTTAATCTTGCTAATCTCGTTTTTGTTTAGTTTCTTCTTTTTCTTTCCTGAAGTACACTGGCAATTGTGAAATATTGCACCTATTCTAGAATTTTGGTTCTTACTTTCGATGAAACTTGTTTCGTAATTAATGCATACCATACATAAATTTGTATCTACATTCTAATTGTATACTATTTGGATTAGTATATTTAATACTCGTTGAATTTATTTTCTTGGATAGATTCGTGCAAGTTGTTGAATGGAAGTCATACTCCATCTAGTGTATAAATATTCAAATTTCAAACAGTATAAAGCAGTAAAAGGGTTGAACTAACTAAACATTATATATTTACGATTTATCTCACTACTATTTTTGGTTTCGGTTTCGGTATCGGTTTATGGTGATTATGTCTATTAAGTCTTTCAGAATTTTACGTCTTCAATAATCTACAACTTTATACTTGATTTAAACCTTTAAACGTTAAACACACGTGTCTGGCATATAACATGCTTAGCTTTGTATGTCTCGTGGCAGACACACGTGTCTGGCATACAACATGTTTAGCTTGGTATCTCTCGAGGCAGACACACGTGGTTGGCATACAACATGGTAAGCTTGCTATCTCTCGTGAGTTTTCTTTTATAAAACCATCCTCACTATAGACACCGACAACATGGGCATGGCAAACTAGATGTTTATATGATAACACCGTAAGATGGGACCCGAGGGACGTCAATGTTATACAAAAAATCAATTAACCAAACGGAAAAAAAGTTCTGCTTTTTTATCGGTGTTTCAAATTTGAAACGGGTATATAAAAATCCAATAGAGGACATATATTGCAGTTGATATCTGAATATCTCGATTTAGGTTTCTGTAAAGGAGTTTGTCCGGTAAGGGCTGATTTGGTCTCAAATTTCAGGTTCATCTGATGAAAGATTTTGGAACATTTTAAACACCTAAGTGTCTACTTCAGTCGATTCAATTAGGTTATGTGAGATATTTGAACTCATTTTATCACGAAATATGCCCAAATTCAAGCTTAAATATGAAAATTATAACAAATATGCCATAAAGTGTTACTTTGCAGATGATTCCTTTTTTGTTGATCAAAAATTAAAGTGGCCGATCCGTGTTGACTATAAACCTTTATATATGTTATGAATTATCATCAAATACAACTTTTTTTTTAAACATAAAGAAAAATGCATATGCGGCCCCTTCGATTTTCAAATGCTAAAATGTCGAAGATTTCAGTAATCGGAATGACTTAATGATGCTAGTTCCCGGTATATGTGCATTTTATTGTCAAACACAGCCGATATTTATGTGGCAGACATATTCTTCTTTTTAATAAATAATTAAAAGTTTACATTTTAACAATTTTGTAAAACTGATATATTTTTGGACCAAAAAGGATTCTTACTGGACCTACTCATTTTGAAAGAATATTTAGAGAACTCGTTGTTATTTAACGAAGCGGTATTGATAGTATAATATCCTGTAGTTTCCAATATGTCGAACTAGAACTAGTTCTGTCTTACTCATCTTTTTAACACATTTAGGCGAGATGTCGATGATTTTATCGAAACTAATTCCAAGGGCCTATTCAGGAGTTAAGAAGAAAACTGTAAGTTATCTTTTGACTACTTTCCTGCTTCCTTATTGTGATGAAAGTTAAGAATACAAGCTTCTGCATCAATCGAAAGTAATGCATTTGGATATGATCCTTGCGTGCACAGAAAAATTATATGTAGATCTCCAGTGCATTTACGTTTTTATATTTGTTAAAAGTAGCATGCACGAATGTAAAACATAACATTGAATGACTAGTAAATAAAGTTCTAACTGCTAACACATGTCGCTATTGAGTTAAGACATTACGAATGAGAATATGAATACATCTTCTCATGTTTATACATATAAAACAAACCTTTGAAAGTTAGTTATCGAGAGAAATCATCTTTTTAGCATCCTTCTTGAAATTAAAGAAAATAACAAAGTAATATTTACAGGATTGATTGACAGTTACCTTAGCATTATGAAGTTAAGCATAATTTATTCTATCAAAGTTGAAAACCAATCAAAATATGACAAACGTTACTGAAAAAGTTGGTTGAAAAAATGAAACTTATCTATATAAAAAAATTAGTTCATTTGCTGACAATCATTTAAAAGAAAAAAATGAATGAGAATATATGATCGAGTGAATTTTTTCCCGCAATCGTTGTGTGTTATTATTGTCCACCTGTCACAGTTAAAATTGATATTTGAAAAAAAAAAGAAAAAAAAAATGGAAATAAGTACTACCGAACTTAAAAACCAAATATTTATAATTATGAAAGAATTTAGTAGAGGCTTTAAGTAAGTTGTGGGTACTAAATCCCTGACTGATTAATTTACTAGAAATACATAGATTACGTTCATTCAAATCAAAATCGTCACAACAGACACAGGCATAGCAATTGAGTAAGATGTTGCCAAAGAATCATCACCATAAAAAAAAGAGAAAAATAACAATAGGGAACGATAAATCATCCCGTTTGTCGTAAATATTAAAGTGAAGTTTCCCGAGTAGAACTTAAATATCTTAACTTAGGACATCACCGTTATTATCGTCTAATTTGGATTTATTTAAAGTAAGCTTCTTTGGATAAATTTTAGCAGTTTATTTTAAAATATTATTGATTATTTAACAAAAAAATATCATCAAGATAACGGTAAGTGTTGTTGAATGTATCAATCAAACTGGTCGTTGTTGTGGTTGGGCATACATTTAAACTATGATTCATAGCAGTATAAAAACAATAAATGAATGATTATCTAGAGTTCCCCTTTGTATTATGCTTGCTTACAAATTTATCACGAAGCATACCTGGTTTGTCAATACAGTCTGTAATGTTGTCCTCGGACCTTTGTAACTCTTCTAACTTGTCGACATCATTCCTCAGATGGTCTATAGTTTCATTAAGATGATTAATCTCCGCGTTAGTATCAGTCAGTGCTCGTTGCTGTTCGTTAGTGTTTTCATGTAACACGTTGATATCACATGACAATTGACGCCTTTCGTTTTCAATTTTATTTGTCAGAAACTGATTTTCACTTTTAAGTGAAAAAATTTCGTTTTCGTTTTTAATAACTCTTTTCAGTAGCTCATGCATATTGTCTTTCAACACATTAATGTCCGATTGGATGCTCCTCTTCTCCTTTTTGACCGCTTTCACAGCACTTTGTGTACTAGGACCAAACACATCACCGTTGCAGATACATAACAGAAAAGATAATATCACTACTACCATGAACTCCATTTCAAAAACTTCTTCTTGTAAAAATGTATTCAAGATTTCAAGAACACGTAGACAACTCAACTGTTTGTGTCAAAATGAACCAACGATAGTGTAATGACTTAAAGGGAGGGACAATATTATATTACAATTAATGCATTGTATTATATTTTTTCCTCATATAAATATTTCAGAAGCTGAACTTACACAATGCTTTTTGTAAGAAATTTCCTTTGTTTGAAGGGCGTCCTTGAAAATCTTACACTGAGAACACTTTAAAGTATTAATAAAGTTATGTTGGTGTTATTTACAAAATAGCTTGAATTGGTTTGTTTCAAAAAGTAGCTTTTTTAAAGTAAATTATACATTTATGTTAACCGTGGTTACACTAAATTTACTTAGCAGTTTGTAAAATGCTATAATTTTCAACAATCTACTATTTTATTTGATTACTTGTGAACTTCATGTATAATGATTGACGGACATTAACATTTACCCTTCTGAAGCATCGGTGATTTACTCCTGTTTTTCGTTGATTTTAAGATATGCTCAGTTTATTTCTTTTTCAACATAGTATTTTTCATTAAGTATTGTTTGTCTTGTTGACGTTTTTCTTTATTTTTTGTATAATTGCATTTGTCAGTTCTTTCGACTTAAAGTTTAATAATCGATTTGATATCTCTCGCCTCTGTTTCAAAATGGAAAACAAAAAATGGAATAATTATAATATATGAAAAGGCTAATTGATTTGCAGCTCAATGACATATAAATCCTTGACGTAAGGATTTGCCAGTGACACATATGTTACGTTTATAAAAAAAAAAATAATCCTCACTAGACATGAGCAACCTGGACATAGTGAACTAGTTGGTAAGGTTGGGCTAAAGGAACGTCGATGTAAAACAAATTCAAAGGGAACAACAGTCCTGCCTTTTCTAGTAGTGTTTCCGGTTTGAAGCTGGTATAACTAAATCTAATAAAAGGACATGTATTGTTGTTGATATCTGATTTATTTAAAAGAAATTTCTTTGTATTAATATTAGCAGAATATTTAGAGAAATCTTGAATATTGAACGAAGCAGTATTGATATCATAATATCCTGTAGTTGTAGCATTTAAACATGTCGAACTAGAACTAGGCCTGTCTTACTCATCTTTTTAACGCAATTAGAGCGAGGTGTTTGAAATCAGTTTCAAGGACCTATTAAGAAGTTAATAAGAAACAAAAGAATAAATGGCAGATTGTATTTCAAACACTTCATAATAATTCGGTGTTTTCCCCCTGTAAGTTATTCCTTTTGACTTATAGGTTTTCCTACTTCCTTATTGTGATCAAAGTTAAGAATACAAGTATCTGAATACATTGAAAGTGATGCATTCGGACATTCGGACATGATCATTACGTGCACAAAAAATTAAATTGTAAATCTCCAGTGCATTTATATTCGTGAAAGGTAGCATGCACATCATGACGTTTAGTATGTGTTGTTTGAGAAAAGCGGTTAGTGTAATTGCATATATTTGACCCCTCCGTCATGTTAAAGGAAAAGTTGAAATGACTAAGGAGACAATAAATAAAATTGAGAATGGAAATGGGGGATGTGTGAAAGATACAACAACCCGATCATAAAAAAAAACAACAGCAGAAGGTCACCAACAGGTCTTCAATGTAGCGAGAAACCATGTTAAGAAATTAAATTATATGTCAATTTTCTGATTACTAATCAATAAAATTAAAGTTACGTCGTCGCCACTAATATCTGCCATAAGGATACACACGTGTCAATCGACTGTAAAATAGACCACGTGATACCATACTGAGAATAAGGTATGTTAAACAGTTACTAACAATCGAATGTTGACCAACTTTTGAAGATGGAGTAAAGTACAAGCAACCGTAAATAACTAATTTTTAAGTAATATATATTGATTACGTAGAAAAAGAAAGATGACACACAATTTAAGATGACCACTTGAACTCTATTAGAAGTAAGATTGGGTACGTGTCCATTGTTAGCTTTCCTGTTATGCCTGAATTACCAGCCATGCGAATCCTCCATCAGTGAAGATGATGAAATTGGGAATATGACACAATAATATAAGTACATTAACTTATGTTTCATGTGTTTATTCAGATAAAATATCGTTGAAATTTGATTTTAGAGGGAGAGCAATTGTTTTCCATCTTCGTTGACATTAAAGAAATCTATCAAAGTAGAACATCAATCAACATGGGACAAATGGTAATGAAAACGTTGGTTATAAATTGAAACTCACCTTAATAAAAAATGTTTATCTATTGGTGACAGTCTTCTTTCAACAATTGGAATGAGACTATATGTTCGAGCGATTTTTCTCCCCGCAGTCGTGTGTGTGCTATTATCGTCCTCATGTCACCAATATAGCCATTTTTTTAAAATGAATTAAAAGGAAGATTTTCTATCCCGTTTAAAATAAATTTTCTACATACACAACCAAACTAGAAAACCAAATCTTTATATCTACGGGAGAATTAAAGACCAAACAGCTTATTCATTTCTACCAGTGATTTTTCCTCCTTCAAATTTTGTGTGAAAATATTTCATGATTTGTTGAAAAAAATATGATGAACAAAAATTGGGGTCACCGACTTAGTTTTGTCACTATAACAACCTCAGTTACGTGTTTTCCAGAATATTAACATAATATTTGCATGTTATCTTAACTCTCAAAATAATCCTTTATATCAAACCTACAAGCGTAATTCTGGATTCACGTTAAACAGTGGATTTGTATCTTTCAAAAACAGGTTCAAGATTTTAAGACTCGTATTAGTTTGATCTTCAAAAATATGATTTATTTCATTCCCGCCAAAAATAAAACGTCAATATGAAAAACGTTTCCAGTATTTAAATTATCTACCAGTGATTTCTTCATAAAAATTTAAAGAAGGACAGTGCCACATGTACTCTTCAAATCTAAATGCCTAAGGAGACAATACATAAAATTGAGAATGGAAATGGGGAATGTGTCAAAGAGACAACAACCCGACCATAGAAAAAACATCAGCAGAAGGTCACCAACAGGTCCTCAATGTAGCGAGAAACCATGTTTAGAATTAGATTATATATCAATTTTCTGATTACAAATCAATAACATTAAAGTTACGTCGTCGCCACTAACTCCCGACATAAGGATACACACGTGTCAATCGACTGTAAAATAGACCACGTGATACCATACTGAGAAAAAGTATGTTAAACAGTTACTAACAATCGAATGTTGACCAACTTTTGAAGATGGAGTAAAATACAAGCAACAGCATATAACTAATGTTCAAGTAACATATATTGATTACGTAGAAAAAGAAAGATGACACACAATTTAAGGCAAAATAAAAAACTGTTTGTCACCGACCTTTCAAAAAAGTTATGAGTAATTTTCATGTTTTTTTCTCGTTCGTTTTGAAGAAAAGAGTTTTATTTCTTCGGAACATTGAATCTGACGTCATAATACAAACTTTCATTGCTGGTGGACTATTTAAAAAAATTGCAAATTGGACGTTTGAAACCCACATTTAAATTTCCAAGAATAACAACTATATTCACCTACTTTATTATCCGGTATTACTTGGAGTTTAAATGCATGTACCAGTATCAAAGTTTATGATACTGTTGCCGCACAATATTAACCTTCAGAAACACCGTTTGTCGGAATGGAAAATTGTTTGAAATAACCTTTCATGCCACTTTTGTTAGGAAAATCTGTTTTTGTCATCTGCCCCTCATTAGCAAAACTCTTGAAAATAGAAAAAGAAATGAAAGATGGCACTGGCTAACTTACAGAGTATTTGACCATATCAGACTCGATGTGTGTTTTTTTTCGCGTCAATTTCAGAAGTTTGCCGTTACGAACTCATTCACTACTGTTAACAGACGGACATACAAAAGCATGGACGGACTTCGTATACCATTATTTTTCCCGACTAAAACGAACGTATAGAAATTATTCCATCTAGTTTCTATCATTATTTCTGAATATTTAAGATATAAGGAAATTAGAATTATAGGTTTAATATATGAATGAAAGTTTTTTTTAATTCTAAAACGTTATACATCTATCATAAAACACAATCCCTGTTATTCCTACCTCATGTGTTTTGAATAAACGAGACAGTGAATATAAAATACAAAAAGTTTTTAATTCAAAAAGTAATTTACAAATTATTTTCCGTTGAAAACTACAAAGTGAAATTTCTCCAACAGGATAAAATATTATGAATCTAAATTGCTCATTTTCGAAATTGAAACAAAGACAAGGTTTTTGCCGGCATTGAAAATCTGAAATTTGTTTTCAATCTTTCCGGTCATAGTTGTAGCTTAATGAAAGGGAGCAAACTATGTTGGATATTATTCTTTGAGCAATTGTTTTTGCCATAAGTTAAATTCACAACAATAAAGTTTTCAACACAGAAAATTTTGATTTTAATTCACATTATTTTATTAATATGTTTTGTCTTACAGCTAATTTCCTAATGCATGTAAGCTAAAACTTTGGTTTGTATGATAAATGTTTATTCATGCTTTGTTATTAAGATTGAAATCTTCATATATAGGTATGTTAACCTGTATTTATGATATTTAAATCAGTTTGACGTTATCAAAATATAGAATTATACAAAATAAACAAACAAAGCTAGCAAGCTAACCAAAGTGTTAGTTTAAACATATTTATTTATAGTGGAACGGGAAACAAGTTTTGCAACTTACATTAATCCTTTTCCACTTTGTGCCAAAGTGTTGCTCTACACACATTAGGAAATTAGCTGTAAGCTTTAGTGAGATCAGGAGAAAACTTTATCATTTCTCCTTAAGAAAATTTGAAGTTAAACAAATGACAAATGGCAATGAGCCTTTGTCCTAATTTTATTTTTACTGTAAGATTTTGTCAAATAAGCAGAATAAATAAATTCTAACTTCATTGCACGATCGGACATTATTTTACGAGAATAATTAAGACATCAGTTACATGCATACGTTGACAGTATGTCAAAACTTCTAGGAATAACCTTCTCAATACTCAATTTTTGAAAATTTTGAAAAATTGACATTAAAATTAGAAGGATCATATCATAAGGAACATGTGTACTAAGTTTTTAAGTTGATAGAACTTCAACATTATCAAAAACTACCGCTACCAAAAACTTTAACCAAAAACTTTAACCTAAAGCGGGACAGACGGACGAACGAACGGACGCACAGACTAGAAAACATAAACATAACTTTCACCTATGTAATTAACCTGTACACAATCGGCGACAAATGGGAGACAAAATCTACGAAAGTGAAAGAATAAAAAAAAAATGAAATGCAGATCAGCGCAAGTTTACGACATAATCTACGCATCTGAAAGAATAACAAAAAAATAAATGCAAATCGGCGCAAATGCAAAAAGTCGAGATCAAAATTTATATTTTATTATTTTTAATATAACGAAGGTTAAATATAGTGTAGTATCATTTATGTCCATTTATGTTAAAATTTCCACTAGATATCAACGCGGCGCTTAATTCCTCCTTTCTTGGGAGACGTATTTGTAAGCGCACACCATGTTGGAATCCCTGAAAAACGCGGAAAAGGACGTTATAATTTGAAGTTTTTTCATTGCTAGAAACAACGTCATAGAGCTTTTATGTCACTACCAAGTTGCGTTAGTTGACGCGCATAAACAATAGGCTGTTTGGTAAAATGTGGTAACTACATCACTAATTCACCAGTATATCGCTCTTCAAAACTCGTAAATACATGGACAAAAACAAAATCGGGGAAACAAATAAAACTGAGGGAAACGCATTAAATATAAGAGGAGAACAACTACACAACATTAAAATGTAACACGCAAAGAAACGGACTAAGCATTAGACAAAATCTGATGAGAATAACAAATTTAACATCAAAACCAAATACATGAATTTGGGGTAGAAAAGTATAGTGACACGTCTTATAGTGATGTGAATTCACACTTAAATATAAGAGAAAACAAACGACACAACGGAAACACAACGTTAAAATGTAGCACACACAGAAACGAACAATAATATCAATATGACCATATTCCTGTCTTGGTACAAGGCATTTTTAATGAAAAACATGGTGGGTTGAACCTGGTTTTGTGGCATGCCAAACCTCGCACTTTAATGGTAATGTTAACTATATCATTAAAATGACAACATAATATTACAGCACTACAATACAAATCAATAGGAGAACATATTAGACATAAAAACACATAAATAATAGCAAACAAAAGGCATCCGGTTTAAAATTCAATACGTCCGAAACGCGCCTCGCCCACACAAGACCCACCAGTGAGTCCCAGATATAAAAGTTCGACAGTTAAAACAAAAACAATGTTGTACAGCCCTGAGGATCAAAAGTTCAAAAAGGTTGTGCCAAATACGGCTAGGGTTTTCTGCTTGGGATAAAAACATCCTTATTATTTAGAACAATTTATGCTATAGCAAACAGTTAATTTTATCAAATGAATATAAAAGATATACATGATAAAACTGAAATATTAACTCATTACAGAAAACAAAATCCCGGATATTACATAAACTAACATAAAAAATAGCAAATCCGACTTAGTCAAGCCCTTAACGCAAAAAGGGGAAAAAAGTGACGTCACATACGAAGTGGTGAAATGCACAAAAATGACGTCACATTTGAATGACTAAATCTTTATCTCAAAAATAAGATAGAATTATGATTGCTTTAAAATTCTATTTGAACAAAATACTGATACTACATTTAATAACAATGAACTTTGAAATACTAATTAATAGCAAACTAAAGTAGCAATTAACTATATTATGTAGCTATGTTCGGTTTGTTTTGAATCTAACTTCAAACGTAAAACATCGTACAGATAATGATGAACAAAATCAAATATAATAGATAAAGGCGGTGATTAATTTTCTTTACCATAACACATGAATATGATAGAAAAGACGTCAACACATTTGACAAAATCCGATGAGAATTACAAATATAACATCAAACTAAATACATGAATTTGGGATACATAAGTACCGTAAAACGTCTTATAGAAATGCGAATTCACACTCAGCAAAACAGTCACAATTGGGAATAAGTCACGTTCGGTAATTAAAAGATTAGACGACGTAATGACAAGCCACAAATTGTGTTTGTACTCGTAGGAATCACAGTGTATGTCCAAATTCAGTAAAGACCCGTTTAAATTGCATTTAATTGTTATATCCAACAGCAATTATCGATATCTTTATCTTCATGATATATTTTCGTTAAACAATCAAGAATTTTCTTAAGATATCTGTCGAAATTTACCCAAAGAAACTTACTTTGAAAACATCAAATGTTAAGAGTAATAACTGTCCTTTCCTCGATCTAGATATTTAAGTTTTGCACGGGAAACTCCACACTAAAATTTACGACAAAAGGGACGATTTGTCGTTCCCTATTGTTAATTTTCCTTTTTTTGATGGTGATGATTCTTTAGCAATATCTTATGGTGTTTATCTATTAATACTCAATCTCTATGCCGGTGTTTGTTGTGACGTTTTTGATTTTAATGAACGTAATCTCTGTATGGACGTCCTTTCATTAAATCGACGTCCAAATATGATGTCACATCATCAAATCAAAGTCCATTTTTAACTTCTCTAATCAACCTTTGATGTAAATAATGTTTTTAATTTCTTTTGTATATAGTTTTTTTATTTTAATGAACGTAATCTCTGTATCGACGTCCTTTCACCAGATATGATGTCACATTTTCAAATCGACGTCCATTTTAGCTTCTCTAATCGAAGTCTGATTGATTACTGGACTTATACTTATACATGTTCATATGTTGTAGGGTTCAAGATTATGACAACTTAATTTTGAAACATTTATACATACTATCGTTCAGATTTTTTCAACCAGAAATAGGTAGCATGCATATCATTCTAATTAATATTTATCTTGCTAAAAGGTTAGTCCAATCGCTCTACATTGTAGTAGATGTCATAACTATTCATATTAATGAATGTCACGCATATCCGTGTAAGTCAATGTAAATACGCCGTTACTACAATTTCCTTTAATTTCATGATTTTTTAATGTCATTTTTTTTTATCGAATTACGAGTCTGGTATCTTTCGTCCATCTTTTAGAGGAGCTAACAATTGGACGTCGATAACATAAGCATAAAATTGGCATTCGATTTGAGGATATTTTATTGTTACGTCTGATTTGGACGTCAATTTGAGGAACCGACGTCGATTAGAGACCGTACATCGATCTGAGTCTTACACATAATTTTTTATATAGATATATCATTTGAGTATGAAAGACCTTATTAGATTTATAAAAACTTAGTTATCTTAAAGAACGGCTTATAAAATTTGTGTTCATTCCTTTCTGATTCATGATCAACCCTTTGATATGGTCTCTTGTCTTATTCGAAGTGAGGTTTTTCATTTTCCTGCACAATGTATCTTACTAATGTAACGTAACAATATCTTGTATATCAACATTTTCCATATATTGAAAATGAGATTTTAATTTAATTGTATTTAACAAATGTACAAGAAGAAATTGATTTTCTTAAATAGAAAATATATGATTGTTACTAATTACCAATAAGATAAAAAGACTAAAGACCAAACAACAGACACAGGTAGCAATACCATAAAATACATTATATTAGCTTGTTACAACATATTAACTTGTTACAACATATTAACTTGTTACAACATATTACCTTGTTATAACATAAAACTTGTTACAACATATCAACTTGCTTTAACATATTAATTTGCTTTAACATATTAACTTGTTACAACATATTACCTTGTTACAACATATTAATATGTTACAACATATTAACTAATTACAACATATTCACTTGTTATAACATATTAACTTGTTACAACATATTACCTTGTTATAACATGTTAACTTGTTACAACATATTAACACGTTACAACATATTAACTTGTTACAACATATTAACTTGTTACAACATATTAACTTGTTATAACATATTAATTTGTTACAACATATCCACTTGTTATAACATATTAACCTGTAACAACATATTAACTTGTTACAACATATTAACTTGTTACAACATATTAACTTGTTACAACATATTAACTTGTTATAACATATTAATTTGTAAAAAAATAGAGTACTCTTTTATGCTGATAAATATTCTTTCGAGACACCCATAAGAGTCTCTATTTATAACTGGTTTTTGTTTCCAAAAATATGTAATATAGCATGCAACTGCATTTATTTGTTTGACCAACAATCGTGCCGGTAATTTGTTAATCATGCATTCAGTAATAGGCTACTATTGCATATTCATAGGTTTTTATTAATACATCTGAGCATCGATTACGTAACTATATCTAATGTAGTGGTGTATTACATATGCGTCACTGGTTTTTCTATCCTGTGGTGTTTGTCATTGTTGGTGTATGTTCGTTGTTGTGTTGGAGTTTGCATGTTGTGTCTACTATATAATTAATTGTGTGTGCGTTTCTCTGTGATGAATGTTATTACGGTTGGATCTTTTTTAAAAATCCTGTACCAAGTCAGGAATACGGCTGTTGTTTTATAAAAGGTTGTGTCTATGTTTGTTTGCGTTCGTTTTTTGTTGCACTTCAGTCTTCCTGTTGTTCCTTTTCGCTTATAGTTGATGTGTTTCCCTTGGACAATATTACGAGTTTAATTATTGCGATTATAAAAAAATCTACATTAAAATATATGTTTATGTTATCAAAATGCGAGATCTTATTATTGCAATACTCATCTAGTCGCATAATTTGCATTAATTAAAATCTCGCAATTATTTCTCAATATACAGTATGCATTAAAAATCAAGGTTTTTATCGTAAAGTGGTTTTACTAAAACTGCATATGTAATAAAAAACAAACTGTATGAATTTGTATTGATGACTTAAGTACAAGATAACGTCATAAGTACACGACGTTGGATATACAATAATGTCGCGTTACGTTAGCATTCTCTTCTGTGCGTGATTTCCAACATTCTCCGGCCCACGAAAAGTGAAAATTTATAACTTGTAAATAAAATGATTAAAGTCTCTCTATTAAAATAATAAAATGAAATTAACTTTAAAGTCCATCATTAAAATTATAACTTTTACCACAGTTTGGCATAGTACGGTGTCACATTTATTTCACGTTCTTTTTTCTTGTAAGTTTCTCCCTGTAATCCAATTCCTGATATAATTTCAAATGTTTGAACTGAGATTTTGATTTTCCTATTCCTTGTAAACCATCGTAAAAACATTTGTTTTTGTTAGTGTCTATTGTCCACATTGAAGCTGATTGTCATTTCATTTTCTTTCAACGGAGCAGTGGTTGTTTGTTTTGTCCTAGACGTGTCCACAATTGTAGAAATATGTCAATGTTAATAGAATTCCTCTTTGTTTTATCATGGGTAGTGTGCATCTCTTCTATGTCTTCTAAATTGGTAGTACTTACGTTTGTTTCGATAATTGAACCGGTTCTTTTGAGTGTTTCAGGAATCCTAGTTTGAATTTTACTGCTGCTGGTCCCTCGCCCCATATGATCTCATCCTCGACAATATAACAGTATTATTAAGCTCCAACAAGCAGTCCAATTTCAAATGATGTATTATCCGTTACGGTGTGTGCTTATCTTACGTTTTGCAAATACGGCAACTTTGTTTGCAGTTTCAATGTGTGTCTTAAATGGTGCGGCGATTTTAGATACAATCAAAACATCGACTGGTATGTCTTGGCCATATATAGTTTGTATCTTCAATGTTGCTGTGTTTAGCTTTTCAATAGAGTTGATCTTATCATCGTCTCCAAATCTAGATAGCGTAATTGCTTCACTTCCTGTGGTTTTCAACTCACATTTCTCTGTAAAATGTTTTGTAATAAATGACCTTGTGGTCCCTTCGTCAAAAAGGATCTTTCCATGAATCGTTCGTTCTTTGTAGCTTAGTGGTGCTATTGCGGTCTTTAATAAAACATTTGGGCGATCACAATTTAAAGATAAATTTATAAAACAGAGGTCTAAGATTCCTCCGCGTTATGTTTTTGTACTGTACATGTACTTGTACTTGAAGTTTCTGTGTTACGGTCGTTGTTGTATAGGCTTATGTGGTGACGTCTTTCACATTTCATGCAGTTTGATTTAGATTTGAAATCTGTTACGCGGTGTCGCCCTTATCAATTAAAGCGCAATCTATCTTCTTTTACAATCTTCATGCGGTCGTTGTGGTCTGTAAATTTTGTACATTCAGACAAAAAGTGGGATTCCTTGCAATATGTGGCAGACTTGATAATATTTCTGTGGTGAATTAGTCTTTGGCCAGTTTTCGCGAGAATTTGTGTTTTTGTTGAAGGTAGCTGTAGCAACAGGACTTACAAATGTTTGTGTACTTCTACCAGACTTTAAAATTGCCAGATCCTTAAAAATATATCTCCTAAGATCACCGAGAAACCAATCTGATGAACTGGCTCACGTGTCAAGTTTTTTGTATTTCATTAGGCATTTTGTTGAGAATGACTGGTACTAATAACGAGCCGTACGAATCTTGAGCTTGTCCAAGAGACTCTAGTCCACGTACGTATGTTTCTGTCCTGTCATAGTAAGTTCTAAGTTGTGCAAGCGTATTCTTTGATATTAATAAGGGATTAATGAAGGAATCCAAAGAGCAAATAAAAAGTATAGGTCACCGTGCTTGTTTTCGATATATTAGCCTTTGAAATTTTGGCGGAGAAATGTTTCCTATTGACTTTTCATAGCTTTATCATTGACAAGTTTAAGTTTCCAAAAACTATTAAAAAATAATTAAAATTCTATAAGACTTTAACAGACAGCTTATCATTATACATGTAAAAGAATTATTAAAAAAATGGAGGTCACCAGGCAAAATATGCTAAGGCATTAAAATGGAGAACACCAGAGGATTCTGCAAATCTGATCAAAATTCCAAAACATGACAAGCCAGCTTCCTTAATGTGTTGTGTTTTGTGAATTGCGGAATTAAAAGAATCCCAAAAGGATTGCAATTCAAGTACGTTTCCTTCAAATGTAGGTAAATTCAAATTATGTAGTTTGTGAAAGTTGCTGCTATTAACGCTTGAATTTGAACGTAAAGACGAGAAATTGAGGCCAGTATTTTGTGAGTCATCTCTTAAGCTATATGCGGCGCCAACAATTGGAATGGGTTGCAGCTCTTATTGTGCGGCGAAAAACTTCTTGCGGCTGCATTTAAATTAGATGATTGAATGTGAATACATTTACGAATTTGGGTATTTTCGTCTCTAAGTTAAATTTATACTCATCTGTGTCGAGTATCGTTTGGTCTATATCCTCCTCCCGCAAACTTTCTAAAATGTTCTTATCTAAATCTTTACGAATATCTTGCCTTTCCTTCAACGTATCAAGTATTGTTTCTAACTCGTCCTCTTCCGGTTTTTCTTCTGTTTCACTTCTCTATTCAAATCTTCTTAAATTCCTAGAAACTGCGCTTCTGTGTAATAAATATGTAATAAATATGTAATAAAAAAAAACGTCTTAACTGTTTGAATTTGTACTTATGACTAAAGTACAAGATAACGTCATAAGTACACGATGTTGGTTATACAATAATGTCGCGTTACGTTAACGTTCATAAATCAGAGGCATCTTTAAAGACATAAAGTGGTTAAACGTGTGAAAAAAAGACAAAAAATGATGCCAGATGCATAAAGTGAAAAAACACTATGCAAAACATCAAAAGTTACAAAACCAGCCACTTTGTCTTCAAATGTTGATTTTTTTGTGTCTTTCACAAACTAGTGTGACCGTTGAAACTTAGCCGATATCAACTACCTCATTTGGCTCTTTTAATTAACAGCCATTGTCTGACTCCAAAACTCAAAACCTCATTAATGATATCATTCCTGAAATGGCAGCTGATGATGATGATGATGATATGGATGATTTATTGAAATTCCTTGAAGTTCCAAGATGTATACCAAAACAGTCAAACTCAGTTAATGCTGCTAGTATTAACCAGAAAGCTATGCTAGTTCAAGTATTCAATAACTGATCAAATTTTACTGTCAATTACAATTTTATTCAGAAGAATTAATGAAAAACAAAGTGTAACAGAAATTTATCCATGGTTAAATTGTTAAGTCTACAAAGAACAATAGTTAAATGTTTCAATTGAATTTGAATTGTTGGCATATTATTTATGAAATAACTTTTAAGTTTCATGATATTTTTTATGTCGGAATAAATAATCATCACATATTTCGTTCAATATGGCCAAAACAAATATTACATTGTACATCTGTAAAGAATTTTCAAATATTTAGAAAAGATCATATTTGGTGAACAAGTCAAAGAAACAATTAACATACTACCATCAAGATAAACTCTTTAAAAATACGGATTCTTATGCACTGACAATATTTGCGAATTAATAATATAACAATTGTGCTGGACTTTTTGATCGACAATATATTTGTTGAGTTTGGAGGATTCATATTTCAACAGACAGTCGGTATTCCAATGGGTACTAATTGTGCACCCCTGCTGGCCAATTTGTATTTTGTACTCGTATGAAGCAGAATTCATTAAGAACCTTCTAAAAGACAAAAAGAAAAAGCACCTTGCGAAACTCTTTAATTTTACTTTCTGATATATTGATGATGTTCTATCATTGAATAACCCATATTTCAGCCAATCCTTACATCTCATATATCCCGGTGAACTTGAAATTAAGGATACTACTGATACTAGAAGGACTGCTTTATACCTTGATCTTTTCCTCAATACTGACGCAGACGGACGACTTCAAACAAAAATCTATGATAAGCGGGACGATTTCAACTTCCCAATTATCAATTTTCCTTTAATCAGCAGTAACATACCCTCTGCCCCTCCGTATGGTGTTTACATATCACAATTGATACGTTATTTTCGTGCTTGTTCACACTTTACGGACTTCATATACAGGAGTGTGCTCCTTACGCAGAATTGCTCCAACAAAGTTATGAGGAGGACAGATTAAAATTGACACTCCGTAAATTTTATGGACACCATCACAATTTGGTGGATCCATACGATGTGTCTTTGACCAAACTAGCTTAGGACATTTTTACCACATGGTAGATTGTGGTTTGTCATTACGTCGTCTAATCTTTTAATTACCAAACGTGACTTATAACCGATTGTGACTGTTTTGCTGAGTGTGAATTCGCATTACTATAAGACCTGTTACGGTACTTATCTATCCCACATTCATGTATTTAGTTTAAATGTTTAATGTTATATTTTTAATTCTCATCGGATTTTGTCAAATGTGTTGACGTCTTTTCTATTATATTTTGTGGTTTGTCATTTCGTCGTCTAATCTTTTAATTACCAAACATGACTTATAACCGATTGTGACTGTTTTGTTGAGTGTGAATTCGCGTTACTATAAGACGTGTTACGGTACTTATCTATCCCAAATTCATGTATTTAGTTTAAATGTTTAATGTTATATTTTTAATTCTCATCGGATTTTGTCAAATGTGTTGACGTCTTTTCTATTATATTCATGTGTTATGGTAAAGAAAATTAATCACCGGCTTCATTAATTAGATTTCATTTTGTTCCACGTAATCTGTACGATGGTTTACGCTTAAAGTTAGATTCAAAACAAACCGGACATATAATATAGTTAATTGCTACCTTAGTTTGCTATTAATAAGTATTGAAATGTGCATTGTCATTAAATGTAATATCAGTATTTAGTTCAAATATAATCATAAATCAATCCTAAGTCTATCTTATTCATGCATTCAAATGTGACGTCATTTTCATTTTTGATGATCTGTTTTACAAATTCAAATGTGACGTAATTTTTTTGTCATTTTTTTACAATTTCAAACATGACGTCACTTGGCGTTGAGGTTTAAACTTATTCGGCTGTGCTGAATTTCGTCGGGTTATGTAGTGTATTATGGTTGTTTCCTGTAATTAGTTAATACTTCAGTTTTATCATATATCTTTTGTATAGTCATTTTATAAAATTTACTGTTTGCAAAAGTTTACATTATTCTAAATAATAGGGAACTTCTGGTACCTAACAGAATACCCTGGCCGTTATTGGCACAACTTTTTTGAACTTTTGGTTCTCGATGCTGTTCAACTTTGTACTTGTTTCGGCTTTCAAACTTTTGTATCTGGGCGTCACTAGTATGTCTTGTGTACAAAATGCACTTCTGGCGTATTAAAATTTTCAACTTGTTGCCTTTTGTTAGCTATTATTCGTGTGTTTCTTTGTCAATTATGTTCTCCTATTTATTTATTTATTTATATTGTAGTCCTGTAATGTTGTGTTGTCATTGTAATGTTATATTTCACATGGCCATAAAAGAGGGAGGTTTGGCATGCCACAAAGCCAGGTTCAACCCATCATTTTTTCCTTTAAAAATTTCCTGTACCAAGTCAGGAATATGGCCATTGTTATATTATAGTTCGTTTCTGTGTGTGTGACATTTTAACGTTGTTTTTCCGTTGTGTCGTTTGTTTTCTCTTATTTTTGAGTGTGAATTCACATTGCTATAAGACGTGTCACGGAACTTATCTATCCAAAATTCATGTATTTGGTTTGAAGTTATATTTGTTATTCTCATGGGATTTTGTCTAATGCTTAGTCCGTTTCTGTGTGTGTTACATTTTAATGTTGTGTCGTTGTTCTCCTTTAATATTTAATGCATTTCCCTGAGTTTTAGTTTGTTACCCCGATTTTGTTTTTTTGTCCATTGATTTATGAGTTTTGAACAGCGGTATACTACTGTTGCCTATATGTAGCCTTTGTATGAGGTCGATACAGGATATGTCACCTAAAGAAGCATATCGACTTCGGACTTCGTCCTCAGTGGATATACTTCTTTCAGGTCGAATTATCCTTGCAGCTATGTTTATGCTTTATCTTACAATATAGTTTGTCAGTGTTGTGTAGTTTTTGTAATTTTGACAACATTGCAAATGAGAATGGTTTATTTTGTATGTTGCGGAGCTTTTTGCGTTTATTTTCGCTGAACTAGTATACATAATTGTTGTTTGTAAGCCAGCTGATGCCTAGCTCTGAATGCATACTTTCTCGATACATTGAAGACCCATTGTTGGCATAAAGCTGTTTTATGCAATTAGGTCGGATGTTCTGTCTTAGACACATTACCGTTTTTATTCTTTATTACACGGGTAGTCTGCATATTGTTCAAATTAAAAAACAAAAAGAAAAATTGAAAAAAACAATATGGTTTCAAAACCTATTGGCCAGTATCAAAACATAAAACGAAGTCGCTAAACACAAACAAAAATCACATTGAACCAAAATAGTCCGAAGCTGAATTGTAAGAAGCAATCCGAATACCAACTGATCGTTGAAAATCCACCAAACTCTACAATATGATCATACCAAACTCTACAATATGATCATACCAAACTCTACAATATGATCATACCAAACTCTACAATATGATCATACCAACCTCTACAATATGATCATACCAAACTCTACAATATGATCATACCAAACTCTATAATATGATCATACCAAACTCTACAATATGATCATACCAAACTCTACAATATGATCATACCAAACTCTACAATATGATCATACCAAACTCTATAATATGATCATACCAAACTCTACAATATGATCATACCAAACTCTACAATATGATCATACCAAACTCTACAATATGATCATACCAAACTCTACAATATGATCATACCAAACTCTACAATATGATCATACCAACCTCTACAATATGATCCTACCAAACTCTACAATATGATCCTACCAAACTCTACAATATGATCATACCAACCTCTACAATATGATCCTACCAACCTCTACAATATGATCATACCAAACTCTACAATATGATCATACCAAACTCTACAATATGATCATACCAAACTCTACAATATGATCACACCAAACTCTACAATATGATCATACCAAACTCTACAATATGATCATACCAAACTCTACAATATGATCATACCAACCTCTACAATATGATCCTACCAAACTCTACAATATGATCATACCAAACTCTACAATATGATCCTACCAAACTGTACAATATGATCATACCAAACTCTACAATATGATCATACCAACCTCTACAATATGATCATACCAAACTGTACAATATGATCATACCAAACTCTACAATATGATCATACCAAACTCTACAATATGATCCTACCAAACTCTACAATATGATCATACCAAACTCTACAATATGATCCTACCAAACTCTACAATATGATCACACCAAACTCTACAATATGATCATACCAAACTCTACAATATGATCCTACCAAACTCTACAATATGATCATACCAAACTCTACAATATGATCATACCAAACTGTACAATATGATCATACCAAACTCTACAATATGATCATACCAACCTCTACAATATGATCATACCAAACTGTACAATATGATCATACCAAACTCTACAATATGATCATACCAAACTCTACAATATGATCCTACCAAACTCTACAATATGATCATACCAAACTCTACAATATGATCATACCAAACTCTACAATATGATCACACCAAACTCTACAATATGATCATACCAAACTCTACAATATGATCATACCAAACTCTACAATATGATCATACCAAACTCTACAATATGATCACACCAAACTCTACAATATGATCATACCAAACTCTACAATATGATCATACCAAACTCTACAATATGATCATACCAAACTCTTTTGATGTTTCAGATAATTGGATTTGGTTTAGATAATTTTATTTCATGGTGCAAATTATGATAACATGAATAAATATAAGAGGAATTAGAATGATTTCCAATGAGACAACTTCCACAAGAAACCAAACAACAAAGACAATATCAAATAAAGGTCACATTAAGGCCTTCAACAAAAAGTAAATCCCGTACTACATAGGCAGCTGTTCATGGCCCCGAAATCCTTCTCTTTTTAGTGAAAAACGATGAATATTAACGTCATTTATAATGAATCAAACTTTGATAAGATGATTAAAGTTGTCAATTTTACTCCTCGACAATATCATGAATATCTGTGTAAATTTTGGCAATATGAACTATCGATACATTGTGTGTTTTCATATGGGCACTTATCGCGTCTTTTATCTTGTCTGGTGTGATTAGTTTAAATCAAACATGTGAATAAGCATTTCTCAAAATGATATTTTCATGTTTAAATCTTACAGAAGTAGAAACGATATAGTTTCAAAAGTAAAAACTAACAAATGACAGATAAGATGTTACACCTTAAAAAAGATATGTGTTTAGGAAATTCATTTAACGATGATAAAACGTATGTGTTATGGTTATTCTTGTAATTACATGCTGTGTCATGTATGTATAATCCATATCGCTGACGTCATAATGATAACATAAACAGAATACAACTTTATTTAAATATTTATTGTAAGAGAATCACAATTTATATTTTCCTGATCATCATGACAGATCTTAGAATCCAACCATCCCAATACATCTTTCCAAAAGGTTTGTTCAGGTTTGCAAAAAAACAATCATAATACCACCAAGGTCCTTGATAAGAAGAGGCACAATGTTCGTTGTCAAATGAATCATTGTCCCGATCTTTAGCACTAAACTTAGCTCCATTAGAATATGTCAACATATCCCCTGAAAGTAAATGAAATAATTGTGATTAAAACACAAAAAGCTTAATAACACAAAACACAAGGAAGTGTGTATTATGTAACTTTTGATCCCAAGTAATAATTTCGATGATATATAGAGACGACATGGACAGTGTGTAATGCAGTTAAAAACCATACGTCGACAAAATACGTTTATGAAATGACTGCCACTGAATACTGTTAATTGTAAGACTGGGCATATTTTAAAATGTCAGAACAATGGTTGACCTGATCAGTAGCCACGTATCTGAAGAAAAAATCACCATCTATTTCTGTTGTTAGTTAACTTTTGTTTATTTGATTTGTAACAAAAAGCTAAACGCTAAGCAAAAAAAAAAAAAAAAACACCAAACAACAAACAATCACGCGATTAATGAGAACGGTGCATGTCTTCGAACGAATCACAGATCTCCTTAATCTATATATCATATACACATTGTTGGAAAGTTTTCTCGTTGGCAATTATACCAATGTTGTGACATCTTTTTATATCTAATTTTACATAAACTTGATAAAACGTTAACACTTTTATAATTCTGTAGGGAATTCATTTTATCTGTTTACTTGTTGATAGAAGGTATTGAATTTAATGTTATGTATAATAATGATGTATATACTGTTCTACCTGCGTTTCCTGAATAGTCATCGACTGTTAACCTGTACTTAGAAGGAGCGCCTCCAATACTGAAACGTTTGTATACAGCATATCTAGTGTTGTAACTGTTGTCAACCATATCTATTCTCAGTTCGTATTTTCCAGTGGCTGTCAAGGTATGCACGTAATTGTTTCCTGCATTTACCAAGAAAGATAGTGTTCATTAATAGGAAAAATACACAGACGATACCAAGAGAACATTCAGAACTTTTTTTCAACGAAACATGACAACCAAAGACAAAACAAAAACAAACGATAAAATGACCAGGCCCAGTTAACACTTCATAGAAAAATTGATAATAACAACAACAATACTCATGCAATCAGGATCATATCGGAGGGTCCGTAAAGGGAAGTAGATCCTACTGCACTGTCATTTGAAACCAATTATTCCCTTGCGTCTATCATTTTCGTCTAGTAGTATAAACGAAATGACAAATGTGTTTGATTTTGTTATGTAGGCATTCGACTTTCAAACTAGTAAACCATCAGGCAAAAAAAGTCTTGCCTACCCTTAGATACTGACGTAACGTTAACTTGCCTACCCTTAGATATTGACGTAACGTTAACTTGCCTACCCATAGATATTGACGTAACTTGCCTACCCTTAGATATTGACGTAACGTTAACTTGCCTACCCTTAGATATTGACGTAACTTGCCTAGCCTTAGATATTGACGTAACTTGCCTACCCTTAGATATTGACGTAACTTGCCTAGCCTTAGATATTGACGTAACTTGCCTACACTTAGATATTGACGTAACTTGCCTACCCTTAGATATTGACGTAGCTTGCCTACCCTTAGATATTGACGTAACTTGCCTACACTTAGATATTGACGTAAATTTTCTAAGACTCAGGAAACAACATGATTAATCTTACATTTGCAGATTTTTGTCCAGCGTCGGAATTCAATGTCTGACTTGACGTTGAACAACAATCCATGATCAGTGATATTTACTATCGGCATCTGAATGCCATTAAATTTAAAACAAACACTAGAAAAAACATGTTTGTGTTAGATATTAAAACCGTTCGCTGTTACTTTTTTTCTGAAAAATATTTTATTCTTTTAAGCAAAAATCTTTCATGAATTGGATAACTATAGGTTTCATAGAGAGTAATAACTCGTGTTGTTGAACTCTTTTTTTGATTGTTTTGCATTCTAATGCGATACGAATCTTTTAGTGTTATTATATGTTCACGCCTTCTTGAAATTATTACGTAACACATGTATGTTTTGATCGGCAGTCGCATCATTCGGCTATTATTCGATAAACTATAATAAGATCTAGTATTAACTTGATATTACAAGTATTTGCTTTGCAATTTGAATGTATTAAAAAAGGGACGAATGACACCAGAGGGACAGTAAAAATCATAAATCGAAAACAAACTAATAACGCCATGGCTAAAAATGAAAAAAAAACCAGACACACAATAGTACACATGACGAAACATAAAAAAACACAACCGGCATCGGTTTTTGAATTAGAATTTTACTTTGAAATTAGTTTTTCTTTTTTCAAGTCGAGGTGATCATTGTTTGAGTTCCATGATGGTATGTTTTTACTTGTTTTGTTTTTATATCTACATACAAAATAATGGAATTTTTGCAAAATGGCAAACAATTCTGGAAAAGCAAAAGTCGAGTAAGATTAAGAGAAACAAGTTTGAGCATTCTAGAAAGTTGAGGACTTCTTTGCTATATTCTAATTCAATATTATATGTGTTCATGTGGTTGTTGATCTAGTATTGGAAATATGGTTCTTTTATATATTGATTGATACTGATTGATATAAATTAGATTTACTTTATCATGTTTATGCGTTATACATCTATGCTTTAAAAAAAATGTTCATTTTACTTGTTGAAAAAATACAAATAGACACCATTCTGCTTCTCTTGAGGTGTGCCTAGATTGGAGGAATTTATAAAATAAAGATAATGCATTTTTGTAAAACTGTATAGGAACATTGTTTAACCAAACACATGGTGTATATTGCAGAGTAACAAAGCAAACATGCATTATTAATTGTATTTCAATACTGAATTTCAGTGTGCAATATATGCACAGTAAATCGAACATGCATAGTGACCTTTCATCAGAAGTGTTATACACAAAGTTAATTTTCTTGTATTTGATGTCTTATCCTGAGACGGGAAAAATCTATAACTCTTTATCTCATTTAGGCCAATAGCTATTGCTATAGCTCATTCGCATCAATAAGAAACCAATCAGAATTTGATTGTGGTAAGTTCCCTTATGAAACTGAATTGTTTGCCGCAAACTTGCAGCAGACTTGCTACAAGCTTGCGGCAAACAAAAAGTTTGCAGGAACACAGAAAATAATGTTTGCAGATGTTTGCCGCTAGCTGCAAACTTCCGGCAAACATTACTGCAAGCTTGCGGCAAGTTTGCAGAAACATCAATGTTTGCCGTAAGATTGCCGGAAAGTTTAAAATAATTAAGAATGTTTGCCGCAAGATTGCCGAAAACTTAGATCTTTCAATATGTTTGCCGCAAGATTGCAGAAAACTTAGATCATTCAATATGTTTGCCGCAAGATTGCAGAAAACTTTGACCATTCTTTATGTTTGCCAGAACATTGCAGGAATTACACAATATTGACTGGGCATGCCTAGTTGGCACTTCCTGGATGCTAACAATTTGAAATTGTGGCTAGTTCATGTTGGTTGTGTTTGGAAATGCATTTCACACATATAAGAGATCAAGGAGGCATTTTGATTCAATAATATGGGATAATCAGTATGTAATTGTGTAAGTACAAATGATTCATAAAACTGCATGTTTTAATAAAATAATTAATGTTATCATCATACATAATTAAGTAAGCAACTATATATACATGTATGTGTGATTGAAAAACTTAAGCTATTATAAGTTTGAATTTGTTACTGATGTACTAATTAAGATTAAATTCTGTTATGCTATTATAATACATCTTGAGATTTTATCTTTTTCAGTTTTTAATACAGGTATATTATGTCATTTGAGAATGACTCCAGTCCCTTTCTCAAATGCATGTTTGTATTTCCTCACATCTCATGAGTTTGCAAGAATTCTTTCAATGACTGTTTGTATAAAGACAGGAATTGACTTTTTAAAAATGGTGCTGTGTAATTTGAAAGAGATAAATTGAATGTGTCTACACACATGACATTGGTATATGTGTAGTTCCTGCAAGTTTGCCGCAAGTTTGCAACAAACAATTGCCGCAAGCTTGCAGCAAACAATTGCCGCAAGCTTGCGGCAAATCTAATTTGCATAATTATGTTTGCCGCAAGCTTTCCGCAAACTTCATTTGCATGGTAAAATGGTTGCGGCAAGTTTGCCGCAAACGTTTACTGCAAGCTTGCGGCAATGTTTGCTGCAAACTTACGGCAAATGTTTGCCGCAGGGCTTATTTTTCGGTAAGGGTTATTATTTTAAATTGAGGTGCATGTCGATTTAAACTAATAGCTCCGCACCGTGATGCGAAGCAATACATAGATACTTAATTTCCGGCTTTTAACCATGAAAAGAAATTTAAATTGAACTTAATGGCAGTACTCCTAAAAACGTCTTTACCTAATTCCGGATTTATCAGTTATCAGTTTACTCATAACTGAAAAATACAATTCAGATGTTTGTCCTAGTAACATAGTTTCGATTTCGCAAGCTTGGCTTCACTCGAAAGTTCGCTTACTGTATTATGAATAGTCTTTCATAAAACCCATAATTGTGTTGACATTAGATGGGTTTTTGTGTAGCTTTCTGCACGCTTTAAACACATTTTTGCAAGAGAAAAATATGAATGTTTTGTTCACAATTGAATGTTCATAATAGATAGGACAACAAAACGATCAACATATGTTACGTATCAATCATTCATATGGTATTATTTTCAGTGTAAGCGTCCATGCAGTGAATAGATATAAGATAGAGAAGTAAGTAAATAAAGCATAAAATTATGAAGCTGGTATCATATAATATTTTAGTTGAAAAACTACTATTGTGAATATATACAATACTTCAATTATTTTTTACAATCACATAATTCAAAAAGAAATACGGTAACAAGGTGAAACTATGAACAATTAAATGTACATACCAAACCAGAATTCGCCATTAACGTTACCGAATCCATTTTCACATTCCAACCATTTCCGGTTAAAGTCAACTGATCCATCAAATCTTTTCTGAATAACCTAAATAGCATAAATAAAGGCAACAATATTAGTATTAACTGATCAATTTCACGAAATCTAAAAATATAATACATTTATTTCCCGTGCGTTAGGGAGATATGAAGATTTATTCACCCGCAAATATTCATATTTCACGAGTGTGAACAAATCTTTATATCTCCCGATGCCAAGAGAAATGAATGATTTATTCCACTGCCTAAGCTCTGTATACTATCTGAACTTCAAATATTAGTTTGCATACAGGCATTTGTTCCGACTTATCCGCTAGTTTTTATTACTAAACACGACATAGATATATATATATTGATAAATAGTACGGATAAACATTAATTATTTAATCAGTTGTTTTGTTTTAACGTCTGAAATAAATTTGAACAGGATAATGATATTTGCTCAAGCTATTTAGAAATAAGAAGTTCAAGACGTTATGTACAAAAACCGCGCGTAACGTCGCACGATTTAGTCCCGACATGTCAGAGTGGAACATGATATTCAGAGGTGACTATGAAATTTTGTTCGACGTCACGTGTGAACGTTTCAACTTAACAAATGTTGATTTCGCTATCAAAATCAACATGCAGTGGAATAATATACATAAACATATGACGACCTAATATCGTCAACCGGTATAATCGCAATATATCTACCTTCATAGCTCTGTACTAGCGCAAACGCAGAAATACACAAAAACAAATGTTCCGCGTTACGACAAACTTATCTATACAACCGGATATTTTCAATTTTCGACATAAAAATTGGCCCCGGTTTATGTAGACCCAGATTCCGATTCAATATTTTTATCTATATTCTACAGCAAAAAAAACAAACAACGCTCAGGGTAAAATAATCGATTACAAATATCCAATCCATGGTTAAAGGAACACAAATCTACGGCTGCCATGATTTATATCATAATTTATAAGCATGATGCAATCCTTTTCACGTATTATATCATTAGTCACCAAACCGGTATCTTTATTGACAAAGTTCCTCGAAATAAAAACCGCAAGAAGGATATTTAAGATATAACTGTACAGCATGATTTTCTTTTTTCGAAGAATTAGAAAATATTCGATGGAAGGAGTGTATAAAACAAAGAGTGATCTGTTGCGTGTCAGAGGATGGTTTATATTGAGGTTACAATAATAAAACTTCAAGGTCCAAATTCTCAAAATTTTCATTATCTTGATATGTAAATCAATATTTTGAGAACTTTGACATGAAAGATTGTAAATCGAAGATGCCAAGTTTCCTGATGCAAGTTGATAGAATATATATTTACTGCTTTTTGGAATTACTATTGAAGTTTAAAGAGTATTACTTGCAATATTTATAGAATAAAACAAATGAACCTACTGTCCATCCCCCGCCGTCAGTAGACATATCACAGTAGGCCTGAACCTCCTTTTCGCCGTCTGGGTATATTTTGTACACACCACTTTCTTTCTTCGAAAAGCTTTTCTTGTGCATCTCTGAACAGTCTTTGAACCTTTTCTCTACATATGCGTCTGTTTATAAACAAGACATTGTAAGGAAAGTTGTAAGAAAATCACATAAAGTATAATTATAATTATATTTCTTGACCACTTCACGGCTATTTAATTTCGCGATTTTCTGATTACTTGATGAAGTTAAATAAGGAAAGATCAAATTTTTAACATATTCGCGACGATTTATATTCGTGTTATTTTTCTACTCGCGAAAATCGCGAAAATAAATCGCTCGCGAAAATAAGTTGGTTTACAGCAATTCATATCTTTTTTTGAGTAAACTAAGTAAAACATACACATGATACAGGTGCAATTACTTTAAACTTTTATCCCGTAGTTTTAATATTTTCGATTAATCTTCATATCATTATGTTGCAATTTCAGTGATTTTTACTAACCATCTCGTAAAAATCAGCATATCACAAATACTGACCACTGTAATCCAAAAAGTCCGTTTCCAGTTGCTTGGATACAACAAATGGACTTCACCTATTTCTTTTTAGTTAGCGAAGAATGTTTGTCTAGCAGTAATCAAATAAATTGTTGATTTTTTGTAGTAAAGAAACACTGCAGAATCTTCTCATATGATTTATTGCACAACTTATTTTTGTAAATAATATGCATGACTGTATGACACTGAATATAAGGTAAATTTCAATCAAAAAATTAATCATACCAAAATGTCTTTACAATAAAAAAAATTTTAGCTTATAATTAATACAAGGCTGATGATTCCTACACGCGCGTTTCTAATGTAATTGACTCATCATTGGTCTCGAAGCCACAAATGAGAAAGACAAGAAAGGAAATATAGTTTCCCTCACAAATGTATGTTCACAATCCTTTGTATCAATAATTCTCCGTCTCTGACAAGTTTTCATTTACATAGGTATGGTACTTATCAAATTTGAGTAGGTCTTCTTTCTACATTGACATTCGTAAAAAAACAGTCATAATAAAGAAAAGAAAGTTTTAAGAACAGCCTTACCATTTAATGCGTTTGCCAAATTTGTCTTCCATTCTTCTAATTCCTTTCTTTGAGTTTTCGAATCAGTATTGACTTTTGTTACTTCCTCTTGGATATCTTTTAATAACTTCGCAAATTGAGATTTAAGGTCAGTAGCAAGATCGAGTATTTTGTTATTGTTATCTTCTTGTGATTTGTCAAGCTTGGATGTATATTCTGAAAGCATTGCCAATTTCAAGCTTTTCTGTCGGTGTCCAAAACCACTCAACAAATCTGTTATTTCCGTATTAAAATTTGATTCACTTTCACTTAAATTTTTGTAAACATTAAATACGTCATGCTGTATATTTTCTTGTTTGTCCTCAAGATTATTAACTATGTTTGACATCTTTTTGTCATATTCTTCTTTTGAATCGTTCAGTTTAGAAGAGTAATCTTCTAACATGGATGTCTTCAATTGTTCTTGCTCATTTTTTACCATGTCATCAATGTAAGATTTTAATTGATTGTTCATCGACGTTATGTCAAGTTCGGCTACAAGAGGGGCTTGTAGGTTATTTGATATCAATGGCATTCTCACTTGTTTGCATTTGGAACCGGTCTCCGTACATGGTTTACCTTCAATAATATTGATAGTCAACAATTTTATCATAAATACAAATGACATTAACTTTCCCGTCACCTTCATTGTAAATTTGTTATATCCTCTCTTTGAATATCTATGTGGTGTACGTGCTGATATTAACTGTTCTGCTGAAGAAATCGCAATTCATCAAGTATTTATATATTTACTGCTTACGTCATGAAATACTTCGACAATAATGTTCATGTTTTGTATATTAACAAAGTCCTTACAATATGACGCAGGCAGACAATGTTTAGACGATATACTTTTGTTCTTTTGGCACCGGTAAGTTTGGCACTTTTGAAGATTCTTATAATGCAAGTATGATTCTTTGAAGATATAAATATAAACGCTTTACAATAATCCTCATTAAATGAGAAAATCACAACATCGTGTTTTCTCATTATGATGACGTCTTTACACTAAATTCGAATTCGTGTTCTGCATACTGATGGCTATTTTAGTATAGAAAACACAAGGTTTATTCTTGGCTTGTAATTGGCATGTAATTAGCTTTCCGTATCCTAAAGTATATTCAGTTCCTTATTATCGTTTTTTATCTGTTTTGTCTATTCAGCGTTTGGTTGTGATTCGTGTCAATATTTAGACGTAAAGCCCTTTATAACGTTCTGTAGTTTGTACTTTTTCCTAGCTTCTCTCGTGTGATAGCGGTACCTTTTTGGTCACTATTTATGTGTTGCGTTTAAATATTAATTGTAACACTTTATAGTGACTGAACACGTAAAACAAATACTTCTCAAGAAACAGAAAAAGAAGACTACTTGGAACAGCACCAGACTATATGTATGTATGAAAAAAAAACTGAGATCGGAATAGCATGGAGGATATGTTAAGTCCTTGTGAATAAGCAAGGAAAGCTTTTAATAATAGTGCATTTTTTTTAATTTATTAGGTTTTTCATACATTTTTTGTTCAAATTTCTACATATTAAATTTGTCAAAAATACTAATCTAACTTTACTGAAACTTTCAGTGGTGGATCCAGAATTTTTCATAAGCAGGAGTTCACTGACTGCTTAAGTAGGGGTCCGCTCCAGTGACGCTCCAGTGATTCCCCAAATAAACGACCAAGTCCTCCTGAAAAACACTCTAACTTAGCCTCTGACTTTAAAACAATATGACAAGTGTTTCATTCACCAAAATACTGGTGCATTTTTGTGATAAATATCATGCACAATTTTATAAATGAAAGGGGAAAGAAGATCCACACGTGTTGTACCCGCACATGACAATTGCAAACTTACCCAATTTTTTATCACAACCAATCAACTTATACAGACATTTTCAGAGAGAACACATGAAATGAAAAAAAGCAAAAATAACTGATAAATATTATCAGGTATTACAGAATTAAATATGTTTTAAATTTATTACAAAAAAATGTTCTCAATCTTGTAGATACATGTAGATATAACCATGATAACTGGATCTCATATAAGTACCAAAGACAAAGTCTATCCAAGTCACAATTTATAAAAGTAAACCATTATAGGTTGTAGTATGGTCTTCAACGCAAAGCCTGGTTCACACCAAACAGCAATTCTATATTTAGAACATATCAATCACCAGAGGCAGATTTAGCAGGGGGTGGGGCAGGGGGCCCGGACCCCCTCTTCTTGGAAAATTTTGGTTGGTTATATAGGGAATCACTGAAGCGTGACGGAAGTGGCCTCTCTAAAGCAGTCAGCCGGCCCCCACTTATGAAAATTTCTGGATCCGCCACTCACTACTTTCCGATCATGACAATAACATTAACAAGTAAAACTAACTAATAATCCTGACAATATGTATTACATGAAATGTTTGCCATTAGAAATGAAAACATAAATATTCAAAGTAACAAAAGCTTGATTACACGTGCAAACAAATATAAAGCACTATAAAAGTCTAATTGAATACTAATATGAAGCTCTCATCTACAGAACTCAGGGGCGGATTCAGCCAATTTAAAAAGGGGAGGTTCCAGCCCAGGACAAAGGGGGGGGGGGGGTTCCAACTATATGTCCCCATTCAAATGCATTGATCTGTTGTAAAAATGGGGGGTTCAAACCCCGGACCCCCACCCCTGAATCCGCCACTGGAACTTCAAAAAATAAAAATTGTCAAGATTACAAACCACAACGTGATATTTTAAAAAATATATGCAAAACATTATTTGCAATTAATATTTCATTCCAAATCCCATCTTTTTCAAGTATTATTACATCTGGATATCAGTAAAACAACACTTAACTTGTACCGTCAAAACTAATTGCATCTTCTAAGACAAAAGTCAGATAAGATATCAATTACTTCTATACATGTAAATATCAGATGTAACATTCTCGAATTTGAAAGGCCTTCTGTAGTAGTCCATTTTGTCAAGTAGTAATCCTCAAAAGTACATGAAGGTTATATGCTTTTTTTTATCAAGTTGATTATAGACACAGTATGCATTTTATTATATTATTCCCCTTTTCCATTCTCAATTTTATTATTAAGTCTCCTTCCATTATAACCCTGGTCCACCAGTAATACAACTAAAATCACAAATTGGTAGAAAAAAAGCGCTATGCATTCATATTGCTTGGAGTGCATTATTCCAAAAAAAATTAACCTATACTCACAAACCTCTGATCTTAATATAATCAGCTAAAATACGGCAAGCGTTTTAGAAAAGCTATTACTTGTAAAATGTTAACCATCACAAAATCATTCTTTTCAATGACTGCAGATAACGGTTTTGCACTCCTTCTTTACATTCGTGGTAGTTTATCATGTTGATGTTATTAGTTTAAATTGGCTTGCAAATGACTTTCGGTATCCTTAAGCACCTTTAGATCCGTATTTTTGTTTGTTAGTACTTTGTACATTTTTATAACATTAATGTCATGAAGTTTGGAATTGATGTTTTCATTATTAGAAGACGTCCAGTGGCAAATATTATAAGCATATTCCAGACGGAAACATAATAGTAACACATTCAATTTGATAATATGTGTCATAAAAGTTGTATCAGTATGTTTGGTGGTAATCAGAATTTTCAGCAACGCATAAACATGAAGTTATTCAAAATAATATTCGGCTAATTTGATTTAAAAAAAAAATTAAATACTTGTAAAGTTATATAATGAATAAACAAAAGATATTGACTTTATAACTAATCACTCTCAGATTTAAGTTTTAAAAATTGATTGTACACACGATTTATCATAAACATGCAGACATATGTACGTTATACGCCTACTGATTTGAATCAACCGACATTGATGCATAACACTGACGGGAACTTAAGCAACAAATTAAGACATCTCTAGGTTTTGGTAGATAAAAGGTGTGTTGTGTATACATGTATACCAAATGCCTCAAAACTTAAATTCATTATCTTAAACAATGCAACTAGGATGATAAACATGGTGTCTCAAACTGGTCGTATTATAATAATAAAATATTTGTTTTGTGGTTAGATATGATTTGCTGAAAAAAGTGCTTTGATCTGATAAAGAAAGTTAATTAGAATATTTGAACGCTGTTGATATAAAGAAAAACTAACAGGCCTTCTACACCCATCATCATTGAATTTATTTAAGGCTTCAAGATGATCATAAACCTGTACTAAATTAATGCAGTTGGTGGTTCCTCTTCATATGTCTAGCAAATAATGAACGAATTAAACAAAAAATGAATACATTGCTTTACATTTTCCTTTTAAATTGATACAAAAGTCTTACACAACAAGTTATCAAAACATAAAATGCAGTAACATAAGAGCTTTAAACTTACTCTTAACAATACTTTATTCTTAGACAACCCAATTTGAATTAAGATTATATTCTGTAGACTTGAGCAAAATTATTAATCTAGGGGGAAATTCAGGATTTATGTTATGAGTAAATCGAAAGCAAATATATTAATTTTATGTTTACACTTTTGTCACTTTATAAGTTTCTTTTAGTGCGAGTTTTACTACTGGAACAGACGGTGAGATATAACAATAAATGATATTTCAACACAATCATAAAATGTAAAAAATCACAAGATCGTGCTTTTCAATGAATACAAATGCCGTCTGCGTTTATTGCATGTTATTATATGTTAGAAAACAATGTTTATGTAAAAGTTTGAATTTGTTTTTAACTGACTTTCGGTATCATTATGTACTCTTAGAACCGTAAACTTTTGTTGTGTTGGTATTTTTGTTTTTAATACGTATAGATACATTTATATAGAATAACAGAACTTAACTTAACCTGTAAGATTTTGTTCTGTTTTCTATAA
This sequence comes from Mytilus galloprovincialis, assembly GCA_037788925.1. Lineage (NCBI taxonomy): Eukaryota > Metazoa > Mollusca > Bivalvia > Mytilida > Mytilidae > Mytilus > Mytilus galloprovincialis. Next base: position 6,078,801 of record CM075339.1, read on the forward strand.
ATATGTAAAACGTAAAATATATAAAGTTCAAATAATAATCTTTAGATTTTGAGACTGTCAGTGAAATTATCTGATGTAATGCTAATATCTAATTCATCATGGTTTGCGTCCTGTTTATGTCCTGAAGTTTTAAATTCATATATTCATAATAAGTAGACGTCCAGTGACAAATATATATATATATTATATGCATATTTCAGACAGAAACATATTAATGATACATTCTATTTGATGATTGGTGTTGTTAATGTAGCATCAGTATCTTCAACGAGGGGTCGAATTATCCGATCAACCAATATATCTATTATCAAACAAGTAACTAATAAAATCTAAAAATATTTGAAATTATTTCCTGCTTTTATTTATATTTTCAAACCTTTTATTGGAAGTTTAAACTTGTCTACCTTCTCGACAATATAATGAATAAATTAGTGGCTATCAATGCTTCTTCAATATACTGAAAGTTATTCTCTCAAAATAATATCCAACTGATTTAATTGATATAACTAAGATACTTGTAAAGCTATATGTAAATCATGGTTAGGGTTAGGGTTAGGGTTAGGGAATGGGGTATAGAACACTTAAGAAAAGATACCTCTTCCTCATAGTCTTATTCATTGCTGCATTTTAAAATCATGTGCAATATGCAAGCTTTTAAAGATTATGATTTAAATGTTTACATTATTGCTAAGAGCAGCAGTACATCTATTGTTGTTCATTTAAAATTAATCATTTTCCATAAATGAATCTTCAAATAGACATTATAGGGAAATTTCAAAATAATTTTACCAAAGAAAACCAGGACGTTAGAAAAGAAGGGAAACAGAGAGGACCACTGTTTTCGTTTTTTACTTAGTTCCTAAGCCTTACATAAAAAGAAATTCAGTACAATAATTCAAAAGTCTAAGGATGCTTCAATTTGATTTTTAGAGGGAGGAGGGGGGGGGGCTAGGTTAAATATTTTGTTTTGGTTTAGTCATTGTCCAGCATTTTTATTTTTCATTTTTTTTTTCGGACCTGACTTTTTTATTTGTTTAACTTGAAATTGTTTACATGAATCCTGCTTTTTATGCCAAATTATTGATCCTGCGGTTTTTTTTCACTAAAAAGACTGTCTTGCCTTTCTTCAAATTTTATCCAAACCCCTCTCCTCAAATGAGGAGGGGGTTCGGAGGGGTCTTGATCCCGAAATCCCAGGCTTAAAATCATGATATCCTGAGGTCCAGAATTAAAACAAATTAAATGCCGATATCCCGAAATTCGAAAAAAAAATTCCCGTATCCCGAAAGGTTCAATCCGGAAATCACGAGCTTAGAATCTCCTGATCCGGACGTCCCGAAAAAGGCCATGCCCCCTCTCAAATGGTAGCTCCCTCAGACAATAAAGTGTTAACCAAATAAATAAATAAACCATGGGCAATTATATGATGCTTCTGTTTGAAAACCATAAAATTTAATGTAGTTTTTAATGAAATACTCTATAGGCTTAGTAATACATGTAGTAATGTAAAATAGGTTACGAATAATTTATAATTTTAAAATCGCTGGCTTAATTTTTTAAAGTGCACTTTAATACTTTTTTAAATGTCAAGGAACTAACACAAAAACAAGGAGAAAAGAAATAAGATTCAGTCCACAAAACACATCACATAGTTATGCACTCTTACATTCATCTGCCATCTTTCGCCCTTGTTTGATTGGTTATGCGAATATTGCGGATTGCATGTTAGTTATATTTCAGATTGACTTTTGTTTATGCTCTTGTGTAATTGTGACCATACTTGTACATGTGTTTAAATAATAGAATTTGTTTAACTTTAACAGTAGCTACTAGAATATTATTTATGTCAGAGCAAATGATACAACAAAAACTGAAAGCAAAATGTATCTAAGGTCACCTTTGCCGGAGGGGTTGGAACCTTCAAGTTGAAGACACTTTAGATCATAAAAGTCATCATAAGCCACACCCCACTATGAAGGAAACGAAGGTAGGAAACCCTAATTTATCATACACACTTGGCGACATATACGCATCAGTAACATAACGATGGAAATATCTCATCAACGGATTGAGAAGATCAATAGAATTAAAAAAAACTATTGTATTTTGACGTGGTAAGCATCATAGACTGAGAAAAAAAGACAAAAATACATGTCGATAGTTCAAAGTTTTTGTTATGTTCATTTTCGCTAAACAAGTATGAATAATGACATATGAGCCAGCTGAAGCCTGCATCCGGATGCATAAATCCTCGATGCACTGAATACCATTAGTGGCATTAGTCTGTTTTCCGCTATTAGGTCGAATTTTTGTCTGTTTGGCAAGTTCCCCATTCCTTATCAGTATTTTATTATCTGTCTGCATATAAGTATTTCTTAAAATTCATTGTTCCTACTCATATCTTAAATCTTACAGAGAAACAAACTAAATAATTCTAAATGTAAAAACAAATAAATGGCAAAATTAATAAATTAATAAAATGTTACATCTACAAAAGATATGTATATCATGAAATTTAATAAATGATGATAAAGTGTATGTTGATATTTTTTGTTGTTACATGCTGTCTCATTTATGTTTAACTAATATTAACTTTTTCAGTAAGTTAACAGAAACAGAATTTTAATCTTTATTGAATCATTTATTTTGGAGAATCACAATTTATATTTTCCTAATCATCATTACAGATCTTGAAATATACATGCACCCATTCCATGCCATCTTTCTAAAAGACCTGTTAAGGTGTACATGCTAACATTGACTATAATACCACCATGGTCCTTGATGAGAAGAGGCACAATGTCCGCTATGTGAGTCATTGTCCTGATCTTTTGTGCTTAACTAATCTCCATTATAATATTTCAATTTATCTCCTGTAAGATAATGACACAATTGTGATTAAAAACAACAACGTTAATACCATAAAACATAGTGAATGATTTAATTCAAACTTTTTTATTTCGAAGTAATAATTCCTGATAATATATATAGAAACGACATGGACGGTCTGTGTTACAGTTACAATCATTAATTCGACATTGTATTTTTATGAAAAGACTGCCACTTACGTACTGTTCTTTGTAAGACTAAACATATTATGAAAATGTTAAAACAATGGTCGACCTGCTGCTAAGCTACGCATACGTAGAAAAAAGGTACCATCTATTTCTAGTGTTCAACTTTTTAGTTGACTTTTCCAAATGAATATGTGTGTTGTCCCAAAATATAATAAAAAACTAAACGCTACGCAAAAAAAAACAACAACAATCACATAATTAATGAGAATTTTGCTATGTCTTAGAACGAATCACAGATCTCTTTAATCTAAATGTCATGTACACATTTTTGGTAATTGTCTCATATATAATTATACCACTGATGTGACATCTTCATACTGTAAAAGCAGAAGTGTTCTTGTAAGATTTAATTTTGTTTATTTCGTGGAAAGAATATATCCACGAAATTAGAAACCCAACGGTAATTTAACCTCCATTTAATACCACTTACAAATTTTGAATATAATTGATCAATCTTTTACACTTTAATGATTTTGTAACGGATTAATTGTATCGGTTTGCTTGTTGGTTGAAGACATTGCGTGTTATGTATTATAAAATATTGATGTAAATACTATTCTACCTACGTTTCTTAAATAATCGCAGACTGTTAACTTGTACTTAGAAGCAGCGTCTCCAATACTGAAAATTTTGTATACAGCATATTTCTTGTTATTACTTGTGTCAACCATATCTATTTTCAGTTCGTATTTTTCAATGGCTGTCAGGGTATGCACGTAATGGTTTCCTACAATACACAGAAAGTAGTTGTTAATTTATACACAGACAAAAGAGACAAGTGATAACAATAGTAAATTTAGAACTCTGGGTTGAGGAAACAACCGAAGGCAACACACACACAAAATTTCTGATGGTATCTCAATTCCTGCTATTTTGTGTTCAATTTAGAAACAATGATACTTTTTTTTTATAAAACATATACGTTTGTTGAACAATTACCCATCTTTTTTTTTAATGGAACAAAACAAAATTTTCACAATTGAAATGTACATACCAAACCAGAATTCTCTTTTCACGATGCCGAATCCGTTTTCACATTCTGACCAGTTCCGGTTAAAGTCAACTGATCCATCAAATCTTTTCTGAATAACCTAGATAGTAAAGAGTTTACGGAATGTGACGATAAGCATAAACCAATCATGTTCACGTATTGTATTTAAACTTGCATCATACGAAAGGAGATTGATAGAGTTCTTTGAAATATGAACCGCAATAAGAATTTAAATAAGAGTTTAAGTGAATGTTAACTGTCTTCTTGAAGGATTAGAAAAACTACTCCGAGACGGAGGATGTTTATAATGCAGGACAACGTAATATATGCAAAAAGAAGGGTTTTCGCAGTTGAATTGGTCAAAACGGCGACCAATGAATTGTATCAGAGTATGCAATACAATGTGTGTCTTGGTATAAAATTGGATATGCTCAGAAATATACTTTTTGAGATTGTAAAGTATCAATTGTTTTCAAAAATCCGAGTTTCCCGTACAAATTGAATGAGAGAGTATATCTTTTTTCCTATTTAAAAATCAATCCTTTTAACGTTTCGTTTCAACTTCAAGATTAGAAATAAAAGTATAACCTACAGTCTATCCTCGCCGTCTGTAGACATATCACAATTGGCCTGAACGGACTTTTTTTCATCTGGATATATTTCGTACACACCACTTTCCAGTGTTTGAAAGTAATTCCTTTTCATCCCTGTGCAGTCTTTGTATCTTCTTTTCTCTTCATATGATTCTGTAAATTAAACAATAACTTGATAAAAATTATGTAAATATAACACAAAAAATCATTTTCGAATGAAAATGAATATTTAAACTTTTGTACATCTTACCTAACATATTACTGTCCCCTCAATCTTTAGTACTGGATTAGAGAATTAGGTAATGCAACACCTTATAGATTTAACGATAAAATAGATACTGTAGGTAACTTGAGTAGCCCTTTTTGTAGCTCAGTGAATGTGAAGAATTTATTCAATAGGTCTCTTCGTCGGCCGAGGAGCCATGGACATCGTCGTTATAATCCACCTGATATGCATAATGTTTTTATAGATGGCCTTGCCGAACATATCAATAAACCTCTTGGAATTCATCACATTCGCTCTAAACTGTACTCACTTCCGCTTTCTAGACTGAACTATCTATTGAAAGCGTGTGAAGAATGCAAAACTACAGATAGTCGATCTACGAAGTATAAAATAGTTGCCATGATGATGTATATTACTAACCATAGATTATTCAGACCCGTTTTTGAACATTCAGAGGAACTGCAAAAACGTTCATTCTTTAATTTGAACTTCACAAACAATGGTATTGATGCTATAAATATAAGTAATATTCTTCACCATAAAAGAGTAAAAAGCAACATTCCTTCTTACTTTAAGGATCAATCTTCTCCTATAACATCCTATTCCTCATCAAACCCTGCTGCATCCAAATATTTTAATCACAAAAAAGTGTTGCAGAATCTAAATATTGATGACCTAAAAGCTAAACCACCTGATTGTGCCTGTTCACATTCCCTTTTCGTGTATAATCCTGCTGGCCATGTAATTTTTGGAGATCTAAACATAGTCAACATCTACAAGTGGAGACAACTTTTGTCCAAGGGTCCGAAATACAGAGAGCCATAGCCAATCAATTGGAAGCATAACTTCAAACTACTAATGGATTCCGTTGAGGGTTATGCAAAAGACGAGGCAAAATGAGAAAAGATTGAGGTTGAGATCAACAGAATAATCAAAGACGAATCTGTCATATAGCTGAATAACAACAAATACAATAACAATCAAAACCAAGGAGTAAACAAAGACGCACAAATACCAAGTAAATACAAAACCAAAAAAAACAACAAAAATTCAAAGGACATTTTTTCAATGGAATTCCCTTATACAATTGCAAAATTATAACTTGTATGAGTGTCGCATCAGATCACATTATATTGACAACAGTGTGTGAAAAAAAAGATGCAAATGTCAACATAGGGGTAAAGCAGGCAATATTTTGCTACACTATTTATCACTATAAGCGAACAAATGTGTCAACAAAAAAGCATATTGACACATCACATAATCAAAAATGAAAGACAACACAAAAAAAATGACCATAGCACATAGGTGTTTTGTATTTGAGATTCCCATTTACTTCTTATTTTTTTGCTATGATTTTGGTTAACTTTTTCCATTCCTTTCACATTTTTTTGTTATGTTGTTTTTCTTAATATTTTTATTTATCTCTATGATATTCCTAAATATCGTTTTATCATAATCTACATCATCTGTAGGCTGTATCATTGAAAAATCCCCTATATATTTGAGTCCTACATATGTTAACAGTTTGGGTTTTTTTAAATCAAAGGAGTAAAACTTTAACTTTATAGAATTGGCGAACACCTTTGTAATTGTTTGTTATAATTTTAGTAACATAATTCTCAGAAAGATCTGGTGTGAACCCAAATGATCTGTAGGTAAACATTATGTTGTGTATAGCTGTATTCTGTTAGTGTTACAAACGTAGAACGGCAAGTCGACTACTTAGTAGTATATATTAACAGTTCGGTACACAGAATCGCTATCAGTATTATTTATCGTATTGACTATCTATTGTAACTTATGTTAAATAAATTACTGGATATTTCTTTTTTTTATTAACCTTCGATTTCAATGTAAAGTTTTTTCTTTTGTAACCAGTATATATAATGCATCTTGTATTTTCTGTTTAGGTATCAACAAAAGGGATGCCAGCCGTCGATATTAGACAAATAAGGCAACAGTAGTATACCGATGATCAAAACTCATAAATCGATAGAAGAAAAAAAACAAATCCGGGTCACAAACCAAAACCGAGGGAAACGCATTAAATATAAGAGAATGACGACACAACATTTACATGTAACACACACAGAAACGAACTAAGCATAAGACAAAATCCGATGAGAATAACAAATATAACATCAAAACTAAATACATGAATTTGGGATAGAAAAGTACCGTCACATGTCTTATAATAATATGAATTCACACCCAAATATAAGAGGAAACAAACAACACAAAAGAAACACAACGTTAAAATGTAACACACACAGAAACAAAGTATAGTATAAAAAACACCATATTCCTGACTTGGTAAGGGACATATTTTAAAGAAAAAAATGGTGGGTTGAACCCGGTTTTGTGGCATGCCAAACCTCACTCTTTTAAACGCATACATCAACTAATAAACCAATTATTAAGAAAAACAGCTTAAAACTCAAATAAATTACTCATCTAAAAAAAATGGTTGACACTTAGAAACACAATATAAGCGTTCATTAAACAAAGACTCATATGTGCATGAAATTATAAAACAACAAGTTGAAAAACCTGAAAAGACACAGTTCTCTCACTTATCTTAAAGACCCGTTATATCAATTATTGTTCGTGACTGACTAATTGTCATGTTGCTACTATATTATGCTACTAAACTACAAATGCAGCCAGAGAAAGTAAGGTCTGATTTATACCTTTTATATTCTGAAAATAACGACAATATAACAAGAAGATATGTTGTCTGTGTTCAAACCCACTCAGCAAATTTGTAATTACCGTATTCAAATTGGATTCACTTTCACTTAAATTTTTGTAACCTTTAGTTATTTCCAGCTGTATATTCTCTTGTTTGTTTCTAAGCTTATGTATCATATTTAACATCTTTTTGTCATATGTTTCCTTTGAATCGTTCAATTTGGAAGAGTAATCTTCTAACATGGATGTCTTCAATTGTTCTTGCTAATTTTTCACCATGCCCCTAACCTCCTCGAAACATTTAGATTGGATAGCATCATCAATGTAAGCTTTTAATTGTTCGTTTAATGATGTTATGTCAAGTTCAGCTACAAGGGGCTTGTAGGTTATTTGATATCAATGGCATTCTTACTTGTTTGCATTCGGAACCGGACTTGGTACATGATTTGCCTTCAATAATATTGACTGTCATCAACAATATTATTATCAATACAAGCCTAATTAATTGTCCCGTTACCTTTATTGTAAATGAGTTATATCCTTTCTGTGAATATCAAGTATGTGGGGTACATCATAACATAAAAGTGTTCTGCTGAAAAATGGAAAAAACTTCACAATGTATATAGAATTTAATATGTATGTTCTGCTTATGTCATAAAAAACTTCTACAATAATACTTATCTTTGGTAAATTAACTAGATTCTGACAGTACGACATGTATGACGCAAGCAGACAATGTTTCACCGAGAAACTTTTTACTTTTGACACTTTTGGCACTGTTGGCAGTTTTGAAGATTATTGTGATGCAATTATGATGCTTTGAAGATATAACGATGTACGCTATTTTAAGACGATCATTAAGTGTAAACATCACATGATCGTGCTTTTCAGCAACTAGACATTACCATGATTACGTCTTTGCACTTACGTTTTTGAATGAGTACAGATTGCTATTTATGTCTGCGAAGATTTATGGCATGTTTTTGTTTATTTTCTAACGAGATTGTTGTATAAGTCATAATTCTTATCCAAATGTTATGTTATCCTCTTTTTGTTTATTCGTTGTGTTTGTTGTCACTTCGAGTACTTTCTTTAGTTTCAGATTAGAAACCGTTTAAATATCACAATCATTGTTTAACATCGTCCTATTCTACAATCAGTTTATTGAATTTTATTTGGGGTGGTTAGCCTTTCAAATAGTCTCATTATATTTCATACCGTGGTTAATAACCTTGTCCTTATCGTCTTTTAATAAAAAAAAATTATTGTAAATCAACTTCAAAATTTAATATACTTGGTTTTGCCGTTTTATTGTCATATCACATTAGTTATATACTCTCTGTTATTGTTGTATTTAGACATAACTGATTGCGATTTGTGTCTGTGAAAATTTATGGCATTTTTTTGTTTGTTTTCTAACTAGATTGTTGTATAAGTCAGAACTCTTTTCCAAATGTTATGTCATCCTATTTTTGTTTATTCGTTGTTTTTGTTGTCACTTCGAGGACTTTCTTTAGTTTCAGGTTAGAAACCGTTTAAATATCACAATCATTGTTTTACATCGTCCTATTCTACAATCTGTCTATCCAAATTACAATCATGTAACTCAGTTGATTGATGTTTTTGGGGGGTGGGGGGGAGGGGGTGCCTTTCGAATAGACTCATAATATTTCCTACCTTGGTTAATAACCTTGTACTTATCCGCTTTTAATAGTTTTCTCATTGTAAATCAACTTCAAATTTCTATATAGTTGGTTTCGCCGGTTAATTGTCATATCACTTTAGTTTTATACAGTCTGTTATTGTTATGTTTAGACATATTTTTCTAATTATTTTTTTGTCATTCTAATTAACAGCAAAATTTATTAAACTTCAGCATGTGCAATTCTTAATGTCGCATTTAAAGTACAAATTGAATGCATCTTTACATATTTATTTTGAGTCTTAAAGTGTTGACCTAATCACACTTTTCATATTAAAATGTGCACACGATCAACGAATTAATAACTCTATGATATGAAGTGAGTTACGGATTCTCTCAACTCTCAACTAACTGTAGGTCAAAGAAAGTCGTGCAATAGCAACGGTTTTAGTGAAATTGTTTACAAAATGTATGTTAGGTATGTAAGGGTAGGTAAAATAAGAAAATCTAAAGCTGATATATTTATTTATTTTGGCATTTTTGACATTTATGAGGATTAGAGTGATGCAAGTAATATGATGATTTGAACATATGGTGTAGATATAACGATACATGATTATAAAACCTAACCATCACCAGCTCGTGCTGGCGTCGTTGAACTTCTAATTCGTTTAATAGGCACTGACTTATACTTTAGTCTGAGAAAAAACGGAAACTGGTCTTAACTGGCTTTCAGTATCAGAAAGTTCTCTCAGATCCATATTTTGTTTAATGTTTTTTGTGTCGATCTGATGAATCAGGCCTTTGCAATTGATATTTATGGTTTGTTCTTTTGTTGACTGTTACACTGTCTTTTGTAGGGAAATATTTAAGCATTCACAATCATTGTTTAACCCCGCCGAATGTTTTACATACATCTCCAGACTGAAGGCCTTTTTTATTTTAAGGACTATTCTCATTGGTAAAGGCCATATGATGACTATAGTTGTTTATACTATCGTCCTGTGGACCATTCTGGATATTCATTAAAGAACTTTATGCGTGTATATCTAAGTGAAAAATAGTTGACCGAAGACATTGTGTTTAAAGCGTGAAAGCTCTTCATACCAAAATATGTGACCTAGTGCAACGTTTTTACAATTCAATATTAAGACATATGACACAGAAAATATTCCTTGTTGAATTTTCCCAAAGATTGTAACAGAAAAAAAATTTAAAAATCAAAGTGTTAACCATTATTATTTACGCCAGAGATTTTTTTTTTTTCATTTTTCAGGTAAAAACTATTTTTTTTATTCTTTTCCAAAAACAACATGATTATAAACAGAAACTCATATTGTCACCGGGTTTGGCCAAGTAATCCTTAAACAACTGAACTTTCAAACAGTCGTTAAAACAGCGATTTCGTGCGTTAAAACGTTAAAATCATATAGTTATCGCTAGCAACAAACGGATATAGAAAACAAAGTTTTGCACATTTCTGTTTTGCAGATTCAAAATAACATGCGAAAAATAGTGCCAAAAAAAGACACACAATTGGAGAGATAGAAATAGAAAAAGAAGTGTCGGGTCCAGATAGTTTTATAAATTGACCGTAAATCCACTTATTCATGGTATGGTATCAATATTTCTGACCTGACACTACGTACTTTGTTTTGCTTAATTCATTAGAGTTTAATATGCAATGTTTCGGGTTCTTTCGGGAATTATCCCAGGAAAACCCTCATCAGAGGTCGACCTTAGCAACATTCCAGCAACACCTGCATACGGGGTATATATCTCCCAATTGATACGATATTCCCGTGCTTGCATTTCCTATCATGATTTTCTTGCTAGAGGGTTACTGCTCACAAGGAAGCTATTAAACCAAGAGTTCCAAATGGTGAAGTTGAAATCATCCCTTCGTAAATTTTACGGACGCCATCACGAGTTGGTTGACCGTTATGGAATAACCGTTTCACAAATGATATCGGATATGTTCCTTACGTCGTAACTAAATCCCCTTCCCTTTCATGAATGTGACCTACCGAATTAGACTATTTACCGGATTTGTAATCACATAAGCAACACGACGGGTGCCACATGTGGAGCAGGATCTGCTTACCCTTCCGGAGCACCTGAGATCACCCCTAGATTTTGGTGGGGTTCGTGTTGTTTATTCTTTAGTTTTCTATGTTGTGTCATGTGTACTATTGTTTTTCTGTTTCTCTTTTTCATTTTTAGCCATGGCGTTGTCAGTTTGTTTTAGATTTATGAGTTTGACTGTCCCTTTGGTATCTTTCGTCCCTCTTTTATATGTTTATTTCGTATCTAGTATCAGAGATAGATGTGTGTCTGTTTCATAACAGTTTTTTTTTAATTTATTAACTACACGTGCATATAGGTGTACGTTATAGCTAGTCTTTTTACAGACTGAAGAAACTGACCAAGTTGATCAGCACTTATGTTTAATTAATGAAGAGACTTATTGTCTTTATTTTTATCACTAATTACTTCAACATAAGTCTACACGGGATATTGTAGAGATAGTATTTATCAATATCATATTGTTAAATACAGTGTATACTGGCGTGTTTGTTTTATCATTGATATGATATCATACAAATGTCATCATGTCTAGCATTTGAAGAAACATGTGTAGGTACCCTGCCGGGTAGAAACATGGACATATAAGAAACCGTCGGTTATCTCAGATACGTGATCTATTAAAATAAATCGTTGTCATATCTTTATTACATCTGTTTCACAGTATACTCCATGTACACTATATTATAAAGCTTCCTGTGGAGGGCTTCTTCGACTTAATGATTAATTATCATTTCGCTAATATTATTATTGTTTTTGAAACCCATATCGGGTTTAGATTTGAATATTTGTTTGGCAATCGGATCTTTCCGAATTATATACCAGAATTTTGTTATAATATTTTAAAGATATTCAGCATTATAATGATACGTTGTATTGAACATATTTCTGCCTGTTATTTTATTCTTATTTTGTTTTTTCCGAAGTTTTAGCTGTCTGTCTTCGTGACGAATTTTGTGCAATATTTGACTGACGATTTCTTTCGTGTATCCCCGTCTAGATAATTTATCTATACACAGTTTATTACGTTTATTAAATTCGTTCTTATTGCTGGTGTTTCATAAAATTCTAGTCCCTTCTCCTTTAATAAAAGAAGAGAAATAAGTAGGAGCATGACTTGAGCTTCTATGTAAATACTGAAATTTCTCAGTAGGTTTGGTGTAACAGTTTACATCTAGTATTCCACATGCACTAAGCCGTTTACCTTTATATAGTACCACATCTAAGAATTTCATAGTATGAGTATTTATTTCAAAAGTAAATTTCAGCAGGTTATGTTTCTTATTTGCTATTTCAAATAGTTGTTTAACTTGCTCACTGCTGCCATTAAATATAATAAAGCCATCATCTATCATTCGTTTATGAAATTTGATATTATCTTTGTATGGATATTGTTCTATAATATTATTTATATGGTTAAATATAGCAATATCAGATATTTCCGGGGAAGCAACTCCGCCCATTGAACGCCAACGATTTGTTTATATGCGTTTTCATTAAAAGTAAATTCATTTTTTGTCAGTAAAATTTAATACTAAGAATATCAAGAAGACTTTCTGTAGATGGTCATTTAATTTCATATTCTTGATTTACATTGTCTTTCAACGTATTATCTATAGCCGTATTAATTTCATTGAAATTAAGATTAGTATATAGCGATGTTATATCATAGGAAACAAGTAAATCACTCTGCTTCGTGTGAGTATTTTCTATGTATCTGATAAAATCGCTAGTATCTGATAGATATGTATCTTATGTCTTCACCAGTGGAAGAAGAAAATAATCTAGGTATTTTCTAATATTTAGAAATGGTCCCGAGCATTGGCTAATAATCGGTCGACCTGGTACATTTACTTTTTCTTTATTCATACATTTATTTTGGTACATTTCTAATGTTTCCGTACTAAGTTTATGAATCTTAATACATGTCATAAGGAAGTAGGCTTTTGGAGTTTTAAATGTTTTACCTTCTTCTCGTAAGAATTTGAAAGACATTTCGTCTATTTCATCATTTTCTTTCATACGGTATACCAATTTATTGACTATTTTTCTGGTGTTTTCTATGTCAATATTTATTATTTTAGTATAGTGAATACCGTCTTTTAATTGGAATTCGCCTTCAGTAAGATAATCACGTTCATTCTGTATTACAGTCGTGTTATTTTTATCGGCTTTATGAATAAATATAGTATTGTCGATTTTTAATTTCTTTATGCATTCACGTTCCGATTTAGACATTTTGTATTTAATCGTCGGCATATAATTTGATAATTCGTGTTTTGTGTAGAAAATGTACTTTTCTATTGAATTATCGCCAATGATTGGAACTTGAAAATTAGACTTACTTTTGAAAGGGTGGTTTTTAGTTGCTATGCGTATATTAGTACCGAAATACTATTTCAGTCGCAGCGACCTCTCAAATGATTGAAAATCTGTTATCAATTGTCTGTGGTTATATTTGTTTGTAGGAACAAATTTTAAACCTTTTGCTATAACTTTAAATTCAGTTATATCTCTTTAAGATAGGTTTAAGACGAACTCTTGATGAAAGTGTAGGTCCTGTTTCTTATTTTCAATAGCAAGATGTTGTTTAAACCTTATATGCTTATTCTTTGTTTTATTTCTTTTCTTGTTTTTATAATACCTTCAAGTATGACCCATGATTATCGATGGTGTCAGTGATAAATGGCAAAATTGCGCTTAGTTGAAGTAAAGGTTTTATAAATTGACCATAAACCCACTGATTCATGATATGGTATCAATATTTCTGACCTGACACTACGTACTTTTTATTGCTTAATTCTTTAGAATTCAATATGCAATGTTTCGGGTTTTTTCGGGAATAATCCCAGGTAAACCCTCATCAGAGGTCGACCTTTATATATTTATTTCGTATCTAGTATCATAGATAGATGTGTGTCTGTTTCATAACAGTTTTTTTTTCAAATTTACTACACGTGCATATAGGTCTACGTTGTAGCTAGTCTTTTTACAGAATAAAGAAACTGACCAAGTAGATCAGCACCTTTGGTTAATTATTCATATATATAATGAAAAGACTTATTGTCTTTATTCACGTAATCTAATCTATCTTAAATCTACACGAGACCTAATAGAGATAGTAGTTATCAGTGCTATACTGTGGAATTCAACAGTAGACTGTCGTGTATGTTTTAACACCTATTTGATACTATACAAATGTCTCCATGTTTAACAATTGAAGAGGTTTGTGTAGATACCATGTCGGGTCTATACATGAATATAACAGGAACCATTCGGTTCTCCTTGTACGTGATCTCTTGAAATAAAACGGCATCACGTCTTTTTACATCTGTTTCACAATATAATGATTGTATACTAAAGCCTCCCGTGGTGGGGTATTGTGAATCAATGTCTTCGGCTTAATGATTAATTATCATGTTGCCAATATTCTTATTGTTTTTTAAACCACTATCTGGTTTGGATTTGGATAGTTTTTTTATTTATTTTTTGGCAATCGGATCTTTCCGAATTATATACCAACATTTTGTTAATACCGTGTTAGGATATTCAAAAATATTTCAGTCATTTGTTTCCTAATCTTGGGTTTTATAAATTGACCATAAACCCGCTTATTCATGGTATGGTATCAATATTTCTGACTTGACACTACGTACTTTTTATTGCTTAATTCTTTAAAATTCAATATGAAATGTTTCGGTTTTTTTTCGGGAATAATCCAAGGTAAACCCTTATCAGAGGTCGACCTTTATATATTTATTTCGTATCTAGTATCATAGATAGATGTGTGTCTGTTTCATAACAGTTTTTTTTTCAAATTTACTACACGTGCATATAGGTCTACGTTGTAGCTAGTCTTTTTACAGACTAAAGAAACTGACCAAGTAGATCAGCACCTTTTGTTAATTATTCATATATATAATGAAAAGACTTATTCTCTTTATTCACGTAATCTAATCTATCATAAGTCTTATAAAATAGTTTTATAGATTGACCATAAACTATCATGAATCTTTAAAAAGACTAGCTACAACGTAGACCTATATGCACGTGTAGTAAATTTGAAAAAAAACTGTTATGAAACAGACACACATCTATCTATGGTACTAGATACGAAATAAATATATAAAGGTCGACCTCTGATGAGGGTTTACCTGGGATTATTCCCGAAATAACCCGTAACATTGCATATTAAATTCCAAAGAAGTAAGCAATACAAAGTACGTAGTGTCAGGTCAGAAATATTGATACCATACCATGAATAAGTGGGTTTATGTCAATTTATAAAACTCATGGTCAATTTATAAAACTTTCCTGTCTGTGTTCAAACCCACTCAACAAATTTTTAATTACCGTATTAAAATTGGATTCACTTTCACTTAAATTTTTGTAACCTTTAGTTATTTCCAGCTGTATCTTCTCTTGTTTGTCCTCAAGATCACGCATTATACTCAACATCTTTTTGTCATATTTTTCCTTTGAATCGTTCAGTTTGGAAGAGTAATTTCTAAAATGGATGTCTTCAATTGTTCTTGCTCATTTTTCACTATGTCCCTAACCCCTCAGAAAATTCAGATTGGATATCATCATCAATGTAAGCTTTTAATTGCTCGTTTATTGAGGTTATGTCAAGTTCTGCTACAAGGGGGGCTTGTAGGTTATTTGATATCAATGGCATTCTTACTTGTTTGCATTCGGAACCGGACTTGGTACATGATTTGCCTTCAATATTATTGACTGTCATCAACGATATTATTATCAATACAAGCCAAATTAATTGTCCCGTCACCTTCATTGTAAATAAGCTATATCCTTTCTGTGAATATCAAGTATGTGGGTACATCATAACATAAAAGTGTTCTGCTAAAAAATTGAAAAAACTTCACAATGTATATAGAAAATAATATGTATGTTCTGCTTATGTCAAAAAATACTTCTACAATAATACTTATCTTTGGTAAATTAACAAGATTCTGACAGTACGACAGGTATGACGCAAGCAGACAATGTTTAACCGAGAAACTTTTTACTGTTGGCACTGTTGGCACTTTTGAAGATTGATGTGATGCAATTATGATGCTTTGAAGATATAACGATGTACGATATTTTAAGACGTTCATTAAGTGTAAACATCACATGTTCGTGCTTTTCAGCAACTAGACATTACGTCTTTGCACTTACGTTTTTGAATGAGTACCGATTGCTATTGATGTCTGCGAAGATTTATGGTATATTTTTGCTTATTTTTTAACGAGAATGTTGTATAAGTCAGAACTCTTTTCCAAATGTTATGTCATCCTCTTTTTGTTTATTCGTTGTTTTTGTTGTCACTTCGAGGACTTTCTTTAGTTTCAGGTTAGAAATCGATTAAATATCACAATCATTGTTTTACATCGTCCTATTCTACAATCTGTCTATCCAAATTACAATCATGTAATCCAGTTGATTGATGTTTTTGGGGGTTTGCCTTTCGAATAGAATCATAATATTTCCTACCTTGGTTAATAACCTTGTACTTATCCGCTTTTTAATAAATATCTCATTGTAAATCAACTTCAAATTTCTATATAGTTGGTTTTGCCGGTTTATTGTCAGATCACTTTAGTTATATACAGTCTGTTATTGTTATGTTTAGACATTTTTGTCTAATTATTTCTTTTTCTGTCATTCTTATTAACAGAAAAGAAATCACCTCTTCTTGCAAAATTTAATGGTCTTTGTTTCTTAGAAACTTCAGCATGTGTAATTCTTATTGTCGCATTTCAAGTACAAATTGAATGCATCTTTACATATTTATTTTGAGTCTTAAAGTGTTGACCGAATCACACTTTTCATATTAAAATGTGCACACGATCAACGAATTAATAACTCTATGATATGAAGTGAGTTACGGATTCTGTTGAACGGAAAACAACTCTCAACTAACTGTAGGTCAAAGAAAAACGTGCAATAGTAACGGTTTTAGAGAAAGTATTTACAAAATGTATGTTAGGTATGTAAAAGTAGGTAAAATAAGAAAATCTAAAGCTGATATATTTATTTATTTTGGCATGTTTGGCATTGATGAGGATTAGAGTGATGCAAGTAATATGGTTTGAACAGATGGTATAGATATAACGATACATGATTATAAAACCTAACCATCACCAACTCGTGCTGGCGTCGTTGAACTTCTAATTCGTGTAATAGGCACTGACTTATACTTTAGTCTGAGAAAAAACGGAAACTGGTCTTAACTGGCTTTCAGTATCAGATAGTTCTCTCAGATCCATATTTTGTTTAATGTTTTTGTGTCGATCTGATGAATCAGGCCTTTGCAATTGATATTTATGGTTTGTTCTTTTATTGACTGTAACACTGTCTTCTGTAGGGAAATATTTAAGCATTCACAATCATTGTTTAATCCCGCCAAATATTTTACATATATCTCCAGACTGAAGGCCTTTTTTTTATTTTAAGGAATATTCTCATTGGTAAAGGCCATATGATGACCTATAGTTGTTTTTACTATCGTCCTATGGACCATTCTAGATAATCATTAAAGAACTTAATGCGTGTATATCTTAGTGAAAAATAGTTGACCGCAGACATTTTGTTTAAAGCGTGAAAGCTCTTCATACCAAAAAATGTGACCTAGTGCAACGTTTTTACAATCCAATATTAAGACATATGACACAGAAAATATTCCTTGTTGAATTTTAAAGATTGTAACAGAAAAAAAATGGAGTTAAGAAGCAAAGTGTTAACCATTATCATTTACGCCAGAGATTTATTTTCATTTTTCAGGTAAAAACTATTTTTTCTATTCTTTTCCCAAAACAATATGATTATAAACAGAAACACATATTGTCACCGGTTTTGGCTAAGTAATCCTTTACTAACTGAACTTTCAAACAGCCGTTAAAACAGCGGTTTCATGCGTTAAAATGTTAAAATCATATAGTTATCGCTAGCAATAACGGATATAGAAAACAAAGTCATGCACATTTCTGTTTTGCAGATTCCAAATAACATGCTAAAAATAGTAGATAGTGGATTGCATTAATAAAGGCACATAATTGGAGAGATAGCGATAGAAAAGAAGTGTCGGGTCCAGTTTCTCTTTTTGGCCCAAAACAACGTTACATTGAATTCTTAATACATCATCATTGTTGACAGCAAATTTCAAATGCTAAAATATACTTCATTCGACTTTCCCCGAGTTATATATGATTGTTTTTTATGCGTTATTATCTGCATTTGCAACAACACCGACTGTCATTAACATCAACCTTCAGATAACACAGATGTTGATCTTTTTTTTGTTGCGTGAAGACTAATCCTTATAATCCGTCGTATGTTTTTGGAATTTGTATAACTACCTTTTCATTATATCAAAGAACATTACAATCTAGATAAGTATAAAAGAGGAGACGTGGTACGATTGACAATGAGACAACTCTCCGCAAGAAACAAAAATGACACAGGAAATAACAAGTATAGGTCACCGTACGACCTTCAACAAGGAGCAAAGCCCAAACCGCATAGTCTGCTATAAAATGACAATGTAAAACAATTCAAACGAGAAAACTAACGGCCTAATTTATGAACAAAAAAATAACGAAAAACTAGTATGTTACACACAAACAAATGACAACCACTGACTTACAGGCTCCTGTATAATCATGCACACGATTATGGTTTGATCAAAGTTCATATTTGAATAAAAAGATCGTATTGGTAATATGATTAAATACATTATTATGCTATGATTTATGTCATTGATAGATGGTGCAGTCATATCTGTATCATATATGTATCTTATAAATAACTGTGATTTGACATGAGAGTGCCTTGTGATTATTGTCAGTCAATGATAACTACTATGGATTATAAGAAATCAGACATGCAATGTATTTATCTTTACATGAAACACACACATATACACGTATAATCAGTAACCGTTATTGTTAGTAATTTGTCAAACGAGTCTCTGAAATGCTATTAGTTTGCTTAAATGGTCAATACATGGTTTCATCCTCTCTGTCTTAATGTCATATTGCAAATCAGAGTCAGGAGCCTGTAATTAGGTGGTTGTCGTTTGTTAATGTTTTACACAGTTGTTTTTCGTTCATTTTTTGTACATGCAATAGGCCGTTAGTTTTTTTTTCTTTTACATTTTTTCATTTCTTACTAAAAATTTAAACGTAAAATCTCAAGAAATCATTCCTCATATCGGTCAATTTCCATATACGACTCCGACGCTTTGTGATACTGTTAAAGTCTGTACGTGGACATTTGTGCGTGTATACAATATAGGTGACACAGATACTAGATCAATACAGAACACTTATCGACTTATTCATGGTATTAAACAGGAGATTTTCTGTCGATATAAAAAAAATGAACTTTTATTATTTTTTTCGCGAAAAGTCATATTTTTTTTAAAAGTTAACACTTGCTAACAAACACAATCAACCAATCAATATTTCAATTAATCAATATAGCAATCAATAATAGCGATTTGATATGTTCAATTAAACCGATCCTATCTCATATGTATGCTACATAGGCATTGACAGTCAGTTGTCTAGTTAGTAATTCTTTCAAATACGTCTTAGTTTTATAAAAATAGTATGTAATCATGGATATATATAACTTATTAAAACATATATTTTATTATTGTCTTTAGGCAGCGGGTCATTTTGATAAGTTTTCCTTTGAAGCAGCACCTCACTGAAATTTGTGTATACAGCATTTATGTCTTGTTGTTGCTTTTGTCAATCATATCTATTCTCAGTTCGTACTTTCCACTTGCAGTTAAAGTATGAACGTATTTATTGCCAACAATTTTTTTTTAATCCATTCGCAACGCAAATATACAAAAAAAAAAAGAAACATCAAGAAAAAAAAACAAAATAAAAGTAAAACTACAGGATGTTCTCGGATGTATCGGAATGATTTTGAGATTTAGATGCACCGGCATGTGACTTCCATTGTTTAACTAAAAAAAAGACAGTGTAAAGCATAAACGCAATATCGGTTTAATTCTATTGTTTAGTAACTCATAAGACATTAACAAGATTATAAACCACCGGTTAATTAATATTTTTACTCCACAAACTTGACCAAATGTGAAGTTTTCAATTACACACAGTTTTTAATGCATTATTGATTAAGATTGACAACACGGATATTGATAAGTAGAATCAACAACAGTGAACAGTGAAATTTGCGAAAAGACCATAAACTCCTGTTAAAAAAAAAACTTCGTGTAATGTCAGGACATTTGTCTTGTTTTTGGTTATTACAATGTCAGTAAAATGTCATATTTAGTGATGCTACAATCGAGGAAGAGATGAAGGGAATGTGGTATTGACAACTAGAATGAATCCCTTAAATGTATATATTATGAATTGATATACCCATAAAGGTCAACCAACTCGTGAAAAAATCCGAAGTATTTTCGAAATCCATGACTTCAATTTTAACATTTGAAACCTTTGGTTCAAATTGCTTATTTGAAATGAGAAACTATACATTTACATCAAATAAATCATAAAAAGAAATACACACTCTAGAATGTCTTAGTAATTCGGGGAATATACTATATTTGCAGATGCTTGTGGAATGTTACTCCAAAGAAACTGAATCTTTTCAATTGAGAAGCTGACATTTACTTTTTAGATGTCCTGGCTCAAAGGGCGAAGTAAGTTTTTCTCAACAAATGGCGTCGTCGTCTCCGTGTTTCATTGTCGTCGTCGTCGAATATGATCATCATGACAGATCTTAATATTGTACCATGCCAATACATCTTTCCAAAATGTTAAGGTTCGCATGATCAAACCCACTATGATACCACCATGGTCCTTGGTGAACCGAGGCACAATGGTGAGTACCTCTTGAGTCATTGTCCTGATCTTTAGAACTAAACTTAGATCCATTATGATGTTTTAACCTATCATCTGTAACGAAATAAAACAATTAAAGTTAATGCAAAAACATTTTATTATTGACCCAAATAACACGAAGTGTGTGTAAATCTGACCTTTAATTCAAAGTAATAGTTTATGTTAATATATAAGGACACCACATACAGTCTGCGATAGAGATAAAACACATGCTTTGACAACGTACATTTATTTGTTTCTTTTGTGGACTTTTCTAATAGACTGAACGTTTAGGAGCGATGTCTTTTCTACATAAGAAAACGCCTGTACAAAGACAGGACTATAACAGTTGTTTTCCATTCGTTTGATTTGTTTGAGCTTTTGATTTTGCCATTTAATTAGAGAACTTCCGTTTTAAATTTTTCAGTACTTTATATCAGATATCAGTTCTCTTTAAGCTACATTGTTGATAGTGTCAACATCGCAATGTCAACTTTATAATGTCGTTATTGTGTTTACATTGTATCCTATCGATATGTTCTATACCTTTGTGTTGACACCGTTCACATCGTTTAAATCATAATGTCGAATAAATCGTGTCAACATCGTTTTTATGTTTAATTTAGAGTCTTTACCTTTCTGTTTACATCATCACATTGTATACATCGCAATGTTAACAATATCGTGTCAACGTCGTGTTTAAAATGTATATCGACTCTCCACCTATCTGTTTACATCGTAAACATCGTAGAAATAGTGATGTTGACAATATCGTGTTTACATCATTAACATTTCCAACATCGCATAAATGGTGTGAACCAAGCCTTTACCTTTGGGTTTACATCGTTCACATCGTATGCATCGTAATGTTGAAAATATCGTGTCTACATTGTGTTTTTGTTTTTGAGTAATAATCTCTGTTTATTATTTTTAACAAAACAAACAAACATGTGATGTTATAACACTAACTTGACACTAATAGTGTTTTAAACATTGTAAATATGGCAATGTAACCAATGTAAACACGATATCTTCTCAACATTGTAAACATCGCGATATCAACGATGTAAACAATATAAAAGAGTTCAAACAATGTAAACGATATTGGCACAACATTGTTTTAACATTGTAAACATCGTTATGTGAACGATGTTAACACGATATCTTTTCAACATTGTATTCATCGCAATGTTAACGATGCCAACGATGTAAACAATATATAGTTTAAACGATATAAAAGATGTTCACACGACATCGTGTTAAAATTGTTATCATCGCGATGTGAACGATGCTAACACGATATTTTTTCAACAATATATACAGCGCGTTAACGATGTGAACGATGTGAACACATATATAACGGTTCAAACAATATAAACGATGTTGAGACGATATCGTGTTAACGTTGTTGGTATCGCGATGTTGACAATATTGAATAAACGTTGTGTACTGGACATGAATGATTACTCGCCACACCGGTGTCTTCATTAAAGAAGTTGCTCGAAATGAAAACCGCAATAAGGATTTTAATATATATATAACTGTACGACGTCTTAACCTCATTCTCGAAGAATCATGAACTGAGAATTATTTTTCAAGATGCCCAGTTTCCTACAGTACGTGCGGGAACAAATGAAACTACTGTCAATCCTCCGCCGTCTGTAGTCATATCACAATATGACTGAACGGACTTTCTGCCGTCTTGATATATTTTGTACACACCACTTTTTTTCTTGCGAAACTTTTTATTTTCATCTCCGTGCAGTCCTTATACTTTTCTGCAGCACATGTGCCTGTATATACAGAATTACTTTGATGTGATAACAATATGTCATAACAAGCAAACAAGTATTTAGGTTTAAATTGTTCTTTGAAGAGTATTTAAGTAAAACTTACAGAAACATTAAATCCAATTTCTCTTCTTTATATTTTGACACCCTTAAGATACAAGAATTAACTCAAAGCGAGCTCTACTTAGTGCAGTTACTTTACACGAGTTAAATATGGGCACCCGAACACTGACTACGTACCTAATACATGCCCTAATATGTATAAGTATTTCTTTGGGGGCTTTTTTTAATTTAGTTCAAGATAATGTTGTCTTGTTACTGTCCTGTAATAGTGGAACTCTCTTGTGCTAGATTTTATTGATTTAAATTCAAATTCGTTTTTAAAGGTATCAATGTGAACATCATTTCTGCTTAAATATTACCCTTGTATAAACCAACAAAAAAAAAACATTTTAACGTAAATTAAATCATATGAAACAGCAATTTGTAGTTTTAATGGAAAAATTACCGCCATTCAAATGCGGTTTTAATAATAATATTAATGCATTCAGGATATTTTAGGTGGTGATTCAGATCTTTCACTAGTTTGAAAGAGGTAAATGAGTTTTAGCTCATGAGCTTATAAAGGACTTTCCGTTTAGAATTTCAATTGGAGTTATGTAATTTTGTTATTGTTCCTATTCCTAGATTCCCTTTTTATAAATGACTGTGTCAAATTTCAAATAAAGCATAAATTTGAACTTCTCTTAAAAGCAGACTTGGTTATAATTTATCATTCGTTGTTTAAATAAAAGTGGTAATGTATGTTTTGTTAAATAGATACGTACCGTCAATTATCCATGCTACTTCATTTCTCAGCTGTTTATTCAATTTAACTACCTCCTTGTAGATACGAATATCTAACAAAATTATAGAATAAAGAATTGAACACATTATGGCATGCGTTCAGTTTCGTACAAATGAAAATAATTGCAGTTCACTTACTTATTGTTGTCGTATCTAAAAATGTGTTCTTTTAATCGGCGACATGAAAAATATATTGTTGCACCACTTGAATAATGTGATTTCAAAACGGTAAAAAAAAATCGTCTTCAAAATTTAACAATCTAGGTGAAAAACTTTTATGATTTCAAATCAACATGCGTCTATGAAATTATCATACGTTTGTCTTAGATATAACATTTTATTGGTGCTTGTCCTAATGTGTTCATTTGTCATCGACGGGATGCCAATATCTCATTTCATTCATGAAAAAAACCCCAAAAACTTTACTTTTCAGAAGTGTCTGTGTGTTTTTTTTGCAGTTTGTCAATTGTTTCATCAGGATTGTCATGAATACAGATGCCTTAAACAAATAAAATTGCACGAGAATTAAAAAAAAAATTACAAAACGCAAAACAAAAAACGAAAAAAAAATATCAAGTTAGGACTGTCCAGTCGGATTACGAGTTCTACAAAGTATCTTTTGAAGGAATTGTTTCATGTTTTCATTAAAAAATTCACCCTTTTGTTACTGCATATTTGCGTTCTTACAACACTATTAAAAACCACCCAACAAGTTATATATCAACAACATACTGAGTTATCTTAATCTGATGAATAGATTGAGATTACTGTCTTTTAAAGTTGTTTTACTTTCATTTGCAAATATTTAAAATTAATTTAAGTTTTGTGCTGAAAGATTTGTTCTATAGTGTACTACGATAAAGTTATTCTTCGATGAGTGGTGCCTATTCTGGTGTGTGTAGCAAACTGTTGTTTCGGTGTAAATTATCAGTCAAAATCAAGTCAACAAATTGAAATTTACCTGGATGCATAGATAATTTTCAACATAAAGATTATTTATGAGAATAATCTTGATTGAGGCTTCATATTTTGATATACCTTTACATGCAAACATAAAACTACGAACGTAGTAGAGAGTCATGATTATACGTATACTTTAATAATTAAATATAAATTAACATACCTAGTAGAGTAGTCATTATGTTCTCAATTTTTATATCATCTCCGAAGACTTACATGTTAAATTAAATAGAAATTTCGAATTAGATAAAAGCACTTTTAATCATGTGATTTATCATGCGAAACAAACACCGATAAATTCACATGTGATATAAACGTCAAAAATACATGACAAAAAAGGACAAGGCACAACTACGAATCAATCCATCGATCGCATGCATCTAACATAAAACTCAGCTTGCGTTTGTCTTAATTAACAAAAATTAAACATAGTGATTTTCAACATAAATTTAAATGTTTGATTGTAGTTTATATCACTAAATATTTCTTTTAACCAAACATATCCTTAATTACATTATTTCAGCCAGCTAAACATTGTCAATAAAACATATTGCAGAGTTAAACAATAGATATCTCATTGACTTAACACAGTTTTCATGCGCTTCACAAGTTCAAAAACAATCTGATATAACCTATTCTATTAATAAAACTTTCCAAAACCAGCCAAAGACACTTTTTGTTCGAAATGCTTCATAACATGATAATAGCTAGACGAACGATATTTATTTCGAATAAAAATATAATTTCAGCAAAATAAATTCATATGTTTTAATTCTCATTATTTTTGTTAGTAAATTTGCATTAGATACATTTAGTTTTGTAATATAACATTTTTTATGTTGATTATGCACATTTTTTACATTTTTTGACAAATGCCCGGATACAATTTTATCTGTAGACAAATTAGGAAAACAATTAGTGACTTACGTGGGATGGCACGATTGACCATGATGTAAAATGTTCAGTAGCTCGTATTAAAAAAGAAATTCATGTACGACAGTTTTAAAGAGGGTCTTTAATTTCATTATTCATTAGTTCGTATACTTTGTGTGTTATTTCATATTTATTAATTTTCCTCCACACTCTCTAATATTTATAAAATACCCCAATGTTCCCTAGGCGGATCACTTTATGTCAATTATTCTGCTCGTTTTGAATATTGTTACCAGTAATGTATGCCCTTTTAGGACCCTCATGTACATATGTATGTTAACAATTAAACAATACATAAATGTGATGCATTACGTTGTTTTACAACTATGTTTTTCCTTTTATGACTTGAATTATTTCAATTTACACTGTGAAGATGAATGTTGACTACGGTACAATTCACGACAATAATTAATAATATTGTTGACAAGTACATTTATTTCTGTTTTGTAAAGTATTTAATTCAGTAAATGTAAGAATTTTCACCATAATTTTCATAGGGATTGTTTGTAATTTTAAAATAGAAGAGGTATGTCTTGTTATTTCAAACTAATAATAATCATTACATTTTTTTTTTGTTATTTGTTTATACGTTTTAATATGACTGTTGTTTCACATTCCTCGGCTATCGATTTTGTAATTTGATAAGGGACTTCCCGTTTTTAATTTCCCCTGGAGTTGTGTATTTTTTGTTGCTTTACATTTCGATACCCAACATTTATTTTTAAATGTTTGTCTAAATGATTATAAGTAATGAAACGTCCACTATTTTCAGAAAGTATGAAACGTCTGCTGTTTCTGTCGTTGATAATTGCGACTACTTATATACTGACTGTTCACGGACAAGGCGGGAATCCTGGTGCCCCGCCTGGTGGTCCCGGTGCTCCCGGTGCTGGTGGAGGTGACGGTGGTAGTGAACAATGCTACTGTTGCTGTGATCCATCTTCAACTGAACCCTCGTGCTGTTACCCGGATTGTTGTTTGTAAGATCAATTAGGAAGTAGAAAGTATGATAATAATCATTTTATGTCTCTGCAGTATGAAATATCAATTATCAAGTTTTTAAAAATCATTCTATATCTTCAATCGTATTGTTCATAATAATTGTATGGCTATTTAATGAATTTTTGTATTAGGTCATGTTACTATCATAGTATTGTCAATGATATAAAATTTGACGAACGAAGGGCAACTTTACTCATACACTTTGTAAAATACCGTTTCAATTAGCATATCATTTTGGACACGGCTGTTGTTTACATTCTAATTCAATGACACGTTCTCCATGACACTTTGACATCTTATCAATACAGTTATCATTTTGTTCCTGTACATAGAATATTTAATCGTCCATGCAATACTCTCTGACTGCTTGTTTTTATTATGTACACACACTAAATTAGTTCAGGTTGAGTTAGCCGGACAAGACATGTTCCTCACATGCAGAATTTTAGAAACGAATATCACATGTATCAATAATAGGCATTTATAAAAACAGGTTGAGTAAGCCGGACAGGACATGTTCCCCACATGCAAAATTTTAGAAACGAATATCACATGTATCAATAATAGGCATTTATAAAAACAAATCTTGATAACATTGCAGCCACATAGATGCTAATCCTGTATGATTGAAAGTTTTACCAAACTTGAAAAGATAATCATCAGATATATTTTAAACAACCAAACATCGGTAGTATTTTCACAATTTTTCGTCGCCGGTAGAACAACAAATATTGAGTGACGTTACTGCTGTCAAATATTGTAATTCGTTTTGATAACAAAGAATAAGACTGATGTTATAAGTAGAAATATTATACATGTTTGTTTTTAGATTAGTGGATCCATTATCAATGTAATTAGTTGTATTGAATAGAATATTATAATTGTGAGTAGAAAAACTGTCCTTTTTTTTTCTTGCAGTGGATAGATGACATAACAAGTCATGTAACAACATAGATGAGTATGATTTCAATGTTTTGATATGAATGTTGAAAGCAGAACATTTTATTGGAATGTAATAATGATACCCAATGTAACTCGTGTAATAAAAAAGTGATATTTGTTGTAATGTGTTAATAATAAAACTATACAGATACACCGAGTGCTGCATGCTTTTTACTATATGATTTGACTATAATTATGAGTCCTTTTTCGGTCATATCTCTTCTCAACTTTTTTGGTTCTCAACCATCCTCTCCGTCTTGATGACAATTATCAATAAAGGCGCTTCAAAGAACGAAATTATAAAATGTTGTTTTCATTTTGTTCTATGGAATTAGAGAAAAACTAAACGGTAAGTATAGCGGATGTTTCTTGACAAACTTACAGTTTCCAAATAGTTTTCACTAAGTACAGGATGATGTGATATGATTTCAAATGACACTTTACGGTAAGTTAAAGATACATTAGTATTAGAGCGTATAGATAAATAAATATGCTTTGACCAATAGCTGCTTGCGTATTATACGGGAATTTAACTCCATATTGATACGATATTCCCGTGCTTGTATTTCGTATCATGATTTTCCTGAGAGAGTTGCTGCTCACAAGGACGCCATTAAACGCCGAGTTCCAAATCGTGAAGTTGAAATCATCCCTTTGTAAATTTTACGGACGTCAACACGAGTTGGTTGACCGTTATGGAATAACCGTTTCACAAATAATATCGGATATGTTCCTTACGTATTAACTACAATCCCCTTCCTTTTCATGAATGTAACCTACCGAGTTAGACTGTTTACCGGATTTGTTATCACCTAAGCAACATGACGGGTGCCACATGTGGAACAGAATCTGCTTACCCTTCGAGAGCATCTGAAATCACCCCTAACTTTTGGTGGGGTTCGTGTTGCTTATTCTTTAGTTTTCTATGTTGTATCATTTGTACTATTGTTTATATGTTTGTCTTTTTCATTTGTAGCCATGGCGTTGTCAGTTTGTTTTCGGTTTATGAGTTTGACTGTCCCTCTGGTATATGATAAATTTCCTAAATTATATAAAAGTATCGCGGAGACAATTACCTTATTATCATTTGATCCAACTCTCAATACATCAGAAATTCATATAATTGACCAAAAACTTACCAGAAGCCAATACGATAATAATAAGTTTATAAAGCAACAGGTTGTACAACCAAACTCTAAAAAATACCGTTGCCTTTTACATGTACGAATGTAACATTCAGTACTTATGTATAAAACTATCAAATAAGTACTCCTCATTTGATTTAATGACACTCCAAATGCATCACTACCAATACTCTCAAAGACATTAATAGAACTATCTTATCAACATAAAATTTGAGATCAAGAGATCAAATCACAAGTAAAAAGAAAAAAAAAAAAAAAGAGTTAATATGTGTCGTTTCATATAAAGGTGACTGGGTATAATACATTCGGATAGGACAAGCATAGGCTTATAACATTTTTTAACTATTTGAGCCCACTGAGTTATATAAAATACGTGAAATTCTGTGTCTGTCGTTTGGTGCCGTAAATGATTTTTGTTTTTCGTTTATTGATGTGTACATATATCAGACCGTCCGTTTTTTAGGGTTAATATTCTTTATATTATTTCACTTGTTTTTAATTATGATATCCACGACTAGTTTGTTTTCTCTATTAATTTTATTACAAAAAACTCATGCATACATGTGGAGAGGTTAAGGTTATTAGGTATACCTTACAAACATTTAACAGGTAGGATTTACCGCAGCTGGACAGCAGAAAATGAATTGTGTTGCACGTCGCAGATTTCGTAAGACTTCTTTACTTTTAACTACATATAGGAGATGCTTTGAACATGTTTTTCCCTGCTAATTTACTTTCATATAAACAAGACGAAGACACGTAATACGGATTCAAACAAGGCATACTGTGTCAAGGTGACATTTACAACCCATAATACGAAACCATACAGATACACCGAGTGCTGCATGCTTTTTACTATATAACCTGGCAATAATTATGAGTCCCTTTTTGGTTATATCTCTTGTCAACTTTGTTCGTTTTCAATCATCCTCGCCGTCCTGTATTTGTTTTGGAGCATTTCTGGTGACAATTATCAAGAAAGGCGTTTAAACGTACGAAATTAGAATATGTTGTTTTCATTTTGTTCTATGGAATTAGAGAAAAACTAAACGGTAAGTATAGCGGATGTTTCTTGACAAATGTACAGTTTCCAAATAGTTTTGACAAAGTATAGAATGGTGTGATATGATTATCAATGACACATTACGATGTGTTAAAGACATAGCGTACAGATAAATAAATAAATGCTGTGACCAATAGCTGCTTACGTCTACATCATACGGGGTATATATCTCCCAATTGATACGATATTCCCGTAACTACAATACCCTTCCCTTTCATGAATGTGACCTACCGAGTAAGAGTATTGACTGGATTTGTTATCACATAAGCAACATGACGGGTGACACACGTGGAGCAGGATCTGCTTACCATTCTGGAGCACCTGAAATCACCCCTATATTTTGGTGGGGTTCGTGTTGCTTTTTCTTTGCTTTGTTCTATGTCATGTCATATGTACTATTGTGTGTCTGTTTGTCTTTTTCATTTGTAGCCATGGCGTTGTCAGTTTGTTTTCAGTTTTTGAGTTTTACTGTCCCTCTGGTATTTTTCGTCCCTCTTTAATTCCGTCTGCTGTGGAGATTTGTCTCATTGGCAATCATAACATATATGTGACCGCCGTTGTTTTGATGGAGTGTGAAGTAAAATCACAAAAATACTGAACATCGAGGAAAGTTAAATCGGAAAGTCACTAATAACTTGGTACGGGCATTTTCAAATGTAGAAAATGGTGGATTGAACCTGGTTTCAATTTATAGGAGATGCATTGAAAATGTTTTCCGTGCTAATTTACTTTCAATATAAACAAGACGAAAACACATAATATAGATTAAAACAAGGCATACTGTGCCAAGGTGACATTTACAACCCATTATACGAAACCATCCTAGTTGAGACTCAATAGTCCTGCCCAAACTTTCATACTGCCGAACGTATCATATGTTTCTTCAATCAGCGTATCCTCGTTTTAACTCATCGACTCATGTAAAGAAAATGATGTACGAGTATCAAAAACGTACAAATCTCGGATATATCGATAACCTTCTACGATAGTGCAAATCAATAGTGTATAATTTTGCCATTAGAAAATATTACCATGAAGGTATCGAGAAAAAGACCCCGTAAACATACCGTACGTTAAATTGAAATCCATTTCTATTGTAAACGTGCACAGTAGTGTAAAAATAATAACAGATGCACATACAATCTTTGCTATGATGTTCTGTTTGATTTTTACGCTTCTTCAAACAAAATGTTTATACATATGAAATTTGTGTTTCAGATGCTGTATTCGAGCCTTTCCTTTTTTATCTTCTGATATTAACAACAGCAGTAACAGTTGTCTGTAAGTATGACTGATGAACTCATGCATCGATATAAAACTCAGAAGGCTAGGAAATTCTTATATATAAGAATCCACAAGTTCACATATATAAAACTATTTTTCAAATATGGATAAAACGTAATAATGGTAACACGCCAAATTACCAGCAACTCGTGTATCAACTGCGTAAATATATAACACATGTATATTTTACTGGATTTAACAATATATAGGTTTCTATACACCATGCCGAACTCTCCGTCGTCCTGACTAATGAATATAACAAACAAAGATCTGACGTCATCATACAGTTTTACAAAATAACGAGACACAATAAATATTAAATTACACCAACTGTTGATAAATTTAATACAACATACATGTACTTTGTGAAACAGCAACAGTAAGACATAAATGTTACAATTCATAAATCGATGCATCCGAAAAGTTTTCTACATTTATCTTTATCAGGAACATCAAAGTAATGAGTGATGTGTTAAATTTCTATAGCAAAATTTGCTCTATATTTCTTGTTCTTTGTTGTTTGAAGAAAAGGTTAATATTCAGAAAATATAGTATGAAAAAAGTAACATAAAAACAAACCGAACTCCGAAGAAACATCTATCTGAAAATTAACTAAGCAAATACAAAACCAAAATATCACACCCGTCAAACGGATTGCATATTTATGACTTGAACCAGTGGATGGGGTTATTAAGAAAGAAATTTTATTGTCAAGTTTCAAACAATAAATGTCATTTTCAAATGTGAAAGTTATTATCCATATTTTCAGATTGTGGTCAGAGTTTTCTTTCCTGTAGTTGTATAAACGATATAAACAATTGTGGTAACTTTGAAAAATGTGACAACGATAAGGTAACTTATAAACCTATAAAGGGTTATTTTTTTCAGACCGAAAAATCTATGTTTTGAAGAATCGACATTGACGATAAATGTTTATATACTGTTAATTGAAAGTAAATTTAAACAATTAGAAAATATCCACATAGTGCAATTATTGATAACGGCTAAATATTCTTGTTCTACCACTCTGCATTTTCATGATTGTTTTCTCTCAAAGGTGTGTTACTTGCACAGATTCAGAACAGACGATGGTGAAACAAAATACGATGCAGGTTGCACATTCCCTGAGGTAATCATATTCTAGTTTTGAAAAGGTCATTATATTATTCATTACGGAAATCTGTTGACTCAATTATTCTTTTGAGATGATAAACATCAGGTGTTACTTTGTTTTTACTCATTTGAATTGAAGGCAGATATACGTCAGTAGTATTTGAACCTTTGTCTTTCCGTTTTTTTGTTTTATTGTATGCCTAATAAAAGTCCAATCTGTATCTCCTTTTAAGTTTAAGTAATTCGAGCTACTAACATTTTGCAACAGTTTTGTATTTCCCGCTTTAGCTGTTAACATAGACTTACATGATTATCTTATTTGTCTATAACTTTATTGATTGTTGTATCAATTGTTTTTATTCAAGTTTTGAAGTAAAACAACCTCAATGGGTGTCATTTTTGGTAAAAGAGACATAGGAAGAAGCCATATTGTATGTTAAAGGTGCTGTAATGATACCCGTCTTTGTAATGGTGATACACTTTGTGATGATTCTGCAGGTAAGGGTATTGTTTTGTCTTCACCCTAACAAGTGTACTACTTATTCTTATTTGTAGGCGCCTATGCGCTGTGTCAAAATACAACTGTATTAAGTATATTCAATTGTCACCGGTTATGAAATCAGTCACATGTAAATTATAATGATATGTATAAGAGCCTGTCTCTGTGTTGAAGGCTGTGATTTGACGTATGTTGGTATTCTTTTACAAATTAACATTTGGATACAGAGTTGACTCATTGGAACTCATACCACATCTTCTTAAATATATACAAAAAAATTGCTCAGCAAAATTACAGATCTAACATTGTTGGGTTGATGTTTAGACAAGTTGTATATACATAATGTATATAGCCATGTATCACCATCACTGCTGGTGATACATGGTTGCGACCTCTAGCCAATGTAGAAAAGTAAACGCATAACAATACGCACATTAAAATTCAGTCCAAGAGAAGTCCGAGTCTGATGTCAGAAGATGTAATCAAAGAAAATAAACAAAATGACAATAATACATAAATAACAACAGACTACTAGCAGTTAACTGACATGCCAGCTCCAGACTTCAATTAAACTGACTGAAAGATTATGATTTCATCATATGAACATCAGGCACAATCCTTCCCGTTAGGGGTTTAGTATCATACCATCATAACATATATGAGAAGAACATAACCCGTGTCATGCCAACAACTGGTTTTTGAATAAATGTGTTTAGTTCCGATGCAAAGACCCTATAAGTGAATCAATATTAACGCCAAAATATGCAGTCTTTAATGACCTGACAACAGTATCGTAACTATATCCCTTCTGAATAAGTCTATTCAAAGGTTTTGTTAGTTTTTGAGGTGAATACTGATACCTTTGTGCTTTATAAAGAATATTTCCATAAAAAGTTTGATGTGAAATACCTGAACGTATAAGAAGTCTGCATGTTGAGCTATATTTACGAATGATGTCCTTATACATCTTGTGATCAATTTTACAGTACATGATATATAAGGGATGGTAGAAAATGCCATTCTGCCCTAATTTGCTTTAAATCCAGTGTAAACAAAAATACCCCTCTATAGAGGGATAATTTTATCCCTCTAAAGAAGGATTATCCCTCTATACAGGTATAATCACCATACAGGGTGTTTGTTCCCAACCTGTCAACAGCTAAAGGTCGCAATGTACATGTACTGTGTATACCAACCTACTTATATCATTATTATTTGATTACAAAAATTTTGTCCGAGATGACTGACGTCCAACGGCTGTTTCGCCAGACAAACTGGGGTCGTGCCGAGGGCCCAAGCTTGTCTGACAAAACAGTCGTTGGATGTCAGAGTATTCCCGGACTAACAAAAAAAGTATGCATAAATACATATCTTACTATCTAATTTTTGCTCCATGAGAGATTTTATTTATCTATTTCGTTTCAATTTTCACCATCGGATGTATAAAATGTTGGCTTCTATATCCAGTTACCGATTCGGCACCGGCAATCCTCTGGCTCTGACTTACAGGTTCATACATGTATGATTGTACTAACATAGTTTGTTTAACCTTGGGAATGTCTATCTGTTCACGTTCATCGTTTGTGAATCGATAGTCCATATTTGTATCGTATTGCAATTGTCGTTCACATATTCGCGGCCATGCTTGTTTGTTTACATAATGAGAGGACACGAATAACGTCATCAGCATTCCGGAACAAAGGGAGATAATCATGTTGCACTTTCCCCGATGAACAATGAAGTTACCTGTTTTATATTGTACTAAATTATCATCCTGGTACCTTTGATAACTATTATAGGTATTACGAGGACACACATACGACTACCAATATTTTTTTTAGTATTTATTTTAACCAATTTATTAAAATATGAAACAAAAACAATTTTTAAAAACCTTTGCATTTCACCTTTAAGTTTCATAATATTTTTTATGTTGGAATAAATAATCATCACATATTACGGTCAATATGGCCAAAACAAATATTACATTGTACATCTTAAAATAATTTGAAAATATTTAGAAAGAACATAGTTGGTGAACAAGTCAAAGAAACAATTAATATACTACCATTAAGATAACATTTAAAAATATACGGATTCTTATGCACTGACAATATTTGCGATTTAATAATATAACGATTTTGGCCTTTGTATGAGGTTGATACAGGATATATCGACCTAAAGAAGTAGGTCGAATTATCCTTGCAGCTTCATGTATGTTTATGCTTTATCTTACAATATAGTTTGTCAGTGTTGTGAAGTTTTGTAATTTTAACAACATTGCGAATGAGAATGGTTTATTTTGTACGTTTCGGAGTTTTTGCGTTTATTTTCACTGAACTAGTATACATTATTGTTGTTTGTAAGCCAGCTGATGCATAGCTCTGAATGCAAACTTTCTCGATACATTGAGGACCCATTGTTGGCAAAAGGGTGTTTTATGCAATTTGGTCGGATGTTGTCTCTTTGACCCATTTCCCGTTTTCATTCTCAGTATACGGTTAGTCTGCATACCGTTCAAATTGAAAAAAAATAAAAAAATTAAAAAAAAACAATATGGTTTCAAGACCTATTGACCAGCATCAAAACATTAAAACGAAATCGCTAAACACAAACAAACACAAAAATCACATTGAACCAAAATAGTCCGAAGCTGAATTGTAAGAAGCAATCCGAATACAAACTGATCGTTGAAAAAGCAAACCACCAAACTCGACAAAATGATCATACCAAATACGTTTGATGTTTCAGATTGGATTTGTTTTAGATAAAAAAATGTCATGGTGCAAATAATGATAATATGAATTGATATAAGAGGAATTAGAATTATTTCCAATGAGACAACTTCCACAGGAAACCAAACAACTAAGACAATATCAAATAAAGGTCACATTACGGCCTCCAACAAAAAATTTAATCCCGTACTACATAGGCAGCTGTTCATGGCCCCGAAAACCCTTCTCTTTTTAGTGAAAAACGATGAACATTAATTTCATATATAATGTATCAAACTTTGATGAGATGATCAAAGTTGTTAATTTTACGCCTCGACAATATCATGAATATATGTGTAAATTTTGGCAGTATAAATTATCGATACATTTTGTGTTTTCATATGGGGACTTATCACGCTTTTATCTGTACTTTGATCTTGTAATGTGTATGTTCTTTTTGTAAGGCGATGTTCCTGTTCATTTCTGATGGGTGTTTATTTTCAGAGTCTTTAACTTTGTCTGGTGTGATTAGTTTAAATCAAACATGTGAATTGGCATTTCTCAAAAAGATATTTTCATGTTTAAATCTTACAGAAGTTGAAACGATATAGTTTCAAAAATAAAAACTAATTTAATGACAGATAAGATGTTACATCTTAAAAAAGATATGTGTTTAGGAAATTCATTTAACGATGATAAAACGTATGTGTTCTGGTTATTCTTGTTATTACATGCTGTGTCATGCATGTATAATCCATATCGCTTACGTCATAATGATAACATAAACAGAATACAACTTTATTTAATCATTTATTGGAAGAGAATCACAATTTATATTTTCCTGATCATCATGACAGATCTTAACATTGTATCACCCCAAGACATCGTTCCAAAAGGTCTGTTAAGGTCTGCAGTAGAACATCCATAATGATACCACCAAGGTCCTTGATAATGAGCGGCACAATGTATGCCCCATGAGTCATTGTCCTGATCTTTAGCACTGAACTTATCTCCATTATGATATGTCAACCCATCCCCTGAAAGTAAATGAAACAATTGTGATTAAAATACAAAAAGCTTGATAACACAAAACACAAGGAGTGTGTATTATGTAAATTTTGATCCCAAATAATAATTTCGATGATATACAGACACAACATGGACAGTGTGTAATGTAGTTAAAAACTATACGTCGACAAAGTACGTTTATGAAATGGCTGCCACTGAATACTGTTCATTGTAAGACTGTGTGGCCCTTGAGAATTGTAAAGAATTCTATAAAAAAAGGAAGAGGTAATAATATCTGGTAAGATTTGCAGTACATAAAAAATTTTGCTATCAGATACAATAATATTTTATGTTAGTTTTGACAATAAGTATCTGTAAAAAACAAATGACAAATTTGTTTATAAAAATAAGTCTCTTATTTTTGACTGCCATTTTGTTTTCTAAATTGCACATTCTAGCTTTTCTTTAATGGCACTGATCAGTGAAAGATATTTTGAAAAACATCTACTGTTATATATATATATATTGTTTCACGTATAGAAATATTATATTATATGGGTCACTTTTGATATATCCCTAAAATAAAATTCAACTTATTCAATGGTAGACTTACCCCACCAGATAAGAACCAATAATCAATATCTTTTCTTAAAAGTTTGGATAATCTCACAATTCCACAGAATATGTTTAATAATTTTATCTTCTAATTTACAAAAAGTACATATAGGGTTATCGATAAGTTTGATTTTACATAATAATTTATTTGTGGCAAGAATTCTATGGTTGATTATGTATTGAAGTCACTGTAGTTTAGTATTGACAGTGACGGTCAAAGTAGTTTGAAAAAGTCTTTCCAAATGAGATCTTCATCTAATATTTAACTCTACTGCAAATGTCCTGTTGGAGTCACATTGTTACTAATGAGTATTTTGTACATTTTTACACGTTTTCTATTTTTAAAAAAGACTTGTAAGCACAACATAACTTATATGTTTTTTTTTTTTTTATTAATTTCCTGTTTATTAATAGCTTAAATAACACTCATGTATTCCAAAAAAAATATTACGTTGATATCATAACATTGCTGTATGAAATAAAACATCCATTTTCATCTATTACATCATTAAGATATTATAAACTATGAGTAAACCAATGTTGATAAAAAGAAACAGATTGATTACCAATTATGATCATTTTGTTAAATCAAATAAGACTTGATAATTATATTTATAGTCCCTATTTCTTTCTTTATCAGTAATCATTTCCAATGCTCTGAAAACATCTTTCCAAAAACGGGTTTTAATATATAAACTAACTTGTTTGATATAGTGAATTCCACAATTAAAAGTACATGTAATATTAATATTAATATTGTTGAAAAGTTGTCGCATTGGCAACTATACCACTGATTGAACTTTTTATTCCTATATTTTTGATACATGATATACTTTAAATAGAGTTCATTTAACCTTTAAATTATGTAGCGGATTACTCTTATCGGGTTGCTGGTTGATGGAGGATATGGGAATTAATGTTATATAAAATATTGACGTTAATACTTATTTACCTGCGTTTCCTGAATAATTACCGACTGTTAACTTGTACTTTGAAGCAGCGTCTCCAATACTGAAAATTCTGTAAACAGCATATTTCTTGTTATTACTTGTATCAACCATATCTATCCTGAGTTCGTTTTTTCCACTGGCTGTCAGGGTATGCACGTAATTGTTTCCTACATTTACAAAGAAAGACAGTGTTCATTAATAGGAAAAATACACAGACGATACCAATAGGACATTCAGAACTTTTGGTCAACGAAACATGACAACCAAAGACAAAACAAAAACAAACGATAAAATGACCAGGTCAAGTAAACACAGAAGATGTGGCGTTGGAAACTGTTTCTCTCATTATTTTATACGCTATTCAGAACACCGTAATCCTTCTTTATAAATGCTCGGCAAACAAATGTCTTCTGTTTTTTATAACGGTCACATTTGTACATGTCGTCACAATAACAATTTCAGAGGAAAGATAGAAACTAGGACGTCATAATTGATTTCGACAAATGACAAACTGAGATAAAACGATTGATTACATAAACAAAAATAACAGTTATTATTTTTTGTAGAGAAACATGTGAGTGTGTTGTACACAATTAAAAAAGTTAACATGTTTATAAAACCTTGATAGATCAACAAAATGATCAATATATTGTACGTATAAATCATTCATATTGCATTATTTTCGGTATGATCTTTTAATGCATTAAATAGATTAAAGAAAATCACTAACTTAAGTAAAAAAAGCATAAAATTATGAAGCTGGTATCTTAATCTTGTTACTGATAATGAATATTTGATCTGATAGTCTACCATAAAAGTTGTTTTTTTTTCAAATAAGAAATCTTAAGAAAATTTAAATGTACAGACCAAACCAGAATTCTCCATTTATGTTACCAAACCCATTTTCACATTCCAACCAGTTCTGATTAAAGTAAACTGATCCATCAAATCTTTTCTGAATAACCTAAATAGTATTTATAAATATGAACTGTGAAATATTATATAATAATAGGTATACATCAATCATTTTCACTTATTGTGTTAACACATGCATATATGTTTGTTTTAAATTGTTACGTTGAAACATATTTGCATAGATAAGGTAATCACTATTGGTATACTAAGCATTATAGTTCTTTAAAATGAGAACCGCAATAAGGATTTCATAATATGTCAGTGTTTACTACGTTTCTACTGTTTGTCTTGAAGGATTAGAAAAAAAAAACACTCATAGAAGGGGAATGTTTATAATGAAGGACGACAAGCTCATTGTGAAAGGAAAGATTATACTGCGGTTGAACTAGTAAAAACGTCGACTTACGATTTTTCACAAACTGTTCAATATGATTTGTAGCTTGAAAGTTTAAAAGCTTCAATCACCATCGCGGTAGTTATCAAAATATGCAATAAAATACATGCGGAAGTGATTTTGAATAAATTTCTAAAATATCTAGAGAAATTGATTATTTGTGATTATAAACTAAAAAAGTAGTCGACATGCTGAGTTTCCTGGCACAAATTGTGAGAATATACATGTCTCAATTTTTTTTAAACTGACATTGTAAGCATATAAATCGTGTTAATTACAATACAAAACTAGAAACAAAGTTTGACGTACTGTCCATCCTCCGCCGTCTGTAGACATATCACAATAAGCCTGGACAGACTTTCCGCCGTTGGGATATATTGTGTACACACCACTTTCCAGCGCCTGATTGCTGTTCTTTTGTATATCTGTGCAGTCTCTATTCTTTCTCTCTTGATTTGATTCTGTATCTTAAAAAATAAACCACACGATGGCATCACGATTGGTAATTTGTTAAAACAAAATGTAGTATTTTTGTAATAAAAATAAATATGAATAAACGCTTTTAAAATTGTAACACGATGATGACTGCTGTACCCATATTTTAACTATTTTATTTATTATGTCTGTTTAGTTAACGCATCATTGTAAATATACGGAATGAGACTGTCATCAAAGTGAGACGGTTAGCGCTATAAAACCATGTTTAATCCACCATTTTCTACATTTGAAAAAGCCTGTACCAAGTCAGGAATATGACAGTTCTTGTCCAGTCGATTTGATGTGTTTTGTTATTTGATTTTGCCATGTGATTATGGACTTTCCGAATTGATTTTCCTCTAAGTTCAGTATTTTTGTGATTTTACTTTTTAATTTCATATTTCGTATTTCTGTCATCTCTTCGTTATCTGTAATATCTAGTATTGCTGTCAATATCTGCACATTCATAATACATTTGTTCAATCATTCAAATAAACTCATCATATATACCAGGATTGGAATTTTATATTTACGCAAGATGGGCGTATCGTCTACAAAAGACTCAGGTAGAAAATCCTTAGTATTTCAAAAATTCTAAGTTTTGTTGTCAGTTAATTTATAATTATGAACATGTCGATGACAACTCAAGTCAACACAGAAGTGCTGACTACTGGGTTGGTGATACCCTTGGGGAAATAAATCTCCAACAGCAGTGGCATCGACCCAGTGGTTGTAAATGAACTTATCATAGATACCAGGATTGAAATTTTATATTTACGACAGACACGCGTTTCGTCTAAAAAAGACTCATCAGTGACGCTCGATCAAAAATATCAAAAAGGCCAAATAAAGTACGAAGTTGAAGAGCATTGAGGACCCAAAAATTCCTAAAAGTTTTGTCAAATACAGCAAGGTAATCTATTCCTATTGAGGAAGAAAGTCCTTAGTATTTCAAAAATTCTAAGTTTTGTTATCAGTTAAATTTATAATTATGAACATATCAATGAATGCTCAAGTAAAAACAGAAGTGCTTACTACTGGGTTGGTGATACCCTCGGGGAAATAGATCTCCATCAGCAAAAGACTTACCAGTGACGCTCGAATTATGCTTCCCTTCATGCAAATTTAATACATGGCCCTTTTCAAATTTTCTATTCGAGCGTCACTGATGAGTCTTTTGCAACGAAACGCACGTCTGGCGTAAATATAAAATTTCAATCCTGGTATATATGATGAGTTTATTCATGATCTTTTTTAATGTGCACACATATCCTGTTGAATGATTAATATACATTTTGCGTCGAGTCATGAGACAACAAATGTAATGCATGTTTAGGACGAGACTATAAGTTAAGCATCATTTAAGCCATAACAATTATTCTCTCCATTCAGACATTCGCTTTTGATAGCTATATTTTTTTTTCATTTTTTTAGAATTATGTTATTTTAATTTGTCGTTGAGATTTTAGTCAATGGTAACACATTATATGTAACGTCACTTGTAACCTGCATTTTTGATTGGATAAAAAAGCAACTGTCAATCCCTATCAATTAAATTTGCGTTCAAGTGTACCTGTCACATGCAGGATTAAAACTAACAACATCAGTGTTGACCATCGAGACCCCTGGGTTCCGTTCGCCAGGAACGGTGAACAGATGTTTTAAACACAACCGATGGCCATTGCAGTTTGCCAATTAAACTGATCTTCAGATATAACAAAATCGATCTTTTAGATTATTAATTTAATACTAAACAGAACACAATAAATTTGCGGAAAAGATGGTATGCAAAAAAAATTTGAATACCAAACTGCTATAACATTAACAAGATGTTGTTGCTTGGAATTAATTCAAACAGGATGACATATTATGATTCTTGTAGAATAAATTTGATACTGAAGTTTATTTTTCCAGAATTTGAAATATAGTTTGCACATATTGTTATGAAAGGGCATACATAGACAGTGGACATGACGTAAGTATCTTCTCGGCCATATGTTGTTATGAAATGTGACTACCTAGACAGTGGTTATGGTGTAAGTATCTTCTCGAACATATGTTGATTTTAAGGTTAGAGGAAATAGAAAAATACTTCTATGCAATTGGCATAATTATAACTTGCTACTTGCATTTACAATTCTAAAATAAAGTCACAGTATTAAAAGCACTATATAATCATAAAGCTACTCTTGTATGTGCAAATGTGTAAGACAAACATTTCAACCATTCAAATGAATGCATTGTATATATCACTCAACAACTCCGATGTATACAGGGTAGGGTTTGACGCCAACAAACTAGTTTAACCATGACACATTCTGTATTAGAAATGTTCACCATAAGCCGATAACGAAACTGAAACTGAAACCGATACCGAAACCAAAACTAATAGTGAGGAAAATGGAAAACGTTTCTAATTTTGATTAACCCAGGAGTAGATTACCTTAGCCGTATTTGGTACAACTTTTTGGAGTTTTGGGTCCTCAATGCTCTTCAACTTTGTATTTGTTTGGCTTTTTAACTATTTTGATCTGAGCGTCACTGATGAGTCTTATGTAGACGAAACGCGCGTCTGGCGTATAAAATTATGATCCTGGTACTTTCGACTAGTAACTATCAACCCTTTAAATCCTTTATATTGTTTGAAATTTGAATACATTATATAAAGCATTACTTCAATGAATAATTCTCATGAATCCATAAAAAGCAAAGTAACATCCAACCATTATTAAATACACTAATTCAAGAAATCTAAAATTTAAGATCCTGATACAATTTATTTATGATGTACATTAATCATAAACTTTAGGAGGGTTCGTCGCAGGGAAGAGCTGCACATAGTTCTACAATAGGTGCAATATCATTCTGACTATTTCTATAAAAAGAGCCTTTTATTTATAAATATTTCTTATCTTATAGAATGTTCTAAATAAAATCTTCTCGTAGACAAATTTGCGTTGATCGACGATTATAGCATTTTGATTGCGTAGCTGCCTTACATTATGTGGTGTTGCATTAGGATGTTCAGATGGATATATGGTATCGCCAAGAAATTAAAAATCACGAGGAAAAGGTAATATCTCGCGTGGAACGATTACATCCATATCAAAATGGATTGGGCTCGAAAGTCTTTTCTACATCCAATGAATTGAGAAACTATTTAAAAATTATAACATGTCTCTATTCATTTCAATTTGACCTCTTTTTTTTTGTTAAAAAAAACTATGGTTGTAAAGTCTCAATATTATTTTGAAAATCGAATATAATTATATCAAATAAATATAAGCGTTATTGTTCATCATATTTTAGATATTTCCGATAAAGCATTTAATGGAATATATCCAACACTTATGGAATCAATAAGATTTTGTTTGGATGCAAAAATTCATGCAGACCTTTCAATATGTTATATATCGAGCGCACCAGGTTGAATTTATATTTCAACACGAATTTGTTAACATGTATAAATCGTTCAAAATGACCTCGAAGGTTAATTATAAATTAATTCCTATTGCAAATAATCTTAATACTTTCGTAATTTTTTATCTGTCAATCTTGCTGATCTCGTTTTTGTTTAGTTTCTTCTTTTTCTTTCCTGAAGTACACTGGCAATTGTAAAATATTGCACCTATTCTAAAATTTTGGTTCTTACTTTCGACGAAACTTGTTTCGTAATTAATGCATACCATACATAAATTTGTATCTACATTTTAATTGTATACTACTTGGATTAGTATATTTAATACTCGTTGAATTTATTTTTTTGGATAGATTCGTGCAAGTTGTTGAATGGAAGTCATACTCCATCTAGTGTATAAATATTCAAATTTCAAACAGTATAAAGCAGTAAAAGGGTTGAACTAACTAAACATTATATATTTACGATTTATCTCACTACTATTTTTGGTTTCGGTTTCGGTATCGGCTTATGGTGATTATGTCTATTAAGTCTCAGAATTTTACGTCTTCAATAATCTACAACTTTATACTTGATTTAAACCTTTAAACGTTTTTAATTAAAGCGTCACAGCTGGGTAGCGGAACCACGCGTCTGGCATTCAATATGGTAAGCCTGGTATCTCTCATGGCAGACACACATGTTTGGCATACAACATGTTTAGCTTGGTATCTCTCGTGGCAGACACACGTGTCTGGCATACAACATGTTTAGCTTGGTATATCTCGAGGCAGACACACGTGTCTTGCATATAACATGTTTAGCTTTGTATGTCTAGTGGCATACACACGTGTCTGGCATACAACATGTTTAGCTTGGTATCTCTCGAGGCAGACACACGTGTCTGGCATATAACATGTTTAGCTTTGTTTGTCTCGTGGCAGACACACGTGTCTGGCATACAACATGTTTAGCTTGGTATCTCTCGAGGCAGGCACACGTGGTTGGCATACAACATGGTAAGCTTGCTATCTCTCGTGAGTTCTCTTTTATAAAACCATCCTCACTATAGACACCGACAACATGGGCATAGCAAACTAGATGTTTATATGATAACACCGTAAGATGGGACCCGAGGGACGTCAATGTTATACAAAAAATCAATTAACCAAACGGAAAAAAAGTTCTGCTTTTTTATCAGTGTTTCAAATTTGAAACGG
Source organism: Mytilus galloprovincialis (assembly GCA_037788925.1). Taxonomy (NCBI): domain Eukaryota; kingdom Metazoa; phylum Mollusca; class Bivalvia; order Mytilida; family Mytilidae; genus Mytilus; species Mytilus galloprovincialis. The sequence continues at coordinate 6,123,245 of CM075339.1, forward strand.
GTATATAAAAATCCAATAGAGGACATATATTGCAGTTGATATCTGAATATCTAGATTTAGGTTTCTGTAAAGGAGTTTGTCCGGTAAGGGCTGATTTGGTCTCAAATTTCAGGTTGATCTGATGAAAGATTTTGAAACATTTTAAACACCTAAGTGTCTACTTCAGTCGATTCAATTAGGTTATGTGAGATATTTGAACTCATTTTATCACGAAATATGCTCAAGCTTAAATATGAAAATTATAACAAATATTCCATAAAGTGTTACTTTTCAGATGATTCTTTTTTTGTTGATCAAAAATGAAAATGGCCGCATCCGTGTTGACTATCAACCTTTATATATGTTATGAATTATCCTCAAATACAACTTTTTTTTAAACATAAAGAAAAATGCATATGCGGCCCCTTTCGATTTTAAATGCTAAAATGTCGAAGATTTCAGTAATCGGAATGACTTAATGATGCTAGTTCCCGGTATATGTGCATTTTATTGTCAAAAACAGCCGATATTTATGTGGCAGACGTATTCTTCTTTTTAATAAATAGTTAAAAGTTTACATTTTAACAATTTTGTAAAACTGATATATTTTGGGACCAAAAAGGATTCTTACTGGACCTACTCATTTTGAAAGAATATTTAGAGAACTCGTTGTTATTTAACGAAGCGGTATTGATAGTATAATATCCTGTAGTTTCCAATATGTCGAACTAGAACTAGTTCTGTCTTACTCATCTTTTTAACACATTTAGGCGAGATGTCGATGATTTTATTGAAACTAATTCCAAGGGCCTATTCAGGAGTTAAGAAGAAATAAGAGAATAAGTGGAAGATTGTATATCACACTCCATAATAATCTCGGTGTTTTCCCCCTGTAAGTTATCTTTTGACTACTTTCCTCATGTTTCTGCTTCCTTATTGTGATGAAAGTTAAGAATACAAGCTTCTGCATCAATCGAAAGTAATGCATTTGGATATGATCCTTGCGTGCACAGAAAAATTATATGTAGATCTCCAGTGCATTTACGTTTTTATATTTGTTACAAGTAGCATGCACGAATGTAAAACATAACATTGAATGACTAGTAAATAAAGTTCTAACTGCTAACACATGTCGCTATTGAGTTAAGACATTACGAATGAGAATATAAATACATCTTCTCATGTTTATACATGTAAAACAAACCTTTGAAAGTAAGTTATCGAGAGAGATCATCTTTTTAGCATCCTTGTTGAAATTAAAGAAAATAACAAAGTAATATTTACAGGATTGATTGACAGTTACCTTAGCATTATAAAGTTAAGCATAATTTATTCTATCAAAGTTGAAAACCAATCAAAATATGACAAACGTTACTGAAAAAGTTGGTTGAAAAAATGAAACTTATCTATATAAAAAAATTAGTTCATTTGGTGACAATCATTTAAAAGAAAAAAATGAATGAGAATATATGATCGAGTGAATTTTTTCCCGCAGTCGTTGTTTGTTAATATTGTCCACCTGTCACAGTTAAAGCTGATATTTGAAAAAAAAAACAAAAAAAAAAATTGAAATAAGTACAACCGAACTTCAAAACCAAATATTTATATTTATGAAAGAATTTAGTAGAGGTTTTAAGTAAGTTGTGGGTACTAAATCCCTGACTGATTAATTTACTAGAAATACATAGATTACGTTCATTCAAATCAAAATCGTCACAACAGACACAGGCATAGCAATTGAGTAAGATGTTGCCAAAGAATCATCACCATAAAAAAAGAGAAAAATAACAATAGGGAACGATAAATCATCCCGTTGTAAATATTAAAGTGGAGTTTCCCGAGTAGAACTTAAATATCTTAACCTAGGACATCGCCGTTATTACCGTCTAATTTTGATTTATTTAAAGTAAGTTTCTTTGGGTAAATTTTAGCAGTTTATTTTAAAATATTATTGATTATTTAACAAAAAAATATCATCAAGATAACGGTAAGTGTTGTTGAATGTATCAATCAAACTGGTCGTTGTTGCGGTTGGGCATACATTTAAACTATGATTCATAACAGTATAAAAACAATAAATGAATGATTATTTAGAGTTCTCCTTTGTATTATGCTTGCTTACAAATTTATCACGAAGCATACCTGGTTTGTCAATACAGTCTGTAATGTTGTCCTCGGACCTTTGTAACTCTTCTAACTTGTCGACATCATTCCTCAGATGGTCTATAGTTTCATTAAGATGATTAATCTCCGCGTTAGTATCAGTCAGTGCTCGTTTCTGTTCGTTAGTGTTTTCATGTAACACGTTGATATCACATGACAATTGACGCCTTTCGTTTTCAATTTTATTTGTCAGAAACTGATTTTCACTTTTAAGTGAAAAAATTTCGTTTTCGTTTTTAATAACTCTTTTCAGTAGCTCATGCATATTGTCTTTCAACACATTAATGTCCGATTGGATGCTCCTCTTCTCCTTTTTGACCGCTTCCACAGCACTTTGTGTACTAGGACCAAACACATCACCGTTGCAGATACATAACAGAAAAGATAATATCACTACTACCATGAACTCCATTTCAAAAACTTCTTCTTGTAAAAATGTATTCAAGATTTCAAGAACACGTAGACAACTTAACTGTTTGTGTCAAAATGAACCAACGATAGTGTAATGACTTAAGGGGAGGGACAATATTATATTACAATTAATGCATTGTATTATATTTTTTCCTCATATAAATATTTGAGAAGCTGAACTTACACAATGCTTTTTGTAAGAAATTTCCTTTGTTTGAAGGGCGTCCTTGAAAATCTTACACTGAGAACACTTTAAAGTATTAATAAAGTTATTTTGGTGTTATTTACAAAATAGCTTGAAATGGTTTGTTTCAAAAAGTAGCTTTTTAAAGTAAATTATACATTTATACATTGATGTTAACCGTTGTTACACTAAATTCACTTAGCAGTTTGTAAAATGCTGTAATTTTCAACAATCTACTATTTTATTTGATTACTTGTGAATTTCAAGGATAATGATTGACGGACATTAACATTTACCCTTCTGAAGCATCGGTGATTTACTCCTGTTTTTCGTTGATTTTAAGATATGCTCAGTTTATTTCTTTTTCCAACATAGTATTTTTTCATTAAGTATTGTTTGTCTTGTTGACGTTTTTCTTTATTTTTTGTATAATTGCATTTGTCAGTTCTTTCGACTTAGAGTTTAATAATCGATTTGATATCTCTCGCCTCTGTTTCAAAATGGAAAACAAAAAATGGAATAATTATAATATATAATTAAAAACCAATTGTTCAGAGAACAATTGAAAGTCTTTCCACACCAAAAAAATTTTGATAAGAAGATAATTTCTTCATACTGATGCGATAAATAATGATTTAATTATATTTTTGAGTGTTATAAGGGAGATAATATGCTACTTACGGTCTCATATGATAGCTTCTTTCACACTGATTCCAAAAATACATAGTTTCTATATACTTTTGTATGTAGAAGGGGGGATAATTGGCCACTTCCGGTTTGTTGCAAGTCATGTTTAGCCTTCAGTAATCAGTGTATGTATCTATATGACAAAATATATGGATTCTGAGTACTTTAAGATGAAAAAATTGCAAAAAAAGCTACTTCCGGTTTTCTCAAGGTCACTTCCGGTAGTCATTTTTCAAGGTCATTTGTCACCTAATCTTTTGTACAAGGTCAAATGCCTTTATTATGAACTTAGTTGAAGTCATAATCAAATAACCTCATATCAAGACATTTGAGGGGCAACAACTCCTATAAGATGCCATTAAATTGTATAAGACTAAATGTAGCATATCTTCATTACAATAAAGCTGATATTTTGCACTTGTTCTTTAGAATGTATCTTTCAAAGTGTCGGAGAAAATGCAAAAACAAGCAAAAGTCACAATTAAGAACTTGACCTTGACCTTTGACCTTGACCTCATTTTCTAAGTTAGGACCCAGGGGACTCAAATAAAAACATTCCAGGGTTATACGGTTAACTGTTTATGAGGTAAATGAACATACCGACAAATTTATTTTGTAAAGGTAGATAACTCCTATAAAATTTCATCGAATCGCTTCGATCCAAATTAGCCAAAAATTCCTGAGGATGTAACGAACAATTTGTAAAAAGAATTTTGTCGCTATCTTTTTTCGTTACGAAGGAGATGCACACAGAGGGTAAACAGTGAAAAGGGAGATAACTCTTACATAGAAAATGGATCGGCTTAGCAGGGTGAAATTTAAAAGCGCATAAACTATACGATACCATATGGGAAATATTTAAGCGACATATTGCGAAACAAACATTTTGCGCAAGAACAAAATTTGGCGGAAGAAAAAAAAAAAAAAATAATAATAATTAAAAACCAATTGTTCAGAGAACAATTGAAAGTCTTTCCACAACAAAGAAATTTGGATAAGAAGGTAGTTTCTTCATACTGATGCGATAAATGATGGTTTAATTATCTTTTTGAGTGATATCAGGGAAATAATATTCTACTTCCGGTAAAATGAATGTCACATCCTGTCTCATATGATAGCTTCTTTCACACTGATTCCAAAAATATATAGTTTCTATATACTTTTGTATGTAGAATGGGAGATAATTGGCCACTTCCGGTTTGTTGGAAGTCATTTTTAGTCTTCAGTTATCTGTTTTATGTATCTATATGACAAAATATATGGATTCTGGGTACTTTTAGGTGAAAAAATTGCAAAAAAAAAATACTTCCGGTTTTCTAAAGGTCACTTCCGGTAGCCATTTTTCAAGGTCATTTGTCACTTAACCTTTTGTACAAGGTCAAATGTTTTTATAATGAACTTAATTGAAGTTATAATCAAATAACCTCATATCAAGACATTTCAGGGGCAACAACTCCTATAAGATGCCATTTAATTGTATAAGACTAAATGTAGCATATCTTCATTACTATAAAGCTGACATTTTGAACTTGTTCTTTAATATGTATCTTTCAAAGTGTAAGAAAAAATGCAAAAACAAGCAAAAGTCACAATTGAGAACTTGACCTTGACCTTTGACCTTGACCTCATTTTCTAAGTTAGGACCTAGGGGACTCAAATAAAAACAGTCCAGGGTTATACGGTTAACTGTTTATGAGTTAAATAAACATACCGACAAATTTATTTTGTAAAGGTAGATAACTCCTATAAAATTTCATCGAATCGCTTCGATCCAAATACGCCAAAAATTACTGAGGATGTAACGAATAATTTGTAAAAAGAATTTTGTCGCTATCTTGTTTTGTTACGAAGGAGATGCACACAGAGGATAAACAGTGAAAAGGGAGATAACTCTTACATAGAAAATGGTTCGCCTTAGCAGGGTGAAATTTAAAAGCGCATAAACTATACGATACCATATGAGAAATATCTAAGCGACATATTGCGAAACAAACATTTTGCGCAAGAACAAAATTTGGCGGAAGAAAAAAATAAAAAAAATAATAATAATCAGAACAAAAACAATAAGTCTTTCCACAGAAAAGAGGAAAGACTTAATAATAATAAATATAAATCAATTGCTTTAAAAAAGCAATTGTAGGGGGTCTTTCCCCCTTTAAAATTAATTGAATTGGGGGTGGGGGGGGGGGTTTGTTTGTTTGTTTGTTTGTTTGTTTGTTTCTGTATGGGGTCTATATTATTGTTACCGGAGAAGTTTCATGTTTAGTTTGGAAAGTTTTTATTTTATTTTAGGTCCAGCGCGCGCGCCAGATGGGGAAGACATCACGTGACTTGGGTTTATAATAACGAAAACTTAGTATTTTTATTTCTCTTTAGGTCGGGATGTTGAACAGACAACATGTATAGAGACGGAATGTACACAATGTAATTTCTTTTGTCATTGTTGGAAATTGACATTTTGATCACAGTTCACCAGCAGTGCATGTTTTGGATTTAATTGTTCCGGTGTAACTTTAATACGCATTTAATGATTATTTTCTTAAAATGTACATTTTTCAGCACCAGTTTGTAACACAGATTAGTATTTTAATCTAGGAGCGGACATTTTATTGTAGGATGTCACTGAGATTTACGGACCTAGCAAGCGATTTTTAGGGCATTGCCATTTTTTTTCTCTAGGAAAAGTCTTGAGAGATATCCGCACCAAGTTTTTTTATGAACTTTTAGTACATGTATGCACTGCTGACTGCAAATTTTGAGGTCGATTGTACTTGTAGTTTCAGAGTACATGTGGATTTTTTTTTTTGAGAAGTGACGCAAGAACAATATTAAATTTCAATTTTTCATGAAACATGATTGATTGATCATGATCATGATTGATTGATTACTTGACTGATTGATTGATCATGATCATGATTGATTGATTACTTGATTGATTGATTGATTAGTTGGTTGGTTGGTTGGTTGGTTAAACACATTGGATAGGGTCAATTGAAACAGCGAAAAAGAAACAAAGAAGATCTTGGACCGTATATTAAACACATGAGACGGTAACATGATTGATTGATCATGATCATGATTGATTGATTACTTGATGATTAGCTGGTTGGTTGGTTGGTTGGTTGGTTGGTTGGTTGGTTAAACACGTTGGATAGGGTCAATTGCAACAGCGAAAAAGAAACAAAGATCTTGGACCCTATATTAAACACATGAGACGGAAACATGATTGATTGATCATGATTGATTGATTGATTGATTGATTGATTGATTGATTGATTGATTGATTGATTGATTGGTTGATTGGTTGGTTGGTTGGTTAGTTGGTTGGTTGGTTGGTTGGTTGGTTAAACACGTTGGAAAGGGTCAATTGAAACAGCAAAAAAGAAACAAAGGAGATCTTGAACCCTATATTAAACACATGAGACGGAAACATGATTGATTGATTGATTAATCATGATCATGATTGGTTGATTGATCATGATCATGATTTGTTGATTGATCATTATTGATTGATCATGATTGGTTGGTTGGTTGGTTGGCAAACACACATAAAATTCTTCAAGTCGTGCCCCAAATCACATATGTACATGACCTTGACCTTTGACCTTGTGACCTTTGTCAAGGTCATTGCTTCACAATGTCATTGCAAAAGACCCTATGGGTCAAGGACCTTTTGTTTAAGAGTTTTGCCTAATAATGGCTTTTTATAAACCATCAATGGGGGTTATGTCCCTTACATAATGGTAAAACCAATATAGTCATAACGTAACAAAGTTGCCCCTTGAAGTACTTAGCATTTTTCACTGCTTGAATTTTCTGTATCTATATCCATGCAAGAGTTATAGGGAAATCAAAGACATATGAAAATCTAAAATATGACCTTGACCTTTGACCTTGACCTAATTTTCTAAGTTAGGACCCAGGGGACTCAAATAAAAACATTCCAGGGTTATACGGTTAACGGTTTATGAGTTCAAAAAACATACCGACAAATTTATTCCGTAACGGTAGATAACTCCTATAAAATTTCATCGAATCGTTTCGATCCAAATTAGCCAAAAATTCCTGAGGATGTAACGAACAATTTGTAAAAAGAATTTTGTCGCTTTCTTATTTTGTTAGGAAGGAGATGCACACACATGACAAACAGTGAATAGGGAGATAACTCTTACAAAGAAAATGGTTCGGCTTAGCAGGGTGAAATTTAAAAGCGCATAACCTATACGATACAATATGAAAAAAATCTAAGCGACATATTGCGAAACAAACATTTATCGCAAGAACAAAATTTGGCGGAAGAAAAAAAAAAAAAAATAATAATAATTAAAAACCAATTGTTCAGAGAACAATTGAAAGTCTTTCCACACCAAAGAAATTTGGATAAGAAGATAGTTTCTTCATACTGATGCGATTAATAATGGTTTAATTATTCTTTTGAGTGATATAAGGGAAATAATATGCTACTTCCGGTGAAATTAATGTCACTTCCGGTCTCATATGATAGCTTCTTTCACACTGATTCCAAAAATATATAGTTTCTATATACTTTTGTATGTAGAATGGGAGATAATTGGTCACTTCCGGTTTGTTGGAAGTCGTTTTTAGTCGTCAGTAATCAGTTTATGTATCTATATGACAAAATATATGGATTCTGAGTACTTTTAAATGTAAAAATTGCAAAAAAGGCTACTTCCGGTTTTCTCAAGGTCACTTCCGGTAGTCATTTTTCAAGGTCATTTGTCACCTAATCTTTTGTAAAAGGTCAAATGCCTTTATAATGAACTTAGTTGAAGTTATAATCAAATAACCTCATATCATGACATTTCAGGGGCACCAACTCCTATAATATGCCATTAAATTGTATAAGACTAAATGTAGCATATCTTCATTTGAATAAAGCAGACATTTTGCACTTGTTCTTTTATATGTATCTCTCAAAGTGTCGGAGAAAATGCAAAAACAAGCAAAAGTCACAATTGAGAACTTGACCTTGACCTTTGACCTTGACCTCATTTTCTAAGTAAGGACCTAGGGGCCCCAAATAAAAACATTCCAGGGTTATACGGTTAACTGTTCATGAGTTAAAAAAACATACCGACAAATTTATTTTGTAAAGGTAGATAACTCCTATAAAATGTCATCGAATTGCTTCGATCCAAATTAGCCAAAAATTCCTGAGGATGTAACGAACAATTTGTAAAAGGAATTTTGTCGCTATCTTTTTCTGTTACAAAAGAGATGGACACAGATGATAAACAGTGAATAGGGAGATAACTCTTACAAAGAAAATTGTTCGTCTTAGCAGGGTGAGATTTAAAACCGTATAAACTATACGATACAATATACAAAATATCTAAGCGACATATTGCGAAACAAAAATTTCAGAATGTGGCGGAAAAAAAAAAATAATAATAATCAGAAGAAAAACAATAAGTCTTTTCACAAAAAAGTGAAAAGACTTAATAATAATAATTAAAAACCAATTGTTCAGAGAACAATTGAAAGTCTTTCCACACCACAGAAATTTGGATAAGAAGGTAGTTTCTTCATACTAATGCGATAAATATTGGTTTAATTATCTTTTTGAGTGATATAAGGGAGATAATATGCTACTTCCGGTGAAATGAATGTCACATCTGGTCTCATATGATAGCTTCTTTCACACTGATTGCAAAAATATATAGTTTCTATATACTTTTGTATGTAGAATGGGAGATAATTGGCCACTTCCGGTTTGTTGAAAGTCATTTTTAGTCTTCAGTAATTTGTTCATGTATCTATATGAAAAAATATATGGATTCTGAGTACTTGTATGTGAAAAAATTGCAAAAAAAGCTACTTCCGGTTTTTTCAAGGTCACTTCCGGTAGCCATTTTTCAAGGTCATTTGTCACTTAACCTTTTGTTTCAGGTCAAATGTCTTTATAATGAACTTACTTGAAGTTATAATAAAATAACCTCATATCAAGACATTTCAGGGGCGACAACTCCTATAAGATGCCATCTAATTGTATAAGACTAAATGTAGCATATCTTCATTACAATTAAGCAGACATTTTGCACTTGTTTTTTTATATGTATCTCTCAAAGTGAGTGAGAAAATGCAAAAACAAGCAAAAGTCACAATTGAGAACTTGACCTTGACCTTTGACCTTGACCTCATTTTCTAAGTTAGGACCTAGGGGACTCAAATAAAAACATCCCAGAGTTATACGGTTATCTGTTAATGAGTTAAATAAACATACCGACAAATTTATTTTGTAAAGGTAGATAACTCCTATAAAATTTCATCGAATCGCTTCGATCCAAATACGCCAAAAATTACTGAGGATGTAACGAACAATTTGTAAAAAGAATTTTGTCGCTATCTTTTTTTGTTACGAAGGAGATACGCTTTGATGATAAACAGTGAATAGGGAGATAACTCTTACAAAGAAAATGGTTCGGCTTAGCAGGGTGAAATTTAAAAGCGCATAAACTATACAATACAATATGAGAAATATCTAAGCGACATATTGCAAAACAAACATTTATCGCAAGAACAAAAGTTGGCGGAAAAAAAAAAAAAAATAATAATAATAATAATAATAATAATCAGAACAAATACAATAAGTCTTTCCACAGAAAAGTGGAAAGACTTAATTAAAAACCAATTGTTCAGAGAACAATTGAAGGTCTTTTCATATCAAAGAAATTTTGATAAGAAGATAGTTGTTCATACTGATACGATAAATAATGGTTTAATCATATTTTTAAGTGATATAAAGGAGATAATATGCTACATCCGGTGAAATGAATGTCACTTCCGGTCTAATATGACAGCTTTTTTCACACTGATTCCAAAAATATATAGTTTCTATATACTTTTGTATTTAGAATGGGAGATACATGGTCACTTCCGGTTTGTTGGAAGTCATTTTTAGTCTTCAGTAATCAGTTTATGTATCTATATGACAAAATATATGGATTCTGAGTACTTTTATACGAAAAAATTGCAAAAAAAGGTTACTTCCGGTTTTCTCAAGGTCACTTCCGGTAGTCATTTTTCAAGGTCATTTGTCATCCAACCTTTTGCACAAGGTCAAATGCCATTAAAATGCACTTAGTTGAAGTTATAATCAAATAACCTCATATCAAGACATTTCAGGGGCACTAACTCCTATTAGATGCTATTTAATTGTATCAGACCAAATGTAACATATCTTCATAACTATATAGCAATCATTTTGCACTTGTTCTTTAATATGTACCTTTTCAAGGGTTGGAGAAAATGCAAAAACATGGAAAATTCCGAATTTAGAACTTGACCTTGACCTTTGACCTTGACCCCATTTTCTAATAAAGGGCCTAGGGATCTCAAATAAATACATTCCAGGGTTATACGGTTGACGGTTTATTAGTTAATAACACATATTGAGAAAATAATTTTGTAAAGGTAGATAACTCCTATAAAATTTCATCGAATCGCTTCGCTCCAAATAAGCCAAATTTTCCTTAGGATGTAACGAACAATTTGTAAAAAGAATTTTGTCGCTATCTTTTTTTGTTACAAAGGAGATGCACTCTGATGATAAACAGTGAATAGGGAGATAACTCTTACAAAGAAAAGTGTTCGGCTTAGCAGGGTTAAATGTAAAAGCGCATAAACTGTACGATACAATATGAGAAATATCTAAGCGACATATTGCGAAACAAACATTTGTCGCAATATCAAAATTAGGCGGAAGAAAAAAAAAAAAAAAAAAAAAATAATAATAATCAGAAGAAATACAATAGGTCTTTCCACAGAAAGGTGGAAAGACCTAATAATCAGAACAAATACAATAGGCTTTCCACAGAAAAGTGGAAAGACCTAATAATATGGAAAAAACTGGAGTTGTCGTTCGTTTTACGTTGATAGGATAGATAGCACACAACCTACATTCAGTTGTAAGTGGAGGGTTAAAAAAAAAAGGGGGGGCAAAAGGGGGTCTCGGGGAGATTTTTTTTTTTTTTTATTAACGGAACAGAATGGTTAAAAAGGTTTTTTACAATATAAATCAATTGCTTTAAAAAAGCAATTGTAGGGGGTCTTTCCCCCTTTAAAATTAATTGAATTGGGGGTGGGGGGGGGTTTGTTTGTTTGTTTGTTTGTTTGTTTGTTTCTGTATGGGGTCTATATTATTGTTACCGGAGAAGTTTCATGTTTAGTTTGGAAAGTTTTTATTTTATTTTAGGTCCAGCGCGCGCGCCAGATGGGGAAGACATCACGTGACTTGGGTTTATAATAACGAAAACTTAGTATTTTTATTTCTCTTTAGGTCGGGATGTTGAACAGACAACATGTATAGAGACGGAATGTACACAATGTAATTTCTTTTGTCATTGTTGGAAATTGACATTTTGATCACAGTTCACCAGCAGTGCATGTTTTGGATTTAATTGTTCCGGTGTAACTTTAATACGCATTTAATGATTATTTTCTTAAAATGTACATTTTTCAGCACCAGTTTGTAACACAGATTAGTATTTTAATCTAGGAGCGGACATTTTATTGTAGGATGTCACTGAGATTTACGGACCTAGCAAGCGATTTTTAGGGCATTGCCATTTTTTTTCTCTAGGAAAAGTCTTGAGAGATATCCGCACCAAGTTTTTTTATGAACTTTTAGTACATGTATGCACTGCTGACTGCAAATTTTGAGGTCGATTGTACTTGTAGTTTCAGAGTACATGTGGATTTTTTTTTTTGAGAAGTGACGCAAGAACAATATTAAATTTCAATTTTTCATGAAACATGATTGATTGATCATGATCATGATTGATTGATTACTTGACTGATTGATTGATCATGATCATGATTGATTGATTACTTGATTGATTGATTGATTAGTTGGTTGGTTGGTTGGTTGGTTAAACACATTGGATAGGGTCAATTGAAACAGCGAAAAAGAAACAAAGAAGATCTTGGACCGTATATTAAACACATGAGACGGATACATGATTGATTGATCATGATCATGATTGATTGATTACTTGATGATTAGCTGGTTGGTTGGTTGGTTGGTTGGTTGGTTAAACACGTTGGATAGGGTCAATTGCAACAGCGAAAAAGAAACAAAGATCTTGGACCCTATATTAAACACATGAGACGGAAACATGATTGATTGATCATGATTGATTGATTGATTGATTGATTGATTGATTGATTGATTGATTGATTGGTTGATTGGTTGGTTGGTTGGTTAGTTGGTTGGTTGGTTGGTTGGTTGGTTAAACACGTTGGAAAGGGTCAATTGAAACAGCAAAAAAGAAACAAAGGAGATCTTGAACCCTATATTAAACACATGAGACGGAAACATGATTGATTGATTGATTAATCATGATCATGATTGGTTGATTGATCATGATCATGATTTGTTGATTGATCATTATTGATTGATCATGATTGGTTGGTTGGTTGGTTGGCAAACACACATAAAATTCTTCAAGTCGTGCCCCAAATCACATATGTACATGACCTTGACCTTTGACCTTGTGACCTTTGTCAAGGTCATTGCTTCACAATGTCATTGCAAAAGACCCTATGGGTCAAGGACCTTTTGTTTAAGAGTTTTGCCTAATAATGGCTTTTTATAAACCATCAATGGGGGTTATGTCCCTTACATAATGGTAAAACCAATATAGTCATAACGTAACAAAGTTGCCCCTTGAAGTACTTAGCATTTTTCACTGCTTGAATTTTCTGTATCTATATCCATGCAAGAGTTATAGGGAAATCAAAGACATATGAAAATCTAAAATATGACCTTGACCTTTGACCTTGACCTAATTTTCTAAGTTAGGACCCAGGGGACTCAAATAAAAACATTCCAGGGTTATACGGTTAACGGTTTATGAGTTCAAAAAACATACCGACAAATTTATTCCGTAACGGTAGATAACTCCTATAAAATTTCATCGAATCGTTTCGATCCAAATTAGCCAAAAATTCCTGAGGATGTAACGAACAATTTGTAAAAAGAATTTTGTCGCTTTCTTATTTTGTTAGGAAGGAGATGCACACACATGACAAACAGTGAATAGGGAGATAACTCTTACAAAGAAAATGGTTCGGCTTAGCAGGGTGAAATTTAAAAGCGCATAACCTATACGATACAATATGAAAAAAATCTAAGCGACATATTGCGAAACAAACATTTATCGCAAGAACAAAATTTGGCGGAAGAAAAAAAAAAAAAAATAATAATAATAATTAAAAACCAATTGTTCAGAGAACAATTGAAAGTCTTTCCAAACTAAAGTAATTTGGATAAGAAGGTAGTTTCTTTATACTGATGCGATAAATGATGGTTTAATTATATTTTTGAGTGATATAAGGGAGATAATATGCTACTTCCGGTGAAATTAATGTCACATCCGATCTCATATGATAGCTTCTTTCACACTGATTCCAAAAATATATAGTTTCTATATACTTTTGTATGTAGAATGGGAGGTAATTGGCCACTTCCGGTTTGTTGGAAGTCATTTTTAGTCTTCAGTAATCTGTTCATGTATCTATATGACAAAATATATGGATTCTGGGTACTTTTAGGTGAAAGAAATTGCAAAAATAGCTACTTCCGGTTTTCTAAAGGTCACTTCCGGTAGCCATTTTTCAAGGTTATTAGTCACTTAACCTTTTGTATGAGGTCAAATGTCTTTATAATGAACTTAATTGAAGTTATAATCAAATAACTTCATATCAAGACATTTCAGGGGCACCAACTCCTATAAGATGCCATTTAATTGTATAAGACTAAATGTAACATATCTTCATTACAATAAAGCTGACATTTTGCACTTGTTCTTTTATGTGTATCTCTCAAAGTGTCGGAGAAAATGCAAAAACAAGCAAAAGTCACAATTTAGAACTTGACCTTGACCTTTGACCTTGACCTCATTTTCTAAGTTGGGACCCATTGGACTCAAATAAAAACATTCCAGGGTTATACGGTTAACGGTTTATAAGTTAACTAAACATACCGACAAATTTATTTTGTAAAGGTAGATAACTCCTATAAAATTTCTTCGAATCGCTTCGATCCAAATGCGCCAAAAATTACTGAGGATGTAACGAACAATTTGTAAAAAGAATTTTGTCGCTATCTTTTTTTGTTACGAAGGAGATGCACACAGATGATAAACAGTGAATAGGGAGATAACTCTTACAGAGAGAATGGTTCCGCTTAGCAGGGTGAAATTTAAAAGCGCATAAACTATACGATACCATATGAGAAATATCTAAGCGACATATTGCGAAACAAACATTTATCGCAAGAACAAAATTTGGCGGAAGAAAAAAAAAAAAAAAATAATAATAAATATAAAGCAATTGTTTTGAAAACAATTGTTAGGCAGTCTTTCCCCGCTGATGAATGGATAATTGATTTTTTTTTATTGATTGATTTGGAAAAGGGGGGGGGGGGTATTTGTTTATTTGTTTGTTTGTTTGCTTTGGTATGGGGTCTATATTATTATGTTACCGGAGAAGTTTCATGTTTAGTTTGGAAAGTTTTTCTTTTATTTTAGATACAGCGCGCGCGCAAGATTGAGGAGACATCACGTGACGCGGGTTTATATTAAGAAAAACTTAGTCTTTTAATTTCTTTTTAGGTCGGGACCTTGAACAGACAACATGTATAGAGACGGAATGCACACAATGTAATTTCTTTTGTCATTGTAGGAAATTGACATTTTGATGACAGTTCACAAGCAGTGCATGTTTTGGATTTAATTGATCCGGTGTAACTTTAAAACACATTTATTGATTATTTTCTGATAATGTACATTTTTCAGCACCTGTTTGTAACACAGATTAGTATTTCAATCTCGGAGCGGACATTTTATTGTAGGTTTTTACTGAGATTTACGGACCTAGCAAGCGATTTTTACGGCATTGCCATTTCTTTTCTCTAGGAAAAGCTTTGAGAGATATCTGCACCAAGTTTTTTTATAAACTTTTAGTACATGTATGCCCTGCTGACTGCAAATTTTGAGGTCGATTGTACTTGTAGTTTCAGAGTACATGTGGATTTTTTTTTCAGAAGTGACGCAAGAACAATATTAAATTTCAATTTTTTATGAAACATGATTGATTGATTGATCATGATCATGATTGATTGATTGATTGATTGATTGATTGATTGATTGATTGATTAGTTGGTTGGTTGGTTGGTTGGTTGGTTAAACACGTTGGATAGGGCCAATTGAAACAGCGAAAAAGAAACAAAGAAGATCTTGGACCCTATATTAAACACACGAGACGGAAACATGATTGATTGATTGATTGATTGATTGATTGATTGATTGATTGATTGATTGATTGATTGATTGATTGGTTGGTTGGTTGGTTGGTTGGTTGGTTAAACACGTTGGATAGGGTCAATTGAAACAGCGAAAAAGAAACAAAGGAGATCTTGAACCCTATATAAAACACATGAGACGGAAACATGATTGATTGATTTATTAATCATGATCATGATTGGTTGATTGATCATGATCATGATTGGTTGATTGATCATGATTGGTTGGTTGGTTGGTTGGTTGGCAAACACACATAAAATTCTTCAAGTCGTGCCCCAAATCACATATGTACATGACCTTGACCTTTGACCTTGTGACCTTTGTCAAGGTCATTGCTTCACAATGTCATTGCAAAAGACCCTATGGGTCAAAGACCTTTTGTTTAAGAGTTATGCCTAATAATGGCTTTTTATAAACCATCAATGGGGGTTATGTCCCTTACATAATGGTAAAACCAATACAGTCATAATGTAACAAAGTTGCCCCTTGAAGTACTCAACATTTTTCACTGCTTAAATTTTCTGTATCTATAACCATTCAAGAATTATAGGGAAATCAAAGACATATGAAAATCTAAAATATGACCTTGACCTTTGACCTTGACCTAATTTTTTAAGTTTGGACCCAGGGGACTCAAATAAAAACATTCCAGGGTTATACGGTTAACCGTTTATGAGTTAAAAAAACATACCGACAAATTTATTCCGTAAAGGTACATAACTCCTATAAAATTTCATCGAATCGCTTCGATCCAAATTAGCCAAAAATTCCTGAGGATGTAACGAACAATTTGTAAAAAGAATTTTCTCGCTTTCTTAATTTGTTACGAAGGAGATGCACACACATGACAAACAGTGAATAGGGAGATAACTCTTACAAAGAAAATGGTTCGCCTTAGCAGGGTGAAATTTAAAAGCGCATAAACTATACGATACAATATGAAAAAAATCTAAGCGACATATTGCGAAACAAACATTTATCGCAAGAACAAAATTTGGCGGAAGAAAAAAAAAAAAATAATAATAATAATAATCAGAACAAATACAATAGGCTTTCCACAGAAAAGTGGAAAGACCTAATAATAATAAATATAAAGCAATTGTTTCAAAAACAATTGTTAGGCAGTCTTTCCCCTATGATGAATGGATAATTGATTTTTTTTATTGATTGATTTGGAAAAAAGGGGGGGGGGGTATTTGTTTATTTGTTTGTTTGTTTGCTTTGGTATGGGGTCTATATTATTATGTTACCGGAGAAGTTTCATGTTTAGTTTGGAAAGTTTTTCTTTTATTTTAGATACAGCGCGCGCGCAAGATTGAGGAGACATCACGTGACGCGGGTTTATATTAAGAAAAACTTAGTCTTTTTATTTCTTTTTAGGTCGGGACTTTGAACAGACAACATGTCTAGAGATGGAATGTACACAATGTAATTTCTTTTGTCATTGTAGGAAATTGACATTTTGATCACAGTTCACCAGCAGTGCATGTTTTGGATTTAATTGTTCCGGTGTAACTTTAATACACATTTAATGATTATTTTTTGATAATGTCCATTTTTCAGCACCTGTTTGTAACACAGATTAGTATTTCAATCTCGGAGCGGACATCTTAGATCCCGTATTTAACACATGAAACGGAAACATGCATTGATTTATTTATTGGTTGGTTGGTTGGTTGGTTGGTTGGTTGGTTGGTTAAACACGTTGGTTAAACATGTCGGTTAAACACGTAGTTTAAACACGTTGGCTGGTTAAACACGTTTGATAGGCTCAATTTTAACAAACGAAAAAAAACCATCTCGGATCCCGTATTTAACACATGAAACGGTAACATGCATTGATTGATTGATTGGTTGGTTGGTTGGTTAAACACGTTGGTTAAACACGTTGGTTAAACATATTGGTTAAACACGTTGGTTGGTTAAACACGTTGGATAGGCTCAATTTAAACAAGCGAAAAAAACCATCTTGGATCCCGTATTTAACACATGAAACGGAAACATGCATTGATTGATTGATTGATTGATTGGTTGGTTGGTTGGGTGGTTGGGTGGTTGGTTGGTTGGTTAAACATGTTGGTTAAACACGTTGGTTAAACATGTTGGCTGGTTAAACACGTTAGATAGGCTCAATTTAAACAAGCGATTTTTACGGCATTGCGATTTCTTTTTTCTAGGAAAAGTCTTGAGAGATATCTGCAAAAGGTTTTTTTATGAACCTTCAGTACATGTATGCCCTGCTGACTGCAAATTTTCAGGTCGATTGGACTTGTAGTTTCAGAGAATATGTGGATTTTTTTTCAGAAGAGACGTAAGAACAATAATAAAATAAAAATTTTCTTGAATAATTGAGAGTTTGTTCCTTCAATAAACTGTCATAAATAAACAGTCATACATATTGATTGATTGATTAGTTGGTTGATTGATTGGTTGGTTGGTTGGTTTGTTGGTTGGTTGATTAAACACGTTTGATAGGGTCACTTAGAACAAGGGGAAAAAGACCTCAAGAGACCTTGCATCCCGTATTAAACGCATGACACGGAAACATACATTAAGTGATTGATTGGTTGGTTGGTTGGTTGGTTGGTTAAACACGTTGGTTTAACATGTTGGTTTAACACGTTGGTTAAACACGTTGGCTGGTTAAACACGTTTGATAGGCTCAATTTAAACAAGCAAAAAAAAACCATCTGTGATCCCGTATTTAACACATGAAACGGAAACATGCATTGATTTATTTATTGGTTGGTTGGTTCGTTGGTTAAACACGTTGGTTAAACATGTCGGTTAAACACGTAGTCTAAACACGTTGGCTGGTTAAACACGTTTGATAGGCTCAATTTAAACAAGCAAAAAAAAACCATCTGTGATCCCGTATTTAACACATGAAACGGAAACATGCATTGATTTATTTATTGGTTGGTTGGTTGGTTGGTTGGTTAAACACGTTGTAAACATGTTGGTTAAACACGTAGTTTAAGCACGTTGGCTGGTTAAACACGTTTGATAGGCTCAATTTAAACAAGCGAAAAAAAAACATCTTGGATCCCGTATTTAACACATGAAACGGAAACATGCATTGATTTAATGGTTGGTTGGTTAAACACGTTGTAAACATGTTGGTTAAACATGTTGGTTAAACATGTTGGTTAAACACGTAGTTTAAACACGTTGGCTGGTTAAACACGTTTGATAGGCTCAATTTTAACGAGCGAAAAAAAACCATCTCGGATCCCGTATTTAACACATGAAACGGAAACATGCATTGATTGATTGATTGGTTGGTTGGTTGGTTGGTTGGTTGGTTGGTTGGTTAAACACGTTGGTTAAACACATTGGATAGGCTCAAAATTGGATCCCGTATTTAACACATGAAACGGAAACATGCATTGATTGATTGATTGATTGGTTGATTGATTGGTTGGTTGGTTGGTTAAACACGTTGGTTAAACATGTTGATTAAACACGTTGGTTAAACATATTGGTTAAACACGTTGGTTAAACATATTGGTTAAACACGTTGGCTGGTTAAACACGTTGGATAGGCTTAATTTAAACAAGCTGAAAAAAAAAAAAACATCTTGGATCCCGTATTTAACACATGAAACGGAAACATGCATTGATTGATTGATTGATTGATTGATTGATTGGTTGGTTGGTTGGTTGGTTGGTTGAAATTCAAACACACATAAAACTGTTTAAATAGTGCCAAAACCACATAATTTGATGACCTTGACCTTTGACCTTGTGACCTTCGTCAAGGTCATTGCTCCTCAAGGTCATTGCAAAAGACCCTATGGGTCAAGGACCTTTTGTTTAAGAGTTTTGCCTAAAAATGGCTTTTTAAAAACCATCGATGGGAGTTATGTCCCTTATATGATAGTAAAATCAATATAGTCATAATGTAAAAAAAGTTGCCCCTTAAAGTACCAAGCATTTTTCATTGCTTAATTTTTTTGTATCTATAACCGTTCAAGAATTATAGGGAAATGAAAAACTTATAAAAATCTAAAATATGACCTTGACCTTTGACCTTGACCTAATTTTCTAAGTTAGGACCCAGGGGACTCAAATAAAAACATTCCAGGGTTATACGGTTAACGGTTTAGGAGTTTAAAAAACATACCGACAAATTTATTCCGTAAAGGTAGATAACTCCTATAAAATTTCATCAAATCGCTTCGATCCAAATACACCAAAAATTACTGAAGATGTAACGAACAGTTTGTAAAAAGAATTTTGTCGCTTTCTTATTTTGTTACGAAGGAGATGCACACAGAGGATAAACAGTGAAAAGGGAGATAACTCTTACATAGAAAATGGTTCGCCTTAGCAGGGTGAAATTTAAAAGCGCATAAACTATACGATACCATATGGGAAATATCTAAGCGACATATTGCGAAACAAACATTTTGCGCAAGAACAAAATTTGGCGGAAGAAAAAAAAAAAAAAAATAATAATAATAATAATAATAATAATAATAATCAGAACAAAAACAATAAGTCTTTCCACAGAAAAGTGGAAAGACTTAATTAAAAACCAATTGTTCAGAGAACAATTGAAAGTCTTTCCACATCAAAGAAATTTGGATAAGAAGATAGTTTCTTCATACTTTTGCGATTAATAATGGTTTAATTATATTTTTGAGTGATATAAGGGAGATAATATGCTACTTCCGGTGAAATGAATGTCACTTCCGGTCTCATATGATAGCTTCTTTCACACTGATTCCAAAAATATATAGTTTCTATATACTTTTGTATGTAGAATGGAAGATAATTGTCAACTTCCGGTTTGTTCGAAGTCATTTTTAGTCTTCAGTAATCCGTTTATGTATCTTTATGACAAAATATATGGATTCTGAGTACTTTTATATGATAAAATTGCAAAAAAGGCTATTTCCGGTTTTCTCAAGGTCACTTCCGGTATTCATTTTTCAAGGTCATTTGTCATCTAACCTTTTGTACAAGGTCAAATGCCTTTATAATGAACTTAGTAGAAGTTATAATCAAATAACTTCATATCAAGACATTTCAGGGGCACCAACTCCTATAAGATGCCATTAAATTGTATAAGACTAAATGTAGCATATCTTCATTACAATAAAGCACACATTTTGCACTTGTTCTTTTATATGTATCTTTCAAAGTGTCGGAGAAAATGCAAAAACAAGCAAAAGTCACAATTGAGAACTTGACCTTGACCTTTGACCTTGACCTCATTTTCTAAGTTAGGACCTAGGGGCCTCAATTAAAAACATTCCAGGGTTATACGGTTAACTGTTTATGAGTTAAAAAAACATACCGACAAATTTATTTTGTAAAGGTAGATAACTCCTATAAAATGTCATCAAATCGCTTCGATCCAAATTAGCCAAAAATTCTTGAGGATGTAACAAACAATTTGTAAAAGGAATTTTGTCGCTATCTTTTTTTGTTACGAAGGAGATGCACACAGATGAAAAACAGTGAATAGGGAGATAACTCTTACAAAGAAAATGGTTCGCCTTAGCAGGGTGAAATTTAAAAGCGCATAAACTATACAATACCATATGAGAAATATCTAAGCGACATAATGCGAAACAAACATTTATCGCAAGAACATAATTTGGCGGAAAAAAAAAAAAAATAATAATAATCAGAAGAAAAACAATAAGTCTTTCCACAGAAAAGTGGAAAGACTTAATAATAATAATCAGAAGAAAAACAATAAGTCTTTCCACAGAAAAGTGGAAAGACTTAATAATAATAATCAGAACAAATACAATAGGCTTTCCACAGAAAAGTGGAAAGACCTAATAATATGGAAAAAACTGGAGTTGTCGTTCGTTTTACGTTGATAGGATAGATAGCACACAACCTACATTCAGTTGTAAGTGGAGGGTTAAAAAAAAAGGGGGGGGCAAAAGGGGGTCTCGGGGAGATTTTTTTTTTTTTTTATTAACGGAACAGAATGGTTAAAAAGGTTTTTTACAATATAAATCAATTGCTTTAAAAAAGCAATTGTAGGGGGTCTTTCCCCCTTTAAAATTAATTGAATTGGGGGTGGGGGGGGGTTTGTTTGTTTGTTTGTTTGTTTGTTTCTGTATGGGGTCTATATTATTGTTACCGGAGAAGTTTCATGTTTAGTTTGGAAAGTTTTTATTTTATTTTAGGTCCAGCGCGCGCGCCAGATGGGGAAGACATCACGTGACTTGGGTTTATAATAACGAAAACTTAGTATTTTTATTTCTCTTTAGGTCGGGATGTTGAACAGACAACATGTATAGAGACGGAATGTACACAATGTAATTTCTTTTGTCATTGTTGGAAATTGACATTTTGATCACAGTTCACCAGCAGTGCATGTTTTGGATTTAATTGTTCCGGTGTAACTTTAATACGCATTTAATGATTATTTTCTTAAAATGTACATTTTTCAGCACCAGTTTGTAACACAGATTAGTATTTTAATCTAGGAGCGGACATTTTATTGTAGGATGTCACTGAGATTTACGGACCTAGCAAGCGATTTTTAGGGCATTGCCATTTTTTTTCTCTAGGAAAAGTCTTGAGAGATATCCGCACCAAGTTTTTTTATGAACTTTTAGTACATGTATGCACTGCTGACTGCAAATTTTGAGGTCGATTGTACTTGTAGTTTCAGAGTACATGTGGATTTTTTTTTTCAGAAGTGACGCAAGAACAATATTAAATTTCAATTTTTCATGAAACATGATTGATTGATCATGATCATGATTGATTGATTACTTGACTGATTGATTGATCATGATCATGATTGATTGATTACTTGATTGATTGATTGATTAGTTGGTTGGTTGGTTGGTTGGTTAAACACATTGGATAGGGTCAATTGAAACAGCGAAAAAGAAACAAAGAAGATCTTGGACCGTATATTAAACACATGAGACGGATACATGATTGATTGATCATGATCATGATTGATTGATTACTTGATGATTAGCTGGTTGGTTGGTTGGTTGGTTGGTTGGTTGGTTAAACACGTTGGATAGGGTCAATTGCAACAGCGAAAAAGAAACAAAGATCTTGGACCCTATATTAAACACATGAGACGGAAACATGATTGATTGATCATGATTGATTGATTGATTGATTGATTGATTGATTGATTGATTGATTGATTGATTGATTGATTGATTGATTGGTTGATTGGTTGGTTGGTTGGTTAGTTGGTTGGTTGGTTGGTTGGTTGGTTAAACACGTTGGAAAGGGTCAATTGAAACAGCAAAAAAGAAACAAAGGAGATCTTGAACCCTATATTAAACACTTGAGACGGAAACATGATTGATTGATTGATTGATTAATCATGATCATGATTGGTTGATTGATCATGATCATGATTTGTTGATTGATCATTATTGATTGATCATGATTGGTTGGTTGGTTGGTTGGCAAACACACATAAAATTCTTCAAGTCGTGCCCCAAATCACATATGTACATGACCTTGACCTTTGACCTTGTGACCTTTGTCAAGGTCATTGCTTCACAATGTCATTGCAAAAGACCCTATGGGTCAAGGACCTTTTGTTTAAGAGTTTTGCCTAATAATGGCTTTTTATAAACCATCAATGGGGGTTATGTCCCTTACATAATGGTAAAACCAATATAGTCATAACGTAACAAAGTTGCCCCTTGAAGTACTTAGCATTTTTCACTGCTTGAATTTTCTGTATCTATATCCATGCAAGAGTTATAGGGAAATCAAAGACATATGAAAATCTAAAATATGACCTTGACCTTTGACCTTGACCTAATTTTCTAAGTTAGGACCCAGGGGACTCAAATAAAAACATTCCAGGGTTATACGGTTAACGGTTTATGAGTTCAAAAAACATACCGACAAATTTATTCCGTAACGGTAGATAACTCCTATAAAATTTCATCGAATCGTTTCGATCCAAATTAGCCAAAAATTCCTGAGGATGTAACGAACAATTTGTAAAAAGAATTTTGTCGCTTTCTTATTTTGTTAGGAAGGAGATGCACACACATGACAAACAGTGAATAGGGAGATAACTCTTACAAAGAAAATGGTTCGGCTTAGCAGGGTGAAATTTAAAAGCGCATAACCTATACGATACAATATGAAAAAAATCTAAGCGACATATTGCGAAACAAACATTTATCGCAAGAACAAAATTTGGCGGAAGAAAAAAAAAAAAATAATAATAATAATTAAAAACCAATTGTTCAGAGAACAATTGAAAGTCTTTCCAAACTAAAGTAATTTGGATAAGAAGGTAGTTTCTTTATACTGATGCGATAAATGATGGTTTAATTATATTTTTGAGTGATATAAGGGAGATAATATGCTACTTCCGGTGAAATTAATGTCACATCCGATCTCATATGATAGCTTCTTTCACACTGATTCCAAAAATATATAGTTTCTATATACTTTTGTATGTAGAATGGGAGGTAATTGGCCACTTCCGGTTTGTTGGAAGTCATTTTTAGTCTTCAGTTATCTGTTCATGTATCTATATGACAAAATATATGGATTCTGGGTACTTTTAGGTGAAAGAAATTGCAAAAATAGCTACTTCCGGTTTTCTAAAGGTCACTTCCGGTAGCCATTTTTCAAGGTTATTAGTCACTTAACCTTTTGTATGAGGTCAAATGTCTTTATAATGAACTTAATTGAAGTTATAATCAAATAACTTCATATCAAGACATTTCAGGGGCACCAACTCCTATAAGATGCCATTTAATTGTATAAGACTAAATGTAACATATCTTCATTACAATAAAGCTGACATTTTGCACTTGTTCTTTTATGTGTATCTCTCAAAGTGTCGGAGAAAATGCAAAAACAAGCAAAAGTCACAATTTAGAACTTGACCTTGACCTTTGACCTTGACCTCATTTTCTAAGTTGGGACCCATTGGACTCAAATAAAAACATTCCAGGGTTATACGGTTAACGGTTTATAAGTTAACTAAACATACCGACAAATTTATTTTGTAAAGGTAGATAACTCCTATAAAATTTCTTCGAATCGCTTCGATCCAAATGCGCCAAAAATTACTGAGGATGTAACGAACAATTTGTAAAAAGAATTTTGTCGCTATCTTTTTTTGTTACGAAGGAGATGCACACAGATGATAAACAGTGAATAGGGAGATAACTCTTACAGAGAGAATGGTTCCGCTTAGCAGGGTGAAATTTAAAAGCGCATAAACTATACGATACCATATGAGAAATATCTAAGCGACATATTGCGAAACAAACATTTATCGCAAGAACAAAATTTGGCGGAAGAAAAAAAAAAAAAAATAATAATAATTAAAAACCAATTGTTCAGAGAACCATTGATGGTCTTTCCACCAGTTTAGACCTTTTTTTATATGAAAATATTAAAATTTGGTTTTAAATGTCAATTTTAACGTCAAATGACAGCTTATTCAACGCTTATTCCAAAAATAAATTTTTTCTATAAAAAAAAATATACAGAAAAGGGAGATAATCTTTTACTTCCGGTTTAAGAAGTTTATTTCCGGTTTTGTTTGATAGTTTACTTGACACTGATTCCAAAAATATATGGTTCCATATACTTTTACATTGATTGAGTACAAAAAAATAGCTACTTCCGGTTTACAAAAGGTCACTTCCGGTTGTGTTTTTTAAGGTCACATTGCTTACAACTGACTGCAAAAAGTCCCATGGCTTTATCATGTGTACATATGAGGTAAAAGCAAAGGTCAAAATCTAGAACGTTTAATTAGCATATGACCTTGAGCTCAATTTCAAGGTCATAAACCAAGGACCTCAAATCAAAAGACTCTAGTCCTCTACTGTATATTGGTAATGAGTTATATTACCATACGTATGATATTAGATATAAAAAGCGGGAAAACTCGCGTCAAATGTCTACGTACCCTTTTCAACTAAAATTAATGTGTTACGACATGTTGTAACTAACAATTGTGTGAAAATATTTTGTTGATATCTTATATGATTTCTGAAAATAAGAGATAACAAGCCAAAATCAAAATTTTAATCATGACCTTGATCTTTGACCTTGACCTCATTTTCATTTTTTAGGACCAAGGACCTCAAATCAAAAGACCCTAGGCCTCTACCACTTATGGTTTTCCAGTTAAAAATGCATATCACTTATATCAAATATAAAAGGGGAAATAACTCTCATATGGAGTCTCCGGATAGCTTCGGTCAAAATTAATCAAATCATCCTGAGGATATAACGAGCAATTTGGTAAAATAAATTTGTCGGTTTCTTATACCGTTGCGAAGATTAAGCGATAACAAGAAAAACAGTGTACGGGGAGATAACTCTTATATAGGAAAGTATTTGGTTTCACAGGGTCAGGTTCAAAAGCGCATAAACTGTTCGATATCATATTCCAAATATCTAAGCGACATCTTGCGAAACAAAAAAACAGCGAAGGAAAAAAATTTGGCGGAAGAAAAAAAAAAATAATAATAATCAGAAGAAAAGCAATAGGTCTTTCCACGGAAAAGTGGAAAGACCTAATAATAATAATAATAATAATCAGAAGAAAAACAATAAGTCTTTCCACAGAAAAGTGGAAAGACTTAATAATAATAATCAGAACAAATACAATAGGCTTTCCACAGAAAAGTGGAAAGACCTAATAATATGGAAAAAACTGGAGTTGTCGTTCGTTTTACGTTGATAGGATAGATAGCACACAACCTACATTCAGTTGTAAGTGGAGGGTTAAAAAAAAAAGGGGGGGGGGGCAAAAGGGGGTCTCGGGGAGATTTTTTTTTTTTTTTATTAACGGAACAGAATGGTTAAAAAGGTTTTTTACAATATAAATCAATTGCTTTAAAAAAGCAATTGTAGGGGGTCTTTCCCCCTTTAAAATTAATTGAATTGGGGGTGGGGGGGGTTTGTTTGTTTGTTTGTTTGTTTGTTTCTGTATGGGGTCTATATTATTGTTACCGGAGAAGTTTCATGTTTAGTTTGGAAAGTTTTTATTTTATTTTAGGTCCAGCGCGCGCGCCAGATGGGGAAGACATCACGTGACTTGGGTTTATAATAACGAAAACTTAGTATTTTTATTTCTCTTTAGGTCGGGATGTTGAACAGACAACATGTATAGAGACGGAATGTACACAATGTAATTTCTTTTGTCATTGTTGGAAATTGACATTTTGATCACAGTTCACCAGCAGTGCATGTTTTGGATTTAATTGTTCCGGTGTAACTTTAATACGCATTTAATGATTATTTTCTTAAAATGTACATTTTTCAGCACCAGTTTGTAACACAGATTAGTATTTTAATCTAGGAGCGGACATTTTATTGTAGGATGTCACTGAGATTTACGGACCTAGCAAGCGATTTTTAGGGCATTGCCATTTTTTTTCTCTAGGAAAAGTCTTGAGAGATATCCGCACCAAGTTTTTTTATGAACTTTTAGTACATGTATGCACTGCTGACTGCAAATTTTGAGGTCGATTGTACTTGTAGTTTCAGAGTACATGTGGATTTTTTTTTTCAGAAGTGACGCAAGAACAATATTAAATTTCAATTTTTCATGAAACATGATTGATTGATCATGATCATGATTGATTGATTACTTGACTGATTGATTGATCATGATCATGATTGATTGATTACTTGATTGATTGATTGATTAGTTGGTTGGTTGGTTGGTTGGTTAAACACATTGGATAGGGTCAATTGAAACAGCGAAAAAGAAACAAAGAAGATCTTGGACCGTATATTAAACACATGAGACGGATACATGATTGATTGATCATGATCATGATTGATTGATTACTTGATGATTAGCTGGTTGGTTGGTTGGTTGGTTGGTTGGTTGGTTAAACACGTTGGATAGGGTCAATTGCAACAGCGAAAAAGAAACAAAGATCTTGGACCCTATATTAAACACATGAGACGGAAACATGATTGATTGATCATGATTGATTGATTGATTGATTGATTGATTGATTGATTGATTGATTGATTGATTGATTGATTGATTGATTGGTTGATTGGTTGGTTGGTTGGTTGGTTGGTTGGTTGGTTAAACACGTTGGAAAGGGTCAATTGAAACAGCAAAAAAGAAACAAAGGAGATCTTGAACCCTATATTAAACACTTGAGACGGAAACATGATTGATTGATTGATTAATCATGATCATGATTGGTTGATTGATCATGATCATGATTTGTTGATTGATCATTATTGATTGATCATGATTGGTTGGTTGGTTGGTTGGCAAACACACATAAAATTCTTCAAGTCGTGCCCCAAATCACATATGTACATGACCTTGACCTTTGACCTTGTGACCTTTGTCAAGGTCATTGCTTCACAATGTCATTGCAAAAGACCCTATGGGTCAAGGACCTTTTGTTTAAGAGTTTTGCCTAATAATGGCTTTTTATAAACCATCAATGGGGGTTATGTCCCTTACATAATGGTAAAACCAATATAGTCATAACGTAACAAAGTTGCCCCTTGAAGTACTTAGCATTTTTCACTGCTTGAATTTTCTGTATCTATATCCATGCAAGAGTTATAGGGAAATCAAAGACATATGAAAATCTAAAATATGACCTTGACCTTTGACCTTGACCTAATTTTCTAAGTTAGGACCCAGGGGACTCAAATAAAAACATTCCAGGGTTATACGGTTAACGGTTTATGAGTTCAAAAAACATACCGACAAATTTATTCCGTAACGGTAGATAACTCCTATAAAATTTCATCGAATCGTTTCGATCCAAATGCGCCAAAAATTCCTGAGGATGTAACGAACAATTTGTAAAAAGAATTTTGTCGCTTTCTTATTTTGTTAGGAAGGAGATGCACACACATGACAAACAGTGAATAGGGAGATAACTCTTACAAAGAAAATGGTTCGGCTTAGCAGGGTGAAATTTAAAAGCGCATAACCTATACGATACAATATGAAAAAAATCTAAGCGACATATTGCGAAACAAACATTTATCGCAAGAACAAAATTTGGCGGAAGAAAAAAAAAAAAAATAATAATAATAATTAAAAACCAATTGTTCAGAGAACAATTGAAAGTCTTTCCAAACTAAAGTAATTTGGATAAGAAGGTAGTTTCTTTATACTGATGCGATAAATGATGGTTTAATTATATTTTTGAGTGATATAAGGGAGATAATATGCTACTTCCGGTGAAATTAATGTCACATCCGATCTCATATGATAGCTTCTTTCACACTGATTCCAAAAATATATAGTTTCTATATACTTTTGTATGTAGAATGGGAGGTAATTGGCCACTTCCGGTTTGTTGGAAGTCATTTTTAGTCTTCAGTAATCTGTTCATGTATCTATATGACAAAATATATGGATTCTGGGTACTTTTAGGTGAAAGAAATTGCAAAAATAGCTACTTCCGGTTTTCTAAAGGTCACTTCCGGTAGCCATTTTTCAAGGTTATTAGTCACTTAACCTTTTGTATGAGGTCAAATGTCTTTATAATGAACTTAATTGAAGTTATAATCAAATAACTTCATATCAAGACATTTCAGGGGCACCAACTCCTATAAGATGCCATTTAATTGTATAAGACTAAATGTAACATATCTTCATTACAATAAAGCTGACATTTTGCACTTGTTCTTTTATGTGTATCTCTCAAAGTGTCGGAGAAAATGCAAAAACAAGCAAAAGTCACAATTTAGAACTTGACCTTGACCTTTGACCTTGACCTCATTTTCTAAGTTGGGACCCATTGGACTCAAATAAAAACATTCCAGGGTTATACGGTTAACGGTTTATAAGTTAACTAAACATACCGACAAATTTATTTTGTAAAGGTAGATAACTCCTATAAAATTTCTTCGAATCGCTTCGATCCAAATGCGCCAAAAATTACTGAGGATGTAACGAACAATTTGTAAAAAGAATTTTGTCGCTATCTTTTTTTGTTACGAAGGAGATGCACACAGATGATAAACAGTGAATAGGGAGATAACTCTTACAGAGAGAATGGTTCCGCTTAGCAGGGTGAAATTTAAAAGCGCATAAACTATACGATACCATATGAGAAATATCTAAGCGACATATTGCGAAACAAACATTTATCGCAAGAACAAAATTTGGCGGAAGAAAAAAAAAAAAAAAATAATAATAATTAAAAACCAATTGTTCAGAGAACCATTGATGGTCTTTCCACCAGTTTAGACCTTTTTTTATATGAAAATATTAAAATTTGGTTTTAAATGTCAATTTTAACGTCAAATGACAGCTTATTCAACGCTTATTCCAAAAATAAATTTTTTCTATAAAAAAAAATATACAGAAAAGGGAGATAATCTTTTACTTCCGGTTTAAGAAGTTTATTTCCGGTTTTGTTTGATAGTTTACTTGACACTGATTCCAAAAATATATGGTTCCATATACTTTTACATTGATTGAGTACAAAAAAATAGCTACTTCCGGTTTACAAAAGGTCACTTCCGGTTGTGTTTTTTAAGGTCACATTGCTTACAACTGACTGCAAAAAGTCCCATGGCTTTATCATGTGTACATATGAGGTAAAAGCAAAGGTCAAAATCTAGAACGTTTAATTAGCATATGACCTTGAGCTCAATTTCAAGGTCATAAACCAAGGACCTCAAATCAAAAGACTCTAGTCCTCTACTGTATATTGGTAATGAGTTATATTACCATACGTATGATATTAGATATAAAAAGGGGGAAAACTCGCGTCAAATGTCTACGTACCCTTTTCAACTAAAATTAATGTGTTACGACATGTTGTAACTAACAATTGTGTGAAAATATTTTGTTGATATCTTATATGATTTCTGAAAATAAGAGATAACAAGCCAAAATCAAAATTTTAATCATGACCTTGATCTTTGACCTTGACCTCATTTTCATTTTTTAGGACCAAGGACCTCAAATCAAAAGACCCTAGGCCTCTACCACTTATGGTTTTCCAGTTAAAAATGCATATCACTTATATCAAATATAAAAGGGGAAATAACTCTCATATGGAGTCTCCGGATAGCTTCGGTCAAAATTAATCAAATCATCCTGAGGATATAACGAGCAATTTGGTAAAATAAATTTGTCGGTTTCTTATACCGTTGCGAAGATTAAGCGATAACAAGAAAAACAGTGTACGGGGAGATAACTCTTATATAGGAAAGTATTTGGTTTCACAGGGTCAGGTTCAAAAGCGCATAAACTGTTCGATATCATATTCCAAATATCTAAGCGACATCTTGCGAAACAAAAAAACAGCGAAGGAAAAAAATTTGGCGGAAGAAAAAAAAAAATAATAATAATCAGAAGAAAAGCAATAGGTCTTTCCACGGAAAAGTGGAAAGACCTAATAATAATAATAATAATAATCAGAAGAAAAACAATAAGTCTTTCCACAGAAAAGTGGAAAGACTTAATAATAATAATCAGAACAAATACAATAGGCTTTCCACAGAAAAGTGGAAAGACCTAATAATATGGAAAAAACTGGAGTTGTCGTTCGTTTTACGTTGATAGGATAGATAGCACACAACCTACATTCAGTTGTAAGTGGAGGGTTAAAAAAAAAAGGGGGGGGGCAAAAGGGGGTCTCGGGGAGATTTTTTTTTTTTTTTATTAACGGAACAGAATGGTTAAAAAGGTTTTTTACAATATAAATCAATTGCTTTAAAAAAGCAATTGTAGGGGGTCTTTCCCCCTTTAAAATTAATTGAATTGGGGGTGGGGGGGGTTTGTTTGTTTGTTTGTTTGTTTGTTTCTGTATGGGGTCTATATTATTGTTACCGGAGAAGTTTCATGTTTAGTTTGGAAAGTTTTTATTTTATTTTAGGTCCAGCGCGCGCGCCAGATGGGGAAGACATCACGTGACTTGGGTTTATAATAACGAAAACTTAGTATTTTTATTTCTCTTTAGGTCGGGATGTTGAACAGACAACATGTATAGAGACGGAATGTACACAATGTAATTTCTTTTGTCATTGTTGGAAATTGACATTTTGATCACAGTTCACCAGCAGTGCATGTTTTGGATTTAATTGTTCCGGTGTAACTTTAATACGCATTTAATGATTATTTTCTTAAAATGTACATTTTTCAGCACCAGTTTGTAACACAGATTAGTATTTTAATCTAGGAGCGGACATTTTATTGTAGGATGTCACTGAGATTTACGGACCTAGCAAGCGATTTTTAGGGCATTGCCATTTTTTTTCTCTAGGAAAAGTCTTGAGAGATATCCGCACCAAGTTTTTTTATGAACTTTTAGTACATGTATGCACTGCTGACTGCAAATTTTGAGGTCGATTGTACTTGTAGTTTCAGAGTACATGTGGATTTTTTTTTTTCAGAAGTGACGCAAGAACAATATTAAATTTCAATTTTTCATGAAACATGATTGATTGATCATGATCATGATTGATTGATTACTTGACTGATTGATTGATCATGATCATGATTGATTGATTACTTGATTGATTGATTGATTAGTTGGTTGGTTGGTTGGTTGGTTAAACACATTGGATAGGGTCAATTGAAACAGCGAAAAAGAAACAAAGAAGATCTTGGACCGTATATTAAACACATGAGACGGATACATGATTGATTGATCATGATCATGATTGATTGATTACTTGATGATTAGCTGGTTGGTTGGTTGGTTGGTTGGTTGGTTGGTTGGTTAAACACGTTGGATAGGGTCAATTGCAACAGCGAAAAAGAAACAAAGATCTTGGACCCTATATTAAACACATGAGACGGAAACATGATTGATTGATCATGATTGATTGATTGATTGATTGATTGATTGATTGATTGATTGATTGATTGGTTGATTGGTTGGTTGGTTAGTTGGTTGGTTGGTTGGTTGGTTGGTTAAACACGTTGGAAAGGGTCAATTGAAACAGCAAAAAAGAAACAAAGGAGATCTTGAACCCTATATTAAACACATGAGACGGAAACATGATTGATTGATTGATTAATCATGATCATGATTGGTTGATTGATCATGATCATGATTTGTTGATTGATCATTATTGATTGATCATGATTGGTTGGTTGGTTGGTTGGCAAACACACATAAAATTCTTCAAGTCGTGCCCCAAATCACATATGTACATGACCTTGACCTTTAACCTTGTGACCTTTGTCAAGGTCATTGCTTCACAATGTCATTGCAAAAGACCCTATGGGTCAAGGACCTTTTGTTTAAGAGTTTTGCCTAATAATGGCTTTTTATAAACCATCAATGGGGGTTATGTCCCTTACATAATGGTAAAACCAATATAGTCATAACGTAACAAAGTTGCCCCTTGAAGTACTTAGCATTTTTCACTGCTTGAATTTTCTGTATCTATATCCATGCAAGAGTTATAGGGAAATCAAAGACATATGAAAATCTAAAATATGACCTTGACCTTTGACCTTGACCTAATTTTCTAAGTTAGGACCCAGGGGACTCAAATAAAAACATTCCAGGGTTATACGGTTAACGGTTTATGAGTTCAAAAAACATACCGACAAATTTATTCCGTAACGGTAGATAACTCCTATAAAATTTCATCGAATCGTTTCGATCCAAATTAGCCAAAAATTCCTGAGGATGTAACAAACAATTTGTAAAAAGAATTTTGTCGCTTTCTTATTTTGTTAGGAAGGAGATGCACACACATGACAAACAGTGAATAGGGAGATAACTCTTACAAAGAAAATGGTTCGGCTTAGCAGGGTGAAATTTAAAAGCGCATAACCTATATGATACAATATGAAAAAAATCTAAGCGACATATTGCGAAACAAACATTTATCGCAAGAACAAAATTTGGCGGAAGAAAAAAAAAAAAAATAATAATAATAATAATAATTAAAAACCAATTGTTCAGAGAACAATTGAAGGTCTTTCCATATCAAAGAAATTTTGATAAGAAGATAGTTGTTCATACTGATACGATGAATAATGGTTTAATCATATTTTTAAGTGACATAAAGGAGATAATATGCTACTTCCGGTGAAATGAATGTCACTTCCGGTCTAATATGACAGCTTCTTTCACACTGATTCCAAAAATATATAGTTTCTATATACTTTTGTATTTAGAATGGGAGATACATGGTCACTTCCGGTTTGTTGGAAGTCATTTTTAGTCTTCAGTAATCAGTTTATGTATCTATATGACAAAATATATGGATTTTGAGTACTTTTATACGAAAAAATTGCAAAGAAGGTTACTTCCGGTTTTCTCAAGGTCACTTCCGGTAGTCATTTTTTAAGGTCATTTGTCATCCAAACTTTTGCACAAGATCAAATGCCATTAAAATGGACTTAGTTGAAGTTATAATCAAATAATCTCATATCAAGACATTTCAGGGGCACTAACTCCTATTAGATGCTATTTAATTGTATCAGACCAAATGTAAAATATCTTCATAACTATATAGCAATCATTTTGCACTTGTTCTTTAATATATACCTTTTCAAGGGTTGGAGAATATGCAAAAACATGGAAAATTCCGAATTTAGAACTTGACCTTGACCTTTGACCTTGACCCCATTTTCTAATAAAGGGCCTAGGGATCTCAAATAAATACATTCCAGGGTTATATGGTTGACGGTTTATTAGTTAATAACACATATTGAGAAAATAATTTTGTAAAGGTAGATAACTCCTATAAAATTTCATCGAATCGCTTCGATCCAAATAAGCCAAATTTTCCTTAGGATGTAACGAACAATTTGTAAAAAGAATTTTGTTGCTATCTTTTTTTGTTACGAAGGAGATGCACTCTGATGATAAACAGTGAATAGGGAGATAACTCTTACAAAGAAAAGTGTTCGGCTTAGCAGGGTGAAATGTAAAAGCGCATAAACTGTACGATACAATATGAGAAATATCTAAGCGACATATTGCGAAACAAACATTTGTCGCAATATCAAAATTAGGCGGAAGAAAAAAAAAAAAAAAAAAAAATAATAATAATCAGAAGAAATACAATAGGTCTTTCCACAGAAAGGTGGAAAGACCTAATAATCAGAACAAATACAATAGGCTTTCCACAGAAAAGTGGAAAGACCTAATAATAATAATAATCAGAACAAATACAATAAGTCTTTTCACAAAAAAGTGAAAAGAATTAAAAAGGCTAATTGATTTGCAGCTTAATGACATATAAATCCTTGACGTAGGGATTTGCCAGTGACACATATGTTACGTTTATCAAAAAAATAATAATCCTCACTAGACATGAGCAACCTGGACATAGTGAACTAGTTGGTATGTATGGTAACACCGTAAGATTGGGCTAAAGGAACGTCGATGTAAAACAAATTCAAAGGGAACAACAGTCCTGCCTTTTTTAGTAGTGTTTCCGGTTTGAAGCTGGTATAACTAAATCTAATAAAAGGACATGTATTGTTGTTGATATCTGATTCATTTAAAAGAAATTTCTTTGTATTAATTTTAGCAGAATATTTAGAGAAATCTTGAATATTGAACGAAGCAGTATTGATATCATAATATCCTGTAGTTGTAACATTTAAACATGTCGAACTAGAACTAGGCCTGTCTTACTCATCTTTTTAACGCAATTAGAGCGAGGTGTTTGAAATCAGTTTCAAGGACCTATTAAGAGGTTAATAAGAAATAAAAGAATAAATGGCAGATTGTATTTCAAACACTTCATAATAATTCGGTGTTTTCCCCCTGTAAGTTATTCCTTTTGACTTATAGGTTTTCCTACTTCCTTATTGTGATCAAAGTTAAGAATACAAGTATCTGAATACATTGAAAGTGATGCATTCGGACATTCGGACATGATCATTACGTGCACAAAAAATTAAGTTGTAAATCTCCAGTGCATTTATATTCGTGAAAGGTAGCCTGCACATCATGACGTTTAGTATGTGTTGTTTGAGAAAAGCGGTTAGTGTAATTGCATATATTTGACCCCTCCGTCATGTTAAAGGAAAAGTTGAAATGACTAAGGAGACAATAAATAAAATTGAGAATGGAAATGGGGGATGTGTGAAAGATACAACAACCCGATCATAAAAAACAACAGCAGAAGGTCACCAACAGGTCTTCAATGTAGCGAGAAACCATGTTAAGAAATTAAATTATATGTTAATTTTCTGATTACTAATCAATGAAATTAAAGTTACGTCGTCGCCACTAATATCTGCCATAAGGATACACACGTGTCAATCGACTGTAAAATAGACCACGTGATACCATACTGAGAATAAGGTATGTTAAACAGTTACTAACAATCGAATGTTGACCAACTTTTGAAGATGGAGTAAAGTACAAGCAACCGTATATAACTAATTTTTAAGTAACATATATTGATTACGTAGAAAAAGAAAGATGACACACAATTTAAGATGACCACTTGAACTCTATTAGAAGTAAGATTGGGTACGTGTGCATTGTTTGCTTTCCTGTTATGCCTGAATTACCAGCCATGCGAATCCTCCATCAGTGAAGATGATGCAATCGGGAATATGACACAATCGAGAATATAATTATATCCACTTATGTTGCATGTGTTTATTCAGATAAAATATCGTTGAAATTTGATTTTAGAGGGAGAGCAATTGTTTTGCATCTTCGTTGAAATTAAAGAAATATATCAAAGTAGAACATCAATCAACATAGGACAAATGGTAATGAAAAAGTTTGTTATAAATTGAAACTCACCTTAATAAAAATGTTGATCTATTGGTGACAGTCTTCTTTCAACAATTTGAATGAGACTATATGTTCGAGCGATTTTTCTCCCCGCAGTCGTGTGTATGCTATTATCGTCCTCGTGTCAACACTATAGCCAATTTAAAAATAAAATAAAAAAAGGAAGATGTTTTATCCCGTTTAAAATAAATTTTCTACAGACACAACCAAAATTGAAAATTCAAGCAAACAACTGTATGTCACCGACCTTTCAAAAAAGTTATGAGTAATTTTCATGTTTTTTCTCGTTCGTTCTTTTCTTTTCTCGTCTTTCTTCGGAACATTGAATCTGACGTCATAGTACAAACTTTCCTTGCTGGTGGACTATTTGAAAAAAATCGCAAATTGGACGTTTGAAACCCACATTTAAATTTCCAAGAATAACAACTATATTCACTTACTTCAGTATCCGGTATTACATGGAGTTTAGAGGCATGTACCCGTATCAAAGTTTACGATACTGTTGCAGCACAATATTAACCTTCAGAAACACTGTTTGTCGGAATGGAAAATTGTTTGAAATAACCTTTCATGCCACTTTTGTAAGGAAAATCTGTTTTGTCATCTGCCCCTCATTAGCAAAACTCTTGAAAATAGAAAAAGAAATGAAAGATGGCACTGGCTAACTTACAGAGTATTTGACCATATCAGACTAGATGTGTGGGTTTTTTTTCGCGTCAATTTTAGAAGTTAGCCGTTACGAACTCATTCACTACTGTTAACAGACGGACATACAAAAGCATGGACGGACTACGTATACCATTATTTTTCCCGACTAAAACGAACGTATAGAAATTATTACATTTAGTTCCTATCAATATTTCTGAATATTAAAGATATAAGGAAATTAGAATTATAGGTTTAATATATGAATGAAAGTTTTTTTTAATTCTAAAACGTTATACATCTATCATAAAACACAATCCCTGTTATTCCTACCTCACGTGTTTTGAATAAACGAGACAGTGAATATAAAATACAAAAAGTTTTTAATTCAAAAAGTAATTATTTACAAATAATTTTCCGTTGAAAACTACAACAGGATAAAATATTATGAATCTAAATTGCTCATTTTCGAAATTAAAACAAAGACAAGGTTGTTGCCGGGATTGAAAATCTGAAATGTGTTTTCAATCTTTCCGGTCATAGTTGTAGCTTAATGAAAGGGAGCAATTTATGTTGGATATTATTCTTTGAGCTATTGTTTTGCCATAGGTTAAATTCAAAACAATAAAGTTTTCAACACAGAAAATTTTGATTTTATATCACATTCGCTGAATATTAATTTTATTAATATGTTTTGTCTTACAGTTAATTTTCTAATGCATGTAAGCTAAAACTTTGGTTGGCTTCCTTGCTTTGTTTGTATGATAAATGTTTATTCATGCTTTGTAATTAAGATTGAAATCTTCATATATAGGTATGTTAACCTGTATTTATGATATTTAAATCAGTTTGACGTTATCAAAATATATAATTATACAAAAAAAAAAAAACAAAAAAAAAAAGCTAGCAAGCTAACCAAAGTGTTAGTTTAAACATATTTATTTATAGTGGAACGGGAAACAAGTTTTGCAACTTATATTAATCCTTTTCAACTTTGTGTCAAAGTGTTGCTCTACACACATTAGGAAATTAGCTGTAAGCTTCGGTCAGATCAGGAGAAAACATTATCATTTCTCCTTAAGATAATTTGAAATGAAACAAATGACAAATGGCAATGAGCCTTTGTCATAATTTTATTTTTACTGTAAGATTTTGTCAAATAAGCAGAATAAATAAATTTTAACTTCATTGCAAGATCGGACATTATTTTACGAGAATAATTCAGACATCAGTTACATGCATACGTTGACAGTATGTCAAAACTTCTAGGAATAATTGTTTATCGGCCTAACTTTCTCAATACTCAATTTTTGAAATTTTAAAAAAAATGACATTACAGTTAGAAGGATCATATCATAAGGAACATGTGTACTAAGTTTTTAAGTTTATAGGACTTCAAGATCATCAAAAACTACCGCGACCAAAAACTTTAACCAAAAATTTTAACCTAAAGCGGGACAGACAGACGAACGAACGGACGGACGGACAGACTAGAAAACATAAACATAACTCTCACCTATCTTCTTAACCTGTACACAATCGGCGACAAATATGGGAGACAAAATCTACGAAAGTAAAAGAATAATAAAAAAATGAAATGCAGATCGGCGCAAGTTTCAGAAATAATCTACGCATGTGAAAGAATAACAAAAAATAAATGCAAATCGGCGCAAATGCAAAAAGTCGAGATCAAAATTTATATTTTATATTTTTATTAGAACGAAGGTTAAATATAGTGTAGTATCATTTGTGTCCATTTATGTTTAATTTCCACTAGATATCAACGCGACGGTTAATTCCTCTTTTCTTGGGAGACGTATTTGTAAGCGTACAGCATGTTGGAATCCCTGAAAAACGCGAAAAAGGACGGTATAATTTGACATTTTTTTCATTGCTAGAAACAACGTCATAGAGCTTATATGTCACTACCAAGTTGCGTTAGTTGATGCGCATAAACAATAGGCTGTTTGGTTTTTAAATAAAGGGTTAAGTAAAATGTGGTAACTACATCACTAATTTACCAGTAAAAAAAGGCAACAGTAGTATATCGCTCTTCAAAACTCGTAAATACA
Source organism: Mytilus galloprovincialis (assembly GCA_037788925.1). NCBI lineage: Eukaryota > Metazoa > Mollusca > Bivalvia > Mytilida > Mytilidae > Mytilus > Mytilus galloprovincialis. The sequence goes on from CM075339.1 coordinate 6,162,390, forward strand.
TGGACAAAAACAAAATCGGGGTTACAAATAAAACTGAGGGAAACGAATTAAATGTAAGAGGAGAACAACAAAACAACATTAAAATGTAACACGTAAAGAAACGGACTAAGCATTAGACAAAATCTGATGAGAATAACAAATTTAACATCAAAACCAAATACATGAATTTGGGTTAGAAAAGTATCGTGACACGTCTTATAGTGATGTGAATTCACACTTAAATATAAGAGAAAACAAACGACACAACGGAAACACAACGTTAAAATGTAACATACACAGAAACGAACTATAATATAACAATGACCATATTCCTGTCTTGGTACAAGGCATTTTTAAAGAAAAACATGGTGGGTTGAACCTGGTTTTGTGGCATACCAAACCTCGTACTTTAATGGCAATGTTAATTATATCATTAAAATGACAACATACTATTACAGCACTACAATACAAATCAATAGGAGAACATATTAGACTGAAAACACATGAATAATAGCTAACAAAAGGCATCCGGTTTAAAATTCAATACGTCAGAAACGCGCCTCGCCCACACAAGACCCACCAGTGACTCCCAGATATAAAAGTTCGAAAGAACATCCTTATTATTTAGAACAATTTATGCTATAGCAAACAGTTAATTTTATCAAATGAATATAAAAGATATACATGATAAAACTGAAATATTAACTCATTACAGAAAACAAAATCCCGGATATTACATAAACTAACATTAAAAATAGCAAATCCGACTTAGTCAAGGCCTTAACGCAAAAAGTGAAAAAAGTGACGTCACATACGAAGTGGTGAAATGCACAAAAATGACGTCACATTTGAATGACTAAATCTATATCTCAAAAATAAGATAGAATTATGATTGCTTTAAGATTATATTTGAACTAAATACTGATATTACATTTAATAACAATGCACTTTGCAATACTAATTAATAGCAAACTAAAGTAGCAATTAACTATATTATGTAGCTATGTGCGGTTTGTTTTGAATCTAACTTCAAACGTAAAACATCGTACAGATAATGATGAACAAAATCAAATCTAATAGATAAAGGCGGTGAATAATTTTCTTTACCATAACACATGAATGTGATAGAAAAGACGTCAACACATTTGACAAAATCCGATGAGAATTACAATTATAACATCAAACTAAATACATGAATTTGGGATACATAAGTACCGTAACACGTCTTATAGAAATGCGAATTCACACTCAGCAAAACAGTCACAATTGGGAATAAGTCACGTTCGGTAATTAAAAGATTAGACGACGTGATGACAAACCACCAATTGTTTTTGTACTCGTAGGAATCAAAATGTCAAAATTCAGTAAAGACCCGTTTAAATTGAATTTAATTGTTAATTATCGATATCTTTATCTTCATGATATTTTTTTCGTTAAACAATCAAGAATATTCTTAATATATCTGCCGAAATTTACCTCAAGAAACTTATTTTGAAAACATCAAATGTTAACAGTAATAACTGTTCTTTCCTTGATTTAGATATTTAAGTTTTGCACGGGAAACTCCACACTAAAATTTACGACAATAGAGACGATTTGTCGTTCCCTATTGTTAATTTTTCTTTTTTTGATGGTGATGACTCTTTAGCAATATCTTATGGTGTTTATCTAGTAATACTCAATCTCTATGCCGGTGTTTGTTGTGACGTTTTTGATTTTAATGAACGTAATCTCAGTATCGACGTCCTTTCATTAAATCGACGTCCAAATATGATGTCAAATCATCAAATCAAAGTCCATTTTTAACTTCTTTAATCGACGTCTGAATGATTACTGGACTTACACTTATACATGTTCATATGTTATTGGATTCAAGATTATGACAACTTAATTTTGAAACATTCATACATACTATCGTTTAGATTTTTTCAACCAGAAATAGGTAACATGCATATCATTATAATTAATATTTATCTTGCTAAAAGGTTAGTCCAATCGATCTACATTATAGTAGATGTCATAACTATTCATAGTAATGAATGTCACGCATGTCCGTGTAAGTCAATGTAAATACACCTTTACTACAATTTCCTTCCATTTCATGATTTTTTAATGTCAGTTTAATATCGATTTATGAGTCTGGTATCTTTCGTCCATCTTTTAGAGGAGCTAAAAATTGGACGTCGATTATTACATCAGCATAAAATTGGTATTCGATTTGAGGATATTTTATTGTTACGTCTGATTTGGACGTCGATTTGAGGAACATACGTCGATTAGAGACCGGGCATCGATCTGAGTCTTACAAATATATAGATATATCATTTGAGTATGAAATACCTAATCAGATTTATAAAAGCTTGGTTATCTTAAAGAACGGCTCATAAAATTTGTGTTCACGCCTTTCTGATTCATGATCAATCCTTTGATATGGTCTCTTGTCTTATTTGAAGTGGGGTTTATCATTTTCCTACACAATGTATCTTACTAATGTAACGTAACAATATCTTGTATATCAACATTTTACATATATTGGAAATGAGATTTTAATGTAATTGTATTTAACATATGTACAAGAAGAAATGTATTTTCTTAAATAGAAAATATATGATTGATACTAATTACCAATAAGATAAAAAGACTAAAGACCAAACAACAGACACAGGTAGCAATACCATAAAATACATTATATTAGCTTGTTACAATATATTAACTTCTAATAACATATTAACTTGTAACAACATATTAACTTCTTATAACATATTAACTTGTTATAACATATTAACTTGTTACAACATATTAACTTGTTACAACATATTAACTTCTGATAACATATTAACCTGTTAAAACATATTAACTTGTTACAACATATTAACTTGTTACAACATATTACCTTGTTACAAGATATTAACTTATTACAACATATTAATTTGCTATAACATATTAACTTGTTACAAGATATTAACTTGTTACAACATATTAACTTGTTACAAATTAACATATTAACACGTTACAACATATTAAATATCATTTCGATATGAATTAAATGTATTAAGCATATTTCAGGAGTCTTAGCTCATATTCACGCATAATTTTTAATCTATGAATAATCACCATTACTCGATAATCCTCGAGACTGCATGCGTTCAATTTATAAAAAATAGAGTACTATTTTATGCTGATAAATATTCTTTCGAGACACCCATATGATTTTCTATTTATAACTGTTTTTTGTTTCCAAAAATATGTAATATAGCATGCAACTGCATTTATTTGTTTGACCAACAATCGTACCGGTAATTTTTTCATCATGCATTCAGTTATAGGCTACTACTGCATATTCATAGGTTTTTATTAATACATCTGAGCATCGATTACGTAACTATATATAATGTAGAGTTGTATTATATATGCGTCACTGGTTTTTCTATCCTGTGGTGTTTGTCATTTGTGGTGTATGTTCGTTGTTGTGTTGGAGTTTGCATGTTGTGTCGACTATAATATTAATTGTGTGTGCGTTTCTCTGTGATGAATGTTATTACGGTTGGATCTTTAAAAAAATCCTGTAGCAAGTCAGGAATACGGCTGTTGTTTTATAATTGGTTGTGTCTATGTTTGTTTGCGTTTGTTTTTTGTTGCACTTCAGCGTTCCTGTTGTTCCTTTTCGCTTACAGTTGATGTGTTTCCCTTGGACAATATAACGAGTTTAATTATTGCGGTTATAAAAAAATCTACATAAAGATGTATGTTTATGTTATCAAAATGCGAGTTCTTATTATTGCGATACTGATTTAGTCGCATAATTTGCATTAATTAAAATCTCGCAATTATTTCTCAATATGCAGTATACATTAAAAATCAAGGTTTTCATCGTAAAGTCGTTTTACTAAAACTGCATATGTAATAAGAAAGACGTCTAAACTGTATGAATTTGTATTGATGAATAAAGTACAAGATCACGTCATAAGTACACGACGTTGGATATACACTAATGTCGCGTTACGTTAGCGTTCTCTTCTTTGCGTGATTTCCAACATTCTCCGGCCCAAGAAAAATGAAAATTTATAACTTGTCATAAAATGATTAAAGTCTCTCTGTTAAAATAATAAAATGAAATTAACTTTAAAGTCCATCATTAAAATTATAACCTTTACAACAGTTTGTCATAGTACGGTGTCACATTTATTTCACGTTCTATTTTCTTGTAAGTTTCTCCCTGTAATCCAATTCCTGATATAATTTCAAATGTTTGAACTGAGATTTTGATTTTTCTATTCCTTGTAAACCATCGTAAAAGCATTTGTTTTTGTTAGTGTCTCTTGTCCACATTAAAGCTGATTGTCGTTTCATTTTCTTTCAAAGGAGCAGTGGTTGTTTGTTTTGTCCTAGACGTGTCCACAATTGTAGAAATATGTTCAATGTTAATATAATTCCTCTTTGTTTTATCATGGGTAGTGTGCATCTCTTCTATGTCTTCTAAATTGGTAGTACTTACGTTTGTTTCGGTAATTGAACCGGTTCTTTTGAGTGTTTCAGGAATCCTAGTTTGAACTTTACTGCTGCCGGTCCCTCGCCCCTTATGATCTCATCCTCGACAATATATCAGTATTATTAAGATCCAACAAGCAGTCCAATTTCAAATGATATATTCTCCGTTACGGTGTGTGCTCTTCTTACGTCTTGCAAATACAACAACTTTGTTTGCAGTTTCAATGTGTTTCTTAAATGGTGCGGCGATTTTAGATACAATCAAAACATCGACTGGTATTTCTTGGCCATATATAGTTTGTATCTTCACTGTTGCTTGGTTTAGCTTTTCAATAGAGTTGATCTTATCATCGTCGCCAAATCTAGATAGCGTAATTGCTTCTCTTCCTGTGGTTTTAAACTCACATTTCTCTGTAAAATGTTTTGTAATAAATGACCTTGTGGCCCCTTCGTCAAAAAGGATCTTTCCATGAATCGTTTGTTCTTTGTAGCTTAGTGGTGCTATTGCGGTCTTTAATAAAACATTTGGGCGATCACAATTTAAAGATAAATTTATAAAACAGAGGTCTAAGATTCCTCCGCGTTATGTTTTTTGTACTGTACATATACTACTTGTACTTGAGTTTCTGTATTACGGTCGTTATTATATAGGCTTGTGTGGTGACGTCTTTCACATTTCATGCAGTTTGTTTTAGATTTGCAATCTTTTACGCGGTGTCATCCTTAGCAATTAAAGCACAATCTATATTCTTTTACAATCTGCATGCGGTCGTTGTGGTCTGTAAATTTGGTACATTCAGACAAAAAGTGGGATTCCTTGCAATATGCACAGCAGACTTGATAAGATTTCTGTGGTGAATTAGTCTTCGGCCAGTTGTTGCGAGATTTTGTGTTTTTGTAGAAGGTAGCTATAGCAATAGGACTTTCAAATGTTTTTGTACTTCTACCAGACTTTAAAATTGCCAGATCCTTAAAAATAGATCTCCTAAGATCACCAAGAAACTATTCTCACGTGTCAATTTTTTTGTATTTCATTAGGCATTTCGTTGAGAATGACTGGTACTAATAACGAGCCGTACGAGTCTTGAGCTTGTCCAAGAGACTCTAGTCAACATATGTATGTTTCTCTCCTGTCATAGTACTTTCTAAGTTGTGCAAGCGTATTCTTTGGTTCGGGTATGTCTAGTAGTGCTTGCATGTACGTTTGAATGATCTTATGCTTTTGTCCGAATGTTTCATGTATGAGTTCAATAGCTTTGTTGTAGTTTGTGTGCGTAAGAGCAAATCCGGCAATAGTGTATGACGCTTCTTCTTCTAGTAAAGAATTTAGGTAGTTGAACTTTTGAACGTCGGTTAGTGTGTTGTTGTTGTGAATTGCGGAATTAAAAGAATCCCAAAAGGATTGCCATTCAAGTACGTTTCCATCAAATGTAGGTAATTCAATTTCGGTAGTTTGTGAAAGTTGCTGCTATTGACGCTTGAATTTGAACGTAAGCACGTGAAATTGAGGCCAGTTTTGTGAGTCACCTCTTAAGCTATATGCGGTGCCAACATTTTGAACGGGTTGCAGTGTCTCATTGTCCGGCGAAAAACTTCTAGCGGCTGCATATAAATTAGATGTTTGAATGTGAATAAATTTGTGAATTTGGGTATTTTCGTCTCTAAGTTAAATTTATTATCATCTGTGTCAGTATATCCTCCTCCCGCACACTTTCTAAAATGTTCTTATCTAAATCTTTAAGAATATTTTGCCTTTCCTTCAACGTATCAATAATAGTTTCCAACTCGTCCTTTTCCGGTTTTCCTTCTGTTTCACTTCTGTTCTCAAATCTTCTTAAATTCTTAGAAACTACGCTTCTGTGTCCCGTTCGAATAGATTTAAACTTTGTAGTCATCGTCATCTGGTCACGGTACTAATATCGTAAAGTGGTTTTACTAAAACTGTATATCAAATAAAAAAAAAAACGTCAAACTGTATGAATTTGTATTGATGACTAAAGCACAACATAACGTCATAAGTACACGACGTTGGATATACAATAATGTCGCGTTACGTTAACGTTCATAAATCCTTAAAGACATATAGTGGTTAAACGTGTAAAAAAATGATGCCAGATGCATAAAGTGAAAAAACACTATGCAAAACATCAAAAGTTACAAAACCAGCCACTTTGTCTTCAAATATTGATTAGTTGTGTCTTTCACAAACTAGTGTGACAGTTGAAACTGAGACGATATCAACTACCTTATTTAGCTCTTTCAATTAAAAGCCATTGTCTGACTCTCAAACTCAAAACCTCATTAATGATATCATTCGTAAAATGGCAGCTGATGATCATGATGATGGTATGGATGATTTATTGAAATTCCTTGAAGTTCCAAGATGTATACTAAAACAGTCAAACTCTGTTAATGCTGCTAGTATTAACCAGAAAGCTATGCTAGTTCCAGTATTCAATAACTGATCAAATTTTACAGTCCATTACAATTTTATTCAGAAGAATTAATGAAAAACAAAGTGTATCAGAAATTTATTCCTGGTTCAATTGTTTCGTCTACAAAAAACAATAGTTAAATATTTCAATTGAATTTGAATTGTTGGCACATTATTTATGAAATAACTTTTAAGTTTCATAATATTTTTTATGTTGGAATAAATAATCATCACATATTTCGCTTACTATGGCCAACACAAATATTACATTGTACATCTTAACAGAATTTGAAAATATTTAGAAAAGACTAATGTTGGTGAACAAGTCAAAGAAGCAATTAATATACTACCATCAAGATAACATCTAAAAAAAATACGGATTCTCATGCTCTGAAGATATTTGCGAATTCATAATATAACGATTGTAGCCTTTGTATGAGGTTGATACAGGATACATGTATATCGACATAAAGAAGTATATTGACTTTGGACTTCGTCCTCAGTCAATATACTTCTTTCATGTCGAATTATCCTTGCAGCTAAGTTTATGCTTAATCTTACAATATAGTTTGTCAGTGTTGAGTAGTTTTGTAGTTTTGACAACATTGCGAATGAGAATGGTTAATTTTGTACGTTTCGGAGTTTTTGCGTTCATTTTCGCTGAACTAGTATAAATTATTGTTGTTTGTAAGCCAGCTGATGCCTATCTATGAATGCATACTTTCTCAATAAATTGAAGACCCATTGTTGACATAAGAATGTTTTATGCAATTTGGTCGGATGTTGTCTCTTTGACACATTACCGTTTTCAATCTCTGTTACACCATGTACACGGTTAGTCCATATCGTTCAAGTTGAAAAAATAAAAAATGAAAAAAACAATATGGTTTTAAGACCTATTGACCAGTATCAAAACATAAAACGAAGTCGCTAAACACAAACAAAAATCACATTGAACCAAAATAGTCCGAAGCTGAATTGTAGGAAGCAATCCGAATACTAACTGATCGTTGAAAAAGCAATCCACCAAACTCTACAATATGATCATACCAAACTCTTTTGATGTTTCAGATAATTGGATTTGTTTTATATAATTTTATTTCATGGTGCAAATTATGATAGCATGAATAAATATAAGAGGAAATAGAATGATTTCCAATGAGACAACTTACACAAGAAACCAAACAACAAAGACAATATCAAATAAAGGTCATATTACGGCCTTTAGCAAAAAGTAAATCCCGTACTACATAGGCAGCGTTCATGTCCCCCAAAACCCGTCTCTATTTTAGTGACAAAAGATGAATATTAATGTCATATATAATGAATTAAACTTTGATGAGATGATTACAGTTGTTAATTTTTCTCATCCACAATATCATGAATATATGTGTAAATGTTGGCAATATAAATTATCGATACATTTTGTGCTTTCATATGGGCACTTATCGCGGTTTTATTTGTACTTTGATCTTGTAATGTGTATGTTCTTTTTGTAAGGCGATGTTCCTGTTCATTTCTGATGGTGTGTTTATTTTCAGGGTCTTTTACTTTGTCTGGTGTGATAAGTTTAAATCAAACATGTGAATAAGCATTTCTCAAAAAGATATTTTCATGTTTAAATTTTACAGAAGTAGAACCGAAATTGTTTCAAAAGTAAAAACTATTTAATGACAGATAAGATGTTACATCTTAAAAAAGATATGCGTTTAGGAAATTCATTTAACGATGATAAAACGTATGTGTTATGGTTATTCTTGTTATTACATGCTGTGTCATGTATGTATAATCCATATCGCTTACGTCATAATGATAACATAAACAGAATACAACTTTATTTAATCATTTATTGGAAGAGAATCACAATTTATATTTTCCTGATCATCATGACAGATCTTAATATTTTACCAATCCCACTCCAATACATCTTTCCAAAAGGTCTGTTAAGGTCTGCACTAGAACAACTATAATACCACCAAGGTCCTTGATAAAAAGAGGCACAATGTAAGCCCGATGTGTCATTGTCCTGATCTTTAGCACTAAACTTATCTCCATTATGATATCTCAACATATCCCCTGAAAGTAAATGAAACAATTGTGATTAAAATACAAAAAGCTTGATAACACAAAACACAAGGAGTGTGTAGTATGTAACTTTTGATCCCAAGTAATAATTTCGATGATATATAGAGACGACATGGACAGTGTGTAATGCAGTTAAAAACTATACGTCGACAAAATACGTTTATGAAATGGCTGCCACTGAATACTGTTCATTGTAAGACTGGGCATATTTTAAAATGTCAGAACAATGGTTGACCTGATAAGTAGCCACGTATCTGAAGAAAAAATCACCATCTATTTCTGTTGTTAGTTAACTTTTGTTTATTTGATTTGTAACAAAAAGCTAACCGCTAAGCAAAAAAACAAAACCAAACGACAAACAATCACGCGATTAATGAGAACGTTGCATGTCTTCGAACAAATCACAGATCTCTTTAAGCTACATGCCATATACACATTATTGGAAAGTTTTCTCGTTGGCAATTATAGACATGTAGACGAAACGCGCGTCTGGCGTATTAAATTATAATCCTGGTACATTTCATAACTATACCACTGATGTGACATCTTCTTATATCTAATTTTACATAAACTTGATAAACCGTTAGCACCCTATAATTCTGTAGGGGATTAATTCTATCGGTTTACTTGTTGATAGAAGATATTGAATTTAATGTTATGTTTGGACAAAGATACATCGTATGGATCAACCAATTCGGATGGTGTTCATAAAATTTACGGAGTGTCATTTTTAATCTGTCCACCTCATAACTTTGTTGGAGCAGTTTCTGCGTTATGATTTACAACAAATACAACAGATCAACATACATACAGTAATATTAGCAATACATTTGAATATATATATTTATTTATAACAATAAACATTGTTGTATATTTATTTGTTATATTAACATGAATAGAAGAGAAACAAAAAATACGGAAGAAACTATATTTAGAGTTAAATGTTTATGTATCACTGTGTGGCCCTTGAGAATTGTAAAGAATTTTATAAAAAAGAAAGAGGTAATAATATCCGGTAAGATTTGCAGTACATACTAAATTTTGCTATCAGATACAATAATATTTTATGTTAGTTTTGACAATAAGTATCTGTAAAAAAACAAATGACAAATTGAATTATAAAAATAAATCTTTAAAGGCATTCCACGTTGTATCAAATTGCTTTTGTCTCTTATTTTTGACTGCAATTTTTTTCTAACTTGTACATTCTAGCTTTTTTTTAATGGCACTGATCAGTGAAAGATCTTTTGAAAAAGCATCTACTGTTATATATATATTGTTTCATGTATAGAAATATCATATTATATGGGTCACCGTTTCGAGCTTTTGATATATCCCCTAAAATGAAATTCAACTTATTCAATGGTAGGCTTACCCCACCAGATAAGAACCAATATTGATAAACAATATCTTTTTTTAAAAGTTTGGATAATCTCACAATTCCACAGAATATGTTTAATAATTTCATCTTTTAATTTACAAAAAGTACATAGCGGATTATCGTTAAGTTTGATTTTACATAACAATTTATGTGTGGCAAGAATTCTATGGTTGATTATGTATTGAAGTCACTGTAGTTTAGTATTGACAGGTCAAAGTAGTTTGAAAATGTCTTTCCAAATGAGATCTTCATCTAATATTTAACTCTACTGCAAATGTCCTGTTGGAGTCACATTGTTACTAATGAGTATTTTGTACATAACTTTTTCTATTTTTAAAAAAGACTTGTAAGCACAACATAACTTATATGTTTTTTTTTAATAATTTCCTGTTTTTTAATACCTTAAATAACACTCATGTATTCCAAAAAAATATTGCGTTGATATCATAACATTGCTGTATGAAATAAAACATCCATTTTCATCTATTACTTCATTAAGATATTGTAAACTATGATTAAACCAATGTTGATAAAAAGAACAGGTTGATCATGTTGATTACCAATTCTGATCATTTTGTTAAATCAAATAGGACTTGATAAACAATATTTGTAGTCCCTATTTCTTTCTTTATCAGTAATCATTTCCAATGCTCTGAATACATCTTTCCAAAAACTGTTTTTAATATATAAACTAACTTGTTTGATATAGTGAATTCCATAATTAAAAAGTACATGTAATATTAATATTAATATTGTTGAAAAGTTGTCGCATTGGTAACTATACCACTGATTGAACTTTTTATTCCTCTATTTTTGATACATGATATACTTTAAATAGAGTTCATTTAACCTTTAAATTATGTAGCGGATTACTCTTATCGGGTTGCTGGTTGATAGAGGATATGGGAATTAATGTTATATAAAATATTGACGTTAATACTTGTTTACCTGCGTTTCCTGAATAATTACCGACTGTTAACTTGTACTTTGAAGCAGCGTCTCCAATACTGAAAATTCTGTAAACAGCATATTTCTTGTTATTACTTGTATCAACCAAATCTATCCTGAGTTCGTTTTTTCCACTGGCTGTCAGGGTATGCACGTAATTGTTTCCTACATTTACCAAGAAAGACAGTGTTCATTAATAGGAAAAATACACAGACGATACCAATAGGACATTCAGAACTTTTTGTCAACGAAACATGACAACCAAAGACAAAACAAAAACAAACGATCAAATGACCAGGTCCAGTAAACACAGAAGATGTGGCGTTGGAAACTGTTTCTCTCATTATTTTATACGCTATTCAGAACACCGTAATCCTTCTTTACACTAGTAAATGTGCCACGCATGATAATCGTGCGAAAATCATGCGTAAATCATGCGTATTTTTCGCATGGAAAACGCCCAAATCGAGCTACATCCGATAATCGTGCGTAAACTTTACGCATGATTTTCGCATGATTCCCGCACGAAAATTATGCGTATAGAGCTACGTGCGTATTACATGGAATAAGTTTACGCATGAGAATCATGCGTTAATCAAAACACATGATTATCGTGCGTAGTCATGATAAAACTATGTAGTGAATTATTTGTTTTTAATGTCTGGATTTGATAAGTTCTTCTTTTTTTAATGTGTTGACAACTTTTGGTATTTTCTATTTTCATTTTTATACAAATATAAAGTGAAATTTTTTGGAAAAAATATATACTTGTTTGATTTTTATGTCACAGTTGTATTGCTGGAACTTTGCGATGAAACAGTCAATATACTTCATTTTAAAGCAATATAATTGTTATCTGCATTTCCTTATAAGTCACCTAGTGTGCAACTAAAATATGTTTCTAAGGCAATATACACATACAAGGATTTTGGTAAAGAAATCTCAGTCACAATAAATTGTTGCTAAAAAAGGTGAATATTGATGATAACTCTGATTTAAAATCCATTTAAACATTCTACATTCTATATGTATATTCAAGAGTACAGCAACATTATCCCAAGTATTTAAGTGCTTGCCTCTGGTTCGTATCATATTTTGTTTTCACATATTAACTTGTTAAAAAATTTTCTCTTCTTCTTACATGTCTTATATTTGGGTCTTTTTTTTTTATAGCTCACTATACCTGGTTTTTTATTCATTGTTGGAGGACATATGATGACCTGTAATTACTTACTATATATACATCATTTGAACAACTCTTATGGATATTTTTCTCATTGGCAATTCAACCAAATTTCTTTACTATTATATGATCTTTGGATCATATTGTCCTCAACAGTGATTAAATATAGAAATATTCAACAGTGTAAAATATAGTTTTCTTTTTACAGTTTTGAATGTCTCCATTTTCTTCAAACTTTCTTAGTACAAACACCAAAATATAAATTTCAATCTTCTAACTTTATTTCCAAGTATTTTTATTCACAATTTTATTTCTTCAGTTTTCAAAGTACAACATGTACATGAATGTCTTCTTCGTGAATCAAAATATTGGGTTTTCCAATGTTTGTGAAGTTTTTCCATGTTTGTGAGGTAGTCTTCTATGTCCTTTATTGGTTATTCTTCACCATGTTCACTGTGAATAGTAACTGAAATAAAATATTCATAAATAATATAAATTTGACTTAATAAGTGAATTAAATAATTCGATAATTAAAAGTGTAATTCACTTAAGAGGTCTCAAACAGCTTATAATGTATACGCATATAAAAAAAAAAAGATGTGGTATGATTGCCAACTGTCTTTATCTACAAGAGACCAAAATGACATGGACATTAACAACTATAGGTCACCGTACGGCCTTTAACAATGAGCAAAGCCCATACTGCATAGTTAGTTATAAAAGGCCCCGAAATGACAATGTACAACAATGATTGCCAATGAGACAACTGTCTATATCTACAAGAGACCAAAATGACACGGATATTAACAACTATACATGCTATTGGTCACTGTACGGCCTTCAACAATGAGTAAAGCCCATACCAAATATTTGGCTATATAAGGGCCCCGATATGGCAATGTAAAACAACCCTTCCCCTAACCTGGGACAGTGGTATAACAGTACAACATGAGAACGAACTATAAAAAATCAGTTGAAAAAGGCTCTACTCATCAGATGGACAGAATGTTAAAAAAACTGCCGTAATGTCTATGTTTATTGTATATAGGAGAGGCAAACTCTTAGTTAGAGAATGGAAACTAAAAAAATCACCATTTTTTCCATTTGTAAAGGGGCATAACTCTATACAATAAAAATGATGTCACCAAAATCCAAAAGTGATCTTTGATCTGATGTTATACATTTGTACTATAACTAATATAAAGCATTGTGTTTAAGATTCATAACATTTGGTTGAGGCAAACCTTAAGTAAATAAACTCATCATAGATACCAAGGACTAAATTTTGTATGTATGCCAGACGCGCGTTTCTTCTACAAAAGACTCATCAGTGACGCTTGAATCCAAAAAAGTTAAAAAGGCCTAATAAAGTACAAAGTTGAAGAGCATTAAGGACCAAAATTCCTAAAAGTTTTTCTAAATCTAGCTAAGGTAATCTATGCCTGAGGTAGAAAAGCCTAAGTATTTCAAAAATTCTAAATTTTGTGAACAGTTAATTTATAAATATAACCATATCAATGGTAATTCATGTCAGCACAAAAAAGTGCTGACTACTGGTCTGGTGATACCCTCGGGGAAAGCTCAGCAGATTAAGAAATGAAAAATTTAGGAATTTTTAAGGGGCATTTCTCTAGAACGGTAAAAGGGATGCCACTTTAATTCAAACTTGATCTGCATTTTGTGGTAATAGGCATTGTATACAAGTTTTACATCATTTGATTAAGGCAAACAATAGAACTAGAGAATGGAAACCAATTTTGCAATGTAAGTATGTAAGGATATAGAGACAGACAAAAATTAAATGCCCCTCTGCTTCAGCAAGGGCATAAAAAGGAGATGCACAATGGGATTATGTGGAAAGTTTCAATAAATTATGAATTACGGGTTTAAGCAGAAAGAAACAAATACATATAATATTTGTGTTCTAGTGGTCAGATAAAACAAAGTACATGTCATCCAATTTTATAAAAATCCATGTATGTTTGACAAAGTTATTGATGTCCAAAAAACTTTAAACAGATCTAGACTAAACCTAAATGTTGACCATACCACAGACAGAATCTAAAATCGCTATCTCTCGCTTTTGCCAAAAAAAAAATCTCAACAAAAAGCAATACATATATATATATATTCATTAACGCTGTTATGGTTTAACATCCTTCTGATAAGTTCAATATTTTGGCATTATAAGTCATACTTTCCTAAACTGCTTCAAGTGACAAATGTTTTTACACTAAATTCCTCGAAGGAGATATTTCAGTTTGAGAAAACAAAATTTTTGCACATTTTATTTAAAAAAATAAAATGTTGATTTTAATTACTTATTCTAATGTCCAGTGGCAAATATTTTATGGAGCAATATCAGGCGAACAGGGGAAGAATGCCTTGAAGCATACTTAAAATCGGATTGACGTAAAAAGAAGCAACAGTTTACATATTCGATTATCAGTGTGTATCATCGGTACACCAAACATGCCAAATATAGCTGGTATTTAGGTATTTCGAAGTGTGAAAGGCTTTATATCTTACATGCATTTAACTATGCACCGTACACAAGGATTTATGTGGTCAACTATACACCGTACACATCCCTCCTTTCGGAATAAAATATCGAAAAAATAGCATATATATGTATGAAAGATTTCAATGCAAACTAGATACCATTGAGATGAGAGCCATCTCTGTGGGCCCCGCTGTCAATAACATGGGGTAAATAAGTTGATCAAATTTGTTAGCGATGGACAGACCAACAGACAGACAGACCTTTGACCTAGGAAGTTGTACATACATCATGACACAGACTCTGGTGTTGGTTAAAATGGAGGTCAAGTATAATATTTGAAATCATAACGGTTCTCAAGATATAGAGCGGACACGATCTTCACCACAGGACACAGGGTTGTCAACTGAAACCAAAGTTTTTTTGACCTTGACCTTTGACCTAGGAAGTTGTACATACATCATGACACGTCCTCTGGTGGTGGTTAAAATAGATGTCAAGTATAAACTTTGAAATCATAACGGTTATCTAGATATGGAGCGGAGACGATCTTCACCACAGGACCCAGGGTTGTCAACTGAAACCAAAGTTTTTGACCTTGCCCTTTGACCTAGGAGTTGTACATACATCATGACACACCCTCTGGTGTTGGTTAATAAACATATTAAGTATAAAATCATAACGGTTATCTAGATATGGAGCGGACACGATCTTCACCACAGGACACGGGGTTGTCAACTGAAATCCAAAGTTTTTTTGACCTTGACCTTTGACCTAGGAAGTTGTACATACAATATGACACACCCTCTGGTGTTGGTTAAAATGGATGTCTAGTATAAACTTTGAAATCATAACGGTTCTCAAGATATAGAGCGGACACGATCTTCACCACAGGACACAGGGTTGTCAACTGAAACCAAAGTTTTTTTACCTTGACCTTTGACCTAGGAAGTTGTACATACATCATGATACGCCCTCTGGTGGTGGTTAATATACATGTAAAGTATAAAGTATGAAATCATAATGGTTCTCTAGATATGGAGCGGACACAAAGTTAAAAAAGTGTTACGGACGGACAGACTGATCACTATAGGGCGACCCACCTAAAGGCGGGGCCCTAACTATTGAAACAGTGACAAACAGCTATACATATTACGCACACACAGTGGCCTTCTATCAGAAAAAGAGTTGCAATGAATATAGAATCATATTTGATGAGACAAGCGCAAACTTCTTTGACAAGTATTTGCACATTTTTTTAGTAAGCATTCTTGTTT
Organism: Mytilus galloprovincialis; assembly: GCA_037788925.1. NCBI lineage: Eukaryota > Metazoa > Mollusca > Bivalvia > Mytilida > Mytilidae > Mytilus > Mytilus galloprovincialis. The sequence goes on from CM075339.1 coordinate 6,178,665, forward strand.
TTGGAAAAAAATGAAACTGATCTTATCATCAACCTACAACCAAATAATTCCTTAAAACAACCATTATGTTTAGATTGAAGTACACATTTATATTAAGTAAACAAAACAGATATTTTCATTCCATGTCAGAAGAAAAATCGATCACTACAGCTTGGTTAGTAGCTATATCCGCTGTACCAATGAAACACTGTGATTTATATAAAACATTACAATAAAACTAAAAAGTTTTAAATAGATTATATCATATTAAAATGTATTATCAAAATTAACTGCAATTCTAAAGATGAACTTACTTTGATATCAGTTCTTTTTGTAGTACATTCACACCTACATGCACATGTTCATCAGTGATTTTAATACTGTCATGACTGTACTTTCCTTTCATTTGGCAATAAGCTTAAATTATAAAAATTGTAAATCTTAAGAATTTAATCAAGTAATCCAGACAAAAACTACATGTACATTTGTAGTATGAGCTAATGCTAACTAATTTATATCTTTACTATATACTTTGCATTGTTAGTGAATTTAAACAATACCTAAACAAACAACAGAAAAAATATTAACAGTTTAGCTAATAAAATATATGTACAGTATTAACTTGTTGTTTAAAAGGATCTTTTCTGCTGTCTACAGTTAAAAAATAATTTCAGGCATTAACAACTGATGTTTATTGGGTTTTGTTTTGCTGTTTTAAGTTAAAGTCATAAGAAACCTCAAATTAAAAAAAAATATGCATATGTTTTTTTATAACTAAATGGATAGTTTTCATTATACAACTTATGTACATATACTTTTTTTCTGAGGAAAATTCTTTAATTTGTCCACATTTAGAAAAAGTTTACTTATTCTTAATTGCTTGCTTCCAGGAAGCAATTCGCCGACATATTTTCCGTATTTATAGTGACCCGAGTGTAACCCTCCTCGTAAAAATCCGGTGATCGCAATACGCATGGATCTGTCATTGAAATAAACAAATATCTGATTATACATGTTAAACACGTGCTCAATACCCATGCTTTTTGTGATTTGTTTACTATAAGGTGACAATCAGTAAAACTCGGCTTCAAAATACGGCATTTAATGAGCAGCCATATTTGTTAAATCATAACAAACAGAGAGAAAAAAAAAATCTTTGAAACTACATGTACAGAGTGTGACAAGAAAAAAATATTCAAACAAAGTTTTCATTTCATTACATACCTCTCATCACAAAATTATTCCTTGACTGCTGCTCCTCATATGCACATAAATCAATATGACGATCTATGACTATACTATCTATTTAATCTAGAAAGCAATGCCTAAAATGAATTCTGTTCTGTTGCTATAGCCATGTTAGCTTCTCCTACTTCTTGAAGGACTTGTATTTTCATTGAAAGTGCTAAAAGAAATAATGTTTAATAAAATGAAGTAAAAATATCTCCTGCCAAAATTGCCTTAAAATATTTTGATATGGCAAACTGGCTTATTATGACTTTTTAAACAAGACCACCAAAGTTGCCTTGAAAAAGTTTTACCATTTTGATCTTTTAAATAAAACCACCAAACTTGCCATGAAAAAGTTTGACTATACAAAAACATTCATTGGAATGTTCTTATCAATAAAATAAAATCAATATGACCCTTGAATGAAGAGCTGAACAAAAGTGGTTATATTTTAGCTCTAAATCCGACATGATATATAATGCCAATCTTTGGGCAAAACTGTAAACAAACTTATTTTCGCGACTTTTGTGAGTAGAAAAATAACACGAATATAAATCGTCGCGAAAATGTAAAGCTTGGATCTTTCATTATTGCCCGCGTCACACTGTCCCGATTTTTACGCCGATGGCAAGACGATTATGGAAATTTTCAAAATCGGGACTGATCTTATCCAGATCGGGCTATTCGTAGTGCCATCTTTAACCATCGTAGAACCATCGGCTACTTTTTCTAGCCTTCGGGGACAACTTCGGGAAGGGTTCTAAATTTTTTAACATGTTAAAAAATCCCCGAAGGTGTGTCCGATGTTGAGGGTTCGTATTGAGTTCGTATCACCATCCTCACCATCGTAATGTCACCGGGAATGCATCTTTGAACATCGTATTGCATTCGTGTTTCCATCGTTTCCATCGGGCAGTTTTGACATTACGATGTCTACACGAATGAATAACGAAGCTACCCGAAGGTCTTACGATGGCAACACGACTTCGTGAAGACCTCGTAATCCGGTCGTGTTGCCATCGAATAAAAGTACGAAGGCGACAAGATGGAACTACGACGGCAATAAATCCAGCTAAATGTAAGTTAATTTTCGCGCTAAAATACATTTAAAGTGCCATGCGCGATATGCACTGGTCAGTCTAATACGACAGTTAAGAAAGACGTTCACAAAACATGTAGCTCATATCATATGATGCTATGAGAACAAGAAAGTCGACAGCGGCGTTGTTTCTATTAATTCAAACGGAACAAGAAGAGCAGCTGTTACAGGCTCAGGATTTACAAGTAAAATATTATTTTTTGTCAATTTTTCATATCAAGTAACATAATGAAAATCATAAATGCGCCTCGTACACCAACACTGCAGGTACACGTATATAGGGAAACCAACTTTTTCTTCATTATTCTGATTTTTTATGTATGTTTACTCCATAACCATTATGTTTCTATATGTCATATTTTGCCGCATTTGTTGCTTTCCCCACATCCTCCCTTTTGTCTATATTATTATGATATTCTCCTGGAAAGAGCTCTTTTTGAATAAAAGGGATCAACGAACCCATTACCTTACCTTTAAGATAGATCAGTAAACATGGGCATAATTATGGGTGATTATTCAGACTAGTGCACACATTTTACAGTTCAATCAAGGCAATGCCGAGCGTGGCATCCCCTCGTATGTAACATATTGGGGACAAATATGGACACTATATTTGTATATGACACATACAGAAAATGGTAAATTGAATATGCATATTTATATATTCAATATTGATCAAACAATTTAAAACGCTTGATGCCGTAAATGCATTGTAAGCTGTATATATACACGACGTCTTTTAGACATCGTATGGCCATCGCGCCATCATCGTAATCCATCGTGTAGCCTTCGTAATCCATCGTGTAGCCTTCGTGATCCATCGTGTAGGCTTCGGCTGAGATATGAAGCTTAAATACCCGTCTTCGGTTAACCTTCGTATGTCCATCTTTTGCTATCGTATATAATTTCGGCACCATCGTACAGACTTCGTTATTCATCGTACTTGCTTCGGTCACTTTTTGGTATTTTAACGAGATCGGGACCAACTTCGTACGAACTTACAATTTTCGCATTCGGGTGTCCATCGTATATAAAAATCGGGACAGTGTGACGCGGGCATTATTAAACTACATCAGGTAAATTACAAAATTGCGAAATTAAATTGGCGTGTAGTGGACAAGAAAGGCTGAAACGCGAAATAAAGTATCCGTGAAAATTAGTTGGTTTACAGTAAGTCATTTTAATAATCATCATACATGCATGATCATGTACTTTGAAATTTGAAGTTATTCATAATTACACCAAAAGTCTTGTTATTGCTTTGAACTAGCTGTTGGTACATGTAACTCCGGGAGTACTCTCAGATATGTACTTAAGTCTTTTTTGTTAAGGGGATGTGTAATATGTCTTTCTGCTTTGTTTAGATTGATGAGTTAGGCCTTGTTCACAATAATATCCCCAGATAGATGGGATTGGCATCACAAAACTACTAGTCTAGCCCCATCACATTCTGTACATGAGTATCAGCCTGTAATTCAGTGGTTTGGTTTGTTGCTGTATATCATATTTTGTTTTTTTGTTCTTTTTTTGTACATAAATTATTCTAGTTAGTTTTCTTGTTTGAAATGTTTTACAAATTTATCATTTTCATTTGGGGTCTTTTATAGCTGACTATTAGATATGGGCTTTGCTCATTGTTGAAGGATGTAAGGTGACCTATAGCTGTTAACTTCTATTTAATCTCTGGTGAAGAGTTGTCTTTTCTCATTAGTGTAAACAATATTGTATTTTTGAAAATAATGTAAACATTACATTATCATGTGAATCTTGACAGTTTTATTAGGATTGGAAAACAAGTGAATTTTCATTTGTACAAATTTCTCTCTTTTCTCATTGGCAATCATACCACCTTTTCTTATTTATATATTTACATTTATACGTACTATTAAATAGACCTTTCATCTCCTCCAGGGGTCCACTTCCCATGTACAACACATATAGCCTGACAGCATGATTTTGAGTTGCTATAAAAAAAAATTGAGATATTTTGGCATTACGTTAATATATTTAAACCTCTGCCTGCTTTAAATTTCCTTTCAACGCTACACAAAAAAATAGAAAAATGGCTGCTGCTGCTGCATTTTTTTTTGTGTTCATTCATTAGAACAGTATATTCCTTTTCAGACTGCTGTATCTTTTTTATTATAAGAGATACAGAAAAAGTTATTGCATGAAAAATGCTCAGGAGAGTATGCACTGTAATGTTAGGCAGTTATTTCAGTAAAATTTTTATCAGGTTACCTGCATTTTCAGGTAATTAACAGGTAAAAGGTGTAATTTGTTACATTTGTGTTGAATTTTGAATAAAAACTACTTTTCGTCTTCATCTATTTTGTTTTTTTATCTGCCATATAATAAAGAAGACACCAATTGCTCGATTCCGTAGCGTATTGCACCATACACAACGTATTATGTAATCATGGCACAAATCAGTGGCTCCGTCCAATATTTTCAGTCAACCTCCGTTTTCCCCCCTTTTTCTACGTCTCGTAATGATCGATCAAATCATATTTCCCACACGAATTGAATGTAATAAACACATTGAGATAACAAGAAACCTTTTAACTAATCCTCGTCATCAGTTTCGCCATATAAATGCTGAAATATTTCCATATTTACAGCTTCGTTTCCGATTTCCGCCATTTGCATTTGTCAAAATATTTGTTTTTATTTTCCTTCAATTTTCCTTCTACTGCATGATTTTACAATAAAAATTGCCGGGATTTCAAGCGCAAATGAGACCTTGCATATCCTGGATTCATACAAGGAAAAATTAGAGAGGACCCGAATGAAAACCGAATGGTTTAAGAGTCCTTATGAAAAATCCGTTGTCATCGCGGCATATGCCGCGAATAGCAGTGGCGGACGGCGTATGTCATCGCGGCATATGCCGTGTATAGCGTTGAAAGGGTATGAATGTTTAAACATACATGTAGGGTGCAATCAACAGTTTTTTTCTATGACGTCATATTTTGAGGGACCATGTATAAGTGACCCTTAGTGGTGGACTGATTAATAAAGATACCTGTATAAAACTAGATATCACTGGAATCAGAATGTTCTCTAGTTTATAATGGAATAAAACAAAAGTGTACTTTTAATAGTATAAAAAAGTTTTATCCAGAGAAACTGGGGAAAACATTGCCTAATTTAAGCTTAAAAAACCTGAAATCAGGTCATGTGCACACCCCTGAAGACATGATACCTGCACATTTTTCATTATCAAAGTTGTATGAATTTCATAGATTTTTACCTGGTCTTTCAAAAAATTCATGCTTCAGGGTACGTTCGCCTGCTCCGAAAAGAGCTACGTACAGTGGCTGCAAATAAGTTTTGAATTTTCACTGCCAAAAAAAACAGACTGTTTACAGTGTTGTCTCCCCTCAAAACATGAATATTTAATCCAATTTTTTAAATTATTTTAATCATCTAACCTGTTTTAATTGAAGTTAATTAACATATCTTTACAACCAAATACAAAAAACATGATACTTTTTCACCAATTATGTTGATAAAAAGGGACTTCCCTCCATGTCTATTTTTAGTTGGGGAATAACCCCTAGTTTTTTATACGAAACTGTTTATATAGCACCCGTAGCATTTATTCAAAGATGCCCAACATTGCCCAAGGTTGACAAATAGCAAAAAAGAATTCAAATGTGTTTTTTTACAAAGTTTAAAACATAATTTATTTTTTTTATCAATTTGTTCTAGTCTTCTAAATATTATGTTTATTGGACCTCATTGACCTAAATCAAAGGCATAACAGGGTCTTATTGCAATAATCATGATAATCAAATTAATTGCTTGCTGCAAGGACGTATAACTAACATAATATACGTCCTTGCTTGCTGTTCCTACATTTTTGTCATTACCTTTTGTTATACATGTTATATATTTCATTTTGGCCTAAAAATTAGCCCCAAAATATAGTATTTTTGTCTTGGACAATTTTTTAAAATCTTATTTGTTATAACCTTTGAACCAGTCGACTCAAGATTGAAAAAATTATGGCGCCAATGAATTAATTTATTTTGTGCTCTTTCACAATAATATATTTTTTTCTGTACTTCATATTTTGGCTGACCTTTATAACATTGTTACCCATTTAACAGGGTTTAACAGCATGAACAGTGTTCTTTTGACTTTTCTGTAATATTCATCTGGATTTTACTCATTTTCACAAGTGGGGATTTGGCAGGAGTATATTTGACAGGATTAAACACTTTTCATGTAGTGGGGGGATTTTTTTTTAAACTGTTAAAAGTGGGGCGAGTTGGTGAAAAGGTGGGGAGATTTGTCGGCAGGTCGAGTTGTCTTGCTTCCGTTCTTGGACCGATTAAAGGGTTTACATGCATTACAGAGGTTTGTTACACTTTGCCGTGTTTACTATGCAACCCCAATTTTTCGGGGTTCGTATGGATGGATAGCGCATGCAGAACCCGGCAAATTGTAACAAACAGAAACCCCTGTGCATGCATAACCATGATAACATTTGACATGTTGTACGCCGGTATAAAGTCAAAAGACTGTAAACTATAGCACTAGCATCTGCTTTTATCCATATAAACATGTGTAAGATAATATTTACCTTTCGTTGCGCTTTCCAAGTACATAAATCCGTCAATGTTCCGGTTGGTTTGACTTTCATCATGTTCATTTCAATTTTTTGTTCGCCCGTTTCTTCCAGTTAATCGACAATTAATAATACATTTATACTAAATTTTTGATCTCTCAGTTTGAATAAATACAGTGTCTTGTATAATCTTTCTGGCTGTCTCTGTCTAATCTTTTTAAAATACAGTAAAAAAAATCAAATCAGCAGACGCACGAGCGTCCATGGATTTTGCGTCATAGTATAAAAAAAATGGCAACGGTGAAAAGTTTCCGGGTTTTCGTGTTCAACGTGCAAAGCCGTTTACGTAAATTTTTCTAGTTTGGTTTACGGATGGATATATGAGCATTAATGATTATGAGTCTGGAATCAATAATGGGGATATACATTGTATACAGAATAATAACCAAAAAAAGTGAAGAAGAAAGAACAAAAAGAATTGATATTAAATAAGCAATATTTATATAATATCATATAGCCTGACTGATTATCATTTATTTCTTTTAAGTCATTCACTTATTTTGCATTTTTTTCCATGATTCAGAATCAAATTACTCTGCTGAGGGGTTGGCATTCTTCTGTAACTCCTTTTGTGATGTGGGATGGAATTTGGGAAAATTGACAAACGAGAAATTAATCCAATCAGAGAATTTAGAAATCTCAGTCAGAGTGTAAATAAATAAAATACAACACATAGGAATACTCTTGGTTTGTTAGTGTTCCTGCGGAAGATCTCTCCAGCTTCCTCCATTAATAAAAACTTACCACCTTCGAGAAATAGTCAATACTGCTGACAGTGGCGCAAAAATGAACAATCAATAAGTCTTAGATGCAGATATAAACATTTCATCAAGTGAATTATACATTTTACTACTAGTAATCTGAATTAAAAAATGTATTATATTATTAGGAAATATACTTTAAGTTTGCTACTGTCTCTGTGACTTAGAATTGCACACTCTACAAAGCTCTACACAAATTATAGCCAGTGCTAGCCTACCGGCCTACATTATCAGCATAGTCGATCCTTGAAATGGCTAAATTTTGGACTCGATCTATTGGTCAAAGGCTAAACAATATTTTTTTCTTTTATAATAATCAACTCATGGATTTATTAAGTATGCATATACTTTTAACACTATCTCTTAAATTCCATGAAAAGCTCGCCAAACCGTATGTTCACATGTTAGTATAATAGTCCCGGCTTCATTTGCAATTTTACTAAAAGCTACTGAAGCTAGGTTGCCACATGTTGACGGCAGAAAGTTCCGAACTGTTAACCATGTATAGTACTTAAGTTCACCCATGTATTTTGGAGATTCGTGTTCCACAAAGAAGGCAATGGATTATATATGGAACCACTAAAGCATGACTAGAGCGGAAAATCTTTAGCAGTCAGTGCCCTCCCCCTTTTAAAGTTATCAAAATTTCTGAATCCGTCACTGGCGCAATCGTTAGTTTCTTTGTAATGGCCCGTAATGTAAAGTTATTGGTGTTTTACTGCATGAACATTTTATATTTTTAATAGGCTTTCTCGCGTTTTATTGGATTTATGGTAATAAGTTACCAGATTAATTTGTATCCTTTGATTTCACGGTTAACAAGAGACAAACAGCTAAAGACCCTGTATTGTTATTTTTTATTTTATCTTTTCTTACCCAATTTTATTTTCACCTGTAGGCTGGAGAAATGTATCAAAATTTCTTACCAAGTCTGTTTTTCAGGCGCGGATCCAGAGGGGGGGTTCCGGGGGTTGGAACCCCCCTTTTTTTTGGCCGATCAATGAATTTGAATGGGAGCATATAGCTGGAACCCCCCTTTACTCTGGGTTGGTAACCCCCCCCTTTTAAAATGGCTGGATCCGCCCCTGTTTTGGTATACATCGCAATTTTAAAATGTGTTCACATTTGATCTTAACTAACGACTTAATTCTTTGCAATACTTTAATCAAAATCCGTTCCGTGAATGTTTTCCTGCACACTGGTATTTATGAATGATATTTTTTGTTTCCTTTATATATGCATAGAATAGAGAATTGAAGAGTTATGAACTTTGACTCGGAAAACCACAAGCACGGGTAACTTTTGAAGCCACCCGCAGGACATGCAGGACATGCAGGAGGTGGTCACAAATAGAAGTTTATACATGTAAGAGTACCCCCCCCCCCCAATGCTTGCTTAAAACACAAATAGAATAGAAGCAGGTAGTTATTTCCTTTGCTTTTTATATTCCACTCTAAAGAAGAAGAAATATATGATTAATTTATAATGGTACATTATTCTGTCATTGTATATGAGGGCCCTCATGGGGTTTTTGATTATGACGCAACGTTAGATATTGCTACTACCACGAAAAATAGCGCTAAGTAAATATTTGATAAGGAAATTTTCTTAGAAATGCTGAAATAGATATTTCAAATTATATATGAAAATAAAGATTGCGTCTTAAATTTTCACATTATGATAGAGAAAGAATAAAAACATAATATTCATAGGCTTCGGAAGACACAGATTATCAGCAAAAACGTTTACTTAGCGTTGTCCCATGTAACAAACTCGAAACATAAAACTCGAACAATTCGCGAAATGTTCACGCAACTCTTCGAAATTTTGCATGGATGTTGTATGACGTGATATATTTCAGTATTGGTTTACATGGCCGTCTCCATATAAAATTTGAATAGATATTTTGAAAAGAACGTGAATAAATGACTGTCCCAGGGGAAATTTAGTTTGGAAACTTGAAACATTTCAGTTAAAAAAATAAAATTTTGACATATTATTTATAAAATTGTAAGCACGATCGTTTTGTACTAAGTGTAAGCTCTAAAAATTCAAATTAATAAATAAATTGAGCTACATATTCAATTCAAAACAATAGGTTTGCAATGTCTTGCGGAAATGTCCGAGTTCAATTTTCATGCCTTCACAAAACTTTTACGGCCAAAAAACAGAGATTTGATTTTGTGAAGATTATATTTTGGCTTTGATTACTATACCAATAAAAAGTACTTTAAAAGTTGAAGATGTTACATCGAATTGTATTAAGATTACAGGGATATCTATAAAAAAATAAGGATTAATGAAAATGTCTTGCAAGGTTGTCCGTTAACATTATTTGACGTCGCCACAAGCGTAATATGGGACGACCTGAACTGCATTCGCGGGATCCTTCCTCCACTTAATGTATTAAAATGTCCTACTTTCAACAAAACGAAATGATGTACATATTACAAAAATACACATCTATAAGACGATAAAAAAATTTAAGAAAACTTCAGTGTCATAACTATAAGCCATTTAATTGTCTCTTGTCCCACTGCTTAAATAAAATCATACTCGGGTTGTTTATATAATGCAGCAATATTCCCCAAAAAACACATAGTTACTAGGAGTAAAATTGAATATCCTATGTAAATTATAAAATCATATTGGATTGGAATCTCTCGGCATTTCTACTTGTGTGTTATACTTTGCATTTACCCAACAAGGAAAGCAGGAAAAACTTGATAGTGCGCATTTGTAATTTAACGTTATTTTTCTGTTACACTAAATGGTAGCAATATCTGACGTTGCGTCTATGTGATTACTTGGCCGTTTTTTTAATGATTATTTGATTATTAAGCCAAATATTTCATGATTATTTGATTACCTAGGACTGTATTTTTAGTTTATGATTATTTGATTACTAAAGATAAGCAAATATTTAATGATTATGTGATTATATTGGCAAAAACATTGTGATTATGTGATTACTAGGACCCCCCATGAGGGGCCTCGTATATGGACTATAAGGGACGAAGTAACACCATGTAAAGTGATTTTTGTTTGTCGTGATTTAAACATGATAAAAGTGTTTCTTTCCCCTAAATCTTAAGAGCCTCATTGAACAGGATAAAAACTCAGACCTCAAAGATCCTCAAACAATCTGAAACTTTTCAAGTACTTTCTATATGCTCATGTACATTTTTTTGTTAGCATAGTTTTGTACTTGAACAGATAATCAGAATGATCAGCTATCGAGTATGGTCTCGTTTGTTTGAACAACCAATGATCAGGTAATTTGTAATTCAGCCTTATGTCAGTGATTTAGAATAAGAAAATCCTAGATAATATATGCAAATGGGTAGTTTAATTTGATTATAGTCATAACTGTATGAAGCACCTTTTAAAGACTAAAAAAAATACATCTATATGTAACTGCCATTTGGTCAAAGATTGGGGAGGGGGGAGTGGGGGGGGGGGTAGTTGGCACACATGTACATATGAAAAAAAGTGATGTAAGGTATTGTACTAAACTTTTGAGAAAGTTATATATACTCGATAACAATATTAACACAACACAACACATCTAGATATTCCAAGTTCTATATCATTAGTTTAAACTTTTTTTTCCAAAGTATTGAAGAACAAAAGATCTGTCATTAATATGTTAACACCAAATTCTTCAAATAAAGAAACACATTGACAGATATGCCATCCACCATTACTTTAGTTGTTTGTTGGGAAGACACTAGGCACTTTTTGTTACTCAGGGACACGCATTAACCATGTTAACTTCTGATTTAAAAGAAAGATTTTTTTCAATTACATACAATGTACAGGAAAAACTTATTCTTTAAATCAACATTGTTTTAATGCAAAATAATTTGACCATGTTGACCCCTTTTCTAGATTTTTTTCTTAAGATATGTTTTTGGTAGATCATGTTGATGTTTCAACCATATTTTAAATTAAATAAATGGATGACTACATGAAGAAATTAAAAAAAATCAGCGTTAAGAAAATGAAGAAACTCACGGTCTTTTCATCATATAAAATAATGTGAAACTGTTGTCAAGAGAGGCTGTCCATTTTATTTTGTATATTACCATACCCTTTTCATTAAATTGCTCTATATATATTAAATTATTTTAATATTTCATATTTTTAATTAAATTAGATTAATCATGTGGTCTTTGCTGGAAAGAAATGACTCCATTTGTACTCAAATATATATGCCAATATTTAAAGTTAAAAGCTTTAAGCAGAGATTTACAATATGCATGTACATCTGCCATGATCTGGCATGCAGAATATTAAAAGCAAGTAAAGAATTGACTTTATATGTGCAATATCTATCATGATTTATATACAACACATGAGATTTACAACTATTACATAAATCAGATGAGTTGAGCATGATACACAAATAACTTTCTCATGTACTTAGCTTTCATGCGTAAATCATGCGTTTACAATATATGTGATACACACATGTATTTATTACGTGCGAAAACCGCATGTGAAGATCATGCGTTTAACGCATGTATTTATTACATGCGAAAACCGCATGTGAAGATCATGCGTTTAACGCATACTTCAGATACCGCATGATTTTCACACGATTCACACATGATTTACGCACGTAATAGCCCTTATGCGTAAATCATGCGTTTAAAAAATCATGCGATACACGCATGTTTAAAACATGCGAAAACCGCATGTGAAGATCATGCGATTTACGCATACTTTATATTTCGCATGATTCACGCATGATCCACGCATGACTTTCGCATGTAATGGCCTTCATGCGTATATCATGCGTGGCACTTTTGCCTGTGTACCGTAAGTAAAAAAAGCATAAAATTATGAAGCTGGTATCTTGATCTTGTTACTGATAATGAATAGTTGATATGATAGTTTACCATAAAAGATGTTTTTTTTCAAATAAGAAATCATATAATATTTTAGTTGAAAAACTACTATTTTGAAAACATGCAATACTACATTTTTTCCCCTGCGAAATATGTATTTTTTTTTACAATCACGTATTAGAAAGAGAACTATTGTAAGAAGGCCAAACTATGAAAATTTAAATGTACATACCAAACCAGAATTCTCCATTTATGTTACCAAACCCATTTTCACATTCCAACCAGTTCTGATTAAAGTCAACTGATCTATCAAATCTTTTCTGAATAACCTAAATAGTATGAATAAATATGAACTGTGAAATATTATATAATAATAGGTATACATCAATCATTTTCACTTATTGTGTTAACACATGCATACATGTTTGTTTTAAATTGTTACGTTGAAACACATTTGCATAGATAAGGTAATCACTATTGGTATACTAAGCATTATAGTTCTTTAAAATGCGAACCGCAAAAAGGATTTCATAATATGTCAGTGTTTACTACGTTTCTACTGTATGTCTTGAAAGATTAGAAAAAAAACCACTCATAGAAGGGGAATGTTTATAATAAAGGACGACAAGCTCATTGTTAAAGGAAGGATTATAATGCGGTTCAACTAGTAAAAACGTCGACTTACGATTTTTCACAAACTGTTCAATATGATTTGTAGCTTGAAAGCTTAAAAGCTTCAATCACAATCGCGGTAGTTATCAAAATATGCAATAAAATATATGCGGAAGTGATTTTGAATAAATTTCTAAAATATCTGGAGAAATTGATTATTTGTGATTATAAACTAAAAAAGTAGTCGACATGCTGAGTTTCCTGGCACAAATTGTGAGAATATACATGTCTCAATTTTTTTAAACTGACATTGTAAGCATAAAAATCGTGTTAATTACAATACTAAACTAGAAACAAAGTTTGACGTACTGTCCATCCTCCGCCGTCTGTAGACATATCACAATAAGCCTGGACAGACTTTTCGCCGTTGGGATATATTGTGTACACACCACTTTCCAGCGCCTGATTGCTGTTCTTTTGTATATCTGTGCAGTGTCTATTCTTTCTCTCTTGATTGGATTCTGTATCTTAAAAAATAAACCACACGACGGCATCACGATTGGTAATTTGTTAAAACAAAATGTAGTATTTTTGTAATAAAAATAAATATGAATAAAAAACAAACGCTTTTAAAATTGTAACACGATGATGACTGCTGAACCCATATTTTGACTATTTTATTAATGGAGTATGTTTAGTTAACGCATCATTTTAAATATACGGCATTGGATGATACTCTCATCAAAGTGAGAGGGTTAGCGCTATAAAACCAGGTTTATTCCACCATTTTCTACATTTGAAAATGTCTGTACCAAGTCAGGAATATGGCAGTTCTTGTACAGTCGATTTGATGTGTTTTGTTATCAGTTAATTTATAATTATGAACATATCAACGACTCAAGTCAACACAGAAGTGCTGACTAATGGGTTGGTGATACCCACGGGGAGATAAATCTCCACCAGCAGTGGCATCGACCCAGTGGTTGTAAATAAACTTATCATAGATACCAGGATTGAAATTTTATATTTACGAAAGAAGCGCGTTTCGTCTAAAAAAGACTCATCAGTGATGCTCGATCAAAAATATTAAAAAGGCCAAATAAATTATGAATTTGAAGAGCATTGATGACCAAAAATTCCTAAAGTGTTGCCAAATACAGCTACGGTAATCTATTCCTGAGGTAGAAAGTCCTTAGTATTTCAAAAATTCTAAGTTTTGTTATCAGTTAATTTATAATTATGAACATATCAATGAATACTCAAGTCAACACAGAAGTGCTGACTACTGGGTTGGTGATACCCTCGGGGAAATAGATTTCCATCAGCGAAAGACAAATATGCCATAATATGTCACTTTTCAGATGATTCTTTTTTTTGTTGATCAAAAATGAAAGTTGCCGCATCCGTGTTGACTATAAACCTTTATATATGTTATGAATTATTATCAAATACAACTTACATTTAAACATAAAGAAAAACGCATATGCGGCCCCTTCGACTTTAGACGGAAACCGTCTTAACATTAACCAAAATGCAAAGATTTCAGTAATCGGAATGACTTAATGATGCTAGTTCCTGGTATATGTGCATTGTATTGACAAAAACAGCCGATCTTCATGTAGCAGAAGTAAAAAAAATGTATTCTTCTTTTTAATAAATAGCTAAAAATTTACATTTTAACAATTTTGTAAAACTGATATATTTTGGGACCAAAAAGGGTTTCTACTGGACCTACTCCTTTTGAAAGAATATTAAGAGAACTCTTTGTTATTTAACGAAGCGGTATTGGTAGTATAATATCCTGTAGTTTCCAATATGTAGATCTAGAACTAGTTCTGTCTTACTCATCTTTTACGCATTTGGGCGAGATGTCGATGATTTTATCGAAACTAATTTCAAGGGCCTATTAAGGAGTTAAGAAGAAATAAGAGAATAAATGGAAGATTGTGTATCACACTTCATACTAATTCGGTGTTTTTCCCTTGTAATTTATCTTTTGACTACTTTTCTACTTCCTTATTGTGATGAAAGTAAACTGATATTATCAAGATGCTTGATTTCTTGATTGACAACATATTTGTTACGTTCGGAGGACGTGTTTTTCAACAGACTGTCGGCATTCCAATGGGAACAAACTGTGCCCCTCTACTCGCCGACTTGTTTCTTTATTATTATGAGGCTGACTTCATGCAGGAACTTCTTAGGAAGAAAGATAAGAAGTTAGCAATATCCTTTAACTCTACTTTCCGCTATATAGATGATGTTCTTTCACTAAACAATTCAAAATTTGGTGACTATGTGGAACGCATCTATCCAATCGAACTAGAGATAAAGGATACTACAGATACAGTTAAGTCGGCTTCATATCTTGACTTACATCTAGAAATTGACAATGAGGGTCGGTTGAAAACAAAACTTTACGACAAAAGAGATGATTTCAGCTTTCCAATTGTGAACTTTCCATTTCTAAGTAGCAACATTCCAGCAGCACCTGCATACGGGGTATATATCTCCCAATTGATACGATATTCCCGTGCTTGCATTTCCTATCATGATTTTCTTGATAGAGGTTTGCTGCTCACAAGGAAGCTATTAAACCAAGAGTTCCAAATGGTGAAGTTGAAATCATCCCTTCTTAAATTTTACGGACGCCATCACGAGTTGGTTGACCGTTATGGAATAACCGTTTCACAAATGATATCGGATATGTTCCTTACGTCGAAACTACAATCCCCTTCCCTTTCATGAATATGACCTACCGAATTAGACTATTTACCGGATTTGTAATCACTTAAGCAACACGACGGGTGCCACATGTGGAGCAGGATCTGCTTACCCTTCCGGAGCACCTGAGATCACCCCTAGTTTTTGGTGGGGTTCGTGTTGTTTATTCTTTAGTTTTCTATGTTGTGTCGTGTGTACTATTGTTTTTCTGTTTGTCTCTTTTTTTATTTTTAGCCATGGCGTTGTCAGTTTGTTTTAGATTTATGAGTTTGACTGTCCCTTTGGTATCTTTCGTCCCTCTTTTAAGAATACAAGTTTCTGCATCAATCGAAAGTAAAGCATTTGGATATGATCCTTGCGTGCACAGAAAAATTATATGTAGATCTCCAGTGCATTTACGTTTTTATATTTGTTAAAAGTAGCATGCATGAATGTAAAACATAACATTGAATGACTAGAACATAAAGTTCTAACTGCTAACACATGTCGCTATTGAGTTAAGACATTACGAATGAGTATATAATTACATCTTCTCATGTTTATATATATAAAACAAACCTTTGAAAGTTAGTTATCGAGAGAGATCATCTTTTTAGCATCCTTGTTGAAATTAAAGAAAATAACAAAGTAATATTTTCAGGATTGATTGACAGTTACCTTACCATTATAAAGTTAAGCATAATTTATTCTATCAAAGTTGAAAAACAATCAAAATATGACAAACGTTAATGAAAAAGTTGGTTGAAAAAATGAAACTCATCTACATGTATATAAAAATATTCGTTAATTTGGTGACAATAATTTAAAAGAAAAAAATGAATGAGAATATATGATCGATAGATTATTTTCCCGCAGTCGTTTGTGTGCTATTATTGTCCACCTGTCACAGTTATAGCTGATATTTGAAAAAAAAAAAAAAAAAAAAAAAAAATTGAAATAAGTACAACCGAACTTCAAAACCAAATATTTATATTTATGAAAGAATTTAGTAGAGGTTTTAAGTAAGTTGTGGGTACTAAATCCCTGACTGATTAATTTACTAGAAATACATAGATTACGTTCATTCAAATCAAAATCGTCACAACAGACACAGGCATAGCAATTGAGTAAGATGTTGCCAAAGAATCATCACCATAAAAAAGAGAAAAATAACAATAGGGAACGATAAATGATCCCGTTTGTCGTAAATATTAAAGTGAAGTTTCCCGAGTAGAACTTAAATATCTTAACCAAGGACATCACCGTTATTATCGTCTTATTTGGATTTATTTAAAGTAAGCTTCTTTGGATAAATTTTAGCAGTTTATTTTAAAATATTATTGATTATTTAACAAAAAAATATCATCAAGATAACGGTAAGTGTTGTTGAATGTATCAATCAAACTGGTCGTTGTTGTGGTTGGGCATACATTTAAACTATGATTCATAGCAGTATAAAAACAATAAATGAATGATTATCTAGAGTTCCCCTTTGTATTATGCTTGCTTACAAATTTATCACGAAGCATACCTGGTTTGTCAATACAGTCTGTAATGTTGTCCTCGGACCTTTGTAACTCTTCTAACTTGTCGACATCATTCCTCAGATGGTCTATAGTTTCATTAAGATGATTAATCTCCGCGTTAGTATCAGTCAGTGCTCGTTGCTGTTCGTTAGTGTTTTCATGTAACACGTTGATATCACATGACAATTGACGCCTTTCGTTTTCAATTTTATTTGTCAGAAACTGATTTTCACTTTTAAGTGAAAAAATTTCGTTTTCGTTTTTAATAACTCTTTTCAGTAGCTCATGCATATTGTCTTTCAACACATTAATGTCCGATTGGATGCTCCTCTTCTCCTTTTTGACCGCATTCACAGCACTTTGTGTACTAGGACCAAACACATCACCGTTGCAGATACATAACAGAAAAGATAATATCACTACTACCATGAACTCCATTTCAAAAACTTCTTCTTGTAAAAATGTATTCAAGATTTCAAGAACACGTAGACAACTCAACTGTTTGGGTCAAAATGAACCAACGATAGTGTAATGACTTAAGGGGAGGGACAATATTATATTACAATTAATGCATTGTATTATATTTTTTCCTCATATAAATATTTCGGAAGCTGAACTTACACAATGCTGTTTGTAAGAAATTTCCTTTGTTTGAAGGGCGTCCTTGAAAATCTTACACTGAGAACACTTTAAAGTATTAATAAAGTTATGTTGGTGTTATTTACAAAATAGCTTGAATTGGTTTGTTTCAAAAAGTAGCTTTTTTAAAGTAAATTATACATTTATGTTAACCGTGGTTACACTAAATTTACTTAGCAGTTTGTAAAATGCTATAATTTTCAACAATCTACTATTTTATTTGATTACTTGTGAACTTCATGTATAATGATTGACGGACATTAACATTTACCCTTCTGAAGCATCGGTGATTTACTCCTGTTTTTCGTTGATTTTAAGATATGCTCAGTTTATTTCTTTTTCAACATAGTATTTTTCATTAAGTATTGTTTGTCTTGTTGACGTTTTTCTTTATTTTTTGTATAATTGCATTTGTCAGTTCTTTCGACTTAGAGTTTAATAATCGATTTGATATCTCTCGCCTCTGTTTCAAAATGGAAAACAAAAAATGGAATAATTAAAAACCAATTGTTCAAAGAACAATTGAAGGTCTTTCAACCAATAAGGATCTATTTTGATATGAAAATATTAAGATTCAGTTGAAAATGTCAGTTGCTATGGCTTTATGATATGAAAATATGAATTTGGAGCAAAGGTCAAAATCTAGAACGTCCAATTAACCTATGACCTTGACCCCAATTTCAAGGTCATAAACCAAGGATCCCAAATCAAAAGACCCTAGTTCAGTAGTATGTATGGTTCATGAGTAATATCACTTTACGCATAATTCTAAATATAAGAGGGGCAAAAACTCCCGTATATTGTCTACGCACCCTTCCAATCAAAAATTTTAAGTTACGACATGTCGCAACTAACAATTTAGTAAAAATAATTTGTCTATATCTTATAAGGTTAATGAAAATAAGTGAAAATAAGCCAAAATCAAAATTTAGAATTTGACCTTGACCTTTGACCTTGACCTAATTTTCATTTTTTTGGACCAAGGATCTTAAATCAAAAGACCCTAGGTCTCTATCACTTATAGTTTACCAGTTAGAAATGCATATCACTGATATCATATATAAAAGGGGGGATAACTCTCATATGGAGTCTCCGGATAGCTTCGGTTGAAATG
This sequence comes from Mytilus galloprovincialis, assembly GCA_037788925.1. Taxonomy (NCBI): domain Eukaryota; kingdom Metazoa; phylum Mollusca; class Bivalvia; order Mytilida; family Mytilidae; genus Mytilus; species Mytilus galloprovincialis. The sequence continues at coordinate 6,197,817 of CM075339.1, forward strand.
AAACAGAACATCCTAAGGATATAACGAGCAATTTGGATAAATAAATTTGTCGGTTTCTTATTCGGTCGCGAAGGAGTAGTGGCCACAAGAAAAACAGTGTTCGGGGAGATAACTCTTACAAGGTAAAGTTTTTTGTTACGCGGTGTCAGTTTCAGAAGCGTATTAACTGTTCGATATCATTTACCTTATATCTAAGCGATATCTTGTGAAACAAAAAAACAGCGAAGGAAAAAAAAGTTGGCGGAAGAAAAAAAAAAAAAATAATAATAATAATTAAAAACCAATTGTTCATAGAACAATTGAAGGTCTTTCAACCAATAAGGATCTATTTAGATATGAAAATATTAGAATTCAGTTGAAAATGTCAGTTCCTATGGCTTAATGATGTATAAATATGAATTTTAAGCAAAGGTCAAAATCAAGAACGTCCAATTAACCTATGACCTTGACCTCAATTTCAAGGTCATAGACTAAACATCTCAAATAAAAAGACACTAGTTCCTTAATATGTATGGTTCATGAGTAAAATCACTTTACGCATAATTCTTAATATAAGAGGGGCGAAAACTCCCTTTTATTGTTTACGCACCCTTGCAACCAAATTTTATAAGTTACGACATGTCGCAACTAACAATTTAGTAAAAAAAAATTGTCTATATCTTATAAGGTAAATGAAAAAAGGTGAAAATAAGCCAAAATCAAAATTTAGAATTTGACCTTGACCTTTGACCTTGACCTAATTTTCATTTTTTTGGACCAAGGATCTTAAATCAAAAGACCCTAGGTCTCTATCACTTATAGTTTACCAGTTAGAAATGCATATCACTGATATCATATATAAAAGGGGGGATAACTCTCATATGGAGTCTCCGGATAGCTTCGGTTGAAATGAAACAGAACATCCTAAGGATATAACGAGCAATTTGGAAAAATAAATTTGTCGGTTTCTTATACGGTTGCGAAGGAGTAGTGGCCACAAGAAAAACAGTGTTCGGGGAGATAACTCTTACAAGGTACAGTTTTTTGTTACGCGGTGTCAGTTTCAGAAGCGTATTAACTGTTCGATATCATTTACCTTATATCTAAGTGATATCTTGTGAAACAAAAAAACAGCGAAGGAAAAAAAAGTTGGCGGAAGAAAAAAAAAAAAAATAATAATTAAAAACCAATTGTTCAAAGAACAATTGAAGGTCTTTCAACCAATAAGGATGTATTTTGATATGAAAATATAAAGAATCAGTTGAAAATGTCAGTTCCTATGGCTTTATGATGTATAAAAATGAATTTCGACCAAAGGTCAAAATCTAGAACGTCCAATTTACCTATGACCTTGACCTCAATTTCAAGGTCATAAACATAGGATCCCAAATCAAAAGACCCTAGGTCTGTATTATGTATGGTTCATGAGTAATATCACTTTACGCATAATTCTAAATATAAGAGGGCCGAAAACTCCCATTTATTGTTTACGCACCCTTGTAACCAAAATTTATAAGTAACGACATGTCGCAACTAACAATTTCGTAAAAATAATTTGTCGAAATCTTATTAAGTAATTGAAAATAAGTGAAAATAAGCAAAAATCAAAATTTAAAATTTGACCTTGACCTTTGACCTTGACCTAATTTTCATTTTTTTGGACCAAGGATCTAAAATCAAAAGACCCTAGGTCTCTATCACTTATGGTTTACCAGTTAGAAATGCATATCACTTATATCATATATAAAAGGGGGGATAACTCTCATATGGAGTCTCCGGATAGCTTCGGTCAAAATGAAACAGAACATCCTGAGGATATAACGAGCAATTTGGAAAAATAAATTTGTCGGTTTCTTATACGGTTGCGAAGCCTTAGTGGCCACAAGAAAAACAGTGTTCGGGGAGATAACTCTTACAAGGTAAAGGTTTTTGTTACGCGGTGTCAGTTTCAGAAGCGCATTAACTGTTCGATATAATATACCAAATATCTAAGCGACATCTTGTGAAACAAAAAAACAGCGAAGGAAAAAAAAGTTGGCGGAAGAAAAAAAATAAAAATAATAATAATAATAATAATAATAATAATAATCAGAACGAATACAATAGGTCTTTCAACAGAAAGGTTGAAAGACCTAATAATAATCAGAACAAACCCTATAGGTCTTTCACCTGAAAGGTTGAAAGACCTAATAATCAGAACGAATTCAATAGGTCTTTCAACAGAAAGGTTGAAAGACCTAATAATAATAATAATAATAATTAAAAACCAATTGTTCAGAGAACAATTGAAGGTATTTCAACCAATAAGGATCTATTTAGATATGAAAATATTAAAATTCAGTTGAAAATGTCATTTCCTATGGCTTAATGATGTATAACTATGAATTTTAAGCAAAGGTCAAAATCTAGAACGTCCAATTAACCTATGACCTTGACCTCAATTTCAAGGTCATAGACTAAACATCTCAAATAAAAAGACACTAGTTCCTTAATATGTATGGTTCATGAGTAAAATCACTTTACGCATAATTCTTAATATAAGAGGGGCGAAAACTCCCTTTTATTGTTTACGCACCCTTGCAACCAAAATTTATAAGTTACGACATGTCACAACTAACAATTTAGTAAAAAAAAATTGTCGATATCTTATAAGGTTAATGAAAAAAGGTGAAAATAAGCCAAAATCAAAATTTAGAATTTGACCTTGACCTTTGACCTTGACCTAATTTTACTTTTTTTGGACCAAGGATCTTAAATCAAAAGACCCTAGGTCTCTATCACTTATAGTTTACCAGTTAGAAATGCATATCACTGATATCATATATAAAAGGGGGGATAACTCTCATATGGAGTCTCCGGATAGCTTCGGTTGAAATGAAACAGAACATCCTAAGGATATAACGAGCAATTTGGAAAAATAAATTTGTCGGTTTCTTATACGGTTGCGAAGGAGTAGTGGCCACAAGAAAAACAGTGTTCGGGGAGATAACTCTTACAAGGTACAGTTTTTTGTTACGCGGTGTCAGTTTCAGAAGCGTATTAACTGTTCCATATCATTTACCTTATATCTAAGCGATATCTTGTGAAACAAAAAAACAGCGAAGGAAAAAAAAGTTTGCGGAAGAAAAAAAAAAAAAAAAATAATAATAATAATCAGAACAAACCCTATAGGACTTTCAACTGAAAGGTTGAAAGACCTAATTATAATATATGAAAAGGCTAATTGATTTGCAGCTCAATGACATATAAATCCTTGACGTAAGGATTTGCCAGTGACACATATGTTACGTTTATCAAAAAAAAAAATAATCCTCACTAGACATGAGCAACCTGGATATAGTGAACTAGTTGGTAAGGTTGGGCTAAAGGAACGTCGATGTAAAACAAATTCAAAGGGAACAACAGTCCTGCCTTTTCTAGTAGTGTTTCCGGTTTGAAGCTGGTATAACTAAATCTAATAAAAGGACAAGTATTGTTGTTGATATCTGATTTATTTAAAAGAAATTTCTTTGTATTAATTTTATCAGAATATTTAGAGAAATCTTGAATATTGAACGAAGCAGTATTGATATCATAATATCCTGTAGTTGTAACATTTAAACATGTCGAACTAGAACTAGGCCTGTCTTACTCATCTTTTTAACGCAATTAGAGCGAGGTGTTTGAAATCAGTTTCAAGGACCTATTAAGAGGTTAATAAGAAACAAAAGAATAAATGGCAGATTGTATTTCAAACACTTCATAATAATTCGGTGTTTTCCCCCTGTAAGTTATTCCTTTTGACTTATAGGTTTTCCTACTTCCTTATTGTGATCAAAGTAAAGAATACAAGTATCTGAATACATTGAAAGTGATGCATTCGGACATTCGGACATGATCATAACGTGCACAAAAAATTAAGTTGTAAATCTCCAGTGCATTTATATTCGTGAAAGGTAGCATGCACATCATGACGTTTAGTATGTGTTGTTTGAGAAAAGCGGTTAGTGTAATTGCATATATTTGACCCCTCCGTCATGTTAAAGGAAAAGTTGAAATGACTAAGGAGACAATAAATAAAATTGAGAATGGAAATGGGGGATGTGTGAAAGATACAACAACCCGATCATAAAAAAAACAACAGCAAAAGGTCACCAACAGGTCTTCAATGTAGCGAGAAACCTTGTTAAGAAATTAAATTATATGTCAATTTTCTGATTACTTATCAATAAAATTAAAGTTACGTCGTCGCCACTAATATCTGCCATAAGGATACACACGTGTCAATCGACTGTAAAATAGACCACGTGATACCATACTGAGAATAAGGTATGTTAAACAGTTACTAACAATCGAATGTTGACCAACTTTTGAAGATGGAGTAAAGTACAAGCAACCGTAAATAACTAATTTTTAAGTAACATATATTGATTACGTAGAAAAAGAAAGATGACACACAATTTAAGATGACCACTTGAACTCTATTAGAAGTAAGATTGGGTACGTGTCCATTGTTAGCTTTCCTGTTATGCCTGAATTACCAGCCATGCGAATCCTCCATCAGTGAAGATGATGAAATTGGGAATATGACACAATAATATCATTACATTAACTTATGTTTTGTTTATTCAGATAAAATATCGTTGAAATTTAATTTTTAGAGGGAGAGCAATTGTTTTGCATCTTCATTGAAATTAAAGAAATCTATCAAAGTAGAACATCAATCAACATAGGACAAATGTTAATGAAAAAGTTTGTTATAATTTTAAACTCCCCTTCATAAAAAAATGTTGATCTATTGGTGACAGTCTTCTTTCAACAATTGGAATGAGACTATATGTTCGAGCGATTTTTCTCCCCGCAGTCGTGTGTATGCTATTATCGTCCTCGTGTCAACACTATAGCCAATTTAAAAATAAATTAAAAAAAAGGAAGATGTTTTATCCCGTTTAAAATAAATTTTCTACAGACACAACCAAAATTGAAAATTCAAGCAAAAACAACTGTATGTCACCGACCTTTCAAAAAAGTTATGAGTAATTTTCATGTTTTTTCTCGTTCGTTTTGAAGAAAAGAGTTGTCTTTCTTCGGAACATTGAACCTGACGTCATAGTACAAACTTTCCTTGCTGGTGGACTATTTGAAAAAAATCGCAAATTGGACGTTTGAAACCCACATTTAAATTTCCAAGAATAACAACTATATTCACTTACTTCATTATCCGGTATTATATGGAGTTTAGATGCATGTACCCGTATCAAAGTTTACGATACTGTTGCCGCACAATATTAACCTTCAGAAACACTGTTTGTTGGAATGGAAAATTGTTTGAAATAACCTTTCATGCCACTTTTGTTAGGAAAATCTGTTTTGTCATCTGCCCCTCATTAGCAAAACTCTTGAAAATAGAAAAAGAAATGAAAGATGGCACTGGCTAACTTACAGAGTATTTGACGATATCAGACTAAATGTGTGGGTTTTTTTCGCGTCAATTTTAGAAGTTTGCCGTTACGAACTCATTCACTACTGTTAACAGACGGACATACAAAAGCATGGACGGACTACGTATACCATTATTTTTCCCGACTAAAACGAACGTATAGAAATTATTCCATTTAGTTCCTATCAATATTTCTGAATATTTAAGATATAAGGAAATTAGAATTATAGGTTTAATATATGAATGAAAGTTTTTTTTTATTCTAAAACGTTATACATCTATCATAAAACACAATCCCTGTTATTCCTACCTCACGTGTTTTGAATAAACGAGACAGTGAATATATAATACAAAAAGTTTTTAATTCAAAAAGTAATTATTTACAAATAATTTTCCGTTGAAAACTACAACAGGATAAAATATTATGAATCTAAATTGCTCATTTTCGAAATTAAAACAAAGACAAGGTTGTTGCCGGCATTGAAAATCTGAAATGTGTTTTCAATCTTTCCGGTCATAGTTGTAGCTTAATGAAAGGGAGCAATTTATGTTGGATATTATTCTTTGAGCAATTGTTTTGCCATAGGTTAAATTCAAAACAATAAAGTTTTCAACACAGAAAATTTTGATTTTATATCACATTCGCTGAATATTAATTTTATTAATATGTTTTGTCTTACAGTTAATTTTCTAATGCATGTAAGCTAAAACTTTGGTTGGCTTCCTTGCTTTGTTTGTATGATAAATGTTTATTCATGCTTTGTAATTAAGATTGGAATTTTCATATATAGGTATGTTAACCTGTATTTATGATATTTAAATCAGTTTGACGTTATCAAAATATATAATTATACAAAAAAAAAAAAAAAAAAAAAAAAAAAAACAAAGCTAGCAAGCTAACCAAAGTGTTAGTTTAAACATATTTATTTATAGTGGAACGGGAAACAAGTTTTGCAACTTATATTAATCCTTTTCAACTTTGTGTCAAAGTGTTGCTCTACACACATTAGGAAATTAGCTGTAAGCTTCGGTGAGATTAGGAGAAAACATTATCATTTCTCCTTAAGATAATTTGAAATGAAACAAATGACAAATGGCAATGAGCCTTTGTCATAATTTTATTTTTACTGTAAGATTTTGTCAAATAAGCAGAATAAATAAATTTTAACTTCATTGCAAGATCGGACATTATTTTACGAGAATAATTCAGACATCAGTTACATGCATACGTTGACAGTATGTCAAAACTTCTAGGAATAATTGTTTATCGGCCTAACTTTCTCAATACTCAATTTTTGAAAATTTTGAAAAAATGACATTACAGTTAGAAGGATCATATCATAAGGAACATGTGTACTAAGTTTTTAAGTTGATAGGACTTCAAGATCATCAAAAACTACCGCGACCAAAAACTTTAACCAAAACTTTTGACCTAAAGCGGGACAGACGGACGAACGAACGGACGGACGGACAGACTAGAAAACATAAACATAACTTTCACCTATCTTATTAACCTGTACACAATCGGCGACAAATATGGGAGACAAAATCTACGAAAGTAAAAGAATAATAAAAAAATGAAATGCAGATCGGCGCAAGTTTCAGACATAATCTACGCATGTGAAAGAATAACAAAAAATAAATGCAAATCGGCGCAAATGCAAAAAGTCGAGATCAAAATTTATATTTTATATTTTTATTAGAACGAAGGTTAAATATAGTGTAGTATCATTTGTGTCCATTTATGTTAAATTTCCACTAGATATCAACGCGACGGTTAATTCCTCCTTTCTTGGGAGACGTATTTGTAAGCGTACAGCATGTTGGAATCCCTGAAAAACGCGAAAAAAGGACGTTATAATTTGACATTTTTTTCATTGCTAGAAACAACGTCATAGAGCTTATATGTCACTACCAAGTTGCGTTAGTTGATGCGCATAAACAATAGGCTGTTTGGTTTTTAAATAAAGGGTTAAGTAAAATGTGGTAACTACATCACTAATTTACCAGTAAAAAAGGCAACAGTAGTATATCGCTCTTCAAAACTCGTAAATACATGGACAAAATCAAAATCGGGGTTACAAATAAAACTGAGGGAAACGAATTAAATGTAAGAGGAGAACAACAAAACAACATTAAAATGGAACACGTAAAGAAACGGACTAAGCATTAGACAAAATCTGATGAGAATAACAAATTTAACATCAAAACCAAATACATGAATTTGGGTTAGAAAAGTATCGTGACACGTCTTATAGTGATGTGAATTCACACTTAAATATAAGAGAAAACAAACGACACAACGGAAACACAACGTTAAAATGTAACATACACAGAAACGAACTATAATAATAACAATGACCATATTCCTGTCTTGGTACAAGGCATTTTTAAAGAAAAACATGGTGGGTTGAACCTGGTTTTGTGGCATACCAAACCTCGCACTTTAATGGCAATGTTAACTATATCATTAAAATGACAACATACTATTACAGCACTACAATACAAATCAATAGGAGAACATATTAGACTGAAAACACATGAATAATAGCTAACAAAAGGCATCCGGTTTAAAATTCAATACGTCAGAAACGCGCCTCGCCCACACAAGACCCACCAGTGACTCCCAGATATAAAAGTTCGAAAGTCAAAACAAAAACAATGTTGTACAGCCCTGAGGATCAAAAAATCAAAAAGGTTGTGCCAAATACGGCTAGGGTTTTCTGCTTGAGATAAGAACATCCTTATTATTTAGAACAATTTATGCTATAGCAAACAGTTAATTTTATCAAATGAATATAAAAGATATACATGATAAAACTGAAATATTAACTCATTACAGAAAACAAAATCCCGGATATTACATAAACTAACATTAAAAATAGCAAATCCGACTTAGTCAAGGCCTTAACGCAAAAAGTGAAAAAGTGACGTCACATACGAAGTGGTGAAATGCACAAAAATGACGTCACATTTGAATGACTAAATCTATATCTCAAAAATAAGATAGAATTATGATTGCTTTAAGATTATATTTGAACTAAATACTGAGATTACATTTAATAACAATGCACTTTGCAATACTAATTAATAGCAAACTAAAGTAGCAATTAACTATATTATGTAGCTATGTGCGGTTTGTTTTGAATCTAACTTCAAACGTAAGACATTGTACAGATAATGATGAACAAAATCAAATCTAATAGATAAAGGCGGTGAATAATTTTCTTTACCATAACACATGAATGTGATAGAAAAGACGTCAACACATTTGACAAAATCCGATGAGAATTACAATTATAACATCAAACTAAATACATGAATTTGGGATACATCAGTACCGTAACACGTCTTATAGAAATGCGAATTCACACTCAGCAAAACAGTCACAATTGGGAATAAGCCACGTTCGGTAATTAAAAGATTAGACGACGTGATGACAAACCACCAATTGTTTTTGTACTCGTAGGAATCACAGTGTATGTCAAAATTCAGTAAAGACCCGTTTAAATTGAATTCAATTGTTAATTATCGATATCTTTATCTTAATGATATTTTTTTCGTTAAACAATCAAGTATATTCTTAATATATCTGCCGAAATTTACCTCAAGAAACTTATTTTGAAAACACCAAATGTTAACAGTAATAACTGTCCTTTCCTTGATTTAGATATTTAAGTTTTGCACGGGAAACTCCACACTAAAATTTACGACAATAGAGACGATTTGTCGTTCCCTATTGTTAATTTTTCTTTTTTTGATGGTGATGACTCTTTAGCAATATCTTATGGTGTTTATCTAGTAATACTCAATCTCTATGCCGGTGTTTGTTGTGACGTTTTTGATTTTAATGAACGTAATCTCAGTATCGACGTCCTTTCATTAAATCGACGTCCAAATATGGTGTCAAATCATCAAATCAAAGTCCATTTTTAACTTCTTTAATCGACGTCTGAATGATTACTGGACTTACGCTTATACATGTTCATATGTTATTGGATTCAAGATTATGACAACTTAATTTTGAAACATTTATACATACTATCGTTTAGATTTTTTCAACCAGAAATAGGTAACATGCATATCATTATAATTAATATTTATCTTGCTAAAAGGTTAGTCCAATCGATCTACATTATAGTAGATGTCATAACTATTCATAGTAATGAATGTCACGCATGTCCGTGTAAGTCAATGTAAATACACCGTTACTACAATTTCCTTCCATTTCATGATTTTTTAATGTCAGTTTAATATCGATTTATGAGTCTGGTATCTTTCGTCCATCTTTTAGAGGAGCTAAAAATTGGACGTCGATTATTACATCAGCATAAAATTGATATTCGATTTGAGGATATTTTATTGTTACGTCTGATTTTGACGTCGATTTGAGGAACATACGTCGATTAGAGACCGGGCATCGATCTGAGTCTTACAAATATATTTAGATATCATTTGAGTATGAAATACCTAATCAGATTTATAAAAGCTTAGTTATCTTAAAGAACGGCTCATAAAATTTGTGTTCACGCCTTTCTGATTCATGATCAATCCTTTGATATGGTCTCTTGTCTTATTTGAAGTGGGGTTTATCATTTTCCTGCACAATGTATTTTACTAATGTAACGTAACAATATCTTGTATATCAACATTTTACATATATTGGAAATGAGATTTTAATGTAATTGTATTTAATATATGTACAAGAAGAAATGTATTTTCTTAAATAGAAAATATATGATTGTTACTAACCAATAAGATATAAAGACTAAAGACCAAACAACAGACACAGGTAGCAATACCATAAAATACATTATATTAGCTTGTTACAATATATTAACTTCTAATAACATATTAACTTGTAACAACATATTAACTTGTAACAACATATTAACTTCTTATAACATATTAACTTGTTACAACATATTAACTTGTTACAACATATTAACTTGTTACAACATATTAACTTCTCATAACATATTAACCTGTTAAAACATATTAACTTGTTACAACATATTAACTTGTTACAACATATTACCTTGTTACAAGATATTAACTTATTACAACATATTAACTTGCTATAACATATTAACTTGTTACAAGATATTAACTTGTTACAAGATATTAACTTGTTACAACATATTAACTTGTTACAAATTAACATATTAACAAGTTACAACATATTAAATATCATTTCGATATGAATTAAATGTATTAAGCATATTTCAGGAGTCTTAGCTCATATTCACGCATAATTTTTAATCTATGAATAATCACCATTACTCGATAATCCTCGAGACTGCATGCGTTCAATTTATAAAAAATAGAGTACTATTTTATGCTGATAAATATTCTTTCGAGACACCCATATGAGTCTCTATTTATAACTGGTTTTTGTTTCCAAAAATATGTAATATAGCATGCAACTGCATTTATTTGTTTGACCAACAATTGTGCCGATAATTTGTAAATCATGCATTTAGTAATAGGCTACTACTGCATATTCATAGGTTGTTATTAATACATCTGATCATCGATTACGTAACTATATATAATGTAGTGTTGTATTATATATGCGTCACTGGTTTTTCTATCCTGTAGTGTTTGTCATTTTTGATGTATGTTCGTTGTTGTGTTGGAGTTTGCATGTTGTGTCGACTATAATATTAATTGTGTGTGCGTTTCTTTGTGATGAATGTTGGATCTTTTTTAAAAATCCTGTACCAAGTCAGGAATACGGCTGTTGTTTTATAATAGGTTGTGTTTATGTTTGTTTGCGTTTGTTTTTTGTTTCAGTTCAGTCTTCATGTTGTTCCTTTTCGCTTATAGTTGATGTGTTTCCCTTCGACAATATTACGAGTTTAATCATTGCGATTATAAAAAAATCTACATAAAGATGTATGTTTATGTTATCAAAATGCGAGTTCTTATTATTGCGATACTCATCTAGTCGCATAATTTGCATTAATTAAAATCTCGCAATTATTTCTCAATATGCAGTATGCATTAAAAATCAAGGTTTTTATCGTAAAGTGGTTTTAGTAAAACTGTATATATAATAAGAAAGACGTCTAAACTGTATTAATTTGTATTGATGACTAAAGTACAAGATAACGTCATAAGTACACGACGTTGGATATACAATAAAGCCGCGTAACGTTAACGTTCTCATCTGTGCGTGATTTCCAACATTCTCCGGCCCACGAAAAGTGAAAATTTATAACTTGTAAATAAAATGATTAAAGTCTCTCTGTTAAAATAATATTATGAAATTAACTTTAAAGTCCATCATTAAAATTATAACTTTTACCACAGTTTGGCATAGTACGGTGTCACATTTATTTCACGTTCTTTTTTCTTGTAAGTTTCTCCCTGTAATCCAATTCCTGATATAATTTCAAATGTTTGAACTGAGATTTTGATTTTCCTATTCCTTGTAAACCATCGTAAAAGCATTTGTTTTTGTTAGTGTCTCTTGTCAACATTAAAGCTGATTGTCGTTTCATTTTCTTTCAACGGAGCAGTGGTTGTTTGTTTTGTCCTAGACGTGTCCACAATTGTAGAAATATGTTCAATGTTAATAGAATTCCTCTTTGTTTTATCATGGGTAGTGTGCATCTCTTCTATGTCTTCTAAATTGATAGCACTTACGTTTGTTTCGGTAATTGAACCGGTTCTTTTGAGTGTTTCAGGAATCCTAGTTTGAACTTTACTGCTGCTGGTCCCTCGCCCTTTATGATCTCTTCCTCGGCAATATAACAGTATTATTAAGCTCCAACAAGCAGTCCAATTTCAAATGATATATCATCCGTTACGGTGGGTGCTAATCTTACGTTTTGCAAATACGGCAACTTCGTTTGCAGTTTCAATGTGTGTCTTAAATGGTGCGGCGATTTTAGATACAATCAAAACATCGACTGGTATTTCTTGGCCATATATAGATTGTATCTTCTCTGTTGCTTGGTTTTGCTTTTAATAGAGTTAATCTTATCATCGTCTCCAAATCTAGATAGCGTAATTGCTTCACTTCCTGTGGTTTTCAACTCACATTTCTCTGTAAAATGTTTTGTAATAAATGACCTTGTGGTCCCTTCGTCAAAAAGGATCTTTCCATGAATTGTTTGTTCTTTGTAGCTTAGTGGTGCTATTGCGGTCTTTAATAAAACATTTGGGCGATCCCAATTTAAAGATAAATTTATAAAACAGAGGTCTAAGATTGCTCCACGTTATATTTTTGTACTGTACATGTACTACTTGTACTTGAAGTTTCTGTATTACGGTCGTTGTTGTGTAGGATTGTGTGGTAACGTATTTCACCTTTCATGCAGTTTGATTTCGATTTGCAATCTGTTACGCGGTGTCGTCCTTATCAATTAAAGCACAATCTATCTTCTTTAACAATCTTCATGCGGTCGTTGTGGTCTGTAAATTTGGTACATTCAGACAGATTCCTTGCAATAAGCGTGGCAGACTTGATAAGATTTCTGTGGTGAATTAGTCTTTGGCCAATTTTCGCGAGATTTTGTGTTTTTGTAGAAGGTAGCTGTAGCAATAGGACTTTCAACTGTTCTTGTACTTCTACGAGACTTTGAAATTGCCAGATCCTTAAAAATAGATCTCCTAAGATCACCGAGAAACCAATCTGCTCACGTGTCAAGTTTTTGGTATTTCATTAGGCATTTTGTTGAGAATGACTTGTACTAATAACTATGGAAGCGCATATGGTACACCCCTTGCAAAGTTATTTTGTTGCTTATAAGTCGGAATTATTAGTTATGTTGTGTGTTATAAGCTGGAATCTAATCAACATATGGAGTCAACTTGTCGGAATGATGAAGAAATAATTGTATTACAATGTCGACTTGCTAATTCAAATATAATGACATCGTAATAAGAAGTCGACATGATGAATTCAACGTGTTAATTGATTAAGTCGACAACTTTTTTATTTGAGATGAGGTAAAAGCACGTGACTAATTTGGAAAAACATAGGTCTATTTTTACATTGATTTCCATATTTCGTTTGTTTAATGTGCTTCGGTTGTGTGAGTTATTTTGTATGAAAAGGGGGAACGGCAGTCAAATATCAGAAAAAAGTACTAAAAAAATAACAATATTTCGGACATAAGGGGGATATACCCCCACCATTTAGTCGGGCCGTTTATTTTCCTTAGTTCTCAAATGGAATCAGTACTATACTTAATTCGTGAAAGATTCCCAGGAACCCCTCTCTCTTTGCCTGAGATTGCTGTTGATTTAAAAAAAAAAGATTTTTTCTGTAGATGCTTTATCTTGATCTAAAAGATAACTCCTATACAACTATACACGGTTTATAACATAAATGGAGATCTACAAATTTATCAGGACAAACAAGTTTTATTAACTGCAAAACAAAACTCTCAGAATTGTGCTTTGTGTCTTTTTGTTGTTGGGATATACAAGTTCGCGGCCATGTCCAATCTGTGTATTATTTCTATTTGTATCTATCTGATTAATTAAGCCTTTTTCAATTGATTTTTATAGTTCATTCTTATGTTGTAATGTTACACCACTGTCCAAGGTAAGAAGAGGGTTAGGATCCCGCTAACATGTTTAACCCCTCCACATTGTATATGTATGTGCCTGCCCACTGTCAGGAGCCTGTTATTTAGTGGTTGTCGTTTGTTGGTGTGTTACATACAGCCCGTAACAGAGAATTGATCGAATTTATGTTTCTTTACCGTCAAAATTAGCTACGTTATCGACAAACTTAATTGAGTAGTGACCGAACTAGTGGTACTTTAACGTTAAAAAGATTGACAATGCTGACAAACTTTCATGTGTCTATAATCAAGTTTAATACCGATAATATTGAAAATAATTCTAATAATATGAAACAAAATATGTCCATGCACCATTTCGATTGGGCGAAAAGTAGTCATTTCTTCGAAGTCAGAACAGAAAAAAAAGATTTATGGAAGGACGTCTTGATAGTATTATTTCCTTTACAATTTTACCCAAAACCAAAAGAAATATACTGGTAAACAATACACCTTATCGCTATTTGTCCGCCATTACTGGATATCACACAGCTTCCTGTAAAATTTTGACGTCATAAAACAAAATAGCTGACGCCACAATGGAAAAGTGATAATTGTATGCGTCAAAAGTTCAAGCGGCCGGGTCGGCCGGCCGATAAGGCTAATAGCGATAAGGTGTATTAAAAATGTGTTTGATAGGATTGAAGTCCTTTATTTTTTCGGACTGAATGTGTACCGTATGTGTGATGGATTTGAATTCAATCAATAACTTTGAAGTGTTTTCTCATATGTATACACAAAAGGGAGGACTGGTATTTGTACTTCTGTTAGAATATGTCTTCGTCCGTTTCACATGCCAAATTTTTTTCTAGTACAGTTTAAACGGGAAAATTTTGTTGAAATTTTTTTTTAATATGACAAAATAAGTAGCAAAACTATTTCTTGCAACGGCACACACAGAGAACATTTCCGTACATTAAATCTTAGGAAGGTCAGAACATTTTAAGGACGCAACAGATCGAAGTACAATTTTAAGTAGTACATAGATGTGCAATAATTCAGTTTCCTGTATATGTTCATGAAGTTCTAAATTTTGAATGTTGATTTCTTTAAAAAAAAAACAACACCATTTTTTTACAATAAAAAATCTCAAAATGTCCGTTAAAAATCAAAAAGTTTGACCATGAAAAATCACATATCTAAGAAAAGCAGTCGTTTAATTGATTATAAGAAAGTTTCAGTATATCATGTCAAATTTCTTTAATTTGAGAGTTTTCCTTTAGTTACAAATGTAGCTGCATGTCTGATGGTGACATAAAAATGAATGTCTCAGAAAGTGGTGAATTAGTTTCCATAAATGACAGAGGAATCGGGCCAAGCTTAGTAACTTACAGTAAACAGACTACTGTAACATTGACGCACTCGTCGAACTGTTAAAAAGATTTGTGTTTATGACCAAAAATGTATACACAACTTCATTTATAAATTAATCTGAATTTCATAGCGCGTCGTCACAATAATGAAAGTTATAAAACAAAATCTATAACCAGCAGATCTATACTTCTATAAAGAAAGTATTCTTGTACAAAAGGGTATTTTTTATAAAATGGTCCTAACTATAGAATAGATAGTTTACCACAGAAATCTTAAACGGAAGTTTCGACAATTTTAAACAGAAGAGATTTGAAAATAAATTTAACTTTAAACACTGAAATAATTTTAATACCTCGAAGGTGTAAAGAATAAACCAACAATCTCAATCTTTAAAAGTGTCTTTATTGCACTAACCGACGAGTTCATGTTTACAATAGAAACAGTGGATGTGACTCCAATATATTCATTACCATTGTAGTCATGAATATTTATCGCTTATATTAAATTGATAAAGATTTTATCGAGGTCGCACCAACTGTTTCTACAGCTAAGATCAGTTACAATGTACATCATGGAAGTAATATTGAAAGGAATAACATCGTCGTCACTTCAAAGGTTTCATCTGTGTTACCGCCCATCTTTCGATAACTCGTTAATTGGTTCAATAGCTGGCATGGAAGTTGATTCTCCGCATGTGATCGATCAAATCACAGACACTTATCGGTCATTTTCGTGTTCACGGAGAATTACGAACAGACAAGCTTTTGTCCTATATACGTGCGAGGTAACCCGAATAGTCCATTCGTTACATTCCGTTGATGTACGCTGCCGAATAGAGTTTTTCGTTCAATTTTTATTTTAGTCCAATTTTTTCCTATTTTTGGTTAGTTTGAGTCTTAATAGTTTAAACCGACACCTATCACATACGAAATTGGAGAACAAGGCTAGGTCATTTCAATTTTAATATTTACATACAGTTAAAAAAAACATTTCCGTAAGTTAAGAAGATGATTGTACAAAAAATACGTTTGGACCCCCTTTATTAAATACGAAAAATCTAAGTCTTTCGTGTATTAGTCAATTAAAATATTCACAATTCTAAACGATTCTATCCTTCAATTTAAGTTCTTGATACATAAACTAATTTGTGTAAAAATGAATTTGCCGTAAGACAGATAGATTCAAGCCTATTTCGTCGGTTTTTTATAATTCAAAAAAATATATATATTTACGAAAATGTTATCCCCATTTTAGTTGTCCAGTTTCAATAATGTAATCAATGACATTTATGACATATACATAAATTTAGAAAAACTCCGCTTTTAACCGGAAAATACTTTTAGAACAGTTTAAAACAAACGGTAAAAAGCAAAAATATGCTAAATTAAATACAATTTTCCATGCTAAACTGTTGTAGTTTGAACAATTCTCGTCCGTTTTTCAAGTAGTTTTTTTTACATCATACGACTTCATCTGAAGGTAGAGATTGTATATGATACAGTGCCACCTTCTCAGTAATAATAAACCTCGGATTTAACACAGGTACTCTATAATTACCGGACTCGATAAAATCACGTGACTGATAAGAAATTCCAGATGCCATTTTACAACCGCGGTATCACAGATAGTAAACAAAGGGATCTTACCGCTGAGACTATAATTGGATAAAATCATATGACTTTAGTACAGGGCTCTGCAGGCCGTTAATACATGCTAATTAGTCGATGTTATTCCTTTTAAATATTACTTCAATGGTTACATGTAACATGATTTCGTCGATTCGCACGACGAAACCAATGTCTATGACAGAACACACATTCTAGATTATGTATTTTTGTTTCCGTCAGTTTGAAAGTATTTGATCATTTCAACTCCTGGCCACAGACCACAATTAAATTCTCTATTAGTTCTTTATAACGTTTTGTTGAATTAAAAAAAATGCACCTAATCTATTTGTCAATTTTTGTGTGTGTGTAAAGTACAGTTCTAGTCCAAAAATATATCCAACATTCAGAAAGATTGCTCTGCTGTACAATGTATTTTACAAATTTAGCCAATACACATCCATACCCCTATGGACAAGTCAAAAGATGTTCCGAAAACTGTAATTATCACCTTTTTGCACCTGGCCTAATCACTCTTTCCATATTAAAGTCAGTTAAAATAAAACATCCAAAAGTTTATTTCAGCTCTCTTCTTTCATTTCCAACCCAGAAAAACTAAAAAATATATGAGAAGGGAAAGAAAAGAAAGAAAGAAAAAATACACTGTAATTAAAGGGAACTAGATCCTTAATTGTGGTCTTTGTCTTTCATATTATGTGTCATGAACAAAGACATATGTTCGATTGAATAATGATCCCTCGTAACAAATGATAGAAATTTCGGAGATCCCGTATTTGATCCTTTACCGTTAAAATGAAAATGCCAATGACAGAGGTTGGTTATAAAAAATGTTTTACTGTGTTAAAAAAAAACTTCGACTTAAACAATGAAAACTTGCACGTTGAACATGAAATATTTTGTCGATGAAGAAAATAAAATTATGTCACTTCTGAAATAAGTTTGTCGATAACGTAACTTATTCTGACGGTAAAGAAACGCCAATTCGATCACTACTCTGTTACGGGTTGTATTTGTTTTTCGTTCACTTTTTGTTCATTAATAAGTTCGTAAGTTTTTTCGTTTGAATTGTTCTACATTTATCATTTTGGGGTCTTTTACAGAGGACTAGCCAGTATAGGCTTTGCTCATTGTTGAAGGCCGTACGGTAACCTATAATTGTAAATTTCTGTGTCATTTGGTCTCTTATGGAGAGTTGTCTCATTGACAATTATAGCACGTATTCTTTCTTTATACTTATATGAAAATAAGAAGATGTGGTATCATAGCCAATAAGACATCTCTCCAAAACATACCAAATCACTGAGAAGTATGCAGCTTTATGTCACTATATGGTCTTTAACAATGAGCAAAACCCCTACCGCATAGTAAGCTACAGTGGAGATCACTTCTAACCTGTCATTAAATCTGTCAGGAGAACTGTTCTAGAACAGTACGTAGAACTGTCAGCCTGACACCTTTAAGTCAGTTCTAGGTTAGAACTGTTCTAGCTAGAACTGATTTAGTCAGTTCTACCTAGAACTGATTTGGACAGTTCTATCTAGAACTGATCATGACAGTTCTACCCTAGAACTGATCCTGACAGTTCTAGCTAGAACTGACCAGATATTTGGTCAGTTCTACTTCTAGAACAGTTCTACGGTTAGAATTGATTTCTAATTCTACGGCTAGAATTGATTTTTACAAATTCTACGGCCAGAATTGATTTATAAATTCTACGGCTAAAATTGATTTATAAATTCTACGGCTAAAATTGATTTTAATAAATTTTACGACCAGAATTGATTTATAATTTCTACGGCTAAAATTGATTTATAAATTCTGCGGCTAAAATTGATTTATAAATTCTACGGCTAGAGTTGATTTATCAGTTTTAAGAACACTTTGCCTTTATATAAAGGGTTGGGTAAAAAGGCGATTTAAATTATATAGAGTTTGCTATTTTGCCGGTTTTATTTCAGATTTATAATCGACAAGACTTAGGCAGCAACCATTTGATTTTCTGGGGGGAGGGGGCTATGGGTTTTTTTGGAAAAAAAAGTTTTAGTTTCCAGTTTTTGGTGAAAAAAAATAATTTGTTTTGGACCCTGAGAAAAAAAAAATGTTTGTTTCATCCTCAGCTGCCACTATATGTAATGCTAAAATTGAAAGAAAAAAATTGTTTTCGGTTTGTCGCTCAAAAAATAAATTGTTCTTCGCCGAAGTCGAAAAAAAAAGTTTGTACAGAAAAAAAAACCATATCCCCCCCCACCCCCACCAGAAAATCAAATGGTTGCTGCCTTAGAGAACATTTTTAACCTGTTAACTCCGCCATATTCTGCATGTATGTGCCTGTTCCAAGTCAGGAGCATGTAATTCAGAGATTTTCTTTTGTTAATGTGTTACATAAATTTTTGTTTTTCTCTCATTTTATGTTTTTGTACATAAATTAGGCCGTTAGTATTAGGGGGGGGGGGCATTATTATTTGAATTGTTTTACATTTGTTATTCCGGGAGTCAGGATGGCTCATTATCACATAACAAAATTATCGGACCTCAATAACCAATATAATATCTGTTTACGAGTAGTTTTCATACCTCGGACGACCTGTTTAACAAAAATCTTTTGACCGCATCAATCTAAACTGCCTTTATTTGCTTTTTCTTTCTGCAAATCTATGTAGGTGCACAGTACTTCAGTTTTAATTTTAGGTTTAGAGGGACTGTAATGTACAACAGGCGCGGATCAAGAGGGGGGGTTCCGGGGGTTGGAACCCCCCTTTTTTTTGGACGATCAATGCATTTGAATGGGGAGATGTAATTGGAACCCCGCCCCCCCCTTGTCCTGGGTTAGGAACCCCCCCCTTTTTTAAAATGGCTGGATCCGCCCCTGTACAAGTAACAGCAATTTTGGAAAAAATGTAATTGTTCACATCAATTTATAGTGCCAGCATGCAGGGGCAGCTAGATCCAGGCTGGGGGTCCAACTATATGCTCCCATTCATATGCATTGATGTTAAAAGAAAGTGGGGTTCAAACCCATGGACCCCCTCCCCTTGATCCTCAAATGAGCATGTCCTTGTTTTATTCAAAATATTGAATCATAAACAAATATCAGTAGTTTTTATACTTCAGACTGAGTCGTGTAATAAAATCTTTTGACTGCATCAACCAAAACTTACCATATTTGCTTTTTATTATGTAAATCTATATAGCTGCACAGCAATTCAGTTATAATTTTAGTTCGAGAGGGACTGTAGTATATAAATAACTACAATATTGGAAATCAATGACCACAAATTTTTTTTCGCATTAATTGAGGGTGCCAGCATTTCCTATTTTTATTCAAAATATCGCATCAGAAACAAATATCAGTAGTTTTCATACCTCAGACTGACTCATGTTACAAAATTATTTGTCTGTATCAATCAAAACTGACCATATTTGACAGCATCAACCAAAACTGACCATATTTGACCACATCAACCAAAACTGCACCATATTTGCTCTTTTTTATACAACTCTTATAGTCGCATAGTAAATCTGTAATATTTTTATGTAAGGATGGAGTGTATTATCATTATAATACAAATAATCTAAATTATAGGGTTATTGCATGAATATTGGGGAATATTGTTCCGAGTAGAATTTTATATTGCGCGTGCTTATATTTTTATATCAGGATGGATTGTTCAATATAAACATGATAAAGGAAAGCAACATTGGAAAACAAAATTATGCTCACATCAGTTTAAAGTGCCAGCATGTCCTCTTTTTAATCAAAATTTTGAATCGTAAACTAATTTCAGTAGTCTTGATATCTCAGACTGACTCATGGATATAACAAAATTATTTGTCTGCATCAACCAAAACCATGAAAACTGACCATATTTGACCGCATCAACCAAAACTGACCATATTTACACTTTATAATGTAAATCTTAATATATATATACATATAGCCGCATAGTAAATCACTTATACATGTAGTTACATATCACGATGGATTGTATAATTCAAATGACAGCAATATCGTAACACATTGGCTAAAAAAAAAATTTCACATCAATTTAGAGTACCAGCAATTTTCTGCAAGTCCTCTTTTTATTCAAAATATTGAATTGTAAACAAATTTCAGTAGTTTCGAGATACATGTATCAGACTGAGTCGTTTTAACAAAATTATTTGACCATATCAACCAAAACTGAACTCATTTACACTTATCATGAAAATATATATGGCCTCATTGTAAACCAATAATATTTCTATGTCAGGACGGATCGTATGATAAAAATGACACCAACTTTGGAACACAATACACCTATATTGATAATCCTGGCTGACCCGGCCTCTTGAACTTTTGAAGCATATCAATCACTTTTCCATTGTGGCGTCAGATATTTTGTTTTATGATGTCAAATTTTTACGGGAACCTGTGCGATATCCAGTAATGGTAGAACAATAGCGGTAAGGTGTATTTATACCATATCTAAAAATTTAGCGCACCCTTATTTTCTCTCTGTATCCATAATAATGAACCGTCACTAAAGTGACTTTTTAAGTCAGTTAGTTTGTGATGTTTTTTTTTTAAACAAAACTATTTTACGGCATCATCCAACACTCACATGACTGATTCATATACTTTATTTTAAAATAAAAAAAAGTACATGTATGGGAAGTTCTCTTCTTGGAATAGTACATGTAAACTGTTAATATAATTTGAAGAGGGCAAAGAAAAATGCATGATTTTGTTTGTAGCCGAACGTCCAGTGGCAAATGCTTCATTCATGTTCAGATGAGTATATTTTTTCTGAGTTTCAGACTCCCAGATATCATTTATAATCGTTATGGATAAGTCTGGCTAAATTGACGAGATGGTGCAAATGTATATAGTTTTTTTACGTTATAATACAACACTTTTATCATTAATATCCCATAATTCATCCACTGTACAATTTTCGCATGAACATTTGTCAAAACAGAATCCTAAATGAATGTAAATCCAAGGCAAACAAGGTATTCACTTCGATATTTGTACATGTAACGTATGATCAGAAAGAAATATAGAAAATCTGCTATTATATAGCAAAGTAATTGGAAGTGATTTATTTCTTCTAAATTCTAAAGTGCCCTTACTGCAGTGACGTCAGTTTAGAACTGTTTTTACAGTCCTGACTGATTTAGTCAGTTCTGCTGACAGTTCTACGGTTAGAACTGATTTGGACAGTTCTACCTAGAACTGATTTAGACAGTTCTACCCTAGAACTGATCCTGACAGTTCTACCTAGAACTGATTTAGTCAGTTCTACCTAGAACTGATTCTGACAGTTCTACTTATAACAGTTCTAGGGTAGAACTGTTCTAGGTAGAACTGTTCTAGGACAGGTTAGAACAGTTCTATGACAGTTCTCCTGACAGTTCTAATGAGAGGTTAGAAGTGATCTCCACTGTATGTAAGATCCCGAAATGATAAATGTGAACAAAAAAATGAGAAACATAACAATCTAAAAGACGACGACGCCATTAATACCGACGACTGAATAAAGATTTGCTTTGTCTCACTTCCGCGACATTAATGTCGCAGGCTCGACACAAATCAAATGACAAGTACTTTATTGTCAACAAATGGAACATTTTTAATCATCTCACACTCAATTACAGGGAAACAACGGATAATATATGTTCCAATTATCGTAACCATAATTCCTTCCGCTTTTCCTCAAGGATGACCTATCGCATTCGACCAAATCACTGGGTTTGTAATTTCACGAATAACACGACAGGTGACTCACTTTGAGCAGGATTAGCTCACTCTTCGAGATCTTCGCCGGATTTTGCTGAATTTATATTGGCCAGTAATACCGATCTTTTGAGTTATCCAGCTACAGCTTATTTTTTATGGTTTTTGTTGTGCTGTGACACGGTGGTCCCAGGTTTGGGTTAGGGTTGAGCGCTCACATACCTGTTTAACTCCGCCACATTCTTCATATGCCTGTCAGAAGTCAAGAGCTGTAGTTCAATGGTTGCCGTTGGTTCATGTGTTTCATATTTGTTTTTTGTAAATTGTTTTGTTATAAATAAGGCCGATACATTTTTCGTTTGAATTGTTTCACTTTTCCACGTGGTGGTCTTATATAGCCGACTATACGATTTGTTAAAGGCCGTACGACTGCCTGTGATTGCTGACATCCTCTTCATTTAAACTCTGGTAGCTAGTTGTCACATCACATCTCACAACTTTGACGTCTTCGTCTTCGTCATTTAGATTGTTAGGTTTCCCGCCGATGTAGTTTTGCATGTCATTTCGGATTATTTCATTGCTTACTATACGGTAAAGGTTTTGCTGATCTCCTTATTTATTTTAGCTAGCGGATCCCTCCTCGTTCTCTTCCTTCGATATAATTTACTGCGATTCTACATAGATACTAGTGAACAGGACAATATGTTTTTGCAGTAATTAAAACTGTTTTGTAAATCTCCATGAATTGTTATAGGAGTTAATATTTTAGATCATACAAGATTTAAAAAAAGGTTTTTTTTGTAGATGCTTTGATTCAATAGATCAAAATGAAGCATCTACAGAAAAAAAACACTATTTTTCAAATCTTGTATGTTACAGAAAAATTGACTTTTTATAGTCAACATTACAATTTTACACTGAAAGAGGCAATCTCATACAACAGAAGGTTCTGTTGAATCCTTCACGAATTCATCATTATGATACTGATTCCATTTGAGAACTTAGGAAAATAAACGGCCTGACTAAATAGTGGGGGTATATTCCCCTTTTGTCCGACATATTGTTATTTTTTTAGTACTTTTTTTCTGATATTTTGATTTTGACTGCCTTTTCATACAAAATAACTCACACAACCGAAGCACATTAAACAAACGAAATATGGAAATCGATTTAAAAATAGACTTATGTTTTTCTAAAGAATTCACGTGGTTTTACCTCATTTTCAAATAAACAAGTTGTCGACTTAATCAATGAACAAGTTGAATTCATCATGTCGATTTCTTATTACTATGTCATTACATTTATATTAGCAAGTCGAAATTGTAATGCAATTTTTTCTTCATCATTCCGACAAGTTGACTCCACATGATGATTAGATTCCAGCTTATAACACACAACATAACTAATAAATCCGACTTATTAGCAACAAAATAACTTTACAAGGGGTGTACCATATGCGCTTCCATAAATAACGATCCGTACGAGTCTTGAGCTTGTCCAAGAGACTCTAGTTCACGTATGTATGTATGTTGCTGTCCTGTCATAGTAACTTCTAAGTTGTGCAAGCGTATTCTTTGGTGCAGGTATGACTAGTAGTGCTTGCATGTACGATTGAATGATTTTATACTTTTGTCAGAATCTTTCATGTACGAGTTCAATAGCTTTGTTGTAGTTTATGTGCATAAGAGCAAATCCGGCAATAGTGTATGACGCTTATCCTTCTAGTAAAGAATTTAGATAGTTGAACTTTTGAACGTCGGTTAGTGTGTTGTTGTTGTGAATTGCGGAATTGAAAAAATCCCAAAAGGATTGCATTTAAGTACGTTTCCATCAAATGTAGGCAAATTCAATTTCGGTAGTTTGTGAAAGTTGCTGCTATTGACGCTTGAAAATGCGTCCGGTATTTTATGAGTCATCTCTTAAGCCATATGCGGCGCCAAGATTTTGAATGGGTTGCAGTGTTTCATTGTGCAGCCAAAAACCTCTAGCGGCTGCATTTAAATTAGATGTTTGAATGTGAAAAAATTTACGAATTTGGGTATCTTCGTCTCTTATTACATTAAAAGAAGTTTCAAATATTCAGAAAAGAACATATTTGTCGAACAAGTCAAAGAAACAATTAATATACTACCAGCAAGATAAAATCTTAAAAAATACGGATTCTTATGCACTGACAATATTTGCGAATTATTAATATAACATTTGTAGCCTTTCTATGAGGTCGATACAGGATATATCACCTAAAGAAGAATTTCGACTTCGGACTTCGTCCCCAGTCGATATACTTCTTTCAGGTCGAATTATCCTTGCAGCTAGTATCATGCTTTATCTTACAATATAGTTTGTCAGTGTTGTGTAGTTTTGTAATTTTGACAACATTGCGAATGAGAATGGTTTATTTTGTACATTTCGGAGTTTTTGGGTTTATTTTCGCTGAACTAGTATACATTATTGTTGTTGTTTGTAAGCCAGCTGATGCCTAGCTCTGTATGCATACTTTCTCGATACATTGAAGTCCCATTGTTGGCATAAAGCTGTTTTATACAATTAGGTCGGATGTTGTCTCTTAGACACATTACCATTCTCTATTACACGGTTAGTCTGCATATCGTTCAAATTGAAAAAAAAATAATTAAAAAATTAAAAAACAATATGGTTTCAAGTCCTATTGACCAGTATCAATACATAAATAGAACTCGCTTAACACTAACAAAAATCACATTGAACCAAAATAGTCCGAAGCTGAATTGTAAGAAGCAATCCGAATACCAACTGGTAGTTGAAATAGCAATCCACCAAACTCTTCAATATGATCATCACAAACTCTACAATATGATTATACCAAACTCTACAATATGATCATACCAAACTCTACAATATGATCCACCAAACTCTACAATATGATCATACCAAACTCTACAATATGATCATACCAAACTCTACAATATGATCATACCAAACTCTACAATATGATCATACCAATCTACCAAACTCTACAATATGATAGTACCAAACTCTACAAAATGATCACAGCAAACTCTACAATATGATCATACCAAACTCTACAATATGATCATACCAAACTCTACAATATGATCATACCAAACTCTACAATATGATCATACCAAACTCTACAATATGATCATACCAAACTCTACAATATGATCACACCAAACTCTACAATATGATCACACCAAACTCTACAATATGATCCACCAAACTCTACAATGTGATCATACCAAACTCTACAATATGATCATACCAAACTCTACAATATGATCATACCAAACTCTACAATATGATCACACCAAACTCTACAATATGATCTTTCAAACTCTACAATATGATCATACAAAACTCTACAATATGATCATACCAAACTCTACAATATGATCATACCAAACTCTACAATATGATCATACCAAACTCTACAATATGATCACACCAAACTCTACAATATGATTCACCAAACTCTACAATATGATCATACCAAACTCTACAATATGATCATACCAAACTCTACAATATGATCACACCAAACTCTACAATATGATCACACCAAACTCTACAATATGATCCACCAAACTCTACAATGTGATCATACCAAACTCTACAATATGATCATACCAAACTCTACAATATGATCATACCAAACTCTACAATATGATCATACCAAACTCTACAATATGATCACACCAAACTCTACAATATGATCACACCAAACTCTACAATATGATCATACCAAACTCTACAATATGATCATACCAAACTCTACAATATGATCCACCAAACTCTACAATATGATCACACCAAACTCTACAATATGATCCACCAAACTCTACAATGTGATCATACCAAACTCTACAATATAATCATACCAAACTCTACAATATGATCATACCAAACTCTACAATATGATCACACCAAACTCTACAATATGATCATACCAAACTCTACAATATGATCACACCAAACTCTACAATATGATCATACCAAACTGTACAATATGATCCACCAAACTCTACAATATGATCCACCAAACTCTACAATATGATCATATCAAACTCTACAATATGATCCACCAAACTCTACAATATGATCACACCAAACTCTACAATATGATCATACCAAACTGTACAATATGATCCACCAAACTCTACAATATGATCCACCAAACTCTACAATATGATCATACCAAATTCTACAATATGATCCACCAAACTCTACAATATGATCACACCAAACTCTACAATATGATCATACAAAACTCTACAATATGATCATACCAAACTCTTTTGATGTTTCAGATAATTGTATTTGTTTTAGATAATTTCATTTCATGATGCAAATTATGATAAGATGAATAAATATGTAGGACTCAAATCTATGGCGGGTTCCAAATCTAACGCAGATTCCTAATCTATGGCAAATTGTGACGTTAGAAATACCAAACAACTCAAATCAATGGCAGATTTTTGTTTTCTCCAAATCTATGGAAGATCATTAAATTACGTCACAATGAAACAACGCAATATTATTAAGCTAGGGCACCACTTTTTTCAGTACCGAATAATATTAAAAAAGGAGTTATAGTAAATATTTTCTATCTGCAGCTGGCAAAGTTTATTTAGTGAAAGATAAAATTAACGGATATCTATTTGATTTAAATTGTCAACAAATAAGAAAGATGTATTAATAAAGGAGCACTGGCTGTCAAATTCATGGTCACCGATTTGACTCAAATTTTCATATTTTATGTATAACAATGTAAAAGATTTATCCAAACTATCAAAAGTGTGATATAAACAGTTAACAGAGTATAGGGTTGATAATATGTAGTTTCGTTTTCTGTGTATTTAAGTCTAGACTCCATCTAATTAAATATCGAGTTCACCTCAGATGACCATATAAGCGATGTAAACATAAATATACTAATGATTAGATACAAATAGATTAAGCCAACACATGCAGTTGGGTTTTTATAGGTCTGTTTAATTTTATTTTATAAATTAAAAATATAAGTTTCTCATCGTTTTTACATGTAAAAGAAAGAGTTTTAGTGGATCGAATCAGTTATCAAATGATTTACCTTTGTTTCACTTTCAATGTTGACATTCTTTTCCTTTAAATAAACAGTACACGTACAAAGCATGCGTTGTCCATCTCTAGTTAAGGGGTTAAATTGAAGTTAACATGAGAACGGATTTAATGAGGTCGACTTATTCACTTTCAAGTGAATAATTAATTATCAATATTATTTAGCTTAATTTGACAAAATTAATCCATTTTGGTTGCTTAAAGAGTATTATTATTTCACTATTTCACTTTTATTATTGATTGAACAAAAACAAATCATACTTTAGATTTTTATACATCTCGTAGCTAGTGCCCCTTTAATTAACGACAAAATAAATATTGTTTGAAAATTCAAACTGTTTATTTTAAATTTTTTTACTTTTTTTTTTAACCCTTTACTTTTTGGTCTAAGGAATGGGTTAAATATAGGTACAGCCCTTGTATGGTGTAAAATTCCCAAAAAACGTGTATGTTGTACTGGTGTATGGCATATGGTGCAATGGTGTATGGTGTATGGTGCTATGGTGTATGGTGTAAGGGGAATGGTGTAATGGTGTTTGAGGAAGGTTGTGATCGTGTAACGTGCGATCGGCAAGGGTGTGAATGAGGGTGTACGACATTTCATTGGTTAAAAACGAAGTTCTTTTTATTTGATTTTTTCGTATTGCAAACATAAATTTTTACGGGGCACAACAATTCAAGCCTGAAGTCTGTATCATTGTGTATTGAAGAATCATTATTTACCAAAAAAAAATTGTTACCATCACGATTTGGTTGACCATTTTTTCAAAAATGTTTATCGACATGTTGTATATTTCTACTGGTTTCAGACTGGGAAGTCATTGATCACATATGTACTGCATTTTTTTCCATTTGCTCAAAATTTGCCATAGATGTGGAAACAACAAAAATCCCTCATAGATTAGGAAATTACAAAACTTGCCAGAGATTAGGATTGTAAAAAATCTGCCATAGATTTGGGATGGCATGATGTCACATTTGCCATAGATTAGGAATCTGCCATAGATTAGGAATCTACCATAGATTTGGAACCCACAATAGATTTAAGTTCTACAAATATAAGAGGAATTATAATGATTTCCGATGAGAAAACTTCCACAAGAAACCAAACAACAAAGACAATATCAAATAAAGGTCACATTAAAGCCTTCAACAAAAAGTAAATCCCGTACTACATAGACAGCTGTTCATGGCCCCGAAATCCTTCTCTTTTTAGTGAAAAACGATGAATATTAACGTCATATATAATGAATCAAACTTTGATGAGATGACTAAAGTTGTTAATTTTTCACCTCGACAATATCATGAATATCTGTGTAAATTTTGGCAACATAAATTATCGATACATTTTGTGTTTTCATATGGGCACTTATCGCGCTTTTATTTGTACTTTGATCTTGTAATGTGTATGTTTTTTCTGTAAGGCGATGTTCCTGTTCATTTCTGATGGTGTGTTTATTTTCAGGGTCTTTTACCTTGTCTGGTGTGATTAGTTTAAATCAAACATGTGAATAAACATTTCTCAAAATAATATTTTCATGTTCAAATCTTAACAGAAGTAGAAACGATATAGTTTCAAAAGTAAAAACTAATAAATGACAGATAAGATGTTACATCTTAAAAAAGATATGTGTTTAGGAAATTCATTTAACGATGATAAAACGTATGTGTTCTGGTTATTCTTGTTATTACATGCTGTGTCATGCATGTATGATCCATATCGCTTACGTCATAATGATAACATAAACAGAATACATCTTTATTTAATCATTTATTGGAAGAGAATCACAATTTATATTTTCCTGATCATCATGACAGAGCTTAATATATAACCAGCCCAAGCCATCTTTCCAAAAGGTCTGTTAAGGTTTACATGATCGCATCCACCATTATACCACCATGGTCCTTGATGAACAGAGGCACAATGTGTGACCCATGAGTCATTGTCCTGATCTTTAGCACTAAACTTATCTCCATTATGATCATTCAACTTATCCCCTGAAAGTAAATGAAACAATTGTGATTAAAATACAAAAAGCTTAATAACACAAAACACAACGAGTGTGTATTATGTATCTTTTGATCCAAAGTAATAATTTCGATGATATATAGAGACGACATGGACAGTGTGTAATGCAGTTAAAAACTATACGTCGACAAAGTACGTCTATGAAATGGCTGCCACTGAATACTGTTCATTGTAAGACTGGGCATATTTGAAAATGTCAGAACAATGGTTGACCTGATGAGTAGCCACGTATCTGTAGAAAAAAAGTACCATCTATTTCTGTTGTTAGTTACTTTTCCAACTAAATATGCTTGTTTATTTGATTTGCTAAACGCTAAGCAAAAAAAAAAAAACTAAACAACAAACAAGCACGCGATTAATGAGAACGTTGCATGTCTTCGAACGAATCACAGATCTCTTTAATCTACATGTCATATACACATTGTTTGAAAGTTTTCTCGTTGGCAATTAAACCACTGATGTGACATCTTCTTATATCTAATTTTACATAAACTTGATTTAAATTTTAACACTTTTATAATTATGTATGGGATTAATGTTATAGGCTTACGTGTTGATATAAGATATTCAATTTAATGTTATGTTTGGACAAAGATACATCGTATGGATCAGTCAATTCGTGATGGTGTTCATAAAATTTACGGAATGTCATTGTTAATCTGTCCTCCTCATAACTTTGTTGGAGCAGTTTCTGCGTTAGGATTTACAACAAATACAACAGATCAACATACATACACAAATATTAGCAATACATTTGAATATATATATTTCTTTATAACAATAAACATTGTTGTATATTTATTTTTTATATTAATATGAATAGAAGAGAAACACAAAATACGGAAGAAAATATATTTAGAGTTAAATGTTTATGTATCACTGTGTGGCCCTTGAGAATTGTAAAGAATTTTATGAAAAAGGAAGAGGTAATAATATCCGGTAAGATTCGCAGTACCTAATAAATTGTGCTATCAGATACACTAATATTTTTTTGTTAGTTTTGACAATAAGTATCTGTAAAAAAACAAATGACAAATTGAATTATAAAAATAAATCTTTAAAGGCATACCACATGGTATCAAAGTGCTTTTGTCTCTTATTTTTGACTGCCATTTTTTTTCTTTCTAAATTGTACATTCTAGCTTTTCTTTAATGGCACTGATCAGTGAAATTTCTTTTGAAAAACATCTACTGTTATATATATATTGTTTCATGTATAGAAATATCATATTATATGGGTCACCGTTTCGAACTTTTAATATATCCCCAAAAATAAAATTTAACGTATTCAATGGTAGACTTACCCCACCAGATAAGAACCAATAATCAATATCTTTTTCTAAAAAATTGGATAATCTCACAATTCCACATACTATGTTTTTAAATAATTTCAACTTCTAATTTACAAAAAGTACATAGACATGATCGCGGGTTATTGATAAGTTTGATTTTACATAACAGTTTATTTGTGCCAAGAATTCTATGGTTGATTATGTATTGAAGTCACTGTAGTTTAGTATTGACAGTGACGGTCAAAGTAGTTTGAAAATGTGTTTCCAAATGAGATCTTCACCTAATATTTAACTCCACTGCAGTTGTCCGGTTGGAGTCAAATTGTTACTAATGAGTATTTTATACATATCTTTATAACTTTTTCTATTTTTAAAAAAGACTTGTAAGTAAGCTGGAATAAATAAACAACATAACTTATGTGGATTTTTTTGTAATAATTTGCTGTTTCTTTTTATAGCTTAAATAACACTCATGTATTCCAAAACAATTACGTTGATACCATACCATTGCTGTATGAAATAAAACATCCATTTTCATCTATTACATCATAAAGATATTGTAAACCATGATGAAACCAATGTTGATAAAAAAAGGTTTATTACCACTTCTGATCATTTTGTTAAACCAAATAGGACTTGATAAACAATATTTATAGTCCCTATTTCTTTCTTTATCAGTAATCATTTCCAATGCTCTGAATACATCTTTCCAACTGTTTTTAATATATAAACTAACTTGTTTGATATACTGAATTCCACAATTAAAAAGTACATGTAATATTAATATTGTTGAAAAGTTGTCGCATTGGCAACTATACAACTGATTGAACTTTTTATTCCTATATTTTTGATACATAATATACTTTAAATAGAGTTGATTTAACCTTTAAATTATGTAAGGGATTACTCTTATCGGGTTGCTGGTTGATGGAGGATATGGGAATTAATGTTATATAAAATATTGACTTTAATACTTGTTTACCTGCGTTTCCTGAATAATCACCGACTGTTAACCTGTACTTTGAAGCAGCGTCTCCAATACTAAAAATTCTGTAAACAGCATATTTATGGTAACTAAATGTATCAACTATATCTATCCTCAATTCGTATTTTCCACTGGCTGTCAGGGTATGCACGTAATTGTTTCCTGCATTTACCAAGAAAGACAGTGTTCATTAATAGGAAAAACAGGGAAAATACACAGACGATACAAATGGGCAATTCAGAACTTTTTGTCAACGAAACATGATAACCAAAGGCAAAAAAAAAAAAAAAAAAAAAAAACAACAATAAAATGACCAGGTCAAGTAAACACTTCATAGAAAAATTGATAATAACAACAACAATACTCATGAAATTAGGATACAATCAGAGGGTCTGAAAGGGGAAGTAGATTCTGCTACACTGTCATTTCCCTTGCATCTAACATTTTCGTTAAGTAGTGTAAACACAATGACAAATGTGTTTGATTCTGTTATGTAGGCATTATACTTTACCAAATTAGTAAACCACCAGGCAAAAAAAACCTTGCCTACCCTTAGATATTGACGTAACGTGTCTAAGACTCAGGAAACTACATGATTAATCTAACATTTGCATATTTTTGTCCAGCGTCTGAATTTAATTTCGAACTTGACGTTTGAACAATAATCCATAATCAGTAATATTAACTATCGTCTTCTGAATGCCATTTAATTTGAAACAAAAACTGGAAAAACCATGTTTGTGTTATATATTAAAACCGTTCGCTATCACTTTTTGTCTGAAAAATATTTTATTCTTTTAAGCAAAAATCTGTCATGAATTGGATAACTATAGGTTTCATAGAGAGTAATAACTCGTGTTGTTGAACTCTTTTTTTGATTGTTTTGATTTCTAATGCGATTCGAATCTTTTAGTGTTTTTATATGTTCACGTCTTCTTGAAATTATTACGTAGCACATGTATGTTTTGATCGGCAGTCGCATTATTCGGCTATTATTCGATAAACTTTAATAAGATATAGTATTAACTTGATGTAACAAGTATTTGATTTGCAATTTGAATGTATAAAAAATGGGACGAATGATACAAGAGAGACAGTCAAAATAATAAATTGAAAATAAACTGATAACACCATGGTTAAAAATGAAAAAAACAAAACAAAACAACAGACACACAATAGTACACATGACACAACATATAAAACTAAAGAATAAGCAACACGCACCCGACAAAACTAAGGGTGATTTTAGGTATAACATGAGTCAAACCTCAAAATTGTTTTTTTCTATAGAACATTCGAGATCGGAATATCTAACTTGAGTGTGTTTGTTGAATATATTTGGTATACATCCGGTTTCTCTGGAAATATATCAGCATAATACCTGATATCAGTTTTTGTTTTAGATTGTTTCTTCAAAATTATTTTTTCTTTTTTCAAGTCGAGGTGATCATTGTTTAAGTTCCATGACGGTATGTTTTTACTGGGTTTTTGTATATAAATACAAAATAAACCATTATTATATATAATATACATATAAAAGCTACCACTGCATTAAAAATGGCACGATCTGTATCCATTCAAGACAGTTAAATTTTCAACTTTAAAACGTGAGCTCGCCGAGCGTATCAAATATTTAATTTAATTGTCGAGAGTCGAATATAGTTTTACAGGACATGTGGTGGCGGACACTGTTTCTCTCATGATTTTTAAACACTATACAGAACACCATTATCCTTTTGTTTGAATGATCTGCAAAAAAGAGGTACGAAAGATACTAAAGGGACAGTCAAACTCATAAATCGAAAATAAACTGACAACGCCATGGCTAAAAAAAAACAAAAAAAAACCAGACAAACAATAGTACACATAACATAACATAGAAAACAAAAGAATAAGCAACACGAACCCTACCAAAAGCTAGGGGTGATCTCATGTGCTCCGGAAGGGTTATCAGATCCTGCTCCACATGTGACACCCGTTGTGTTGCTTATGTGATAACAAATTCGGTAAATAGTCGATTTCGTTAGGTCACATTCATGAAAGGAAAGGGGATTGTAGTTACGACGTAAGGAACATATCCGATATCATTTGTAAAACGGTTATTCCATAACAGTCAACCAACTCGTGATGGCGTCCGTAAAATTTACAAAGGGATGATTTCAACCCTACCATTTGAAACTCTTGGTTTAATAGCTTACTTTTTAGCAGCAACCCTCTGTCAAGAAAATCATGATAGGAAATGAAATCACGGGAATATCGTATTAATTGGGAGATATATACCCCGTACGCAGGTGATGCTGGAATGTTGCTACTTACAAATGGAAAGTTCACAATTGGAAAGCTGAAATCATCTTTTTTGTCGTAAAGTTTTGTTTTCAACCGACCCTCATAGTCAATTTCTAGATGTAAGTCAAGATATGAGGCCGACTTAACTGTATCTATAGTACCCTTTATCTCTATGGGATAGACGCGTTCAATATCGTCACCAAATTTTAAATTATTTAGTGAAAGGACATAATCTATATAGCGGAAAGTAGAGTTAAAGGATATTGTTAACTTATTATCTTCCTTCCTAAGGAGTTCCTGTATAAAGTCAGCCTCATAATAATAAAGAAACAAGTCGGCAGGAAGAGGGGCACAATTTGTTCACATTGGAATGCCGACAGTCTGTTTAAAAACACGTCCTCCGAACGTAACAAATATGTTGTCAATCAAGAAATCAAGCATCTTGATAATGTCAGTTTCGGAGATTTTTTTGTTTGAATGAGAGTGATCATCTACAAAGTAGAATTTATCCCTCCCTAAGACAAGATACTTGTATTTACGATGGTCATTCTTTTTTATTAAACAAAGCAATACCAACTCTTTTAATTTGTCTTCTAGTTTGGAATGTTGAATACTTGTCTATAGTGTAGAAAAGTCAAATGTTTAAATACTATGACAACATGAAGGAGAGTTAGATTGTATGTTCTCTAAGAGATCTTTGGAACTTTTAGGTATCCACATCTGATTCACGCCACCTCTAGAATCGGCAGTTTCACATTAACGTTGTAGCCCGTCTTTGATTGCTGATAAAATAGATGTTTATATTTTAGAAAGAGGTTTCGTGGAACACTTGGAAGACCCAACAATATACCGTTGTTTGTTGGAACACTTATGTAGTTTATGTATCCAATACAGTGATGGAAGATCCAGTTCTTCATCTTTGGTTGAAATTCCAAAGGAACATAGAACAGACCTGTGAATATCCAGGATTTCCTCTTTGGTAAGTGTCGTGAGGGTATATGTTAAGTTTCAAAGTGAATTGTAAATACCTAATTCGTTTATCAAGCAGTTAATGTAATGAGTTTTACACACACAAACGATGTTGTTTGGGGTTGTATCTGCGGGAACAATAACATATTTGCCATGAAGGTAGGATAATTGGTTATCAAAGGTACCAGGATTATAATTTAGAACGCCAGACACGATAAGTGTTTCGTAACATTTGGGTATATAAAGATTGACGTAGGACGGGCATTGATAGACCCATTCAGTTTCTTAAGTCTCAACGACCTCACTGCCTTAATCCATTCTGAAAGAGTGTCGACGTCTTCCTTTTTGCGCTTAGCACATTGCCTGGCATAATACTCGACTGAATCCATAAAAATTTCAAAATTGTATTTGCAATTGATGGATTTAGGCTCACGATATTTCCGACTTTTAGGTAACACATTTCGTAGGGAAGTGTTATTAAGAATGTTGAGGTCACCAGTAATAACGTGGCCAGCCGGACGACGTTTCAGTACATTTTGCTTTTTCAGTTAACACATCATACGTTGATAAATACTGTGAACGTCTAAATATGTTTACGTATGTTGAAAGATCAGGATAGTATCAAAAAAATGCGTTCTTCTTTTATGATGTCATTAGACATGGTTACTTTTTTTCATGACGTCACAATAACAATTTCAGAGAAAAGATAGAAAATTAAACGTCATAAGGGAATTTTGATAAATGACAAACAGTTTTGAAAAATTCAAATTCGAGTAAGATTAAGAGAAACAAGTTTAAGCTTTCCAAAAAGATGAGAACTACTTCGCTCTATCCTAATTCAATTTAATATGTGTACATGTGGTTGTTGATCTAGTATTGGAAATATGGTTCTTTTAGATATTGATTGATATTGACTGACATAAAGTAGATTTATTTTAAGAGTTTGCGTTATACACATAACCTCAGGGTACCCAAATTGTACCTATGTTGACAGTTCTTTTAACCTACGTTTATTTATACTTCAGACAAAAGTTTTCATTATACGTTTATTTTGAAGATGTATCATTATTTACTATATGGCTTCACCAATTCAATTGTGAATTCATTTGAAATCATAGAAAAATTGTTCTTAACTAACCTTCAAATCAACTACCAATCTTAAATTAGGAGTACCCAAATTGCATCCATGCTTAAATTCGCATCGTCAAATTCTAATAACAGAGCTATTGTTAATTTTTCAAATATGTTGAACAATTACATATTAGTCCAAGCTTACTCTTCATTTTAACTTGTAACATATTGTATTTGTTCAATTTAAGAAAGGACGTTATAATGACGTGTCATGGCGAGGTTTCCGTACATTTTGCTTTTTCAGAAACCACTTCATCTTTTGCCATCTTCTTTTTTATATGATGAACATTTTAATGTACATACCAAACCAAAATTCGCCATTCACGTTACCGAATCCGTTTTCACATTCCAGCCAGTTCCGGTTGAAGTCAACTGATCCATCAAATCTTTTCTGGATAACCTGAATAGAATATTTATATACGAAGTGTGAAATATTAATCAATCAATTTCACTTATCATATTAAAACATGTTTGTTTTTAAATTGTTACTTTGAAACAAATTTCCATAGATATGGTAAGCACTATTGATATAGTTCTTTGCAATGCGAACCACCATAGGGATTTTATAATATATTAGTGCTTACTACGTTTTTACTGTTTTCTTAAAGGATTAGAAAAAAAACACTCCTTGAAGGGGACTGTTTTTACTGAAGCACGACAAGCTCATTGTTAAAGGAATGTTTATACTGCTGTTGAACTGAGTTTCCTGGCGCACATTGAGAGAATATGCATGTCTCTACTTTTTTAAATTACTTTTAAAGCGTATAAAACGTGTTAAGTACAATAATAAACTAGAAAAAAAGTATGACCTACTGTCCATCCGCCACCGTCTGAAGTCATATCACAGTAGGCCTGAACAGATTGTCCATCGTCAGGATATATTTTGTAAACACCACTTTCCAGCGTCTGATAACTTTTCTTTTTCATCTCTGTGCAGTCTTTGTATCTTTTCTTTTCATATGATTCTGTAGATAAAATTATAAATTGATACAAGTGAAGTTATTATAACACAACATTTATTTTTAATGGAAATGTCAATTTAACTCACGTGAACATCTTACCTCGCGTATTAATATCTAGTTTTAATTGTAAAGTTATATACAAAAGAACAGGTGGTTCGAGTGTCAATAAGACAACTCTCGTCTTAAAAGCGACATCTACACTTTCAAAATACACCTACATTGGTTTCATATCACTCAAACATTGTATGGATCTATTCATGCTAATAATGTGCATCCGTAAAATATTTGACGTATCTTTTGTCAGTGCATTGATTTGTTTATAAATACATGTTGACGTATCATTCTCCTAACTTATGTGTCGTACTAGTACTGAGCGTAGAAATACTGTCAATCGTGTACTCTATATATAATATATCAAATATTTCCAAAATAGTCATGCAAAGGTTCGTCTCTTGACAGAAAGAAAATACAAATACACCTTTGGGAAGATTGGTAAGCACCGATAATTGATACGGACAATCCGTAGCTATGGTATAGTGTTTGCATAAACGGAAACATAATACATGTAATATGAGTTAATATATTGGATTTGATACATCCATGACAGATCTATGAAAGATTTAAAATGTTTGTCATCCAAAAGGTATGGCAGAATTTGTATAATCTAAATCTATGTGAAATCTTCAAATTCCTAGTTCATTGATAATTTCATTTTTTTCAAATTTATGACACATTTTCTGTAAATGGGGGACCAGTTCATTTCCGACCAATGACCTGCCTCAAACATTAACATTGCAAAAGGTGGGAGAAAAACTGAGTGAAAACAGGTCCTCCCTAGGAGTAAATATTTCCTACTCCGCATTCGGTGCCTGTTGCAAGGTTCAAAAGTAATAAATTATCCAGTTGTACACAACAGCTAGTTTAAAAAATATTGATGGGAACAATGAAATGTTCTCAGTGAGGAAGGGATATAAAACACTAAAACAGACGTTAGAAGTGAAGTTATGTGCGCTGGGAAAATACGCATTTGCTCTTTAATATTTTGCTATTCCGATGGCATTCTGAATATTTTACGGAGGGAACCAAAATATGTTATATTTGACTCTTTTTTTTTGTAAAATTACGCAATTTCACAATTTGTCATAGATCAACAGAAAAAACAAAGAAGAATTGCCGTAAATTGAAAATGTCACATATCATATATTATTAATCTGTCGTATAGCTGAATAACAACAAAAATACAAAGTACTTTTTTAACGGGATTCCCTTATAAAATGGCAAAATCAAAAGCTCAAACACATCAATGAAATGAAAAACATCTGTCATATTACTGCATAGGTACAGGCATTTCCTCGTGTAATAAATGATGCATAAAACTTGGTTTGATAGCTGACCAAACTTCTGACTTGCATGAGTGATGCATCAGATCACATTATATTGACAACAGTGTGTGGAAAAAATAGAAAAACAAAAAAAGGTACAAATTCAATATAGGGGTAAAAAGTAAAATCCCAAAAATACTGAACTCAGAGGAAAAATTAATTGGAAAGTCCATAATCACATGGAAAAATCAAATGACAAAACACATTAAAAACCAATAAACAAGAACTATCATATTCCTGACTTGGTACAGGCATTTTCAAATGTAGAAAATGATGGATTAAACCTGGTTTTATAGCGCTAAACCTCTCACTTTGATGACAGTCTAAAGCAGGCAACATTTTGTTACACTATTAATCACTTTGAACATATATGTCAACAAAAAAGGCATATTCACACATCACATAATCAAAAATGAAAGACAAGAATACCAAAAAATGACCACAGCACATAGGTGTTTTGTGTATGAGATTCCCGTTTACTTCTATTTTTTTCTATGATTTTTGTAAACTTTTCTTATTCCTTTCACATTGTTTTGTTATGTTGTTTTTCTTAATATTTTTGTTTATCTCTATGGTATTCTTAGATATCTTTTTATCATAATCTACATCATATGTAGGCTGTATTACAGCTGTACTATTGAAAATGATTGGACTTGTCATTTGAAAATGATCAAAAATCAACTTTTTTTTAGTCCTACATATGTTAACAGTTTTATTTTAAAATCAAGGGAGTAAATCTTAAACTATATAGAATTTGCGAACACCTTTGTAATTGTTTGTCATAGTTTAAGTAACAGAAATTTCACAAAGACTTGGTGTGAACCAAGATGCTCTAAAGGTTAACATTATGTTGTGTATAGCTTTATTCTGTTAGTGTTTCAAACGTATAACATCAAGTGGACTTCTTAGTAGTATATATTAACAGTTCGGTACACAGAATCGCTATCAGCATTAATTATCGTATTGACTAACTATTGTAACATGTGTGAAATAAATTATTGGATATTCCTTATCTTTTTTTATTTACCTTCGATTTCAATGAAAAAGTATTTTCTCTTGTAACCAGTATATATAATGCATCTTGTATTTTCCGTTTAGGTATCAACAAAAGGGATGCATGCCGTTGATATTGGACAAATAAAGGCAACAGTAGTATACCGATGATCTAAACTCATAAATCGATAGAAAAAAAACAAACAAATCCGGGTCACAAACCAAAACCGAGTGAAACGTATTAAATATAAGAGAATGACAACACAACATTTGAATGTAACACACACAGAAACGAACTAAGCATTAGACAAAATCCGATGAAAATAACAAATATAACATGAAAACTTGTCTTATAATAATATGAATTCACACTCAAATATAAGAGGAAACAAACGACACAAAAGAAACACAACGTTAACATGTAACACACACAGAAACGAAGTATAATATAACCATGACCATATTCCTGACTTTGTACAGGAAATTTTTTAAAGAAAAAAATGGTGGATTGAACACGGTTTTGTGGCATGCCAACCCTCCCTCTTTTAAACGCAAACATCAACTAATAAATCAATTATTAAAAAAACCCAGCTTAAAACTAAAATAAATTACTAATATAAAAAAATGGTTTACACTAAGAAACACAATATAAGCGTACATATGTGCATTTAACTATAAACCAACAAGTTGAAAGACCTGCAAATAAACAGTTCTTTCCTTTGTCTTAAAGACCCGTTATATCAATTATTGTTCGTGACTGACTAAGTATCTTGTTGCTATTATATTATGCTACTAAACTACAAATGCAGCCAGAGAAAGTAAGGTCTGTTTTATACCTTGACATTCTGAAAATAGAGACAGAATAACGAGGAGATATATTGTAAAACAGTCTTTCCATTTAGAGAGTCAGTAAGATTTGTCTTCCATTCTTCTAATTCCCTTTTTTGAGTTTTCCAATCAGAAGACACTTTTGTTAATTCCTCTTTGAAATCGTGTGATAAAGTTGCAAATTGAGATTTAAGGTCACTTGCTAGATCATTTATTTTGTTATTGTTAGCGTTTTGTGATTCTTGGAGCTTCGACAAATATTCTGATATCATTGACAATTTCAAGCTTTCCTGTCTGTGTTCAAACCCACTCAACAAATCTGTAATTACCGTATTAAAATTGGATTCACTTTCACTTAAATTTTTGTAACCTTTAGTTATTTCCATCTGTATCTTCTCTTGTTTGTCCTCAAGATCACGCATTATATTCAACATCTTTTTGTCATATTTTTCCTTTGAATCGTTCAGTTTGGAAGAGTAATCTTCTAACATGGATGTCTTCAATTGTTCTTGCTCATTTTTCACCATGTCCCTAACCTCCTCAGAAAATTTAGATTGGATATCATCATCAATGTAAGCTTTTAATTGCTCGTTTATTGAGGTTATGTCAAGTTCTGCTACAAGGGGGGCTTGTAGGTTATTTGATATCAATGGCATTCTCACTTGTTTGCATTCGGAACCGGACTTCGTACATGATTTGCCTTCAATAATATTGACTGTCATCAACAATATTATTATCAATACAAGCCAAATTAATTGTCCCGTTACCTTCATGATAAATGAGTTATATCCTTTCTGTGAATATCAAGTATGTGGGGTACATTATAACATAAAAGTGTTCTGCTAAAAAATTGGAAAAACTTTACAATATATATAGAAATTAATATGTATGTTCTGCTTATGTCATAAAAAACTTCTACAATAATACTTATCTTTGGTATATTAACAAGATTCTGACAGTACGACAGGTATGACGCAAACAGACAATGTTTAACCGAGAAACATTTTATATTTGACACTTTTGGCACTGTTGGTACTTTTGATGATTATTGTGATGCAATTATGATGCTTTGAAGATATAACGATGTACGCTATCTTTAGACGATCATTAAGTGTAAACATCACATGATCGTGTTTTTCTGCAACTGTGTATTACGTCTTTGCATTTACGTTTTTGAATGAGTACCGATTGCTATTTATGTCTGCGAAGATTTATGGCATTTCTTTGTTTATTTTCTAACTAGATTGTTGTATAAGTCAGAACTCTTTTCCAAATGTTATGTTATCCTCTTTTCGTTTATTCGTTGTTTTTGTTGTCACTTCGAGGACTTTCTTTAGTTTCAGGTTAGGAACCGTTTAAATATCACAATCATTGTTTAACATCGTCCTATTCTACAATCTGTTTATTCAAATTACAATCATGTAATCCAGTTGATTGATGTTTTTGGGGGTTTGCCTTTCGAATAGTCTCATAGTACTTCCTACCTTGGTTAATAACCTTGTACTTATCCGTTTTAAATAATTTTCTTATTGTAAATCAACTTCATAATTCTAAATAGTTG
Source organism: Mytilus galloprovincialis (assembly GCA_037788925.1). NCBI lineage: Eukaryota > Metazoa > Mollusca > Bivalvia > Mytilida > Mytilidae > Mytilus > Mytilus galloprovincialis. The sequence goes on from CM075339.1 coordinate 6,239,964, forward strand.
GTTTCGCCGGTTTATTTTCATATCATTTTAGTTTTATACAGTCTGTTATTGTTATGTTAAGACATTTTTTTCTAATTATTTCTTTTTCTGTCAGTCTTATTAACAGAAAAGAAATCACCTCTTCTTGCAAAATTTATGGTCTTTGTTTCTTATACACTTCAGCATGTGCAATTTTTAATGTCGCATTTCAAGTACAAATTGAATGCTTCTTTACATATTTATTTTGAGTCTTAAAGTGTTGACCGAATCACACTTTTCATATTAAAATGTGCACACGATCAACAATTTAGCAACTCTATGATATGAAGTGAGTTACGGTTCTGTAGTATGGAAAACAATTCTCAACTAACTGTAGGTCAAAGAAAGTCGTGCAAAAGCAACGGTTTTAGTGAAATTATTTTCAAAATGTAAGTACGGTATGTAAAAGTATGTAAAATAAGAAAATCTAAAGCCGATATATTTATTTCTTTTGGCCTTTTTGGCATTTATGAGGATAAGAGTGATGCAAATAATATAATGATTTGAACAGATGGTGTAGATATAACGATACATGATTATAAAACCTAACCATCACCAGCTCGTGCTGGCGTCGTTGAACTTCTAATTCGTTTAATAGGCACTGACTTATACTTTAGTCTGAGAAAAAATGGAAACTGGTCTTAACTGGCTTTCAGTATCAGATAGTTCTCTCAGATCCATATTTTGTTTAATGTTTTTTGTGTCGATCTGATGAATCAGGCCTTTACAATTGATATTTATGGTTTGTTCTTTTGTTGACTGTTACACTGTCTTCTGTAGGGAAATATTTAAGCATTCACAATCATTGTTTAACCCCGCCGAATTTTTTACATACATCTCCAGACTGAAGGCCTTTTTTATTTTAAGGACTATTCTCATTGGTAAAGGCCATATGATGACTATAGTTGTTTATACTATCGTCCTGTGGACCATTCTGGATATTCATTAAAGAACTTTATGCGTGTATATCTTAGTGAAAAATAGTTGACCGAAGACATTTAGTTTAAAGCGTGAAAGCTCTTCATACCAAAATATGTGACCTAGTGCAACGTTTTTACAATCCAATATTAAGACATATGACATAGAAAATATTCCTTGTTGAATTTTCCCAAAGATTGTAACAGAAAAAAAATTTGAATTAAAAAGCAAAGTGTTAACCATTATTATTAACGCCAGAGATTTTTTTTTTCATTTTTCAGGTAAAAACTATTTTTTTTTATTCTTTTCCAAAAACAACATGATTATAAACAGAAACTCATATTGTCACCGGGTTTGGCCAAGTAATCCTTAAATAACTGAACTTTCAAACAGTCGTTAAGTTTTGCACATTTCTGCTTTGCAGATTCAAAATAACATGCGAAAAATAGTGCCAAAAAAAGGCACACAATTGGAGAGATAGAAAAAGAAGTGTCGGGTCCAGTTAGTTTGTTTCATAACAGTTTTTTTTTCAAATTTACTACACGTGCATATAGGTCTACGTTGTGGCTAGTCTTTTTACAGACTAAAGAAACTGACCAAGTAGATCAGCACCTTTTGTTAATTATTCATATATATAATGAAAAGACTTATTCTCTTTATTCACGTAATCTAATCTAACATAAGTCTTATAAAATAGTTTTATAAATTGACCATAAACTATCATGAATCTTTAAAAAGACTAGCTACAACGTAGACCTATATGCACGTGTAGTAAATTTGAATAAAAACTGTTATGAAACAGACACACATCTATCTATGATACTAGATACGAAATAAATATATAAAGGTCGACCTCTGATGAGGGTTTACCTGGGATTATTCCCGAAATAACCTGTAACATTGCATATCAAATTCTAAAGAAGTAAGCAATACAAAGTACGTAGTGTCAGGTCAGAAATATTGATACCATACCGTGAATAAGTGGGTTATGTCAATTTATAAAACTCATGGTCAATTTATAAAACTTTCCTGTCTGTGTTCAAACCCATTCAACAAATTTGTAATTACCGTATGAAAATTGGATTCACTTTCACTTAAATTTTTGTAACCTTTAGTTATTTCCAGCTGTATCTTCTCTTGTTTGTCCTCAATATCACGCATTATACTCAACATCTTTTTGTCATATTTTTCCTTTGAATCGTTCAGTTTGGAAGAGTAATCTTCTAACATGGATGTCTTCAATTGTTCTTGCTTATTTTTCATTATGTCCCTAACCCCTCAGAAAATTTAGATTGGATATCATCATCAATGTAAGCTTTTAATTGCTCGTTTATTGAGGTTATGTCAAGTTCTGCTACAAGGGGGGCTTGTAGGTTATTTGATATCAATGGCATTCTTACTTGTTTGCATACGAAACCGGACTTGGTACATGATTTGCCTTCAATAATATTGACTGTCATCAACGATATTATTATCAATACAAGCCAAATTAATTGTCCCGTCACCTTCATTGTAAATGAGTTATATCCTTTCTGTGAATATCAAGTATGTGGGTACATCATAACATAAAAGTGTTCTGCTAAAAAATTGAAAAACTTCACAATGTATATAGAAAATAATATGTATGTTCTGCTTATGTCATAAAATCGAGCATAAAATTCTTCTACAATAATACTTGTCTTTGGTAAATTAACAAAATTCTGACAGTACGACAGGTATGACGCAAGCAGACAATGTTTAACCGAGAAACTTTTTACTGTTGGCACTGTTGGCACTTTTGAAGATTGATGTGATGCAATTATGATGCTTTAAAGATATAACGATGTACGATATTTTAAGACGTTCATTAAGTGTAAACATCACATGATCGTGCTTTTCAGCAACTAGACATTACGTCTTTGCACTTACGTTTTTGAATGAGTACCGATTGCTATTTATGTCTACGAAGATTTATGGTATTTTTTTGCTTATTTTTTAACGAGATTGTTGTATAAGTCAGAACTCTTTTCCAAATGTTATGTTATCCTCTTTTTGTTGATTCGTTGTTTTTGTTGTCACTTCGAGGACTTTCTTTAGTTTCAGGTTAGAAACCGATTAAATATCACAATAATTGTTTTACATCGTCCTATTCTACAATCTGTCTATCCAAATTACAATCATGTAATCCAGTTGATTGATGTTTTTGGGTATTTGCCTTTCGAATAGAATCATAATATTTCCTACCTTGGTTAATAACCTTGTCCTTATCCGCTTTTAATAATTTTCTTATTGTAAATCAACTTCAAATTTCTATATAGTTGGTTTTGCCGGTTTATTGTCATATCATTTTAGTTATATAAAGTCTGTTATTGTTATATTTAGACATGTTTTTCTAATTATTTCTTTTTCTGTCATTCTTATTAACAGGAAAGAAATCACTTCTTCTTGCAAAATTTATGGTCTTTGTTTCTTATAAACTTCAGCATGTGCAATTTTTAATGTCGCATTTCAAGTACAAATTGAATGCTTCTTTACATATTTATTTTGAGTCTTAAAGTGTTGACCTAATCACACTTTTCATATTAAAATGTGCACACGATCAACGAATTAATAACTCTATGATATGAAGTGAGTTACGGATTCTCTCAACTCTCAACTAACTGTAGGTCAAAGAAAGTCGTGCAATAGCAACGGTTTTAGTGAAATTGTTTACAAAATATATGTCAGGTATGTAAAAGTAGGTAAAATAAGAAAATCTAAAGCTGATATATTTATTTATTTTGGCATTTTTGACATTTATGAGGATTAGAGTGATGCAAGTAATATGATGATTTGAACAGATGGTGTAGATATAACGATACATGATTATAAAACCTAACCATCACCGTCGTTGAACTTCTAATTCGTTTAATAGGCACTGACTTATACTTTAGTCTGAGAAAAAAACGGAAACTGGTCTTAACTGGCTTTCAGTATCAGAAAGTTCTCTCAGATCCATATTTTGTTTAATGTTTTTTGTGTCGATCTGATGAATCAGGCCTTTACAATTGATATTGATGGTTTGTTCTTTTGTTGACTGTTACACTGTCTTCTGTAGGGAAATATTTAAGCATTCACAATCATTGTTTAACCCCGCCGAATGTTTTACATACATCTCCAGACTGAAGGCCTTTTTTTATTTTAAGGACTATTCTCATTGGTAAAGGCCATATGATGACTATAGTTGTTTATACTATAGTCCTGTGGACCATTCTGGATATTCATTAAAGAACTTTATGCGTGTATATCTTAGTGAAAAATAGTTGACCGAAGACATTTAGTTTAAAGCGTGAAAGCTCTTCATACCAAAATATGTGACCTAGTGCAACGTTTTTACAATCTAATATTAAGACATATGACACAGAAAATATTCCTGGTTGAATTTTTTTTCATTTTTCAGGTAAAAACTATTTTTTTTATTCTTTTCCAAAAACAACATGATTATAAACAGAAACTCATATTGTCACCGGGTTTGGCCAAGTAATCCTTAAATAACTGAACTTTCAAACAGTCGTTAAAACAGCGGTTTCATGCGTTAAAACGTTAAAATCATATAGTTATCGCTAGCAACAAATGGATATAGAAACAAAGTCTTGCACATTCGAAATAACATGCGAAAAATAGTGCCAAAAAAAGGCACACAATTGGAGAGATAGAAATAGAAAAAGAAGTGTCGGTTCCAGTTAGTTTTATAAATTGACCGTAAACCCACTTATTCATGGTATGGTATCAATATTTCTGACCTGAAACTACGTACTTTGTTTTGTTTAATTCATTAGAGTTTAATATGCAATGTTTCGGGTTCTTTCGGGAAAACTCCCAGGAAAACCCTCATCAGAGGTCGACCTTTATATATTTATTTCGTATCTAGTATCAGAGATAGATGTGTGTCTGTTTCATAACAGTTTTTTTAATTTATTAACTACACGTGCATATAGGTCTACGTTATAGCTAGTCTTTTTACAGACTGAAGAAACTGACCAAGTTGATTAGCACTTATGTTTAATTAATGAAGAGACTTATTGTCTTTATTTTTATCACTAACTACTTCAACATAAGTCTACACGGGATATTGTAGAGATAGTATTTATCAATATCATATTGTTAAATCCAGTGTATACTGCCGTGTTTGTTTTATCATTTATATGATATTATACAAATGTCATCATGTTTAGCATTTGAAGAAACATATGTAGGTACCCTGCCGGGTAGAAACATGGACATATAAGAAACCGTCAGTTATCTCAGATACGTGATCTATTGAAATAAATTGGTGTCATGTCTTAATTACATCTGTTTCAAAGTATACACCATGTACACTATATTATAAAGCTTCCTGTGGATGGCTTCTTCGACTTAATGATTAATTATCATTTGGCTAATATTATTATTGTTTTTGAAACCCATATCGGATTTAGATTTGAATATTTGTTTGGCAATCAGATCTTTCCGAATTATATACCAGAATTTTGTTATAATATTTTTAAGATATTCAGCATTATAATGATACGTTGTAATGATATTTTTTTGCTTATTTTTTAACGAGATTGTTGTATAAGTCAGAACTCTTTTCCGAATGTTATGTTATCCTTTTTTTGTTTATTCGTTGTTTTTGTTGTCACTTCGAGGACTTTCTTTAGTTTCAGGTTAGAAACCGTTTAAATATCACAATCATTGTTAAACATCGTCTTATTCTACAATCAGTCTATCCAAATTACAATCATGTAATTCAGTTTATTGAATTTTTTTTGGGGGGTTAGCCCTTCAAATAGTCTCCTAATATTTCATACCTTGGTTAATAACCTTGTCCTTATCGTCTTTTAATAAACATTTTTTTATTGTAAATCAACTTTAGATTTTAATATACTTGGTTTTGCCGTTTTATTGTCATATCACATTAGTTATATACTCTCTGTTATTGTTGTATTTAGACAATAACTGATTGCGATTTGTGTCTGAGAAAATTTATGGCATTTTTTTGTTGATTTTCTAACTAAATATTGTATAAGTCAGAACTCTTTTCCAAATGTTATGTTATCCTTTTTTTTTTATTCGTTGTTTTTGTTGTCACTTTCGAGGAATTTCTTTAGTTTCAGGTCAGAAACCGTTTAAATATCACAATCATTGTTTTACATCGTCCTATTCTACAATCTGTCTATCCAAATTACAATCATGTAATCCAGTTGATTGATGTTTTGGGGGGTTTGCCTTTCGAATAGACTCATAATATTTCCTACCTTGGTTAATAACCTTGTCCTTATCCGCTTTTAATAATTTTCTTATTGTAAATCAACTTCATATTTCTATATACTTGGTTTCGCCGGTTTATTGTCATATCACTTTAGTTTTATACTGTCTTTTTTATTGTTATATTTAGACATTTTTTTCTAATTAATTCTTTTTCTGTCATTCTTATTAACAGAAAAGAAATCACCTCTTCTTGCAAAATTTAATGGTCTTTGTTTCTTATAAACTTCAGCATGTGCAATTCTAATGTCGCATTTCAAGTACAAATTAAATGCATCTTTACATATTTATTTTGAGTCTTAACGTGTTGACCGAATCAAACTTTTTATCTGAGCCGTTTCATATTAAAATGTGCGCACGATCAACAATTTAACAACTTTATGATATGAAGTGAGTTACGGATTCTGTAGAATGGAAAACAACTCTCAACTAACTGTAGGTCAAAGAAAGTCGTGCAATAGCAACAGTTGTAGAGAAATTATTTACAAAATGTATGTTGGGTATGTAAAAGTAGGTAAAATAAGAAAATCTAAAGCTGATATATTTATTTATTTTGGCATTTTTGGCATTTATGAGGATTAGAGTGATGCAGGTAATATGGTTTGAACAGATGGTGTAGATATAACGATACATGATTATAAAACCTAACCATCACCAGCTCGTGCTGGCGTCGTTGAACTTCTAATTCGTTCAATAGGCACTGACTCATACTTTAGTCTGAGAAAAAAGGAAACTAGTCTTAACTGGCTTAGCTGTATTTGGCAAAACTTTTAGGAATTTCGGTTCTCAATGCTCTTCAACTTCGTATTTTATTTGGCCTTTTTAACTTTTTTGGATTCGAGCGTCACTGATGAGTCTTTTGTAGACGAAACGCGCGTATGGCGTATAACGAAATTTAGTCCTGGTATCTATGATGAGTTTATTTTCCGTATCAGATAGTTCTCTCAGATCCATATTTTGTTTAATGTTTTTTGTGTCGATCTGATGAATCAGGCCTTTGCAATTGATATTTATGGTTTGTTCTTTTGTTGACTGTTACACTGTCTTCTGTAGGGAAATATTTAAGCACTCACAATCATTGTTTAACCCCGCCGAATTTTTTACATACATCTCCAGACTGAAGGCCTTTTTTATTTTAAGTACTATTCTCATTGGTAAAGGCCATATGATGACTATAGTTGTTTATACTATCGTCCTGTGGACCATTCTGGATATTCATTAAAGAACTTTATGCGTGTATATCTTAGTGAAAAATAGTTGACCGAAGACATTTTGTTTAAAGCGTGAAAGCTCTTCATACCAAACTATGTGACCTAGTGCAACGTTTTTACAATCCAATATTAAGACATAAGACACAGAAAATATTCCTTGTTGAATTTTCCCAAAGATTGTAACAGAAAAAAAAAATTTCAATTTAAAAGCAAAGTGTTAACCATTATTATTTACGCCAGAGATTTGTTTTTTTTTCATTTTTCAGGTAAAAACTATTTTTTTTATTCTTTTCCAAAAACAACATGATTATAAACAGAAACTCATATTGTCACCTGTTTTGGTCAAGTAATCCTTAACTAACTGAACTTTTAAACAGTCGTTACAATAGCGGTATCATGCGTTAAAACGTTAAAATTATATAGTTATCGCTAGCAACAAACGGATATAGAAAACAAAGTCTTGCACATTTCTGTTCTGCAGATTCAAAATAACATGCTAAAAATAGTGCCAAAAAAACAGGCACACAATTGAGAGATAGAAATAGAAAAAGAAGTGTCGGGTCCAGTTAGTTTTATAAATTGACCATAAACCCACTTATTCATGGTATGGTATCAGCATTTCTGACCTGACACTACGTACTCTGTTTTGCTTAATTCATTAGAGTTTAATATGCAATGTTTCGGGTTCTTTCGGGAATAATCCCAGGTAAAACCTCATCAGAGGTCGATTTTTATATATTTATTTCGTATTTAGTATCATAGATAGATGTGTGTCTGTTTCATAACAGTTTTTTTAATTTATTAACTACACGTGCATATAGGTCTACGTTATAGCTAGTCTTTTTACAGACTGAAGAAACTGACCAAGTTGATCAGCACATATGTTTAATTAATGAAGAGACTTATTGTCTTTATTTTTATCACTAATTACTTCAGCATAAGTCTACACGGGATATTGTAGAGATAGTATTTATCAATATCATATTGTTAAATCCAGGATATACTGGCGTGTTTATTTTATCATTTATATGATATAATACTAATGTCATCATGTTTAGCATTTGAAGAAACATGTGTAGGTACCCTGCCGGGTAGAAACATGGACATATAAGAAACCGTCGGTTATCTCAGATGTGTGATCTATTGAAATAAATCGTTGTCATGTCTTTATTACATCTGTTTTACAGTAAACACCATGTACACTATATTATAAAGCTTCATGTGGAGGGCTTCTTCGACTTAATGATTAATTATCATTTCGCTAATATCATTATTGTTTTTGAAACCCATATCGGGTTTAGATTTGAATATTTGTTTGGCAATCGGATCTTTACGAATTATATACCAGAATTTTGTTATAATCTTTTTAAGGTATTCAGCATTATAATGATACGTTGTAATGAACATATTTCTGCCTGTTATTTTATTCTTATTTTGTTTCTTCCGAAGTTTTAACTCTCTGTCTTCGTGACGAATTTTGTGCAATATTTGACTGACGATTTCTTTCGTGTATCCCCGTCTAGATAATTTATCTATAAACAGTTTATTACGTTTATTAAATTCGTTCTTATTGTTGGTGTTTCATAAAATTCTAGTCCCTTCTCTTTTAATAAAAGAAGAGAAACAAGTAGGAGCATGACTTGAGCTTCTATGTAAATACTGAAATTTCTCAGTAGGTTTGGTGTAACAGTTTACATCTAGTATTCCAGATGCACTAATAGTACGGTGACAATTAAGGTAAATTAAAAAATTTGATGCACCGAAATACCTCACGGCTAATTTTGGTCTTATTTTGAAGATAAATATAATACCCTTCTTTTAAGGCATGTCGTAGAATGCCAAAGTGGTGCAGATTTTTGATAATTGCGATTAAAGGTAAAAAGGGGGGATTTTTAAAAAAATCGAATTTTTGGACATTTTGGACAATTTCTCGGTAGTCGCTCATGATAACTGAGAAAAAATTTCAATGGAAGCAAGCTCTATGGGTGCTGCACAAGTTCAGCTTCTAATAGTTATGCCAGATTGACACAGATTAGTGATGTTCACCCCCGCAGCCAACATGGAAGAAAATGATAAAGATTATCTTTATTTACAAAAATTATCGATAAAAATATTCATATTTAATATTCAGCTTTGCAATAATATATTACAATATATAAACATATTTTTGGGAAAGTTTTGTTAAGATTACGTAAAGAATAAAGGAAAAGATAGTACTATTAAGTTTACACCCGGTCCATGATTCAATGAAAAAAATGATCAAATTCATTATTCCATTTTTAAATAAAAAATTAATGTTGAAATTATAAAAATAGTCTTGATGCATAAATGTCAGCATGTACACGATAGTATTTGAAGTTTTATTGATGACAATAGGTCAACCAGTGCAAGAGTAATATCATTTTGGAATTGCATGACGATGTACACCCCCCTTTTTTAAACAACGCAAACAACAAAAAAATAAGAGTAGACTTTTGACTTTTACCGTTTTAAAGCACTATATATATCACACAAACACGATTTACAAAAAATTTGATACAAATGAAGATATTTGTGTATATTTCAATAACATTTGACACATTTATGCACGTCCAATGATTTGAAGTGGTTACGAAAAACTTACACAAAAAAGTACATGTTATACTTCTAAAATATTCGATAAAGTCTTTTATTTTCTCAAAAATGTTCAACAGCGAAAAGGCTTCTAGCATCTAACACATGAAATATTGGGCATCTAGGTGGCCGAATCTTTCTTTAGGCTTGCAGAAAGGCAAACATGACATGAGACTAGAAGTGATTTCATACAGAGCGAGAGATCTTTCTTGGTCGCGTTTTATTTTGACGTTAGCTAAGTCTGTCTGAAAAGTCGGATTATTCACAACCTGAAAAACTGCTCGAGCCATAGAATGGAATGTGTTTTTACCATCAATAGTTTCTGCATTGATATCAACGTTGTCAGACCCTTCTTGAATGAAGTCTCCATCTGAAATTCCAGGACATATGCCATTTGGGATGTATGTTTCATTTTGGGAACTTATAATTTCATGGTTGTGCTGAACTTAGTCAGAAATTGTATAACCTCAGTGTTAGACGCAAAAAAAGCCATGTGAATGTAAAGTTTCAATAAGATTTTTAGAACCATATTCATGATGCAACTGAAGAGCCAATGATAAACTAAAAGGGGTGAACTGTTTTTTATGCAGAGATATAGGCTAGGCTAAAGCTAAAAAACATTTCCGTACTGTATCACCTTAGAGTAAATTGAAATCATTCTCCATATGAAAATAGTTATCATCTATCAATCTGGCAAGAAAGTTTATCAAAGAGGTAGGTATGAATTGTAAAGCCGTAGGGATAGAAACTTCCGAAGGAGATGGATAAAATTCAGCCGAAATTTTGAAGGATTGTAAACTGCTTCTCAAAATTTTTGCCGCATCATGTAGGGTCTGATCTGCTTGATGCATGGAATCATTAACAAAACTGGTTTTCATCTCAGTAAATTTTAATTCCGCCTTTAAACTACTGGCAGCGCGAATAGCCTCAGAAACACTGATAGAGCTACTGAAAATCATATTTGATTTACTCTGTCCTCTTTGAGACTGAACAACTGTTACAATGCGATCACCGTAGTGATTTTCAGCTTGAGTTGCAGTTTATAAGTTGTATACCTACTTCTAATTTCTTGTGGAAGAAAGGAACACTCTGTGTCTAGTAAATTCGACAATGAAAATGCTTTCTAATTGAAGGTGGTATGGGTGTCTTCCTCCATCTTGGATTGTAAAAAAACGGGAAACAAACGTCCAGATTTTCTATCAAGTTAGCAAAAGTTGATGCAGGAAAGCAGATATTTAATCTGAATTTTAATTTAAAAGAACCAATTTATAAGAATATAACTTATAAATATTATTATTTTTGCAAATGTTAATTATTTTTGGTTGTTTATAAAAAAAAAAGGCATTTTAAGAGGAGGTAACTCTAAAACAGTTCATTTTCTGAAGGATTCTACATGGAAATTTCCTATTTTGTATTTTAGCCGGAAAAAACGTACGGTGACCCTATTTTTTCTTTTGATATTCTCAAAGCATTGTCTGAAAACTATCTTTTGCTTAAGTTTTTAACATTTCTATCATTTTGTTTAGGTTCTAATCTCAAAATGGTGTTTTTTCCTGTATAAACCATACAAAATATGTCATTTTGTCACGTCCTGTAGCTTGAGAAAATGCGAGGTGACCTATTATTTTTATTATCTTTTTCAACATATATCAATAGATACTACGTTGTGGCAAAGTATGAACAAATTCTATCATTTTTATTTTAGACTCCCATACCACCTTAAAAACAGATCATCGTGTAGAACTTCCGTCAGGTTCTTGAAAGCAATATCATGCTCCGACTCATTTGAAACATCATCAGAAGGTTCCCTTTTCCAGTTCAGCATATAGTAAGCAATACATGTTGAATGATACAGTGCCTTGTCCTTGAAGTTCTCTATAGAGATTAAACTTACCATTTGATAGTCAAACTTGTCTTTTGCTGCATTTAATATATAATCAGCACGCTCAACAGACTCGACTCGCCGTAATTGCTTATCTCGCTTGTAGGACTTTTGTTTACAGAATAAACATTTAGACCAGTCTAATTGTAATACCGTTGAGCGTGTTTTAACACAAGTTGGTTCAAACACAGAATGGTTTGCACTCGATGTTGAGCATACTTCTTTCCCTATTTGAAATGTTTCCAAGTTTTTTTTTACTTTTATAGGCTTTATAACACGATCTATGATATTTTATTTGTTCTAATGGAATCACTTTCGTTGACTCAAATTCATCATAAAGGCGGCGATAAACAATACCCTGTCTGACATCTATTGCGTCTAAAAGAGTAGTCTTCCCTTTTTCTGTTGCATTTGACAAATTTTCATTAGTAGATACTTGACAAATAACGCATAATTCCCAATTACTCTTAAGCCTACTCCTTTTTGGAACTGAGTGAGCAAACTTAGCAGGACTCGTGTCCATTATTTTTCGGGTTATTTTCGGTGGTGTACCAGTGTGGTTTAAAATTAGTTTATTCAACAAAATCAACCAAAAACACTAACACATAAAATCTGTATACACAGTCAAAAACTAGACATTGACTATGATATAATTTAATCCGTTACTCTAGACGAAAATAAAGAAAAAACACAGTTTTACTTTCTGGGAAAAACAGCAAATCATAAGTCAGGAGAAAATAGGAAAAGGGAAAGCAACAAGACTTAATGAGATGAAAATCAAATAGTAAAACTGCTAAATGATAAGTATTATAAAACGGCCCGAAAAACTTAATTTGCATGCTTTTTCGAAATTTTAGGCATTACAACGTCTTGCATATTGATTATTATACTGTTTTTTGGGAAAATGTACCACTGATGATATATATAAGAAATGTTATAAACTTTGTCAGACGGTAACATTGTAAAATATGACATAAACATTTGAAAATCGTCCAATTCACTTAATTTTTATGTTCATATGATAAGAAAGTTTGATAACAAATTAAAGCTGATACATTACTCTTTCATCTGATTACAACTTTTGTGATGATATCTTCATTCGGGAATTAGTTATAAACGTTCCCGTTTTTGAAAATGAAAAAGAAAAAAATCGGAAAGTCACACTTTATCGCAAATTAACAAAAAACTGCACCGCGGGAAAACTCTACGACAGGGCTAAAATGAAAGTATAATGTTAACTCTATCCTCATGTGCATTTTCAGCCGTGAGGTATTTCGGTGCATTAAACTCCTTTACTAAGCGACTTTTCCTGATTTGTCACTCCACTATAAACCGTTTACCTTTATATAATACCACATTTAAGAATTGCATAGTATGAGTATTTATTTCAAAAGTAAATTTCAGCAGGTTATGTTTCTTATTTCCTATTTCAAATAGTTGTTTAATTTGCTCACTGCTGCCATTAAATATAATAAATCCATCATCTCTCATTCGTTTATGAAATTTGATATGATCTTTGTATGTATATTGTTCTATAATATTATTTATATGGTCACAAATATAGCAATATCAGATATTTCCGGGGAAGCAACTCCGCCCATTGAAACGCCAACAATTTGTTTATATGCGTTTTCATTAAAAGTCAATTCATTTTTTGTCAGTAAAATTTAATACTAAGAATATCAAGAAGAGTTTCTGTAGATGGTCATTTAATTTCATATTCTTGATTTACATTGTCTGTCAACGTATTTTCTATAGCCGTATTAATTTCATTGAAATTGAGATTAGTATATAGCGATGTTATATCATAGGAAACAAGTAAATCAGAGTTTTAAATGTTTTACCTTCTTCTCGTAAGAATTTGAAAGACATTTCGTCTATTTCATCATTTTCTTTCATACGGTATACCAATTTATTGACTATTTTTCTGATGTTTTCTATGTCAATATTTATCATTTTAGTATAGTGAATACCGTCTTTTAATTGGGATTCGCCTTCAGTAAGATAGTCACGTTTATTCTGTATTACAGTCGTGTTATTTTTATCGGCTTTATGAATACATTTAGTATTGTCGATTTTTAATTTCTTTATGCATTCACGTTCCGATTTAGACATTTTGTATTTAATCGTCGGCATATAATTTGATAAATCGTGTTTTGTGTAGAAAATGTATTTTTCTATTGAATTATCGCCAATGATTGGAACTTGAAAATTAGACTTACTTTTGAAAGGGTGGTTTTTAGTTGCTATTCGTATATAAGTACCGAAATAATATTTCAGTCGCAGGGACCTGTCAAATGATTGAAAATCTGTTATCAATTGTCTGTGGTTACATTTGTTTGTAGGAACAAATTTTAAACCTTTTGCTATAACTTTAAATTCAGTTATATCTCTTTAAGATAGGTTTAGGACGAACTCTTTATGAAAGTGTAGGTCCTGTTTCTTATTTTCAATAGCAAGATTTCGTTTAAACCTTATATGCTTATTCTTTGTTTTATTTCTTTTCTTGTTTTTATAATACCTTCTAGTATGACCCATGATTAACGATGGTGTCAGTGATCAATGGCAAAATTGCGCTTAGTTGAAGTAAAGGTTTTATAAATTGACCATAAACCCACTTATTCATGATATGGTATCAATATTTCTGACCTGACACTATGTACTTTTTATTGCTTAATTCTTTAGAATTTAATATGCAATGTTTCGGGATCTTTCGGGAATAATCCCAGGTAAACCCCTTATCAGAGGTCGACCTTTATATATGTATTTCGTATCTAGTATCACAGATAGATGTGTGTCTGTAATACATAGTTACTAATTGGTTTTTTTTTTCAAATTTACTACACGTGCATATAGGTCTACGTTGTAGCTAGTCTTTTTACAGAATGAAGAAACTGACCAAGTAGATCAGCACTTTTGGTTAATTATTCATATATATAATGAAAAGACTTATTGCCTTTATTCACGTAATCTAATCTATCTTAAATCTACACGGGACCTAATAGAGATAGTAGTTATCAGTGCTATACTGTGGAATTCAACAGTAGACCGTCGTGTATGTTTTAACACCTATTTGATACTATACAAATGTCTCCATGTTTAACAATTGAAGAGGTTTGTGTAGATACAATATCGGGTCTATACATGAATATAACAGGAACCATTCGGTTCTCCTTGTACGTGATCTCTTGAAATAAAACGGCATCACGTCTTTTTACATCTGTTTCACAATATAATGATTGTATACTAAAGCCTCCCGTGGTGGGGTATTGTGAATCAATGTCTTCGGCTTAATGATTAATTATCATGTTGCCAATATTCTAATTGTTTTTTAAACCACTATCTGGTTTGGATTTAGATAGTTTTTTTTATTTATTTTTTGGCAATCGGATCTTTCCGAATTATATACCAAAATTTTGTTAATACCGTGTTAGGATATTTAAATATATTTCAGTCATTTGTTTCCTAATCTTTGGTTTTATAAATTGACCATAAACCCGCTTATTCATGGTTGGGTATCAATATTTCTGACCTGACACTACGTACTTTTTATTGTTTAATTCTTTAGAATTCAATATGCAATGTTTCGGGTTTTTTCGGGAATAATCCCAGGTAAACCCTCATCAGAGGTCGACCTTTATATATTTATTTCGTATCTAGTATCATAGATAGATGTGTGTCTGTTTCATAACAGTTTTTTTCAAATTTACTACACGTGCATATAGGTCTATGCTGTAGCTAGTCTTTTTACAGACTAAAGAAACTGACCAAGTAGATCAGCACCTTTTGTTAATTATTCATATATATAATGAAAAGACTTATTCTCTTTATTCACGTAATCTAATCTATCATAAGTCTTATAAAATAGTTTTATAAATTGACCATAAACTATCATGAATCTTTAAAAAGACTAGCTACAACGTAGACCTATATGCACGAATAGACTCATAATATTTCCTACCTTGGTTAATAACCTTGTACTTATCCATTTTTAATAATTTTCTTATTGTAAATCAACTTCATATTTCTATATAGTTGGTTTTGCCGGTTTATTGTCATATCACTATAGTTATATACTGTCTGTTATTGTAGTATTTAGACATTATTTTCTAATTATTTCTTTTTCTATCATTCTAATGAGAACTTAATGCGTGTATATCTTATTGAAAAATAGTTGACCAAAGACATTTTGTGTAAAGAGTGAAAGCTCTTCATACCAAAAAAGTAACCAAGTGCAACGTTTTACAATCCAATATTAAGACATATGACACCAAAAATATTCCTTGTTGAGTATCCTAAATATTGTAACAAAAAGTAAATTTTAAAATAAGAAGCAAAGTGTTAATTACTATTTTTTTACGCCAGAGATTTTTTCATTTTTCATTCTCTTCCAAAAACAACATGATTATAAACAAAAACACATATTGTCACTGGTTTTGGCCAAGTAATCTTACATAACTAAACTCTCAAACAGTCGTTAAAATAGCGGTTGTATGCGTTAAAATGTTAAAATCATAGAGTTATCACTAGCAATAAACAGATATAGAAAACAAAGTCTTGCACAATTTCTTTTTTGCAGATTAAAAAAACATGCTGAAAATAGTACATAGTGGACTGCAAAAAAAAGGCACAAAATTCGAGAGATAGAGATAGAAAAAGAAATGTCGGTCCAGTTTCTCTTTTTGGCACACACCAACGTTACATTAAATTCTTTTATACATCATCATTGTGGACAGCAGATTTCCCATGCTAAAATATACTTCATTCGACAGTCCGAGATTTATATAAGATTGTTTTTGATGCGTTATTATCTGCCACAAAACTGACTGTCATTAAAATAAACCTTCAGATAACACAAATGTTGATCTTTGTTTGTATTTGCATAAAGACTAATCATTATAATCCGTCGTATTTTTTTGAAATTTGTCAACTACCTTTTCATTATATCAAAGAACCTTACATTCTATGTTAATATAGAAAAAAAGAAGACGTGGTATGATTGCCAATGAGACACCTCTCCACAAGAGATCAACAATGACACAGAAATTAACAACTATAGGTCACCGTACGACCTTCAACAAGGCGTTAAGCCCATATCGCATAGTCAGATATAAAAGGCCTGGAAATGACAATGTAAAACAATTCAAACTAACGGCCTAATTTATGTAAAAACTAGTATGTTACACATAAACAAACCACAAACACTGAGTTACAGGCTCCTGTATAATCATGCAAAATGTCCTGATAAATCTAACTAATTTAAATAACAGCAACAATTGTCCTTTACTAGATTTTAATATTTCAGTTTTAACACGGAAAAATCAAAACAAAATTTACGACACTACAAACGATTTCCAGTTGTTAATTTCCATTGTTTTGCACAATGTGATGCATTTTGCCACTATTTTTAAATGCAAATATACTAAAACTGGTCCTAACTCGTTCATGATCATTTTAGATGTCAATGAACGAAATATATATGTACTAAGTTAATGAGAAATATTTACCTTTCTAGTTTCTAAAATATATTGTTGAACCAATCCATGCAACTTCATACTAAAATTTACGACAAAAGAGACGATTTTTCATTTCCTATTGTTAAATTTCCTTTTTTAGAAGACGATGTGCCTTTGGCTCCATCATACGGTGTTTATATATCCCAACTCGTTTGGTTTGTCCGTGTGTGTTCTGATGTCATAGATTTTAACGAACGTAATCAATGCATCACTGGGAAATTGTTGTGTCAGGGATTTCGATACCATAAATTACTTAAAATTTTACTAAATACTTTCAGAGGTACAAATATTTAATTAGTAAATTTGGCTATACCTGTAGAAAACTTATTAAAAATGGTATTTCACATTCTAAATGTTATGGATATATTGTACTCAAAGCAAGGAAATGACTATATGTGATCCGTGTAAACTCATCGAACCTTTAAACAAACTTATAAGTAAGGGTTATCGTACCAATATTGTAATTAGATCTCTGAATATAGTTTACATTGGCACTAATATCGATTTTGTCATTAGCAAATTAAAACATAACTAAATTGTATATCTTCTTTGAGGCGGAATGTATAGAGACACAGACACGTTATTTTTTATCTCTATAGAAGTCGCTCCTCACTATCCTACAACTTGTCGATACATTTATATTTGGCATTGCACAAGGCATGTCTTCTCTGACTGTGCATGACGTTAAAATTCTAAATTCCTGGGATGTATTTTAGTTGATTTTGGTCTCTGATGCATGATTTTTTATTATTAATTGTTTTTGGGTTTTAACTAGCTGTCAGTAACTGCGAGTACTCTCAAATCGTATTTTCTTGTTAATTCCACCTGTTGATACTGTTTATAATGCTTTTTTTTTAATTTTATATTTATATGGATCTTGTCTGTATACTAGCTTTGATTATTTGGAATGTTCTAATTTTCACTCACTTCGTCTTACTACATTTGTATAAACTTCAAGATTTACCTGTATTTTTTAAAACCGTTTTTTTTTTCTAAAGTGAATGTTTTCGAAGGGTTAAATATTTCGCAGTGGTGTCTTGCCATGGCTTTGTTTGGACTTGTTTGTTTGCTTTTTGGCCTTGAATGTTTGTCCCTAATATTTCATTAACTGTGCATTTGTATTCAGATATCAGATCAAATTTATTCGTTCAAAGTGTATTAATTTACATTTTTGATTGAGTTAAGCCTGCCAATTGATATTTTACCGTGTGTTTTTCTATGTTGTGATGTTATGCTACTGTTTCAGAAAAAGGGAGAAGGTTTATATCCATTTAAACGATTAATCCCGCTTGCACCTGTCCTAATTCAGGAATCTGATGTACAGTAGTTGTCGTTTGTTTATGTAATTTATACGTGTTTCTCGTTTCTGTTTTTTTTTTTTTTATAGATTAGACCGTTTGTTTTCCCAATTGAATGGTTTAACACTAGTAATTTTGGGGCCCTTTTTAGCTTGTTCGGTGTGAGCCAAGGCTCCGTGTTGAAGGCCATACATTGACCTATAATGGTTTACTTTTTTTTTAAAATTGTTATTTGGATGGAGAGTTGTCTCATTGGCACACCACATCTTCCTATATCTACATATAATATCGATAAAGATCTTTGAACAACATAAGTCAGGTGATAATCAATGTATGATCATTTTATTTTCATATGTGTGAATTCAAATTTGTCAATTTAAAAAAAAAAAGTTTTTTTACTGCTTTCTAGCTTGTTACTTTTCAGTTATCTCTGTTTTGCCCTATTCCTTGTACTTAGCAGTTGCAAAATTGTCATGGTCTTGTTTAATGTTTAGGTAAAAGATGTAAAAGCTGTGGGTGTGATAATGTACAGGAAGACGATAACTCAAAAGTCATTGCTAAATATTTTGATAAATAGAGAATGTTGTTTTGATAGAAACAATTTTTTTAATAAAGGGGTAATTGTAATACGGTCATAATATGGCGTTCCCTTTTGGCATAGCATTGAAATTGAATCTATACTCAATTGTGAAACAATGAATCACAGCTAAACTTATCACAAGATAGACAGAACAGCATTATTAAAACCGTGTATTCACCGACGTAAGAAATGGCAGAGATATTGATTTTCCAGGAAAGGTCGATGAAAATACGTCAATTTAGTTGTTTTTTAGGATGAGAAAATATAACGTAGAAAATAAAATACAAAAGCAATAAGTTTGTAGATATCTTTCATATCTGACTTTTAAGTTACTTTTATGACTTTTGAACATCGGTATGCTACGGTTGCCTTTACTTATATACTGAATTCACATTGATACATTGTCCAGAATGCGTAATTTTCTAGAAGGTGTTCATAATTATTCAATGCAGCCATGATGTGTATCTTTACTGTTTTTTCGGACCATTTGCTGCTTCTGTCAGCAAAACATTACCCCTCTTTATTTTATTTTTTTGTGGGTTGTGCTAAAATTTCTGCATAATAGAATATTTATTTTGGTAAACATGTAATGATCATGAATTATTTCTTTAAGGCTTTCCTTCACAGAACGCTGACTTATACTTGTATGAATTAATGTCCGGTTTAAACTAGTTTTTTTTATATCACAACAAATGACTGACAAAAATCTTTTTTTTTTTCTATTTCTTTCGTATATGATTGTTTATGTACAGGATCACTGAATAATGTATATGTAAAGGCTCGTACGAATACTTTGTAACATGCAACTAACACAAAATACAAATATAAGATATACTTGTCTAATCAAATTCAATTTTAAAATAAACACGGAGGAACCGTAGTGTCATTGTTGTAGCGCCAAGGGACATTGTTCACAACCAGTAGTGAAATGAAATATTTAAAGTTGAAAATAAAATAATGTCCAGTCGAGTATAAACGAAGAAGCTGTCATTGTCTGAAATGTCGATTGTTTTAGATATGTGTTTCCTAGTGTGACAAGGTGTCCATGGGAAGAATTGTTTCGTAGGCTTTATACAGGTCGTAACACCTTGGTTCGTTTTGATTATTTCCGGTCCTGTCATATAACATTACATTATGCGTAAAAGCTATATGTAGTAAATGTATTGATCTTTTAAAAATCAAAAGGCGTATACGGATCGTATTGGTGCTATGTGAATAACTTTATCGATTTTCAAGAGCTAAACTGACTGCGAATCTTCTTTACAATAGCTTTCATTTAACGATTGAAAAAAATTAGCTTGCATAGTAAGGAGACAACTTTGATGACATAGAATCCTGACTGTATAAATACTTTATAAACTATACAACCAAATGTTATGTTAACCGAAAAGATAAAACCATATTGGGTCAATTTGTTCATGGATTGTAAATTTAAGTTTCTGAATGATTTCAAAATTTAATAACGGGAAATGTTTGCAAAGTATGTTGTACATGTAAATCTTGTCAAAAGCGGTGTGTAACAAAAGTTGTGGCCGATGACAGTCAAATGTATCGTATGACAGTCAAATGTATCGTATGACAGTCAAATGTATCGTAAAAAAACAATTGTAACTGTAACTATCAGTAATCGGTTTACATATCATGGGTAATGCATGTTTAGATGACAATGCTAACACGTATGACAACCACTCTCACAGTGAGAATATTGTTTACAGTGGGTTGTTTTAAACATACATGGCGAAAGCAATTATTATAAATAAAGGCAACAGTAGTATACAGCTGTTCAAAATTCATAAGTCGATAGAGAAAAAAAAAACAAATCCGGGTTACAAACTAAAACTGAAGAAAACGTATCAAATATAAGAGAACTACGACACAACAGAGACACAACACCTAAACCTAACACACAGAGAAACGAACTATAATGTAACAATGGCCATTTTCTTGACTTGGTACAGGGCATTTTATGAAAAAAATGGTGGGTTGAACCTGGTTTTGTGACATGCCAAACATCCCGCTTTTATGGCAGTGTTAATTATAATATTAAGATTACAACATTACACGACAGGGTTACAATAAATAAACAGATAAATGGAATAAAATATTTGACAGAGAAACACACGAATAATAGCCTACCAAAGGTAACAGGTTAAAAAATATTTGTATACACCAGACGCGTGCTACGTCCACACAAAACTATGCCCAGATGTAAAAAGTTTGAAAGCCATAACAAGTACCAAGTTGAAGATCGCCGAGGACCAAAAGATCCAAAAAGTTGTGAGGTCAGGGTTATCCGCCTGGGACAAAACATCATTGTTATCAAGAATAATACATAGTTTTGCAAACAGTAAATTTTATTAAATGACTATATAATAGATATACATGAGTAAACTGAAGTGGTGACTAGCTATAGAATAAAAAACGAATAAATAACAAAATCACAGCCTTGTTAGCCATAGTCAATGCAGCGCCAAAGTGACGTCACATATAAATTTCTAAAACGTGTTCCGAAAATTAAGAGAATTTGGATGAAATTCAAGATTAGATTTGTATGACTCATCTAACTTTTATCAATAACAGTGAAAATTATAATACTAATTGATATTTAATTGAAGTAGTAATTAGATAATTAATTGTATTATCTAACTTATGTTAATCTCTATCTGCTTTGCCAGTGCGAGTGCCGCCTTGTATTGGCATTAGCCTGATCATTAAATCTACAAGGATGTTTATACGTGCAAGTGAGTTTGCTCTCTCTTAACACATGTTAGCCTATCGTCCAATTTCAACGGACTATCATCGTTTCTAAAAAAATGTTAAATCAGAGTGGAGAAAATATTTATTCCCCTAAATGTTCTCTCTAGAACGGGAATCGAATCAGAAACTATTGTGTTTGTAGTACTATGAACTAACCACTACACCACAGCTTATTTTGTTACCGTAGTGTATCTCTTATTACGATATTTAAACATCGGTAACTACTTAAGCTTTAATTGACACTGCGAAAAAAACTGCGATAATTTAAGAAAACTATCTGAATTAAGAAATAATAATATGTGTGTTTGGTTAATTTTTTGCCGTTGGTTGACTGTCTAGATGATGTTTACCCTTAAGCATTTTGTTTTCAATACAAAAGAGAAAAGTATTTTTCTAACATTTATTCAAGAATGTTTTTAAAGTTTCCTGATCATCATCTGCACAGATCCTGAAAAGGGAATTCCCCAATGCATCTGCCCAAAAGGTCTGTTTAAGTTTGCCCTATAACAGTTGTTATGCCACCAAGGTCCTTGATAAACAGAGGCACAATGCTTTGCCCATGTGTCATTGTCCTGATCTTTAGCACTAAACATATATCCATTATGATGAATAAATTGATCCCCTGTAATAAAATTTGTATTGTTTAATCAAATTCAAAAGTTTATTTTCAATAAATCATTTTTGATATCCATAAAATTGAGAATGGTAATAAGGAATGTGTCAAAGAGACAATAACTTGAACATAGAACAAACAACATACCAATGTCAATGTGAACAATTTGTAGGGAAGGTCTGCGATAACATTCAAATTCCTATGTAGACATTTAAATGCGTATAAAATATATCTTTGATAACTATTTACTGAAACAATGTTCTTTGTTAAGATTTGACCTGTTGCAATCAATACAATTAACTTTTTCTAGTATTTCCATTGTTGCTGAAACATATCAGTATTTTGTTGTTCATAAGATATTGACTAGTACTAAAAACAGAGGAACCTTTTTACTACCTGGCGTTAAAAAAATATACATCAATAGATTATGGCATCATTATTATTTCATGTATTGGAAAACACAATCGTTCTCCTTTTGATACATTTAAAATAATATCAATAGATAGTATATGTGATCAAAAAAACTGTTATGACCTATCTGCTTTAATAATCATGTCGCGGATTATTTTGATTGGTTGGCTTGTCATAACGGGTCTTATTTACAACAACAAACCCATTGGTGGCTACTTGACGCTGCTTTAGCGCAAAATGCTATAGCGCAGAGAGAGCTAATTCAATTATACAAAAAAATGAATGTGTTTACTATTTTACCTGCGTTTCCTGAAAAATCACCGACATTTAACTTGTACTTTGAAGCAGCGTCTCCAATACTGAAACGTTTGTAAACTGCATATTTCTTGGTATTACTTATGATCAGGTCTATTCTCAGTTCGTATTTGCCACTTGAAGTCAGGGTATGAACGAAATGGTTTCCTACAAAAATATGAACAGAGTTATCTTTTATAAAAAAGGAAACAGAAAGTGAAGAGAAAAATGAAAATCGGAGACAAAAAAAAAAAACAAAAAAAAACCTGTAAAAATGCAATAAAATTGCATAGAAAACTGAGGATCAGCAACAAAAACCGCATCAAAATGATTGATTTCATATTCTCCACAATGGTAAGCAGAACATGCAGAAATCAATACTAGACTACAATTTGAAAAAAAGGTATCTACATATATGTTTTACTAATATTGGTGCATTCGATCAAAAAAGAGATAGAATAGCAGTTTGGGTGTGATCATACAAAATACTTTAGACACATAAAGTTCCAAATTATTCATTCCTAAATGTTTGTTTCACAATGTGTGTATGTATCTTGCTTGTCTTGTACAAAGATTCTGAGTTTTAAAATAACATAATTTGTAAGCAAAATAGTAGCAAGGCGAAATGATTATGATTTTATGTACATACCAAACCAAAATTCTCCATTTATGTTACCGAATCCGTTTTCACATTCTAACCACTTCCGGTTAAAGTCAACTGAGCCATCAAATCTTTTCTGAATAACCTTTATCGTAAATAAAGGAGTAGGTTCAGTAAGACTCCTTTTTGGCCCCAAAATATAGCCGTTTTACAAAATTGTGATAATGTAATCATGAAGCTATTTATTGGAAAGTAAAATGATTCTACTACATAAATATGGGCTGTTTTTGGCAATACAATGCACATATATCGGGTACTAGCATCATAAAGTCATGCTAAATTACTGAAATCTTCACAAAATTAGAATTTTAGTAAAATTTGAGACGGTTTCTGTCTAAAATGAAAGTGGCCGCATTCGTGTTCATTCATAATATTGAAATGCAAGTTGTATTTGACGATAATACATAATATATATAAAGGTTGAGGATGAACAAGGATGCGGCCACTTTCATTTTTGACAAAAACCATCTGAAAAGTGACGATTTTTTGCAAATTTGATAGATTTTCATATTTAAGCTTGAATCGAAGCGTTTTTGATAACTTAATCAGTTAAAATCTTTCACAAAAACTAATTAAATCAATTGAAATAGACACTTAAGTGTTTAAAAAGTGTCGAAAATATTTCGTCAGATGAACTTGAAAATTGAGGCCAAAATCGGCCCTTACCGGACCTACTCCTTTTACAAAATATCGATAGGTAATGTATTGTAACACGACCTTATCGTTTAGGGTCTAATAGTCTACCCTATGAAAGGAACCAATTATGGCGAACTGTTTAAATAGCTGTACTATAAACATGCACGAGGCTCTTCAACTTTGAATGAAAACTGTAATCAGCATTCAGAAATATTAGTGAATTGCATGTTTACTATCTACTTAAAGAGTTGAAAAGAAAATGATAGGAAGCGGTGTATAAAATCGGGGACGAACGAGTTTCTTGTCCTTAAATGGTTTATAATGTCTTAATATGGAAGTTTATATGCTCAGATTTTTAATATTCGAGACAACAAGAAAACTAAACTAAAAAAATTTCAAAGATGCTGATTTCTCTTGAAATTTCTCTATAAACTGATAAAATACAAATCTTGATTATTTCTGTTGACTATTTCTGTTGAATTGTTTTGAAGACTAGATAGCCTTTATCTTAACACTACAAGAAACGAAATTAAAACATACTGTCCAACCTCCGCCGTCTGTAGACATATCACAATAACCCTGCGCAGACTTTTTGCCGTCTGGGTATATTGTGTACACACCACTTTCTGTTTTCCGATTACTTTTATTTTTCATCTCTGTGCAGTCCTTATACCTCTCTGCAGCACATGTGTCTATATATAAAGAATTCACTTGATGAGATAACAATTGACTATTGTAAGGTATGCTCCACTTGGTGAAATGACTTTATAGCAGTTACACATAGGTACCCACACACTTACTACTGAGCTGATGATACAATGTTGACTTGCACTTCCCTTTTTAACAATTTAAACTATTGTATGTATTGTGTCTGTTTGTTTTGATCGTGCATCGTTGTCAATATAATGAAGTGTTATGCGATTGTCTTACAAGTGAGCGGTTTATTTAGCTTTAATACTAGGTTCAATCCACTATTTTCTACATAAGCAAAGGCCTGTACCAAGTCAGGTATATGACCGTTGTTATCCATTCATTTCATGTGTATGAACTTTTGATTTTGCCACTTGATTAGAAACTTTTCTTTTTGGTTTTTATCGGAGTTAAGTATTTTATTGATTTTTTCTTTTTTTAGATTTTACGTTATTTTTTACACTAGATATCAAAGTACTCTCCGCTTTAAGCTGTCAATTTACACTCTAAAGCTGGACACCAAAACACTGACTACTTAGTTGATTATAGCCTTATTATATATACGTATTGTAGATACACACCTTATCCTCCATGTAGTGTTAACCTACTCTTTTCATCATGATTAATCTTACCCTTTACATCTTGTTTCAGAAGTTCAATTATTCGTTTTCTTTCTCTAGGTCCTTTCGATTCTGAAAATTAATGTGTTTATTAAAGACAAATTAAAATACAAATGCAATGCAGTCCTAATATCTCCTTAAATACAATAATTTTGATTTTTGTGGGCATTAACTAAAAGCATTTGTTGCCTGTTGGATTCAATGGGATGTGAATGTTTTCTACTCATTGGTTTGGTTGTTGTCTGTTTGATTTGTTCCCTGTTTCCTTTCTCATTTATTATATGCAATTATAAAAGTATATATAACCTATACAGCTACAAGAAGGACATGAAATATATACAAGGCAATATATCAATTGAGACGACGCCGAGTTTGGTGATGTTTTTTTAGATGACAGCTACTTGCGCTACTTCCCTCAAGCTTTGTACTTTTTTTTTTATTGTGTTCAACATGTTCAAGATAATGTTCTACTTTTATTATCTTGTGATAGTTAAGCTTTTTTTTTTGCTAGTTTTCAGTGTTTCTAATGCAAATTCGATTAAAATTGAGATGTGAACCTTAATTTCAACTTGAATATTACCCTTGCCTGGTATAAATAAAAAAAAAATGAAATAGCATTTTTAACGTAAAATAAAATTATATGAAATAGTTATTTGTTGTTTAAAGGAAAGAATTGTCGCCGTCCTACTGCGGTTTTAGTAATACTATCAACCAAAAATCAATCCATTCAGAATATCAGTTTGATATAGGGTTAAAGAGTGTTACATATAGCTCATGGGCACTTATACCGTATAATCTGAGAAATAACCGTATTCGAAAATTTGTAGAAGTGCACATTTGAACACGAGATGGTTATTTACCAAAACAAAGTATTTTTCAATATGCTTAAGCTTAAGGTTTTCCAATCATAAAGGACATTCAGTTGATATTCCCTTGTTGTTCTGTATTTTTGTTAATTTACTTATTCCTAGATGTCCTTATTTATAAATGGCTTTGTCAAATTATAAATTAAGTAATATACACTTAAAATTCTCTAAAAATCAGACTTGGTTATAGTTTATCATTCGTTGTTAAAATAAAGGTAGGAATGTGTGTATTTCAAATAGAAACGTACCTTCAACTATCCATGCTATCTCATTTCTAAGCTGTTTATTCAATTTGACTACCTCCTTGTAGATACCAATATCTAACATAACATATATAATAATGTAATAAAACACATTGTTTTGTAAAAAAATAAAGTAATTGCAGTTATAGTTTTCACTACTGTCGTATTCAAACATGCGTTCTTTTTTTATTACTATAGTGTTGCTGAACTTAATTAATGTGATTTCAAAACCGAATAAAAGATAAAATCTTCTTGAAAAAGTAAACATATATAACTGTGCATTTGCATTCAGATATCGCCGATCAAATTTATTCATTCATAGTGTATTAATTTACGTATTTTGATTGAGTTAGGCCTGCCAATTGATATTTTATCGTGTGTTTTTCTATGTTGTGATGTTATGTTATAATCTCCAAAAAAAGGGAGAAGGTTGTGATCCATTTAAACGTTTAATCCCGCTGCAAACGTTTGCACCTGTCCTAAGTCAGAAATCTGATGTACAGTAGTTGTCGTTTGTTTATGTAATTTATACGTGTTTCTCGTTTCTCGTTTTTTTTATATATATATATAGATTAGACCGTTGGTTTTCCCGTTTGAATGGTTTTACACTAGTAATTTTGGGGCCCCTTATAGCTTGTTGTTCGGTGTGAGCCAAGGCTCCGTGTTGAAGGCCGTACATTGACCTATAATGGTTTACTTTTTTTTAATTGTTATTTGGATTGAGAGTTGTCTCATTTGGCACTCACACCACATCTTCCTATATCTATAAACGTGAATGAGTATCTATACAATTTGAAATCAACTATGACATGCGTTAACGAAATCATACTACTTTTGACTTTCAGCTTATAATATTATGGAAGTAAAGACATTGCAAAATGTATCTTACTGATGTTTTAAAATAACTATGTATCTCAATGGATACAAACGACATGCACATGATGCATTTAGTTTAGTACAAATACAAATAATTGCAGTTATGTTACTCATTACTGTTGTATTTAAATGTTGTTTCTTTTTTCGGGCACATGAGTAATATATTGTTGTACAACTCAATTAATGTGATTTCAAAACCGAATAAAAATCAAATCTTTTTTAAAAGGTTAAAACTTATGTGAATGATTATCTATTCGATTTTAAATTATCTATGAAATGCGTTATCGAAATCATCATACTTTTGACTTTCAACTAATAATATTGTGTAAGTACAGACAAAGTCAAATGTATCTAACTGATGTTTTAAGATAACTATGTATCTCCATTGATACAGACATCAGCTATTTTTTTTAGATCAAATAAACTGTTTATATGTTATTTTAGAGAGTTAGAAGTTGAACATTGTCTATAGTTTCATAAAGTTCAGGATCATAAAACCTTGTCAGCAATATTTAGTTTCAGACATATTCTAGTATTAAACATTCTATGGGTGCTGGTCCTAATTTGTATCTTTGTCATCGGCGTCAATATTTTTTTTTTTCATTCATATAAAAAAGACAAAAAATCACTTTTCAGAATTGTCTGTGTGTCTTTCCGCAGTTGTTTAATTGTTTGATCAGGATTATTATGAATACAGATGCCTGAAAAAAATAAAAGTGAAAGAGAATAAAAAAAAAACACACAAAAAAAAACAACACAAAAAATAAAACACAAAAAAAAAAGAAACGGGAAAAGTTAAACATTCAGTTAGGACTATCCTGCCGAAATACGGAGTTGAAGTTATCTTGATCTTTTCAAGGACTTGTATGTTTTATATAAAAAGGTTTCGCCCTTTTGCAATTAAAAATGTACATTTTAGAACCATCCAACAATTTAATTCCAACAGCATACACAGTAATCTAATTCTGATAAATAGATTGAGAGTACAGTCTGTGAAGATTGTTTCATTTTCATGTGAAAATATTTTTGAATTGATTTGGGTAGTGTTTTCAAAGACTTGCTTTTTAGTGTGATGAATGTATTCTCCGAAACGCTTGATTTGTGATGCATCAGCATATCATATGTAGAATACGTTTGTTTCATTACAAAAAGATAAATTTACAACACAGGGATATGTTCACCCGAATGAAAACATATTGATTTTCTTTCAAATTTTATGATTGGTTATCTTTTGATTTAGGATTCAAATATAGATATACTTTTCTATGGTGTGTCATGTGTACTATGATTTGTCAGTTAGTCTTTTCATTTTTAGCCATTGCGTTCATAGTTTATTTTTGATTTATGAGTTTGACTGTCTCTTCGGTATCGTGTGTCCTTTTTTTACAGTTAAACATCAAATTACGTAATAGAGAAGTCATGATTATACGTTAATGGCCAGACATAAGTTGACATACCTAGAAGATTAGTCATTATGTTCTGAATTCTCGTATCATCTTCTGACGACTGACTATCATGCCTTACTTCTACAACAGATACATTTAGGAATTTGAAAAAAATGAATCCAACACACGAAATTTTATTGTCGTAAACATAATAGGTTTTGTTTATTTTTCGTTTACCAAGTGTTCTTCATGACGTCTTCTATTCATATATAAATGTTAAATTAATTTAAAATTAAAAGAAGATAATGTCACTTTCAATCATTCCATTTATCGACAAAATATGATATGCATTTTGTCGATAAATAACATGATTAAAAGTGCTATTTCGTGAATGTGTCATTCGGTTACTCGTTGAATATTTTCCTCTATTTTAATTCTTCAATTAACATGAATTAGTTATTCTATAGTTATTGTTTATGAGTTTTTTCTATCCAAAATCTATTCATGAATTGAGTGGCATAAAACATTCAATGTAAAGTCAGATGAAGTATCATCTAGCTCTGAAGTTTAACATTATTTGTTCCCCATTCATTAATAAATGTTGATTAACAAAATATGCCACATAAAATCTTCAATAAATCAGTTATAGTAGTGGCATTTACATAAAACAAATAGGAGATATGTTTGTAATTATTTGGTAGAACAATTATTTGAAAACAAACTTGCATACCGCACATATTTAGTGTTATTTATCTGATAGTTCCTAAGCTAAACGCTGAGTTTTTAAGATTGTTTTTGTTTATTCTGGATCAGTGTGCAATTAAATGCCACACAAAAAGCGTCAAGCTAAAATCAATTTTACTTTACAATACAAAACAAAAAAAGGACTTATCACAGTTTTGATAAGATTCTGTTTATCTCTCTGTAAATGTGTATTTATTTCATCTTTAACTTGATCTACGTCCTTAAAAGTTTGTTGTTACAATCTGTGTTTAGTATTATTATAATTATTATCATAATTATTATATTTATTATTATTTTGTTATTATTTTTATTAATTTTATTATTATTAATAATATTATTATCATTAATATAATTATTATTAGTATTATTAGTATTATTATTAGTAGTAGTAGTAGAAGTAGTAGTAGTAGTAGTAGTAGTAGTAGTAGTAGTAGTAGTAGTAGTAGTAGTAGTAGTAGTATGGTATCATAAGCAGTAGCATAGTATCATTATAATTAGTTGTAGTAGTAGTAGTAGTATAGTGTCATTAATATTATTATTATTATTATTATTATTATTATTATTATTATTATTATTATTATTATTATTATTGTTATTATTATTATTATTATTATTATAATTATTATTATTATTTTTATTATTATTATTTTTGAATTTTTGAACTTGTGAAGCCCATGACAACCATATGGTCAATGGGACAAATATTGTTTTACTCTGCAATTTGTTTTATTGACAAAGCAATTAATAAAGGATGCATTTAGTTAAAAGAATATATACATTTAGTGATACAAACTACACATATGTATATTTGTATTAATAATATATGTTTGATTTCACGCGAATACGTCAAACTTTTCACTTTCATATATTGTACTCTTTACATATTGCATACAATGATTATCGAAGTTTTAATTGATTGTTTGTTTTGTGTTATGTCGCCCTTGTTTACCTAACAAATATGGGGTTAAACAATATAAATACTTGCTGTTTTCTTGTCTTATTAAAATATTCCTAAACTGAGAATAAAAAATACTCGGTAGATATTTAGTTTCGATTGATGAAAATGCCAAATAACAGAAACTCGAATACACTTATAACAAATGTTTCTATGCACTAATAAAAAAAAAATTAATATAAATCGGCTGACTGTCTTCAATTTCAATTCAGTGCTATCTTGAATAATTTACCATTAAACGTTTTTGATTTAGCAATTTAAACATTGTGCATGTTCTTAAAAAAACAATTTTCATTATGTTGTAAACATAATGTATAAATAGAAAAATCGATATTAAAACAGTGTTCTATTACGAACAAGTGTATTATTACCGTGACAACGAAGGAATACTAAAAGTGCTATATGAAAATACAAATAGTATCTAGTAAAAACACAATTTCGTATTGCTTTGAATTGACTTTAGATTATTGATAAATGGTTTGTTTCAGTTAAATCATTTGATGATAATTGAACAGCAATGTCCTACCATTGCCTTTATTTACTTCGCTTTTGCTTTTGCTTTTTTTAAATGATACATTCAAATAGTATCGTGATTTTGTTTTTGCATGCCTTGCTTGTTCTATAATTTCATATGCATATTTGTTTGATCATGTTCTCCTGGTGAAATGCTGTTTGTGGAATGTTTTTTTCCGTTTGATTTTGTTTCATATCATGATTATTCTATACGACTTCAAGTATTTCTGATGAACATATCATTTTCAAAACGCGTTTACGTTAAATAAATATTCATGTTCATGTTTCGTAATTGACAATACATAAACTTACTTCTGGATAAATTGGTATCTGCGGAACTCAAAACACACAATAAGACATTTAAAAGGAACAATCCACATATCATCATTGACATAACTGACGTCTTATCTGATTCAAACAATGTTTCAACATAAATAATACAATGAAAAGTACAAGTTTATGAGAAAAAAGCATCTGCTCTTAATGATAACTTTGCATGTTTGCATGACTTCATTGTTCAGTATAGTATTTCAAGCTCCTCTCAGGTTTCCTGTAAGTGAAAACCAACTTATTGTGACTATACTATTTTTCAATTTAGCAAGTTGCATGTGAAACTGTGGTGATTTGTAGACTGTGTTTTTTCTTTGATTATATTTTCAAATTAGTAAACAACTAAAAAAAAAGAAAAAAAGAAGCGAAAGTTAGCTCAGAAATATTTTTGAAATATAAATGCTAAATTGTGTGTATTATTCAACTTGAAAATGTATTTACACTTATATTTAAACTCTAACATATAAGCGGATCTCGAACTGAAAATGCAATAGCAATAGAACGAATAAAGACGAAAAGACATAGTACACTAACGTAACCTAGACAAATAAAAAATTGGCAGGATCTCAAGTGTTAAAAAAGTAAAAGTATATCCTTCTCCACAATGATATCCCGGAGAAGATTGATATATTCGTAACAATTTATACTCAGAGTTGTCATTCGAAGTCGCTTATCCTGTATTCTGTCCACGCGTTATTGATTTTTTTAATATTCATCTTTACAGTAAAAACCGTGTCATTTCTAACTCAAAAATAGATATAATATATGTGTGTAAATTTAAAGAAAGCTGCTTACATATCTTTCTTGTTTCGTGTCAGTTCGAATTGCTGTAAAATTGTAGTTGTCTTCTGTTATTCAATCCATATAGTTGATAAATAAAATTGGAATAGCAACATGTCTATGTGTCTGGAAACATCGATAGTTTACGTATCTTTCCTTCCACTAGATCTGCAAGCTGTCAGTCTCGACACCTCAATATTTTACACATACTTCCTAATAATAACTCGGCAAAGTCAGTCCGTCTAAGAACGTATAATGTTTACGCATACAGCAACATATGTATATAAAAGGAAAATGTTGTAGGATTCCAATAAGACAACTTTCCACCACAGACCAAATAGATTAGGAAGATGTGGTATAAGTGCCAATGCACAATTTATAAAATTAACGTATAATTCTTTACTCTAGATCGGCAAACTATCAGTCCGTCTCGGCAAATCGATATTTTACGCACTTGGTCTCCAAACTGTTTTGTTTTAAAGAAAAATAACAGAAACTACTTAACTAGCCTTAATTTTAAAATTTGTCTTTTATACTGTGATACAAATTAAGACTTTGGCATATTTAAAGAACACAATGTTCTAATGTTTCATAAGATGTTTATGTGCGTGAAATAGCTTTTTGGAATAGGACTTGGTTAATGATTTGGTGTTATCAACTATCTGTTAACACTGATACACAGCGTCTTTCTTTGGTACATTGAACGTACTGTGTACAAAAAAAAACCTGATGTTCATGTTTTTTGTATTGAAATGATCGTATTGGGCCGCTAATTATCGATGAAAAGCCTTGAAATATTTTCATAATGTAAATATAACCGTTTTCCAAAAAAAGATATGCACGATTAAGATTCGGCTGTAAGTTCAATGACAATTTTCAATTAAACCAAACCAAACCAGCCAAGACTCCCGCCATCTTAATGCAATATATCCTAAAAATATCGGGACGGTCATGATTCAGCTGTTACTTGATAGACAATAATCCTCCATGAAGACTTTTTTGTATTAATTACTTTTATCAAACGAGTCAAGACTTTCAAAAATTTTAAATGCAACATTTTTTTTGCGAATACGAAATTATGTTCCAGCTGTTGGATCGTTAACGTTCTTTGAACAACACAGTAGTATGTTTTGCTCGACATGCGACAATACATTGATTTTCCAAACTTACCAATTTCAAAAAAAGAACATAGACAAAGTAGTTAGATGTGATATATGTACTTTTATATGTTCAAATATAAACTAGAATGTCTAATTAGTTTATTAACATCTTCAAACAGAGCTTGTTAAAGGTACCTTGACCACCGTCAATGTGTATTAAGATTATACAAACTTGGAAAGCCTTTTCGTATAATTCTCAACCTTATATTTATATTGAAAATATACACACTGCAGTTATTTATAAATATTTGATAAAAATGTATTGTACCCTTACATCGAATTACAGATTTCCAATGTTTACAACCTTTACCTGCATTATGTACACAAAAGGTCAACTTAAAGCCAAAATAGCAGATGAAATGCTTATTGTTTACCATACTGTGACATAACTTTATAAATAATTTGTATTCTACATCGGCACAATGATTTGTTACTTTAACACTGTATTTTATGAGGAATATTCGTCCTTCTCCGTTTCTTCGTAGAGACATGGATCCGGAGATGAATAGCAATGATTTTTTTCCAAATAATTCCCAAAGATATGCATAGCATTGATATTGCATAAAGATGTGTTCTGTTCGATCCCTTTTGATTTTCTATTGCAATGTTGATATATTTTTTTCTACAAATATTTTAATAATGTAGAATATTTTCTATAATTCTGACTTTTAAGTGTTAAAGGTCTTCTATACTATACAAACTTCCAATTTAATTTTGATGTTTTTATTAACTTTGATTTGTCTTCTTAACCTTTTTTCTCAGACTCGAAGACCAGTTAGACTGCTTATATTGACAATTGAACAAGACCTGTCTGATAGCTGGAATAAGAATAAAATAATCGAATGTAATCCTAAACAATAATCAGCTGCAAAGTTTATAAAACTTTCCAAAACCACCCAAAGACACTTTTTGTTCGAAATGCTTCATAACATGATAATAGCTAGACGAACGATATTTATTTCGAATAAAAATATAATTTCAGCACAATGAATTCATATGTTTTAATTCTCATTATTTTTGTTAGTAAATTTGCATTAGATACATTTAGTTTTGTAATATAACATTTTTTATGTTGATTATGCACATTGTTTTACATTTTTTGACAAATGCCCGGATACAATTTTATCTGTAGACAAATTAGGTAAACAATTAGTGACTTACGTGGGATGGCACGATTGACCATGATGTAATATATTCAGTAGCTCGTATTAAAAAAGAAATTCATGTACGACAGTTTTAAAGAGGGTCTTTAATTTCATTATTCATTAATTCGTATACTTTGCGTGTTATTTCATATTTATTAATTTTCCTCCACACTCTCTAATATTTATAAAATACCCCAATGTTCCCTAGGCGGATCACTTTATGTCAATTATTCTGCTCGTTTTGAATATTGTTACCAGTAATGTATGCCCTTTTAGGACCCTCATGTACATATGTATGTAGAAAAACAATTAAACAATAAATAAATGTGATGCATTACGTTGTTTTACAACTATGTTTTTCCTTTTATGACTTGAATTATTTCAATTTACACTGTGAAGATGAATGTTGACTACGGTACAATTCACGACAATAATTAATAATCTTGTTGACAAGTACATTTATTTCTGTTTTGTAAAGTATTTAATTCAGTAAATGTAAGAATTTTCACCATTATTTTCATAGGGATTGTTTGTAATTTTAAAATTGAAGAGGTATGTCTTGTTATTTCGAACTAATAATAATCATTACATTTTTTTTTTGTTATTTGTTTATACGTTTGAATATGACTGTTGTTTCACATTCCTCAGCTATCGATTTTGTAATTTGATAAGGGACTTCCCGTTTTTAATTTCCCCTGGAGTTGTGTATTTTTTGTTGCTTTACATTTCGATACCCAACATTTATTTTTAAATGTTTGTCTAAATGATTATAAGTAATGAAACGTCCACTATTTTCAGAAAGTATGAAACGTCTGCTGTTTCTGTCGTTGATATTTGCGACTACTTATATAATGACTGTTCACGGACAAGGCGGGAATCCTGGTGCCCCGCCTGGTGGTCCCGGTGCCCCCGGTGCTGGTGGAGGTGACAGGGGTGGTGAACAATGCTACTGTTGCTGTGATCCATCTTCAACTGAAGCCTCGTGCTGTTACCCGGATTGTTGTTTGTAAGATCAATTAGGAAGTAGAAAGTATGATAATAATCATTTTATGTCTATGCAGTATGAAATATCAATTATCAAATTTTTAAAAATCATTCTATTTCTTCAATCGTATTGTTCAAAATAATTGTATGGCTATTTAAGGTAGATTCATGGTATACCGCCATCTTGGATTGAACAATCACAGTAAAAAATCGGTCTAGTTATTTGCCTAAATCTGCAAATTTGGAGACAGATTTGCAATTTGATGGTTAGACTGTTTAATAATATAAAGAAAACTTGGCAATTTATGGTATAATTCAAAATAATTAAACAAATATCATTTTATTTTGCTTTTTGAATCATTTTTTTCAAATGAGCCATTTCAGGGAAGATAACTCTTTTAGTAAAAAAATTATACTGGACAGATAGGGATTTTTTTTCTTTTTACTTGTAGCAAGAAAACAAGTTCGGTGACACCATTTTTTCTTTTTATTTTCTTAAAACATATTACAAAACCTATCTTTTCACAATTTATTTCAAAATTCTATCTCATAGATTATTTTTTATGCACACAATTGTGTTTTTCCATTAACAATCTAACCAAATTTAGGCAATTTTCAACGACTCATAGCTTGAAAAATAGCACGGTGACCCCTAATTTTTATTATATTTCTGAAAAGAGCATATTAAAATCTTCATTCTGGCTAAGTATAAGAAAATTCTGTCTCAAAAAAGATTTACTTATGATCTACCTTAATGAATGTTTGTATTAGGTCATGTTACTATCATAGTATTGTCAATGATATAAACTTTGACGAACGAAGGGCAACTTTACTCATACACTTTGTAAGATACCGTTTCAATTAGCATATCATTTTGGACACGTCTGTTGTTTACGTTCTAATTCAATGACACGTTCTCCATGACACTTTGACATCTTATCAATACAGTTATCATTTTGTTCCTGTACATAGGAATATTTAATCGTCCATGCAATACTCTCTGACTGCTTGTTTTTATTATGTACACATACTAAATTAGTTCAGGTTGAGTTAGCCAGACAAGACATGTTCCTCACATGCAGAATTTTTAGAAACGAATATCACATGTATCAATAATAGGCATTTATAAAAACAGGTTGAGTAAGCCGGACAGGACATGTTCCTCACATGCAAAATTTTAGAAACGAATATCACATGTATCAATAATAGGCATTTATAAAAACAAATCTTGATAACATTGCAGCCACATAGATACTAATCCTATATGATTAAAAGTTTTACCAAACTTGAAAAGATAATCATCAGATATATTTTAAACAACCAAACATCGATAGGATTTTCACAACTTTTCGTCGCCGGTAGAACAACAAATATTGCATGTATTGAGTGACGTTACTGCTGTCAAATATTTTAATTCGTTTTGATAACACAGAATAAGACTGATGTTATAAGTAGAAATATTATACATGTTTATTTTTAGATTAGTGGATCAATTATCAATGTAATTAGTTGTATTAAACAGAATATTATAATTGGGAGTAGAATAACTTTGAAACTGTCCTTTTTTTTTCTTGCAGTTGATAGATGTGTTACTAAGCCATGCAACAACATAAATGAATATGATTTCAATGTTTTGATATTAATGTTGAAAGCAGAATATTTTATTGGAATGTAATAATAATACCCAATGTAACTCGTGTAATAAAAAAGTGATATTTGTTGAATTGTGTTTATAATAAAACTATACAGATACACCGAGTGCTGCATGCTTTTTACTAAATGATTTGACTATAATTATGAGTCCTTTTTCGGTCATATCTCTTCTCAACTTTTTTGGTTCTCAACCATCCTCTCCGTCCTGATGACAATTATCAATAAAGGCGCTTCAAAGAACGAAATTATAAAATGTTGTTTTCATTTTGTTCTATGGAATTAGAGAAAAACTAAACGGTAAGTATAGCGGATGTTTCTTGACAAACGTACAGTTTCCAAATAGTTTTCACTAAGTACAGGATGATGTGATATGATTTCCAATGACACTTTACGATAAGTTAAAGATACATTAGTATTAGAGCGTATAGATAAATAAATATGCTGTGACCAATAGCTGCTTGCGTATTACACGGGGATTTAACTCCAAATTGATACGATATTCCCGTGCTTGCATTTCGTATCATGATTTTCTTGAGAGAGTTGCTGCTCACAAGGACGCCATTTAACCCAGAGTTTCAAATCGTGAAGTTGAAATCATCCCTTTGTAAATTTTACGGACGTCAACACGAGTTGGTTGAACGTTATGGAATAACCGTTTCACAAATAATATCGGATATGTTCCTTACGTATTAACTACAATCCCCTTCCTTTTCATGAATGTAACCTACCGAGTTAGACTGTTTGCCGGATTTGTTATCACCTAAGCAACATGACGGGTGCCACATGTGGAGCAGAATCTGCTTACCCTTCGAGAGCATCTGAAATCACCCCTAACTTTTGGTGGGGTTCGTGTTGCTTATTTTTTAGTTTTCTATGTTGTATCATTTGTACTATTGTTTATATGTTTGTCTTTTTCATTTGTAGCCATGGCGTTATCAGTTTGTTTTCGGTTTATGAGTTTGACTGTCCATCTGGTATATGATAAATTTCCTTTATATAAACGTATCGCGGAGACAATTACCTTATTATCATTTGATCCAACTCTCAATACATCAGAAATTCATATAATTGACCAAAAACTTACCAGAAGCCAATACAATAATAATAGGTTTATAAAGCAACAGGTTGTACAACCAAACTCTAAAAAATACCGTTGCCTTTTACATGTACGAATGTAACATTCAGTACTAATGTATAAAACTATCAAATACGTACTCCTCATTTGATTTAATGACACTCCAAATGCATCACGACCAATACTCTCAAAGACATTAATAGAACTATCTTATCAACATAAAATTTGAGATCAAGAGATCAAATCACAAGTAAAAAGAAACAAAAAAAAAGAGTTAATATGTGTCGTTTCATATAAAGGGGCTCAGGTACATTCGGTTAGGACAAGCATAGGCTTATAACATTTTTTAACGATTTGAGCCCACTGAGTTATATAAAATACGTGAAATTCTGTGTCTGTCGTTTGGTGCCGTAAACGATTTTTGTTTTTCGTTTATTGATGTGTACATATATCAGACCGTCTGGTTTTTTTTTGTTTTTTTTTGTTAATATTCTTTATATTATTTCACTTGTTTTTAATTATGATATCCACGACTAGTTTGTTTTTCTCTATTAATTTTATTACAACAAACTCAATAATCGATTTCCAAATAGACTAGTAAGCATATACACTAAAAGTTACATTGATGTAGAACTCGTCGTGTGTGTTTTTGGCTAGATTTGATTTGTCCATTTTGTTATCGTCCTCGTAGTGTTTTATCGACTAATGTTTTTTTTTTTTTTTTTCTCTTCTGTCTTTGTCTGGTTTTTTTGTTGTTGACGCGCCATCATAAATTGAACCTTTTTTGCTACTCTTTTACTGTTAAGATGATAGATATTCTTTACTTTGATCCACATTTTTAAAATAAGATATCTTAACTATCAATATAATGGCAAGATATGAAAATATATGCTTAATATGTGGTGAATTGAAAAAATGAAAATGATTTATTTCTATTTTAATTTATTTGATATTACTTAGTCTAAGTAACTTTTAAAAAATCATTAATTACACTTGATTGTTAATCTATTCTTATAATTGAATCAGTAGGCCAGTGTGTCCCGACCATGTTAAACTTGTGTTATTATCTTTCAAAGGTTACCTGCATGCGGAGAGGTTAAGGTTATTAGGTATACCTTACAAACATTTAACAGGTAGGATTTACCGCAGCTGGACAGCAGAAAATGAATTGTGTTGCACGTCGCAGATTTCGTAAGACTTCTTTACTTTTAACTACATATAGGAGATGCATTGAACATGTTTTTCCCTGCTAATTTACTTTCATATAAACAAGACGAAGACACGTAATACGGATTCAAACAAGGCATACTGTGCCAAGGTGACATTTACAACCCATAATACGAAACCATACAGATACACCGAGTGTTGCATGCTTTTTACTATATAACCTGGCAATAATTATGAGTCCCGTTTTGGTTATATCTCTTCTCAACTTTTTTGGTTCTCAACCATCCTCGCAGTCCTGTATTTTTTTTGGAGCATTTCTGTTGACAATTATCAAGAAAGGCGTTTAAACGTACGAACTTAGAAAATGTTGTTTTCATTTTGTTCTATGGAATTAGGGAAAAACTAAACGTAAGTATAGCGGATGTTTCGTGACAAACGTACAGTTTCCAAATAGTTTTCACTAAGTATAGGATGTATAGGATGGTGTGATTTGATTATCAATGACACTTTACGATGTGTTAAAGACATATTAGTATTAGAGCGTACAGATAAATAAAGAAATGATGTGACCAATAGCTGCTTAATTCACATCATACGGGGTATATATCTCCCAATTGATACGATATTCCCGTGCCTGCATTTCCTATCATGATTTTCCTGATAGAGGGTTGCTGCTCACAAGGTAGCTATTAAATCAAGAGATCAAAATGGTGAAGTTGAAATTATCTCTTCGTAAATTTTACGGACGCCATCACAAGTTGGTTGACTGTTATGCAATAACCGTTTCACAAATGATATCGGATATGTTTCTTACGTCGTAACTACAATACCCTTCCCTTTCATGAATGTAACCTACCGAGTAAGACTATTGACCGGATTTGTTATCACATAAGCAACATGGCGGGTGCCACATGTGGAGCAGGATCTGCTTACCATTCCGGAGCACCTGCAATCACCCCTAGTTTTTGGTGGGGTTCGTGTTGCTTATTCTTTAGTTTGTTCTATGTTGGTCCGAGAACATAATTATTTCGTAGTGCATTTCTTTTAGAACATAAATGAAAATAAAACAAATCCCACCTGCGCTTTCTCAAAGAAACTTTTACAGTGTGCTGTACTACTTTTGTGACAAATTATATCAAAATTATAGAAAACTTCATCGTCTCTAACTCAAAATATGAACAATTTTATCTTTAGGGCGTCTTGAAATCTTTTGACAGCTTCCGAAGTACTATTTTTCAACCTTTTTCACCTGGACCAAATCACTACTTTCCTTTAAAATTCTGGACCCAAATTTTTTTACAGTGTAATTTCACCCCCCCCCCTACTTGCAATTTGAGGCATTAAACATGGAGAAATAAATTTGGAAGGGTTATAAAAATAAATGGCAAGTAACCCACTGTCAACACTAGGGACTATATTTGTGAACAACGAAAATCAAGGGACGACAATTGTGGTCTCGGACCTAATTGGATAGAAAGAGTTGACAAATCTTAAAACAACTTGGTATGACCAAAGCTTAATAAATTATAACACTGCTTACAAAGTTTTATGACAAGAGGATTTATATTATAGACAATAAGTTAAGTTCTATACTCATCTCTGCGTGTAAAATTTTGACGTTAAAATTGAAAAATTTCAACTATCAACATTTGGGGCTTTAAAAATTAAAATATTGCAAAAAAATACTTTTTAAATGCCTTAATATATAACTTATCATGTATTAAAAGCAAAAGAGTACTCATTTGATTTATCAGACTTGGCATAATTATTCCAAAGTCAAATTTATATGAGCCTGTGCCTAAAAATTGAGGTTTTTCAATGAAGGGGGCCTTACCTGAAGATGTAATATTTTCCAGCAATTTTAAATTTGTGAAGCTTTTTGGTTATAAATAATCCTTGCATATGTATTGAAAGTACTTTAAATGGAAAGAAAAGTTACAAATAACATATCATATTAGTTTAAAAGGGTCTTAGGCCAAGTAAGACTGGAAAAAATTTAGGGTCAATTGAGGCCGTGCCACATACTTACATTAAAAAATGCATATTGAGGCTATAAGAAATAAAATTTTGTGTCTTTTTTATCATTTCTATACTCATGTGACATGATTCAACAAATCTGAGCACAAAAAGACTCTTGCAATTAACTTTTCTTACAAACAGTATGGTCTGATACAAAGATTTTTGCCTTTTTAGGGAAAAACTTGCATGCAATTTATTCTCAACAGGCTTATATTTAAACCACTTGCTATCCTACAGAAGAAAAGAAAGATATTATGTGAAATGGAACAGGTACAATAGACATTGTAAAGTGTTTTTCATACAAATTTAGTGAGGTCTTTATTATGGACTTCAAATTTTATGTACAAAGCTCTCCACTTTTGACTTCATCCAAACAGGGCGTTAGACAAGGGTCATTTATACAACACATTTTGCACATATTGTCTGAGATAATCTTCTTTTCTGTAGATTCAGAGTTCATAAATAAGTAAAAGAACTAGATAAAGGCATAGAAACACAAATATTGACAAATGAAAACCTGTCAGATAGAAAGTCAGGATGCCATTTATGCATCAATATTGAAAAAGCTATAAATGCCTATTTTGACCATAAAATGCCAAAATTGGTCATTTTTGCAGAAATTCTATAAAATAAAAGTTTAAATCCTTTAGTTTCATGCTATTTGACAGATTGACACCATCAAATCATTTAGGGAAGTTGCCAAAGTACAGATTCTATATTTACAGATTTCACCTCTTAGGTCCGAGAACACAATTATTTCGTAGTGCATTTCTTTTAGAACATAAATGAAAATAAAAAAAATCCCACCTGCGCTTTCTCAAAGAAACTTTACAGTGTGCTGTACTACTTTTGTGACAAATTATATCAAAATTATAGAAAACTTCATCGTCTCTAACTCAAAATATGAACAATTTTATCTTTAGGGCGTCTTGAAATCTTTTGACAGCTTCCGAAGTACTATTTTTCAACCTTTTTCACCTGGACCAAATCACTACTTTCCTTTAAAATTCTGGACCCAAATTTTTTTACAGTGTAATTTCACCCCCCCCCCCCCCTACTTGCAATTTGAGGCATTAAACATGGAGAAATAAATTTGGAAGGGTTATAAAAATAAATGGCAAGTAACCCACTGTCAACACTAGGGACTATATTTGTGAACAACGAAAATCAAGGGACGACAATTGTGGTCTCGGACCTAATTGGATAGAAAGAGTTGACAAATCTTAAAACAACTTGGTATGACCAAAGCTTAATAAATTATAACACTGCTTACAAAGTTTTATGACAAGAGGATTTATATTATAGACAATAAGTTAAGTTCTATACTCATCTCTGCGTGTAAAATTTTGACGTTAAAATTGAAAAATTTCAACTATCAACATTTGGGGCTTTAAAAATTAAAATATTGCAAAAAAATACTTTTTAAATGCCTTAATATATAACTTATCATGTATTAAAAGCAAAAGAGTACTCATTTGATTTATCAGACTTGGCATAATTATTCCAAAGTCAAATTTATATGAGCCTGTGCCTAAAAATTGAGGTTTTTCAATGAAGGGGGCCTTACCTGAAGATGTAATATTTTCCAGCAATTTTAAATTTGTGAAGCTTTTTGGTTATAAATAATCCTTGCATATGTATTGAAAGTACTTTAAATGGAAAGAAAAGTTACAAATAACATATCATATTAGTTTAAAAGGGTCTTAGGCCAAGTAAGACTGGAAAAAATTTAGGGTCAATTGAGGCCGTGCCACATACTTACATTAAAAAATGCATATTGAGGCTATAAGAAATAAAATTTTGTGTCTTTTTTATCATTTCTATACTCATGTGACATGATTCAACAAATCTGAGCACAAAAAGACTCTTGCAATTAACTTTTCTTACAAACAGTATGGTCTGATACAAAGATTTTTGCCTTTTTAGGGAAAAACTTGCATGCAATTTATTCTCAACAGGCTTATATTTAAACCACTTGCTATCCTACAGAAGAAAAGAAAGATATTATGTGAAATGGAACAGGTACAATAGACATTGTAAAGTGTTTTTCATACAAATTTAGTGAGGTCTTTATTATGGACTTCAAATTTTATGTACAAAGCTCCCCACTTTTGACTTCATCCAAACAGGGCGTTAGACAAGGGTCATTTATACAACACATTTTGCACATATTGTCTGAGATAATCTTCTTTTCTGTAGATTCAGAGTTCATAAATAAGTAAAAGAACTAGATAAAGGCATAGAAACACAAATATTGACAAATGAAAACCTG
Organism: Mytilus galloprovincialis; assembly: GCA_037788925.1. NCBI lineage: Eukaryota > Metazoa > Mollusca > Bivalvia > Mytilida > Mytilidae > Mytilus > Mytilus galloprovincialis. The sequence continues at coordinate 6,284,113 of CM075339.1, forward strand.
TCAGATAGAAAGTCAGGATGCCATTTATGCATCAATATTGAAAAAGCTATAAATGCCTATTTTGACCATAAAATGCCAAAATTGGTCATTTTTGCAGAAATTCTATAAAATAAAAGTTTAAATCCTTTAGTTTCATGCTATTTGACAGATTGACACCATCAAATCATTTAGGGAAGTTGCCAAAGTACAGATTCTATATTTACAGATTTCACCTCTTAGGTCCGAGAACACAATTATTTCGTAGTGCATTTCTTTTAGAACATAAATGAAAATAAAAAAAATCCCACCTGCGCTTTCTCAAAGAAACTTTACAGTGTGCTGTACTACTTTTGTGACAAATTATATCAAAATTATAGAAAACTTCATCGTCTCTAACTCAAAATATGAACAATTTTATCTTTAGGGCGTCTTGAAATCTTTTGACAGCTTCCGAAGTACTATTTTTCAACCTTTTTCACCTGGACCAAATCACTACTTTCCTTTAAAATTCTGGACCCAAATTTTTTTACAGTGTAATTTCACCCCCCCTACTTGCAATTTGAGGCATTAAACATGGAGAAATAAATTTGGAAGGGTTATAAAAATAAATGGCAAGTAACCCACTGTCAACACTAGGGACTATATTTGTGAACAACGAAAATCAAGGGACGACAATTGTGGTCTCGGACCTAATTGGATAGAAAGAGTTGACAAATCTTAAAACAACTTGGTATGACCAAAGCTTAATAAATTATAACACTGCTTACAAAGTTTTATGACAAGAGGATTTATATTATAGACAATAAGTTAAGTTCTATACTCATCTCTGCGTGTAAAATTTTGACGTTAAAATTGAAAAATTTCAACTATCAACATTTGGGGCTTTAAAAATTAAAATATTGCAAAAAAATACTTTTTAAATGCCTTAATATATAACTTATCATGTATTAAAAGCAAAAGAGTACTCATTTGATTTATCAGACTTGGCATAATTATTCCAAAGTCAAATTTATATGAGCCTGTGCCTAAAAATTGAGGTTTTTCAATGAAGGGGGCCTTACCTGAAGATGTAATATTTTCCAGCAATTTTAAATTTGTGAAGCTTTTTGGTTATAAATAATCCTTGCATATGTATTGAAAGTACTTTAAATGGAAAGAAAAGTTACAAATAACATATCATATTAGTTTAAAAGGGTCTTAGGCCAAGTAAGACTGGAAAAAATTTAGGGTCAATTGAGGCCGTGCCACATACTTACATTAAAAAATGCATATTGAGGCTATAAGAAATAAAATTTTGTGTCTTTTTTATCATTTCTATACTCATGTGACATGATTCAACAAATCTGAGCACAAAAAGACTCTTGCAATTAACTTTTCTTACAAACAGTATGGTCTGATACAAAGATTTTTGCCTTTTTAGGGAAAAACTTGCATGCAATTTATTCTCAACAGGCTTATATTTAAACCACTTGCTATCCTACAGAAGAAAAGAAAGATATTATGTGAAATGGAACAGGTACAATAGACATTGTAAAGTGTTTTTCATACAAATTTAGTGAGGTCTTTATTATGGACTTCAAATTTTATGTACAAAGCTCCCCACTTTTGACTTCATCCAAACAGGGCGTTAGACAAGGGTCATTTATACAACACATTTTGCACATATTGTCTGAGATAATCTTCTTTTCTGTAGATTCAGAGTTCATAAATAAGTAAAAGAACTAGATAAAGGCATAGAAACACAAATATTGACAAATGAAAACCTGTCAGATAGAAAGTCAGGATGCCATTTATGCATCAATATTGAAAAAGCTATAAATGCCTATTTTGACCATAAAATGCCAAAATTGGTCATTTTTGCAGAAATTCTATAAAATAAAAGTTTAAATCCTTTAGTTTCATGCTATTTGACAGATTGACACCATCAAATCATTTAGGGAAGTTGCCAAAGTACAGATTCTATATTTACAGATTTCACCTCTTAGGTCCGAGAACACAATTATTTCGTAGTGCATTTCTTTTAGAACATAAATGAAAATAAAAAAAATCCCACCTGCGCTTTCTCAAAGAAACTTTACAGTGTGCTGTACTACTTTTGTGACAAATTATATCAAAATTATAGAAAACTTCATCGTCTCTAACTCAAAATATGAACAATTTTATCTTTAGGGCGTCTTGAAATCTTTTGACAGCTTCCGAAGTACTATTTTTCAACCTTTTTCACCTGGACCAAATCACTACTTTCCTTTAAAATTCTGGACCCAAATTTTTTTACAGTGTAATTTCACCCCCCCTACTTGCAATTTGAGGCATTAAACATGGAGAAATAAATTTGGAAGGGTTATAAAAATAAATGGCAAGTAACCCACTGTCAACACTAGGGACTATATTTGTGAACAACGAAAATCAAGGGACGACAATTGTGGTCTCGGACCTAATTGGATAGAAAGAGTTGACAAATCTTAAAACAACTTGGTATGACCAAAGCTTAATAAATTATAACACTGCTTACAAAGTTTTATGACAAGAGGATTTATATTATAGACAATAAGTTAAGTTCTATACTCATCTCTGCGTGTAAAATTTTGACGTTAAAATTGAAAAATTTCAACTATCAACATTTGGGGCTTTAAAAATTAAAATATTGCAAAAAAATACTTTTTAAATGCCTTAATATATAACTTATCATGTATTAAAAGCAAAAGAGTACTCATTTGATTTATCAGACTTGGCATAATTATTCCAAAGTCAAATTTATATGAGCCTGTGCCTAAAAATTGAGGTTTTTCAATGAAGGGGGCCTTACCTGAAGATGTAATATTTTCCAGCAATTTTAAATTTGTGAAGCTTTTTGGTTATAAATAATCCTTGCATATGTATTGAAAGTACTTTAAATGGAAAGAAAAGTTACAAATAACATATCATATTAGTTTAAAAGGGTCTTAGGCCAAGTAAGACTGGAAAAAATTTAGGGTCAATTGAGGCCGTGCCACATACTTACATTAAAAAATGCATATTGAGGCTATAAGAAATAAAATTTTGTGTCTTTTTTATCATTTCTATACTCATGTGACATGATTCAACAAATCTGAGCACAAAAAGACTCTTGCAATTAACTTTTCTTACAAACAGTATGGTCTGATACAAAGATTTTTGCCTTTTTAGGGAAAAACTTGCATGCAATTTATTCTCAACAGGCTTATATTTAAACCACTTGCTATCCTACAGAAGAAAAGAAAGATATTATGTGAAATGGAACAGGTACAATAGACATTGTAAAGTGTTTTTCATACAAATTTAGTGAGGTCTTTATTATGGACTTCAAATTTTATGTACAAAGCTCCCCACTTTTGACTTCATCCAAACAGGGCGTTAGACAAGGGTCATTTATACAACACATTTTGCACATATTGTCTGAGATAATCTTCTTTTCTGTAGATTCAGAGTTCATAAATAAGTAAAAGAACTAGATAAAGGCATAGAAACACAAATATTGACAAATGAAAACCTGTCAGATAGAAAGTCAGGATGCCATTTATGCATCAATATTGAAAAAGCTATAAATGCCTATTTTGACCATAAAATGCCAAAATTGGTCATTTTTGCAGAAATTCTATAAAATAAAAGTTTAAATCCTTTAGTTTCATGCTATTTGACAGATTGACACCATCAAATCATTTAGGGAAGTTGCCAAAGTACAGATTCTATATTTACAGATTTCACCTCTTAGGTCCGAGAACACAATTATTTCGTAGTGCATTTCTTTTAGAACATAAATGAAAATAAAAAAAATCCCACCTGCGCTTTCTCAAAGAAACTTTACAGTGTGCTGTACTACTTTTGTGACAAATTATATCAAAATTATAGAAAACTTCATCGTCTCTAACTCAAAATATGAACAATTTTATCTTTAGGGCGTCTTGAAATCTTTTGACAGCTTCCGAAGTACTATTTTTCAACCTTTTTCACCTGGACCAAATCACTACTTTCCTTTAAAATTCTGGACCCAAATTTTTTTACAGTGTAATTTCACCCCCCCCCCCCTACTTGCAATTTGAGGCATTAAACATGGAGAAATAAATTTGGAAGGGTTATAAAAATAAATGGCAAGTAACCCACTGTCAACACTAGGGACTATATTTGTGAACAACGAAAATCAAGGGACGACAATTGTGGTCTCGGACCTAATTGGATAGAAAGAGTTGACAAATCTTAAAACAACTTGGTATGACCAAAGCTTAATAAATTATAACACTGCTTACAAAGTTTTATGACAAGAGGATTTATATTATAGACAATAAGTTAAGTTCTATACTCATCTCTGCGTGTAAAATTTTGACGTTAAAATTGAAAAATTTCAACTATCAACATTTGGGGCTTTAAAAATTAAAATATTGCAAAAAAATACTTTTTAAATGCCTTAATATATAACTTATCATGTATTAAAAGCAAAAGAGTACTCATTTGATTTATCATACTTGGCATAATTATTCCAAAGTCAAATTTATATGAGCCTGTGCCTAAAAATTGAGGTTTTTCAATGAAGGGGGCCTTACCTGAAGATGTAATATTTTCCAGCAATTTTAAATTTGTGAAGCTTTTTGGTTATAAATAATCCTTGCATATGTATTGAAAGTACTTTAAATGGAAAGAAAAGTTACAAATAACATATCATATTAGTTTAAAAGGGTCTTAGGCCAAGTAAGACTGGAAAAAATTTAGGGTCAATTGAGGCCGTGCCACATACTTACATTAAAAAATGCATATTGAGGCTATAAGAAATAAAATTTTGTGTCTTTTTTATCATTTCTATACTCATGTGACATGATTCAACAAATCTGAGCACAAAAAGACTCTTGCAATTAACTTTTCTTACAAACAGTATGGTCTGATACAAAGATTTTTGCCTTTTTAGGGAAAAACTTGCATGCAATTTATTCTCAACAGGCTTATATTTAAACCACTTGCTATCCTACAGAAGAAAAGAAAGATATTATGTGAAATGGAACAGGTACAATAGACATTGTAAAGTGTTTTTCATACAAATTTAGTGAGGTCTTTATTATGGACTTCAAATTTTATGTACAAAGCTCCCCACTTTTGACTTCATCCAAACAGGGCGTTAGACAAGGGTCATTTATACAACACATTTTGCACATATTGTCTGAGATAATCTTCTTTTCTGTAGATTCAGAGTTCATAAATAAGTAAAAGAACTAGATAAAGGCATAGAAACACAAATATTGACAAATGAAAACCTGTCAGATAGAAAGTCAGGATGCCATTTATGCATCAATATTGAAAAAGCTATAAATGCCTATTTTGACCATAAAATGCCAAAATTGGTCATTTTTGCAGAAATTCTATAAAATAAAAGTTTAAATCCTTTAGTTTCATGCTATTTGACAGATTGACACCATCAAATCATTTAGGGAAGTTGCCAAAGTACAGATTCTATATTTACAGATTTCACCTCTTAGGTCCGAGAACACAATTATTTCGTAGTGCATTTCTTTTAGAACATAAATGAAAATAAAAAAAATCCCACCTGCGCTTTCTCAAAGAAACTTTACAGTGTGCTGTACTACTTTTGTGACAAATTATATCAAAATTATAGAAAACTTCATCGTCTCTAACTCAAAATATGAACAATTTTATCTTTAGGGCGTCTTGAAATCTTTTGACAGCTTCCGAAGTACTATTTTTCAACCTTTTTCACCTGGACCAAATCACTACTTTCCTTTAAAATTCTGGACCCAAATTTTTTTACAGTGTAATTTCACCCCCCCCCCCCCTACTTGCAATTTGAGGCATTAAACATGGAGAAATAAATTTGGAAGGGTTATAAAAATAAATGGCAAGTAACCCACTGTCAACACTAGGGACTATATTTGTGAACAACGAAAATCAAGGGACGACAATTGTGGTCTCGGACCTAATTGGATAGAAAGAGTTGACAAATCTTAAAACAACTTGGTATGACCAAAGCTTAATAAATTATAACACTGCTTACAAAGTTTTATGACAAGAGGATTTATATTATAGACAATAAGTTAAGTTCTATACTCATCTCTGCGTGTAAAATTTTGACGTTAAAATTGAAAAATTTCAACTATCAACATTTGGGGCTTTAAAAATTAAAATATTGCAAAAAAATACTTTTTAAATGCCTTAATATATAACTTATCATGTATTAAAAGCAAAAGAGTACTCATTTGATTTATCAGACTTGGCATAATTATTCCAAAGTCAAATTTATATGAGCCTGTGCCTAAAAATTGAGGTTTTTCAATGAAGGGGGCCTTACCTGAAGATGTAATATTTTCCAGCAATTTTAAATTTGTGAAGCTTTTTGGTTATAAATAATCCTTGCATATGTATTGAAAGTACTTTAAATGGAAAGAAAAGTTACAAATAACATATCATATTAGTTTAAAAGGGTCTTAGGCCAAGTAAGACTGGAAAAAATTTAGGGTCAATTGAGGCCGTGCCACATACTTACATTAAAAAATGCATATTGAGGCTATAAGAAATAAAATTTTGTGTCTTTTTTATCATTTCTATACTCATGTGACATGATTCAACAAATCTGAGCACAAAAAGACTCTTGCAATTAACTTTTCTTACAAACAGTATGGTCTGATACAAAGATTTTTGCCTTTTTAGGGAAAAACTTGCATGCAATTTATTCTCAACAGGCTTATATTTAAACCACTTGCTATCCTACAGAAGAAAAGAAAGATATTATGTGAAATGGAACAGGTACAATAGACATTGTAAAGTGTTTTTCATACAAATTTAGTGAGGTCTTTATTATGGACTTCAAATTTTATGTACAAAGCTCCCCACTTTTGACTTCATCCAAACAGGGCGTTAGACAAGGGTCATTTATACAACACATTTTGCACATATTGTCTGAGATAATCTTCTTTTCTGTAGATTCAGAGTTCATAAATAAGTAAAAGAACTAGATAAAGGCATAGAAACACAAATATTGACAAATGAAAACCTGTCAGATAGAAAGTCAGGATGCCATTTATGCATCAATATTGAAAAAGCTATAAATGCCTATTTTGACCATAAAATGCCAAAATTGGTCATTTTTGCAGAAATTCTATAAAATAAAAGTTTAAATCCTTTAGTTTCATGCTATTTGACAGATTGACACCATCAAATCATTTAGGGAAGTTGCCAAAGTACAGATTCTATATTTACAGATTTCACCTCTTAGGTCCGAGAACACAATTATTTCGTAGTGCATTTCTTTTAGAACATAAATGAAAATAAAAAAAATCCCACCTGCGCTTTCTCAAAGAAACTTTACAGTGTGCTGTACTACTTTTGTGACAAATTATATCAAAATTATAGAAAACTTCATCGTCTCTAACTCAAAATATGAACAATTTTATCTTTAGGGCGTCTTGAAATCTTTTGACAGCTTCCGAAGTACTATTTTTCAACCTTTTTCACCTGGACCAAATCACTACTTTCCTTTAAAATTCTGGACCCAAATTTTTTTACAGTGTAATTTCACCCCCCCCCCCCCCCTACTTGCAATTTGAGGCATTAAACATGGAGAAATAAATTTGGAAGGGTTATAAAAATAAATGGCAAGTAACCCACTGTCAACACTAGGGACTATATTTGTGAACAACGAAAATCAAGGGACGACAATTGTGGTCTCGGACCTAATTGGATAGAAAGAGTTGACAAATCTTAAAACAACTTGGTATGACCAAAGCTTAATAAATTATAACACTGCTTACAAAGTTTTATGACAAGAGGATTTATATTATAGACAATAAGTTAAGTTCTATACTCATCTCTGCGTGTAAAATTTTGACGTTAAAATTGAAAAATTTCAACTATCAACATTTGGGGCTTTAAAAATTAAAATATTGCAAAAAAATACTTTTTAAATGCCTTAATATATAACTTATCATGTATTAAAAGCAAAAGAGTACTCATTTGATTTATCAGACTTGGCATAATTATTCCAAAGTCAAATTTATATGAGCCTGTGCCTAAAAATTGAGGTTTTTCAATGAAGGGGGCCTTACCTGAAGATGTAATATTTTCCAGCAATTTTAAATTTGTGAAGCTTTTTGGTTATAAATAATCCTTGCATATGTATTGAAAGTACTTTAAATGGAAAGAAAAGTTACAAATAACATATCATATTAGTTTAAAAGGGTCTTAGGCCAAGTAAGACTGGAAAAAATTTAGGGTCAATTGAGGCCGTGCCACATACTTACATTAAAAAATGCATATTGAGGCTATAAGAAATAAAATTTTGTGTCTTTTTTATCATTTCTATACTCATGTGACATGATTCAACAAATCTGAGCACAAAAAGACTCTTGCAATTAACTTTTCTTACAAACAGTATGGTCTGATACAAAGATTTTTGCCTTTTTAGGGAAAAACTTGCATGCAATTTATTCTCAACAGGCTTATATTTAAACCACTTGCTATCCTACAGAAGAAAAGAAAGATATTATGTGAAATGGAACAGGTACAATAGACATTGTAAAGTGTTTTTCATACAAATTTAGTGAGGTCTTTATTATGGACTTCAAATTTTATGTACAAAGCTCCCCACTTTTGACTTCATCCAAACAGGGCGTTAGACAAGGGTCATTTATACAACACATTTTGCACATATTGTCTGAGATAATCTTCTTTTCTGTAGATTCAGAGTTCATAAATAAGTAAAAGAACTAGATAAAGGCATAGAAACACAAATATTGACAAATGAAAACCTGTCAGATAGAAAGTCAGGATGCCATTTATGCATCAATATTGAAAAAGCTATAAATGCCTATTTTGACCATAAAATGCCAAAATTGGTCATTTTTGCAGAAATTCTATAAAATAAAAGTTTAAATCCTTTAGTTTCATGCTATTTGACAGATTGACACCATCAAATCATTTAGGGAAGTTGCCAAAGTACAGATTCTATATTTACAGATTTCACCTCTTAGGTCCGAGAACACAATTATTTCGTAGTGCATTTCTTTTAGAACATAAATGAAAATAAAAAAAATCCCACCTGCGCTTTCTCAAAGAAACTTTACAGTGTGCTGTACTACTTTTGTGACAAATTATATCAAAATTATAGAAAACTTCATCGTCTCTAACTCAAAATATGAACAATTTTATCTTTAGGGCGTCTTGAAATCTTTTGACAGCTTCCGAAGTACTATTTTTCAACCTTTTTCACCTGGACCAAATCACTACTTTCCTTTAAAATTCTGGACCCAAATTTTTTTACAGTGTAATTTCACCCCCCCCCCCCCCCTACTTGCAATTTGAGGCATTAAACATGGAGAAATAAATTTGGAAGGGTTATAAAAATAAATGGCAAGTAACCCACTGTCAACACTAGGGACTATATTTGTGAACAACGAAAATCAAGGGACGACAATTGTGGTCTCGGACCTAATTGGATAGAAAGAGTTGACAAATCTTAAAACAACTTGGTATGACCAAAGCTTAATAAATTATAACACTGCTTACAAAGTTTTATGACAAGAGGATTTATATTATAGACAATAAGTTAAGTTCTATACTCATCTCTGCGTGTAAAATTTTGACGTTAAAATTGAAAAATTTCAACTATCAACATTTGGGGCTTTAAAAATTAAAATATTGCAAAAAAATACTTTTTAAATGCCTTAATATATAACTTATCATGTATTAAAAGCAAAAGAGTACTCATTTGATTTATCAGACTTGGCATAATTATTCCAAAGTCAAATTTATATGAGCCTGTGCCTAAAAATTGAGGTTTTTCAATGAAGGGGGCCTTACCTGAAGATGTAATATTTTCCAGCAATTTTAAATTTGTGAAGCTTTTTGGTTATAAATAATCCTTGCATATGTATTGAAAGTACTTTAAATGGAAAGAAAAGTTACAAATAACATATCATATTAGTTTAAAAGGGTCTTAGGCCAAGTAAGACTGGAAAAAATTTAGGGTCAATTGAGGCCGTGCCACATACTTACATTAAAAAATGCATATTGAGGCTATAAGAAATAAAATTTTGTGTCTTTTTTATCATTTCTATACTCATGTGACATGATTCAACAAATCTGAGCACAAAAAGACTCTTGCAATTAACTTTTCTTACAAACAGTATGGTCTGATACAAAGATTTTTGCCTTTTTAGGGAAAAACTTGCATGCAATTTATTCTCAACAGGCTTATATTTAAACCACTTGCTATCCTACAGAAGAAAAGAAAGATATTATGTGAAATGGAACAGGTACAATAGACATTGTAAAGTGTTTTTCATACAAATTTAGTGAGGTCTTTATTATGGACTTCAAATTTTATGTACAAAGCTCCCCACTTTTGACTTCATCCAAACAGGGCGTTAGACAAGGGTCATTTATACAACACATTTTGCACATATTGTCTGAGATAATCTTCTTTTCTGTAGATTCAGAGTTCATAAATAAGTAAAAGAACTAGATAAAGGCATAGAAACACAAATATTGACAAATGAAAACCTGTCAGATAGAAAGTCAGGATGCCATTTATGCATCAATATTGAAAAAGCTATAAATGCCTATTTTGACCATAAAATGCCAAAATTGGTCATTTTTGCAGAAATTCTATAAAATAAAAGTTTAAATCCTTTAGTTTCATGCTATTTGACAGATTGACACCATCAAATCATTTAGGGAAGTTGCCAAAGTACAGATTCTATATTTACAGATTTCACCTCTTAGGTCCGAGAACACAATTATTTCGTAGTGCATTTCTTTTAGAACATAAATGAAAATAAAAAAAATCCCACCTGCGCTTTCTCAAAGAAACTTTACAGTGTGCTGTACTACTTTTGTGACAAATTATATCAAAATTATAGAAAACTTCATCGTCTCTAACTCAAAATATGAACAATTTTATCTTTAGGGCGTCTTGAAATCTTTTGACAGCTTCCGAAGTACTATTTTTCAACCTTTTTCACCTGGACCAAATCACTACTTTCCTTTAAAATTCTGGACCCAAATTTTTTTACAGTGTAATTTCACCCCCCCCCCCCCCCCTACTTGCAATTTGAGGCATTAAACATGGAGAAATAAATTTGGAAGGGTTATAAAAATAAATGGCAAGTAACCCACTGTCAACACTAGGGACTATATTTGTGAACAACGAAAATCAAGGGACGACAATTGTGGTCTCGGACCTAATTGGATAGAAAGAGTTGACAAATCTTAAAACAACTTGGTATGACCAAAGCTTAATAAATTATAACACTGCTTACAAAGTTTTATGACAAGAGGATTTATATTATAGACAATAAGTTAAGTTCTATACTCATCTCTGCGTGTAAAATTTTGACGTTAAAATTGAAAAATTTCAACTATCAACATTTGGGGCTTTAAAAATTAAAATATTGCAAAAAAATACTTTTTAAATGCCTTAATATATAACTTATCATGTATTAAAAGCAAAAGAGTACTCATTTGATTTATCAGACTTGGCATAATTATTCCAAAGTCAAATTTATATGAGCCTGTGCCTAAAAATTGAGGTTTTTCAATGAAGGGGGCCTTACCTGAAGATGTAATATTTTCCAGCAATTTTAAATTTGTGAAGCTTTTTGGTTATAAATAATCCTTGCATATGTATTGAAAGTACTTTAAATGGAAAGAAAAGTTACAAATAACATATCATATTAGTTTAAAAGGGTCTTAGGCCAAGTAAGACTGGAAAAAATTTAGGGTCAATTGAGGCCGTGCCACATACTTACATTAAAAAATGCATATTGAGGCTATAAGAAATAAAATTTTGTGTCTTTTTTATCATTTCTATACTCATGTGACATGATTCAACAAATCTGAGCACAAAAAGACTCTTGCAATTAACTTTTCTTACAAACAGTATGGTCTGATACAAAGATTTTTGCCTTTTTAGGGAAAAACTTGCATGCAATTTATTCTCAACAGGCTTATATTTAAACCACTTGCTATCCTACAGAAGAAAAGAAAGATATTATGTGAAATGGAACAGGTACAATAGACATTGTAAAGTGTTTTTCATACAAATTTAGTGAGGTCTTTATTATGGACTTCAAATTTTATGTACAAAGCTCCCCACTTTTGACTTCATCCAAACAGGGCGTTAGACAAGGGTCATTTATACAACACATTTTGCACATATTGTCTGAGATAATCTTCTTTTCTGTAGATTCAGAGTTCATAAATAAGTAAAAGAACTAGATAAAGGCATAGAAACACAAATATTGACAAATGAAAACCTGTCAGATAGAAAGTCAGGATGCCATTTATGCATCAATATTGAAAAAGCTATAAATGCCTATTTTGACCATAAAATGCCAAAATTGGTCATTTTTGCAGAAATTCTATAAAATAAAAGTTTAAATCCTTTAGTTTCATGCTATTTGACAGATTGACACCATCAAATCATTTAGGGAAGTTGCCAAAGTACAGATTCTATATTTACAGATTTCACCTCTTAGGTCCGAGAACACAATTATTTCGTAGTGCATTTCTTTTAGAACATAAATGAAAATAAAAAAAATCCCACCTGCGCTTTCTCAAAGAAACTTTACAGTGTGCTGTACTACTTTTGTGACAAATTATATCAAAATTATAGAAAACTTCATCGTCTCTAACTCAAAATATGAACAATTTTATCTTTAGGGCGTCTTGAAATCTTTTGACAGCTTCCGAAGTACTATTTTTCAACCTTTTTCACCTGGACCAAATCACTACTTTCCTTTAAAATTCTGGACCCAAATTTTTTTACAGTGTAATTTCACCCCCCCCCCCTACTTGCAATTTGAGGCATTAAACATGGAGAAATAAATTTGGAAGGGTTATAAAAATAAATGGCAAGTAACCCACTGTCAACACTAGGGACTATATTTGTGAACAACGAAAATCAAGGGACGACAATTGTGGTCTCGGACCTAATTGGATAGAAAGAGTTGACAAATCTTAAAACAACTTGGTATGACCAAAGCTTAATAAATTATAACACTGCTTACAAAGTTTTATGACAAGAGGATTTATATTATAGACAATAAGTTAAGTTCTATACTCATCTCTGCGTGTAAAATTTTGACGTTAAAATTGAAAAATTTCAACTATCAACATTTGGGGCTTTAAAAATTAAAATATTGCAAAAAAATACTTTTTAAATGCCTTAATATATAACTTATCATGTATTAAAAGCAAAAGAGTACTCATTTGATTTATCAGACTTGGCATAATTATTCCAAAGTCAAATTTATATGAGCCTGTGCCTAAAAATTGAGGTTTTTCAATGAAGGGGGCCTTACCTGAAGATGTAATATTTTCCAGCAATTTTAAATTTGTGAAGCTTTTTGGTTATAAATAATCCTTGCATATGTATTGAAAGTACTTTAAATGGAAAGAAAAGTTACAAATAACATATCATATTAGTTTAAAAGGGTCTTAGGCCAAGTAAGACTGGAAAAAATTTAGGGTCAATTGAGGCCGTGCCACATACTTACATTAAAAAATGCATATTGAGGCTATAAGAAATAAAATTTTGTGTCTTTTTTATCATTTCTATACTCATGTGACATGATTCAACAAATCTGAGCACAAAAAGACTCTTGCAATTAACTTTTCTTACAAACAGTATGGTCTGATACAAAGATTTTTGCCTTTTTAGGGAAAAACTTGCATGCAATTTATTCTCAACAGGCTTATATTTAAACCACTTGCTATCCTACAGAAGAAAAGAAAGATATTATGTGAAATGGAACAGGTACAATAGACATTGTAAAGTGTTTTTCATACAAATTTAGTGAGGTCTTTATTATGGACTTCAAATTTTATGTACAAAGCTCCCCACTTTTGACTTCATCCAAACAGGGCGTTAGACAAGGGTCATTTATACAACACATTTTGCACATATTGTCTGAGATAATCTTCTTTTCTGTAGATTCAGAGTTCATAAATAAGTAAAAGAACTAGATAAAGGCATAGAAACACAAATATTGACAAATGAAAACCTGTCAGATAGAAAGTCAGGATGCCATTTATGCATCAATATTGAAAAAGCTATAAATGCCTATTTTGACCATAAAATGCCAAAATTGGTCATTTTTGCAGAAATTCTATAAAATAAAAGTTTAAATCCTTTAGTTTCATGCTATTTGACAGATTGACACCATCAAATCATTTAGGGAAGTTGCCAAAGTACAGATTCTATATTTACAGATTTCACCTCTTAGGTCCGAGAACACAATTATTTCGTAGTGCATTTCTTTTAGAACATAAATGAAAATAAAAAAAATCCCACCTGCGCTTTCTCAAAGAAACTTTACAGTGTGCTGTACTACTTTTGTGACAAATTATATCAAAATTATAGAAAACTTCATCGTCTCTAACTCAAAATATGAACAATTTTATCTTTAGGGCGTCTTGAAATCTTTTGACAGCTTCCGAAGTACTATTTTTCAACCTTTTTCACCTGGACCAAATCACTACTTTCCTTTAAAATTCTGGACCCAAATTTTTTTACAGTGTAATTTCACCCCCCCCCCCCCCCTACTTGCAATTTGAGGCATTAAACATGGAGAAATAAATTTGGAAGGGTTATAAAAATAAATGGCAAGTAACCCACTGTCAACACTAGGGACTATATTTGTGAACAACGAAAATCAAGGGACGACAATTGTGGTCTCGGACCTAATTGGATAGAAAGAGTTGACAAATCTTAAAACAACTTGGTATGACCAAAGCTTAATAAATTATAACACTGCTTACAAAGTTTTATGACAAGAGGATTTATATTATAGACAATAAGTTAAGTTCTATACTCATCTCTGCGTGTAAAATTTTGACGTTAAAATTGAAAAATTTCAACTATCAACATTTGGGGCTTTAAAAATTAAAATATTGCAAAAAAATACTTTTTAAATGCCTTAATATATAACTTATCATGTATTAAAAGCAAAAGAGTACTCATTTGATTTATCAGACTTGGCATAATTATTCCAAAGTCAAATTTATATGAGCCTGTGCCTAAAAATTGAGGTTTTTCAATGAAGGGGGCCTTACCTGAAGATGTAATATTTTCCAGCAATTTTAAATTTGTGAAGCTTTTTGGTTATAAATAATCCTTGCATATGTATTGAAAGTACTTTAAATGGAAAGAAAAGTTACAAATAACATATCATATTAGTTTAAAAGGGTCTTAGGCCAAGTAAGACTGGAAAAAATTTAGGGTCAATTGAGGCCGTGCCACATACTTACATTAAAAAATGCATATTGAGGCTATAAGAAATAAAATTTTGTGTCTTTTTTATCATTTCTATACTCATGTGACATGATTCAACAAATCTGAGCACAAAAAGACTCTTGCAATTAACTTTTCTTACAAACAGTATGGTCTGATACAAAGATTTTTGCCTTTTTAGGGAAAAACTTGCATGCAATTTATTCTCAACAGGCTTATATTTAAACCACTTGCTATCCTACAGAAGAAAAGAAAGATATTATGTGAAATGGAACAGGTACAATAGACATTGTAAAGTGTTTTTCATACAAATTTAGTGAGGTCTTTATTATGGACTTCAAATTTTATGTACAAAGCTCCCCACTTTTGACTTCATCCAAACAGGGCGTTAGACAAGGGTCATTTATACAACACATTTTGCACATATTGTCTGAGATAATCTTCTTTTCTGTAGATTCAGAGTTCATAAATAAGTAAAAGAACTAGATAAAGGCATAGAAACACAAATATTGACAAATGAAAACCTGTCAGATAGAAAGTCAGGATGCCATTTATGCATCAATATTGAAAAAGCTATAAATGCCTATTTTGACCATAAAATGCCAAAATTGGTCATTTTTGCAGAAATTCTATAAAATAAAAGTTTAAATCCTTTAGTTTCATGCTATTTGACAGATTGACACCATCAAATCATTTAGGGAAGTTGCCAAAGTACAGATTCTATATTTACAGATTTCACCTCTTAGGTCCGAGAACACAATTATTTCGTAGTGCATTTCTTTTAGAACATAAATGAAAATAAAAAAAATCCCACCTGCGCTTTCTCAAAGAAACTTTACAGTGTGCTGTACTACTTTTGTGACAAATTATATCAAAATTATAGAAAACTTCATCGTCTCTAACTCAAAATATGAACAATTTTATCTTTAGGGCGTCTTGAAATCTTTTGACAGCTTCCGAAGTACTATTTTTCAACCTTTTTCACCTGGACCAAATCACTACTTTCCTTTAAAATTCTGGACCCAAATTTTTTTACAGTGTAATTTCACCCCCCCCCCCCCTACTTGCAATTTGAGGCATTAAACATGGAGAAATAAATTTGGAAGGGTTATAAAAATAAATGGCAAGTAACCCACTGTCAACACTAGGGACTATATTTGTGAACAACGAAAATCAAGGGACGACAATTGTGGTCTCGGACCTGTTGTGTCATATGTACTATTGTTTTTCTGTTTGTCTTTTTCATTTGTAGCCATGGCGTTATTAGTTTGTTTTTGGTATTTTTCGTCCCTCTTTAATGCCGTCTGCTGTGGAGATTTGTCTCATTATGTTACCGCTGTTGTTCTCTAAGCCTTGATGGAGTGTGACGTAAAATCACAAAAAGGAAAGTTAAATCGGAAAGTCCCTAATCACATGGCAAACTCAAATGACAAAACAGAACACAAACAAATTGTCATATTCCCGACTTGGTATAGGCATTTTCAAATGTAGAAAATGGTGGATTGAACCTGGTTTCGATTTATAGGAGATGCATTGAACATGTTTTCCGTGCTAATTTACTTTCAATATAAACAAGACGAAAACACATAATATGGATTAAAACAAGGCATACTGTGCCAAGGTGACATTTACAACCCATATTACGAAACCATCCTAGTTGAGACTCAATAGTCCTGCCCCAACTTTCATACTGCCGAACTTATCAATTTTTCTTCAATCAGCGCATCCTCGTTTTAACTTATTGACTCATGTAAAGAAAAGGATGTACGAGTATCAAAAAAGTACAAATCTCGGATATATCGAAAACCTTCTACGATAGCAAATCAATAGTGTATAATTTTGCCATTAGAAAATATTGCCATGAAGGTATCGAGAAAAAGACCCCGTAAACATCCCGGTAAACATACCGTACGTTAAATTGAAATCCATTTCTATTGTAAACGTGCACAGTAGTGTAAATATAATAACAGATGCACATACAGTCTTTGCTAGGATGTTCTGTTTGACTTTTACGCTTCTTCAAACAAAATGTTTATACATATGGAATTTGTGTTTCAGATGCTGTATTCGAGCCTTTCCTTTTTTATCTTCTGATATTAACAACAGCAGTAACAGTTGTCTGTAAGTATGACAGATGAACTCATGCATCGATATAAAACTGAGAAGGCTAGGAATTTCTTATATATAAGAATCCACAAGTTCACATATATAAAACTTTTTTTCACATGTGGATAAAACGTAATAATGGTAACACGCCAAATTACCAGCAACTCGTGTATCAACTGCGTAAATATATAACACATGTAGATGTTACTGGATTTAACAATACATATGTTTCTATACAACATGCCGAACTCTCCGTCGTCCTGACTAATGAATATAACAAACACAGAACTGACGTTATCATACAGTTTTACAAAATAACGAGATACAATAAATATTAAATTACACCAACTGTTGATAAATTTAATACAACATACATGTACTTTGTGAAACGGCAACAATAAGACATAAATGTTACAATTTATAAATCGATGCATCCGAAGAGTTTTCTACATTTATCTTTATCAGGAACATCAAAGTAATGAGGGATGTTTTAAACTTCTACATGCAAAATTTTCTAAATATTTCTTGTCCTTTGTTGTTTAAAGAAAAGGTCAATATTCAGAAAATAAGGTATGAAAAAATTAGCATAAAAAACATACCAAACTCCGAAGAAACATCTATCAGAAAAGTTCCTAAGCAAAAACAAAACCAAAAGATCCCTTTCGTCAATCGTATTGCATATTTATGACTTGCAGCAGGGGATGAGATGATTAAGAAAGGAATCTTATTGTCAAGTTTCAAACGATAAATGTCATTTTCAAATGTGAAAGTTATTATCCATGTTTTCAGATTGTGGTCAGAGTTGTCTTTCCTGTAGTGGTATAAACGATATAAACAATTGTGGTAACTTTGAAAAATGTGACAACGATAAGGTAACTTATAAACCTATATGGAGTAAATTTGTTTCAGACCGAAAAATCTATATTTTGAAGAATCGACATTGACGATAAATGTTTATATAACGCGGTAATCGAAGGTTAATTAAAACAATTAGAAAATATCCACATAGTGCAATTATTGATAACAACTAAATATTCTTGTTCTACCTCTTTGCCTTTTAATGATTTTTTTTCTCTCAAAGGTTTGTTACTTGCACAGATTCAGAACAGACGATGGTCAAACAAAATACGATGCAGGTTGCATATTCCCTGAGGTAATCATATTCTAGTTTTGAAAAGGTCATAATATTATTCATTACGGAAATCTGTTAACTCAACTTTCTTTTAAGATGTTAAACATCAGGTGTTACTTTGTTTTTACTCATTTGAATTGAAGGCAGATATACGTCAGTAGTATTTTCACCTTTGTCTTTCCGGTTTGGTTTTGTTTTATCGTATGCCTAATAAAAGTCCAATCTGTATCTCCTTTTAAGTGTAAGTAATTCGAGCTACTAACATTTTGCAACAGTTTTGTATTTCCCGCTTTAATTGTTAACATAGACTTACATAATTATCTTATTTGTCTATAACTTAATTGATTGTTGTATGTTTTCATTCAAGTTTTGTAGTAAAACAACCTCAACTGGTGTCATTTTTGGTAAAAGAGACATAGGAAGAAGCCATATTGTATGTCAAAGGTGCTGTAATGATACCCGTCTTTGTAATGGTGATACACTTTGTGATGCTTCTGCAGGTAAGGTTATTGTTTTGTTTTCACCCTAACAAGTGTTTATTCTTATTTGTAGGCGCCTATGCGCTGTGTCAAAATACAACTGGATTTAGTGTATTCAATTGTCACCGGTTATGATATCAGTCACATGTAAATTATAATGATATGTATAAGAGCCTGTCTCTGTGTTGAATGCCGTGCTTTGAACTATATTGGTATTCTTTTACAAATTAACATTTGGATAGAGAGTTGACTCATTGGCACTCATACCACATCTTCTAAAATATATACAAAAAATTTGCTAAGCAAATTTACAGGTCTAACATTGTTGGGTTAATGCTTAGACGAGTTGTATATACATAATGTACATAGCCATGTATCACCATCACTGCTGGTGATCCGATGGATAAATTTGTTGTAGAGTTGTCACTGGCTCAGACGTACTTATATATATATATATATATATATATATGTAACAGATTTATCCATCGGATCACCAGCAATGATGGTGATACATGGCTGTGTACATTACGTATATACAACTCGTCTAAACATCAACCCAACAATATAAGATCTGTAAATTTGCTTTCGCAAATTTTTTGTTCTTCCCTTGCCGGGATTCGAACCCATGCTACTGAGATATCGTGACACCAATACGCCTGCACTGTATCCAGTGTGCTAGACCACACGACCACCTTGGCTTCACAATAATAAAGTTTTCAGTGGCCGGGTGTTACCTTTCCTCGTCAGTTTTAATCTAGCGTCGTAATACAGTACATGATATATAAGACATGAAGATGTTATTGTTACAGATCAGCTCAATTATCTTTAGTAAAGGATCTTACAAACTAATGCAAGATACAGTCACAGAAATATATATATATACAACTCGTCTAAACATCAACCCAACAGTGTTAGATCTGTAAATTTGCTTTCGCAAATTTGTTGTTCTTCCCTCGCCGGGATTCAAACCCATGCTACTGAGATATCGTGACACCAAATCGCCTGCACTGTAGCCGTCCCGCTAGACCACACCACCACCTGGCCTTCATAAAAATGAAGCTTATATATATATATATATAAAGCGATAGACATGGGACATCAATACTTACAATTATAGGTATTATGATGTATTCCAATCACGCATAGTCTTTTCACTAATTTTTCACTATGTATGTAGATTTTTGTGGAATTTATGTAAGTAAAGAACAGTAGTATACCGCTGTTCAAAGTCATTAATCGATTGAGAGAAAACACATCCGGGTTACAAACTAAAACTGAAGTAAACACATCAACTATAAGAGATAAACAACGGAACAACAGAAACACCGAAGGGCAACACAAAAATAAAACAAGAATGCACCACACACATAGAAACTAACTATTAGATAACAACTGCCATTTTCTGATTTGGTACAGGACATTCTGATAACAAATAGTTGGTTGAACCTGGGTTTTTTTCGGCTAGCCAAACCTCCCGCTTTTATGGCATTATTAAATATAACACTAAAAAGGTAGAGGACTACAGTACAAATAGATGCAAGAACATTACTGAATTTATATATACTTGGGACAAGAAAATCCATAGTATTCGAATAATTCTTACCCTTGCAAAGAGTAAATTTATATATAAAAAAAAAGACTATATAATTGATGTTCATGTCAACACCGAAGTTAGGACTAACCACAGAATTAAAAAGAAAACGTAATAAAAACCTAGGACAACATATAAAACAGCACAAACAAAAACCTTCAGTGTCACACGATGATATTGCTACACAAGTGTCGTCACAGGTAATTTCCAAAATTTTGATATTATTCAAAATCTGCTTTGTAGTTATGGTATTTGATGTATGATATAACAATTAAAATTTCAAAAATATAGAATTGAGTTAGTAATTAGTTTATTAATTGTATTAACTAGCTATGATGGTATGTGAACATTCAATCTTTAGCCTCAGAGAAAACGTATTATTTCATTTCAGTCCCCATTCAGCAATGTCTGTCGTGTAGTGGTGTAACCGATCCAGCGACATGCAACAAAGAAATATTGTGTGATAAAAACGAGGTAACTTTGCATAAAATAATAATTGATATCATAAAGCAACAATGATTGTTTAATTTATTGAACGCAATTGGTATTTTAATGTCACTTTCAGTAATATTGGCGAGGCGCGGTATGTTTGTAATAGAAGCCAATAGAGGTATCTACACAGTCATAGTAATATGTAATTTATAAACAGAATGAATAAATTTTACATTACTTATACACTCAATGCTTAAAAATCAGAAAAACCAGCCGGGAAGACATTTGTTTATGTCTCGAAGAACTTGGGACAGTTCAAGAGCAATACAATAAACACGAATTAAAACACACAACAATAATTCATCTAATAAATGTACTATTTTACTGTTGATTTGAATAGAGTCCAAAGTATTGACAAAACTTATTGCCTTCAAAATACATGACTTATCACACTGCAATTTTTAGAAATATCTTCAGGGAAAACTTCAAAATAATTTGTTTACATTCTTTTATGAATAGGTGTGTTACTTGCACAAATACAGTACGCACACACATCACGAATACTTCGACTTAGGATGTAAACATGCTAATGTAAGTAGTTACGACATATAGTTGAGAGAAGCTGAAACAAAGTCGTTCCTTTTATTTAATGCACTACATCTGGTGGCTGATGAAATTGTTGGCTAAAAATAAAAACAACACGTTATAGATTTCATGCGTCCAAAGCGCATATAAATTTAACTTCATCAGAAAATCTCAAAGAAGATTATTTGAAAGTAAAGGATGAGTAAAATGATATAAGCATTGAAAATAGTACCGCAAACTAGACATTTAATTGATAGGCGGAGATAAGATTGCAATAGTGAGGTCAAAAAGCACGTAGCTCGTCGTTTCAATAGAAATGATTCTACGACAGACTAGGAACGAAATGAATATGATATGCTACAAAACCTGCGACACGCAAACAAGCAAATAGTTAAGCTATGAACACGCTAAATATCAATCAGGAACATATCCTGTATGCGAAAGCCTTGACATACATAGCAACGCCAACAAATAAAATAAAACAAAACTGTGTTTAATCGCAAACTACAATGGATTTGCAGGTAAATTACTCTATCTGGCGAGACTTGCTGCCTATGCGGTATGAATTTTGCTCATTTTTGAATGGTGTAATACATTCTATATTTGTAACTGATGTTTTGTAAATAAACTAAATTCGTAACTACAAAAGAAAAGCGCATTCAAATGCAAAAAATATTCAGCATACTGTAAATTGGAAATTGATCTTTTACAGCTTTGTTTGAATTTAAATCAAGTCACATTCGGACGACGACAGTCTGATGGACATGCAATTATTTGTGGGAGTTGTTGCAACAATCGAAGTCTACGGGGATTTGACATGTGCGCATCTTAGTCGTATGTATATAAATCATTTCGTTTAAAAACATATACATTTGCAGAGAAGTTTCTTTCTTTTGAATAGGTTTCTTCATTACAGTTTTCATTTTTAGACCATCATCAAACGAAAAACATAAAACTATGCTTAGTTAAAACGATTGAATAGTAACCAGTCCAAAACATTTTTTTCTATCAAAATCAGAGGCTTAAGGATGTGTGCTGCTCTTGTTTTAATTTTTTGCCATATATTAGAAATCCTCTTGTTTTATCCAATGTAATTTCATTGAAACTTTTGCCCACAAACCCATACTTTTCTTTTAATTAATTAATAGCATATAGTTTAAGATGTCATCTTTGACAGCTGATTGATTATTGATTTTCTATCAAAATTGTAATGTTCAAGTGTAAATTCCCAGTATTTTTTAATCAGCGGAAATTTCCAGGAAACCCAAAAAATAAGTAACAAAATTGAATCATTAAATTTTTTTCTGTAAAGTTATTCGCAGATACCGAATTCTAGTTGCCTTATTTTTTTATTTTTCCAAAGCGGAAAACCTGCAACTTCTTGGTAACATTTTCAAAGGCGTACAAATGTCTTCCCAATACAACAATTATAATTTTTTCGTAAGAAGCATTACAAATTGATTTAACTTTGATAACAAATTTCACATCCTGAACCACTACTTGCTATATACGTTGTTAAGACTTGCTTTTTTTCAATTGTAATTAAATATGTGTGTTCATTATTATATATTTTCAAGAGAAAGTTGTCAGCTCTTCCTGTACCTCCTCTTATGAATGCCAGAGTAACCTAGTTTGTATTGGAAACCAGTGTCAGTGTTCATCAACACAGTTGTATTGGTCACATGACAGATGCCATCTGAGTAAATAATACATTTATAATACACATCAGCAAAAGAACATTATTACAACTTGATATTTGAGTATTGGAGCAAACGATAGATAATATCAATGCTACAAGGTGCACTGAACCACATTTGCTTTTTTTGTAATTAGTGTTAATTTTGGAGATGCTCGGTGACAATATATTAAATGGCCATATTCACATGCCCATTTCCAATTCTAATGATATTAGATTCAAAGTTTCGACTTTTAGTTTTAATTTCTGACCATATCTCCATGTAGAGAACACTGTGTTCAAAATAGATACACTAAATAGATATTGGAAGATGTGGTGTGATTGCCAATGAGACAACTCTCCATCCAAATAACCATTTATAAAAGTAAACCATTATAGGTCAATGTACGGCCTTCAACACGGAACCTTGGCTCACACCAAACACTAAAAGTACACATGATGATGTTATAATTTCTGTATTTTAAACTTATTCTAAAATGAAAACAAAATCCCAGTAATTTATATTGAAAATAAAGTAATAAAGTTACATTGTATTCTGTTTATTTTTTTCATTAAAGGGAAAGCAGTAGGAGAATATTGTAAGTCTTCACATGAATGTCAGATAATGTTTGGATGTGTAAATGAAATATGTCTATGCTTGAACTCTTCACATACATATTGGAATGGATCAGCGTGCGTATCAAGTAAGACAGAATTTTAATAATAGTTATATACATATGCATGATTAAATAGTGTATCCAAAAATAATTACTGTTTAGCTCAATATAGCGACACAATTCATATTTCATAAGGATCATAAATTCTCCACCATTGACCGAGTGGTTTTAAAAATTCACCAGAAAAAAGTGTATAAATTAGAAAGCCGAGTGATCATTTATTCTACGAAAGACATTATTATAGTGTATCAAAAAGTGATGTATAGGTCTTGATGGTATCATTGTAGTGTTGTTATCTTCAATTTATTTTATGAAGGTTTAACACTGTAGAAAGTAAAAGCTTAATCACAGCTTTGGGTCCAAATGATGTCGAAAAATGTTTCCATTGTCAATGAAATGCGTACCTGTTTATTCGACTATATTTCAAAATACTGGTCAATAATGATTACTAGAAAAATAATATAAATAAACTTATCCAATCAAAAAATATTTAAAAGACCAAAACAAAGTGCGAACTTGAAGAGCATTGCAGACCACATATTCCAAACATTTTGCTAAAACAGCTAATCTATTCCTGAGGTAGAACAGAAAGCTTGAGCATTTCAAAAATTCAAACCACACTCATTTTTGACGTTTTGAAGTTATCAGCATGGATTTGATCTCTATATATAAGTATAAACGGAAGAGAAACATGTTTTCGTGATCTTTTTCGTGGGAATTGTATACAACTGTCATACAAGTGATGGGTTAAGCTAGTTATAACACAAGGTCTAATCCATCATTTTCTGCATAAGGAGCTGTATGTATCACGTCAAAAAATTACGGTTGTTTCCTTATAGTGCGGTTTCTATCAATCCAAAAACACTTTTCATCAATGTATTCCTTTTCTTATAGAGTAATAATTAGAATTAATATCAAACATAAAATTAATACTAGTCTGACTAGTGATACATGGAATGTGTATTTATTTGTCAGATTTAGAGTACGTACAAATTAAATTGTATTGACGAGTGACCATCAATAAGACTTTATATGGTTATTATTTGACGAGTGACCATCAATAAGACTTTATATGGTTATTATTTGACGAGTGACCATCAATAAGACTTTATATGGTTATTATTTGACGAGTGACCATCAATAAGACTTTATATGGTTATTATTTGACGAGTGACCATCAATAAGACTTTATATGGTTATTATTTGACGAGTGACCATCAATAAGACTTTATATGGTTATTATTTGACGAGTGACCATCAATAAGACTTTATATGGTTATTATTTGACGAGTGACCATCAATAAGACTTTATATGGTTATTTTTTGACGAGTGACCATCAATAAGACTTTATATGGTTATTATTTGACGAGTGACCATCAATAAGACTTTATATGGTTATTATTTGACGAGTGACCATCAATAAGACTTTATATGGTTATTATTTGACGAGTGACCATCAATAAGACTTTATATGGTTATTATTTGACGAGTGACCATCAATAAGACTTTGTATGGTTATTATTTGATTGATGTTAAGGGCATCCGATACAGTTTCTCGATAAAATGTCATTTTTATAATTTTGTAATATGTTGTAGGCCTTGGCGAGTAATAAAATAAAACACAAAATAAAACATAGGTCACCGTGCTTGTTTTCGAGAAAATTGAGGCTGAAAATTGGGGATTTGTGCAATTTTGGAAAACAATTAGGCAATGTTATAAAATTTTTTGAGCAGATATTTTTCGTCGTAAATTATTAAGATCGGGTTCAATCTGAAGCTGTGATAAGTGACAAAAAGGAAAAAAATAAATCCCTACACGAATGACTATACAATTATTCAAGCCTTGCTTGACATAGCGGACCAGATGCTCAAAGTGGTATTTTTTAAACCTAAAAAAATGGAAATAAACTGTTTCTGAAAATGTCATTTTTATCATTTTTCTGCATAAACTGCATTTTGTCATGTTTCTTCAAATTTCAAATAAAAAATATAGGTCACCGTGCTTGATTCCATGATAAACGCGATTTATCCTAAAAGTTGCCCCCCCCCCCCCCTTTGTAACCTCAACGTTAGCGCTAAAGTGCACGACGTCGCTGGCAGACAATTTCGACGTTATCTCTGCAAATTATCGGCGACATTTTTCAGATGTATAAATATTGCTTGTAAAGTTCTATCTATAAATTGGTTATATTGTTTCCGGAAATAAAATCATGTGAATAACAAGTACCTCTCTCTGTTTGTGGTCTAAGTGAGAAACATCTCAAGAAAAGTTATAACGGACTGTTGATAATTTTTACGGCTTTTAAAATTAAAGACTCGGCAATTTTGAACTTGACATACAGGTACATTTACTGTACACACTCGTAAATTATTTCATACCGTATGTTGACCTCTAGATTTGTTTTGTTTTGTATGGTGGGCTGCTGTTTCATTACAAATATTCCTTAAAATCCTTTTATTCACGTTTTAATCACTGAGAAATCCGTTTTTGTTGATACGAATTTAAAGTTCACGTCGTTTGGACAGTAAATCCAATTTAACGCGCATTGCAATTCGAATTAGAATTTACGTTAGGACGTGAAACATTTCGAATGCGAATTAAACTAATTCGAATTAGTTAATGCAAATCGAATTCAATTACGTGTGAACTCAGCATTATCCTGCAAACGGAACTTCTTTTTTTGTACATAAATTGCAGCACATACATTAGGCCGTTACTTTTTTCGTTTGAATTGTTTTACATTGTCATTTCGTGACCTTTTATAGCTGACTATGCAGTATGGGCTTTGCTCATTGTTGAAGACCGTTCGGTGCCCTATAGTTGTTAATTTATGTGTCATGTGTGTCTCTTGTTGAGAGTTGTCTCATTGGCAATTATACTATATCTTCTGTTTTATGTGGTCAGAAAACAAAAGCAAACTCTTATAAAGGAGAATCTTCAATTTCCTAAAGAATGCTCTTGTCCATGCAAACAATGAAACTATAACATTGAAATTTTTGATTTGGCAAAAACGATTGGATTAGTTGCGATTAAAATCCTTCTCTCATAGCGTAATTTTATTGGTAAATAACTATTATATTTTTTTCACCATAGCGCGTACATAAAATATCGCACGTCCATTCCTCTGTCTGTCCTTCCGGTCCGTCTGGGTAATTACATTTTTCAAGAGAACAATTCTTGCCAACTTTTTATAAAACTGATATCGTATGGACACGTTCGAAAATCAGTGCATATCAACATATAAGAGTTATGCCATTTGGAAACATTGATTATAATGGAAATTGCATTGTACTTGCTGTCATTCCGTCATTTCTCTAATATATTTTAAAAAAAATATAAAGAACAAAATAAACAGCTGCGCTACGAGCGCATGATACGCTCGTCGTATTATTAAAAAACATTATACATGTTTTTAAAATAAGACGTGGGTTGTACAGGAAGTAATGCTAAGTATATCTTGACTCATTCATTATTCTTGCTCAATAGTAAGTTTGTATATCACAACATGTTTTATATGATCCCAAAATTGAAGCTCAATAAAAATTTAAGAACTCGAAAATGAATTAAAGAATCATCACGAAAAAGTATACAGATCTTAAGAATAATTTAACTAAAAAGTATGTGAAGTTTTATGCAATAATTATAAATAGTTTCTGAGATACGGTGCGACATGTGAAAACCCCCTTTTTTTGTCATAAACTCAATAACTCTAAAATAAAATTTTGAATCATCCTCAAAAAGTATAGTAAGGTAAAGTAAGTGTGTAATTTTTTAAGCAATAGACATAAATCGTTTTTGAGTTACAGCGCGAACTGTGAAAAAAAACTGTTTTAGTTACAAAGTCCTGTAACTCAAAAAGTTCACCAAAAATTAAACAGATCGTTTGACCATCATGACTAAAAAAACAACCATGTTCAGTTTAATGAAATTTGGATAATATGCTGTTCCATGTTTACGACGGACATTTGTATACCATAATACGTCCCGTAAAAAAAATTACGAGTGTATAAACATATTGTTGGCTATTGCCTTTTGTTAGATAAAATACGTGCAACGTTGAGGAAATAAGATCTTTGTTCTTTTATATTAGCGGCGTGTACCTACGTTTTCGGTATTAGTTTTAAATATCATTGGTTTCCTGCAATACAATGTCATGGATGATGAATGGTAATAAAAATGATAATTGACATGCATGATACTAGTGACACCAAAAGGGTCAGTCTTCTTGAGATTGCTCACTTTACATTATTTTGTTGAAGATCTCAAATAAACAGTAATTTGTTCTATTTCTTATGATGTTATTAGACTGTTATCCTGTTAGAATCAAATGCACTAATATTAATGGCGTAGAAGTTAGCATGCGGGAGAAACAGAAATTGGAGCATCGAAATCCCACATTACGTTTCTTATGACGGAAAATTACACGCATTACGTCCCGCAAAAATTGACGTTTTGCGGGAATTCAAACGCTTGACGTCGCGCCACGAGTTAACTCCCTTGAAACTGTTTCGGATGCCCTTAAAGGGCAAGGCTATATCTTTATGATTATTAAGTGTTTTTTGTGTTAATCTCTTAAATAGGTAATAATCATAAAACATGTATCTATAAATGTCGCATCAATTTTGATTTCAAATATACTTTGTCTTTTCAAAGAAAATGGTTTCCATGATGTATGCATAACTTCCGTAGAATGTGCTGAGTCTCTGTTCTGCACTCACAATCAGTGTAAATGCGATCGTGATGATTACTGGACCGGTTCCATATGTGTTTTAAGTATGTATTAAATGTATCAACGTGTATTAGTATTATTTTATAATGGCTAGAAAGTTTTCGCATATATGTTTTTCAGAGAGAAAAAATCTGGATTTATTCAACTGGAATACCAACACTGTAATCTTTGAAAGACTTGTATAAATATTACATTGTATAAGTATCAAATAGCTACATAAACAAAGATGTCTTCAATTAACAAAGACGAGTAAAAAGTCAGATGCATAATATTGAACATATATAGTTAATGGGGGTGTATTTGAAAACAGTACAAGTCAAGGGAATGTGAAATTTCTAGAGCCGCAAAGGGAAGGAAATTTGGTCAAAACACTGGTATTTGTGCAAATACCCCTCCATAACGTTATATATCTGTTTAATTACACAAAAAAAAAATGTTTGAAACTCTGTGTAACGAAAGAATTGTTTTTTTTTTTCAGTAACTGAAATCCATTAACATGTGTAAACATATGTATAATTTTAAGGATATGTAAAGACTTTTAAAGTACCGCGGGAATTTGTAATTATACTTGATAAAGGTTGTCTTTATGTAACGTAGTATCCGAAAAAAATGTTGCAAGACAAGGGTCGAGAAGGTAAAAAGGAATATTCGAAATGGCAAATACCACAAGAACGAGATGACTTTCAGGCAGACTCACCGTCAATTGTTAAAAAAATGCAAATTTGATTGAAACGAGGAAAAAGGGTTAGAATATGCGAAAAATACACAGGCTACCATATTAAAATCTGACATTGTTATAATAGGTGTAAATATGATATTTATGCAAACGGCTGATTATATCTTCCAATGACTTATGGTAGGTTTTTAACATGCTTTTTATTTAGGCTTCTTATCAGTGGTCTAAGGAAGCTTTTATAATGAAGCAGGTTTTTTTAATAATTTATGTACATGAATTCACTAGAACTGTGTAGATATATCAAATCCTACAAGTTACCAATGCTTTTTAAAAAACGGTAAGCAATGCACGTTTTCAACAAAACGAAATAGTGAATGGAAACAATAACAAAAAATACCGTTTACGTATATAATTATATAATCATTCATATACATGTGTAAAATATATAAACCGTAGTATACCGCTGTTCATTGGTCATAAATCGTTTAAAAGAAATCAAATTCGGGTTAAAAATGAAACAGAGGGAAAAACTTTACTTTAAGAGGAAAACAACAGAACAACAGTAACACTGAACATAGATGTCTTGTCAACTATTTTCCGCTGATCAATATGATAACTGTTTTATGAATAATTAATACTGACTTTCTACTCTATGAATACATCCTCTTTGTTTCATTCAGAGAAATCTGTTTATGCACAATGTTCGTCAAACGACGAGTGTAATAGTAACTTAATATGTGATGGACACCATTGTGGCTGTGCAAGTAACTTGTATTGGGATGGAAACACCTGTATGGAAAGTAAGTTATTTTGTATAAGATAGAAGTGACAAATACACAGATATACATAATTTACATTGCTTCAGGTAATATCAATGTCACATATATTCAATCAGGGAAATGAACACGAATCTCGAAGCGAGAACATATTGAGCAGAGAAGATTATGAAGATTTCTGTGTTGATTGACCTGCAGGATCTTAAAAGTGCTTAATGAAACCTTTTTCTTGACGTTTCACATCAATGGCATGAGTAACAAAAGTCTTGGTTGATAGTTATTGTGCAACAACATAATCTAAGAGTCGTGGGAATCATTTCAATATTTGTAAGACATATTAAATCTCATAGGTTTTACTTTTGTAACATATAGTGATATTTGATGTTTCTTCGAATACATTTATTCCCTTAATAAAACAGAAAAATAGATTGAAATACTTGGTCTTTTAAAAATATGAAGATATGGTTTGAAACCAATAAGACAACTATCCACTATAGTTCAAATGATTTATTGGACGTTATACGGTTATTAAAACCATAAAGTCACCTATATAAAAGTCGTCCACATGTCATCTTCGCCAGCAAAGTGTTCCGATCTAATCCATTCCTTTCCTTCTTTTGCGGAGTGAGCCAATATTTGCGATTACAATGCTGTGCCATCTATCAGAATATGAAGGCCGAATCAATTCCGACTACATCCTCATTGAACAATGACACCACATTCAACACACTACAGCTTGGAGGTGTACAAATGATTGTCCTTAGTAAATATACCATTTTAGGAAGAATAAACCGAAAACTGTGCTTAAACATTCCCACATTTGCACTAGAAATATACCACGGACCCTCCAATTAGCTAATTAAGAACTGTTACTTTTTCAATAAATACTTCCAGGTTTTGTTGGTAAAAGCTTGTTCAAGAATCAGCACGTGGCTATTATTTATTGACATTTTCAACATTTACACGCGAGCATCTTAAAATTTTTTGAATGGGTGCTAATTTTACAATTGAATGAAAAAATCCGTTGGGGTGCGGATTTAGATTGTAATTACTTTATAAGGTTCCACTTTACAGGAATATTTCCGCTAAAAGATTTCATTGGTGCCATCATTGGTTGATTAGCCGTTCTTGATTGTCTGTTTAACAGCTGACGATGGATATTATTTAATTAACCACAATTCCATCTCAAATGTGCCATTAATGATGTTATTTTACCGTCGATTTCAAATTACCATTAGAAACATTACAGGTGTAGCACGTAGAGTTTGAGGTATTTACGATTTTGGAGCACTTGATACTATTCCTGGCTTTTAGTAAGGGTACCATTGGTCGGTCTTTTTTGTCTTCTCTGTATGACGTACGGTAGATGTAAACACTCTTAAGGTATGATTTTGTATAGTCCGTCCCATAATTTTATTCTTTTCATGTAATTGTAGGTTTATGTGTAAGCAAACAAATGTGCAGAAATGGTGGTAGGTGTAAGCTATTTAATAATACACACTCGTGTATATGTAAGCCCGGGTACCTTGGGAGGCAATGTCAATTATCAGGTAAATATGTCAAATTTGTTTTTAAATATAAAACAAATGAATGCTTTGCGAATTGTTTTCCGCTTCAACTCTTGAAACAGGTTCAAAGCCACTGACGTTGCATGTCATAGGGAGTCAAAAATAGTTTTCATTTAAATTACACAGGTTGGGACCACTCAATTTCTGACAGGCGAATAAATTACCCCTGTTGTTCTCTTTACAACCTAATTTTGAAACCCATTGTTACAAATCCCATATAACCCAATACAAACTTTCATCTATTACCGCTAATATTGCCAGTAACAGAGTGTTTTTGTCCCCTCGGTTAAACTCCTAAACAACATTTTATTTTGTGTAAATCACATTACATAAACTGCTTGCTAAATGAATATTATTGATAATTCATTTCGTAACTCAACAAATACCTCTAACATATTCATCTAGGAGAAAGTTGTTGATTATCCGATATCTGTTCCTTTGAAATTTCAAAACAAGTGACGATCTGGATCGTCCATTAGTGTATATGACACCTGTCCGAAGTCAGGAAAATGTTTTCCAGTTGTCATCGTTTGTTAATATGGGTCATAAGTGTTTCTCGTTTGTCATTGATATATATAAATCAGAAAACTACCATTTTTGCACTGTTTTGTCATGTACGTTCATTTTATGGATTGCTGCTCGGTGTGAACCAGGGCTCCGTGTTATAAGGCTGTACTTTGACCTATAATTGTTAACTTTTTTACACATTGGGAATGGAATGAAGTGTTTGCTCCTTGGCACTCATGCCATGTCTTCTTATATAATATTGTCAGCACCCATAAAATCGTTTGTCGATTTTAGTTGCAGTAATTTTAAGTAAGTTGTAATGATTGTAAGTTGTAGAGTTACTTCCAAATTTCATTTATTTAGATTAGACAGGGACCTAATTTGTGTATTCCTGAATTCAATAATGGCAGCATGGATAAAATAAATACTGTTTTTGTTAGTTTTAGCAATTGTCTGAAAGCGCTGAACAAAACAAGCTCTGAGTGTACTAGAATGAAGGTTATGTTTAAAATGTTTTATAAAATTTATCAAAGAGCCAATACCCACACTAATGTTTATTTAGATATCCCTTTGATAACACTAAACATACTGTCACATTATTATGCGAATCAATGCATTGTTTTAATACAACTGAATTTTAAGTTCTAAATTTTAAATCAATCACGTTCAATCGTTGGACAACACAATTACAAAGATAATCGTAATATAATAATTAAATTAGGAATTATGTGCATTATGTGCATTTAAAGAACTTTGTATACAACATTTGTTTTTATTTGACAGATGGCAGAGGAGAAGATTATATATTTTTCGTCACTGATGACTTCTGGCATGACAAACATACAGTTACATTAGTATTGATAAAATCTAACAATTCTATGGATACTAACCTCACCATGTGTGATTCGCCTGATAAAAGTCAAATGTCGATAGATGAATGGTTAAAAATAAGACATATAGGTCTTTATGGTCACGAAAACGAAACAGCATTTCTGATTGGGCAGAATGTTGCTTTAACTGGCGTTGTATCATCAGAGGGGAGAAGCAAACAATGCGCTATAATTAGTTCGAATGAACCTGTCCGAATATACGCCTTTCTTAAGGATGCAGATTTTATGGAAGGTTTTCTTGTCATTCCATTAGAGTTCCTATCAACGAATTACGTTATACCATCTTTTTTCGTTCAACCTGAACCATTTTCTTATAGGCATAAAGATAGTTTATTTGCTATAGGAGCTCTGTATTCAAATACAACTGCAAATATTACCCTACAAATTGACGACGGATCAATCACTTATGACGGAGCAAATTACACGACAAATCAAACTATTTCTATCGTGTTAGACGAGAACACAATTTTTCAACTGTCACATGAGACTGACCTAACTGGAACTACAATATCAGCATCTAAACCTATTGCAATTGTCAGCGGCAATCGATGTAATACCGTAGCAACTCTTAAACCTGTTTCAAGTTTCTACTGTCAACCTTTTATGGAAATGATACTTCCGGTAAATCAGTTAGACAATGAATATGTGATTCCAAAATTAGCCTTACGTGTAAACAGTACTGTACGGATACTGGCTGTCAATCATACAGAGGTCATGATTCAACAGGACAACTCTATCATATCAACAAGTACAATTATGTCTAGCGCCTTTATCGACTTCCAATATGATAATATTTCTTCTGTTCGTTCCATAAGTGACATAATGGTTATACTTTACCCTGAAGATAAAAATACACGTGTCGGTTCATTCATGATGACTGTTACAGGAATACACCAATATTTGTATGAATACGATTTCATCGTTCCGTATGTACGATATGTAAACTTTATAAGCATTACCGTGAATTCAGATAAAATTGATGGATTTGTTCTCGATGACCAGCTACTGAATGTTCATGATATTTTTAATATAACTCACAATTCAGACCACTTCAGCAGTTTTAGTCTGCCCATTTCTCCTGGTGAACATTATATAGTGCATGCCACAAGGGCCCGATTCGGTCTATGGGTATATGGTGAGAATTACGGTTACCAAGGTGGAATGGCATTTAAAACATAATGTGTGCTCGACTATGTGGTTTGGGCTTTGCTCATTGTTCAATGACAATCATACCACATCTTCGTTCTTATAATCATGGTTGGAGTATAATACAAAATAAACACACTTTTATTGATTTACTAATGACTCTTCCTTGTTTACAGGTGACACCTAAGATTTTATATTATTTACCACCAAAAAAAAGACAGTTACACTTTGAACACGCTAAAGACAAGAAATTATAACAACGTAAAAAACATAGATAACAACTTTTATTATAAAACAAGAAGATTTGGATTGATTGCCAATGAGATAGCTGTCAAGCCAAGTTCAAATAAAATATATAATATGCTAGTTCAATTGTCCTAATGTTTAATTTTCTTTGATAATAAAACTTTAATTTAGTATGGGTTTGAAAACTTTGAAAGGCTTTCCATTTTTGATGGTTGATACAGTTGATTAAAATTGTGAACAACAATGTTAACAAAATCAAGCATCAATGTACTGTGAGAGCAGAGTTAAAATAAAACAACTTTGTAGTTAATAAAATACGTCAGAACTACAAAAGCTGGAATTACTGAAATTACTATTAAAACATAGTGATGATATACATTTAATGGTATTACTGTCAATCAATAGGCTTATATGAATGTTCTTGATTGCTCTGAACAACTCTCCACAAGAGACAAAAAGACACATTGATTAACAACTATAGGTCACCGTACAGCCTTAAACAAAAAGCAACGTCCATACCGCATATTTAGCTATGAAAGGCCCCGGAATAACAATCTCACAAAATTCTAAAAAGAAAAAACTAACGGCCTAATTTATGTACAAAAAATGAACCAAAAATCAATGTGTAACAAATAACAACCGACAACCACTAAATTAAAGCTAAGGCTACTGACTTGGGACATGCACATATATACAGAATGTGGCGGAGTTAAACATGTAAGCGGGATCCCAACCATTCCCATACCTGGAACAGTGGTATAACAGTACAGTATAAGAACAAACTATAAAATCAGTTGAAAACGGCTTAACCTATCAGCTGGAGAAAATACAAATACTACAAAATAAACTAACAACGCCATGGCTGTAAATAAAAAAAAAGACAAACAGACAAGCCATAGTACAGAAGACACATCATAGAAAACTAAAGACTTAGCAACAGAACACCACCAAAAGTTGGGGTGATCTCAGGTGCTCCGGAAGTGTATGCAGATCCTGCTCCACATGTGGCACCCGTCGTTTTGCTTATTTTATTACAAATCCGGTAAATAGTTAAATTTGGTAGGTCACATTCGTGAAAAGGGAAAGGGTATTGTAGTTGCGACATAAGGAACATATCTGATATTATCTGTGAAACGGCTATTCCATAACGATCGACAAACTCGTGATGACGTCCGTAAAATTTACGAAGGGATGATTTAATGTCAATTGAGATACAAAAGAGGGACGAAAGATTCCAAGGGGACAGTCAAACTCATAGATCGAAAAAAAAACGACAACACAATGGCCAAAAAAGAGGAAAAAAACAGACAAATAATAGTACACAAAACAAACATACAAAACTTAGGGGAAACACGAACACCACTAAAACTGGAGGTGATCTTTGGTGCTCCGGACGGATGACCAGATCCTGCTCCACATATGGCACCCGTCGTTTAATTCATGTTACTAATATATATAGATGCACATTATATTAACAATATTTTCATGTAATGATATAACATAGCAATATTGGAACACAATGACTACTAAATTTAGAGTGCCAGCATGCCCTCCTTTTATACAATATATTGATAGTATAAAAACACAGTAGTTTTGATACCCCATGATGACTTGTGCAACAGAACTATTTGACTGCATCAACCAAAACTTACCATATTTGCACTTGTAAATATATATAAAGCTGTATAATAATTAAGTCTTTCCACTTCTCCGTGGAAAGACCTTGTGATTTTGTTCTAATCATTATTTTTTTTCTTACACCTAACTTTCTTCCAATGTATGATAGTTTCACAAAGTGTTGCTAACATTTTTGGTATATGATATTGAACAGTTAATACGCTTTTAAAACTGACATTGTTTGACCAAATTCTTTTTTCTTGTGAGAGTTATCTCTCCAATCACTGTTTTTCTTTTTTTGTTCACTACGCCTTTGCAACGCTAAAAGATTACGACATATTCGTTTTACCAAATTGCTCTTTACATCTTCAGGAAAAGGATCATCATTAGGACCGAAGCTATATGGAGACGCCATTAAAGAGTTATTCCCCCTTTTGCGTTTGATATAAGTGATATGCATTTCTGACTGGCAAACCATAAATTAAAGACACCTAGATTTCTGGATTTAAGGTCCTTGTTAAAAAATAACGAGAATTAGGTCAAGGTTAAAGTCATATTCTAAATTTTGATATTGGCTTATATTCATTCATTTCAAAAACTGTGTAAGATATCGACAACATATGTTTACTCAACTGTTATTTACAAAACTTTTAACATTTGAAAAACTAAGGCTATTCTACCTCAGGAATAGATTACCTTAGCTCTATTTGGCAAAACTCTAAGGATTTTTTTGGTACTCAATGCTCTTTAACTTCGTACTTTATTTGGCCTTCTAAACATTTTTTAATTCGAGCGTCACTGATGAGTCTTTTGTAGACGAAACGTGCGTCAGCGTAAATGTAAAATTTTAATCCTGTTATCTATGATGAGTTTATTTACTATGTTGTTAGTCATTTATTTTGGTTGAAAGGGTATGCTGAAATCTAACAAGAGTTTTTACGGTTCTTATTACTAGAATTAAGCCTTAACTGATATAATTCATTAGCCATACATATTATAGAACTAGGGTCTTTTGATTTAAGGTCTTTTGTTTATCGGCTTGAAATGGGGGTCAAGGTCCTAGATTTTGACCTTTGCTTTAAATTCATATTTATACATCATTAAGTCATAGGACTCTGTGCATAAGGTTCGAAGCCATAGGCCTTTGAAAAAGCTAACCGTAAGTGACTATGAAAAAACCGTAAGTAGCTAAATTTTGAACTTGTTTTATAAAAAGGTGTGTAGAAACCATATACTTTTAGAATCAGGTATGAATTACCCATAATTTGACACTGGAAATGACATTTTAAACCGAATTCAAATATTTCATATCAAAATAAATCGTTAAAAGTGGAAAGACCTTAGAACAATTGGTCTTTAATTCAGTAACATTCTATATCATGATGTATTGTATAAAACAAATTACAGCAATTTTGAAGCACAATGTGAGTTACAGATGTTTGTTCACATTAAATTCTATTCTAGCAACAACATTTTAGAAGTTTTGATATCTCAGCATTTTACCAAAACATTTGACTGCATCAGTAAAAACTTACCACCTTTGCACTTTATTTTGTAGATCCTGATTGATGCATAGTAAATCAGCAATATTTTTTACATCAGGGTCAAATGTGTAATACACATGCCTGCAATATTGTAACAATAAAGCTACAAAATTTGTCCACATCAATTTACAGTGCAAGCATGTCCTCCTTTTGTTCAATTTAAATGATATATTAATTAAGAAACAAAATTTCAGTGTTTTTATACCTCAGACTGACTGCTATAGCAAAATTGTTTGATGATATTAACCTTATCTGACCATATTTGCACTGTATTATGTAAATCTAAATAATCGCATAATGACTTAATAATATCTTTATGTCAAAATGCATTGCATAACACAAGTGACACATTTTTGTACGCCTAAATTCATAGTGCCAGCATGTCCTCCTTTTTTTCAAAATATTGTCTTTGCAACCATTTTTTAGTACTCTCATATATTAGGCTCACTCCTATAATAAACTTATTTGAGCGCAGCAACCAAAACTGACCAAATTTGCACATTGTTTTGTAAATCTATATAGCAGCATAGTAATTCAGCAATAATTTTATGTCAGGATATATAGAATATTTGAAACAAATGACAGTTATATATTGGAACACAATAACTACAATATTTTTTCCACATAAATTTAGAGTGCAAGCATGTCTTCTATTGTTCAATGTAAATGATATATTGATACGTAACATAATTTCAGTAGTTTCAATACCTCAGGCTGATGGGTATAGCAAAATAATTTGACTGTATCAACCAAGACTGACTGTATTTGCCCTTTATAATGTAAATCTATATGGCTGCTTTAAAAATCAGAATATCTTTTTGATTGATTGTATAAAACAAATCATGCAAATGAAAGCAATATTGGAAAACTATGAATGCAAAATCATTTCCGCATTAATTGAGATTGTCAACATTTCATCTCTATATTCATAATTTTGAACCGTCACTAAAGTAAGTAGTTCAGGATGGTGTGTATAACAAACCTATAAAACCGCATCATCAAACATTGCACATCTGATTGCATTAATTTGTAATTTATAATGAAAAGTATATGAATAGTAAACTGTAAGTATATCAGTTGATGGATTTTGTTTGCAGCTAAACGTCAAGTGGCAACTATTTCATTCAATTCGTAATTAGTTTTTCAATTCAAAGATCCAAACAATGGTGGTACCATACCTTCTCTTTCAAATAGCATGAATTGTCTTCGTACGAAATTTTGCATTTAGAAATTGTGTACAATAAATTTAGTCATGTTGAGCTGGTATCTTATTACAAAAATGCCATCATGGATTTAAAAAAAACTATAATAAACAAATAACATTAAGTAGAAAAAACTTTTATTTTGTATGAAATATTTAACAAATTAACAAAAATATTTGCATCAGCTTTCAATAGCATACCAAAAAGCTAATGTCTAACATATTTTACAATTCATTCACTTATAATCATTTACTATGTTATGACTATACATACAAAAAATACTACCACATTCAAATTTTCCTCTTTGCTTGATGGGTTATTTTATCTATTTACAAGGTAATTTGCTAAATACAAATAGCTATCAAACACAATTAAATTAGTATCATGATCATGTATAAGAGCAAAAAAATAAAGATAACTTTGATTGGCCTGTGATAAAATAATATGCAAATGTGATGGAACACAGATCTAGAT
Organism: Mytilus galloprovincialis; assembly: GCA_037788925.1. Classification (NCBI taxonomy): domain Eukaryota; kingdom Metazoa; phylum Mollusca; class Bivalvia; order Mytilida; family Mytilidae; genus Mytilus; species Mytilus galloprovincialis. The sequence continues at coordinate 6,323,393 of CM075339.1, forward strand.
ATATATCAAAGTCCCATAACTCAAGTGAAATAGTTGAATACAAAAAAAAATATTGAAGGGTTAAAAACTAAAAAGAGATTCTATAATTTCCTTTTTCTGTAAACAGATCCAAACGTAAAACAAATATTTCAAATAACAAGTTATTTTACTAGTATGAAATAAGATTTATGTCCCCACTTCCCTATATTAGTACATACATTTGGCTTCAGTCAATTTCAAACAACAACATTCCAATAAGGTATATACTAAATTCATTGAACAGCTGCAAAAATGTGCCAAAAAATTACTAAAAACCAAGCATGATATGAAAAATTATTACAATAAAATTCAAAAATTCAAAAATAGTGTAACTTATCATTTATACAAAATGTCTCCCCTAACATCTATGCTCATACACATGTACAGTTCGAAAAAAAGCTGGCTGCATTCTGGTAACTTAAAAGAAAAAATATAGCTACAATGTCATGTTTCATTTAATGTCACATATTTTAACAAATATAAAAAAAACAAGATCAGAAATATGTAAACTTCAACTGGATATTATACAGAAATAAATATACCTTAAAATAACAAAACAATAAAAACAAATACATTTTACTTTACTCATCATTATCAAAGATAAATTGACTATAAAATCAAATTAAAATATTCTAAAAACTTATCTGAAAACATCTGGAAACATCTCTAGCAGCTTTCAAAAGTGTCATTTTGTGTCAGCTCTTACTTAATCTAATAATGTTCCAAAAAACTGATCTACATCATCTGGATGGTTACCTGGTAGGTTCTGATATTACAGAGACCTGGGTAACAACATTTAATAATTTGAAAGAATCTGATTTATGCATGAAAACATTGCATTAACATGCCATTTTTAATTATATTAAAACCATGCAATATATATTAATTTACAAAAACTTTTGCAGTGTTGTAAGAAATATACAACTAAATGTCTTTTTAGCTTATAACAATCAGTATTGTATTTTGACAAATTCAAATAACATGATTGTATAATCATCTAACATTAACAATGCAGAACAGCCAAAATATTGATTAACACAAGTTATCTAGATCTCCTATCGTGAAGTTACCTCCCTGACATGGTTCGGAAAAAAAATATTTTACATGTTTTTAACTTGAAATGTTATTATAAAGTTTACAAAAGAGTTGAATTTGATGATATTAAATTATTGAAGCAAAATTGTTATACCGTATATACTGTGTGTCTATGTGTAAAGTAGTAGGGGATCTAAAGACCTATTTTTGCCCAAAAATTAAAGTTTTTGATAATCATTTTCCATTTGTACATGTATATTGTTTGGAAATGCACACTAAATAATAATTATAGAAGTATTCTCTCCAAATAAAAGTTGTTTCTTAAGTGCAAACATACTTTTTCAATCTAATGTGTACTTAAAAGTTGATGTACATCTAGAAATCTGACAAAATCTACAAAATTTTCCAAATATTTTGACATGGTAAATCGTTAAATGTGAAATTATTTGTCTTTATTTTCTAAATATCCTGTTACTTTGTGCAATCAGAAAAAAATTTAGGAATAAGTATGGTACTGTAACTCATCAATTTGTACCAATATTTGGCTAAACAAGAGCCATAGAGTCCCTACTCTGCTCCTTTACATGAAATTTGTTTGGTTTCTCTCTAGTTGATATTCACATTGTTTAACTGAATTTTGTAACTCTTTCTTTAGTTTCTACCTTAACATAGGAACCCTTATTTTACACATCACTTTGTTTTGCTCTAAAGATAAAATTATCAAAATGAAAAGATAGTCCTGACTTCAGTAAAACAAGCAAGTAATTCTAATTATACATCTGGTAGTGGTCTAAAAAACTGAACAATGAGATCAATATATATAGTACGTCATGGTCAGTCTTTCACTGCTTATCCTTTTGTAAACATAGCCAATCCAGTAAGAAAATCAGCAAAGGGAGATAACTTATATATCAGGGGAAAAAAGGTATATCCTACAACAAAATTGTCAGTATTAAACTGCTAACTTTCTTTTAACATAGCTTATCCAGTAAAAAAATCTTCTAAGGGAGATAACTTTTATATCAGAACTATATCCTATTACAGAATCGTCAGTATTAAACATCTAGCTTCCTGTAGGATCCTACCATACAGTCTATAGCGTCTTCCTTCATCGTGGGTTTCTTTAATGTGCCATCCACAAGTCCATATTTGGCTTCATTGTCAAAGTGTGCATCCAGCTTGAGTAATTCATCCTTCCATTCCTTCAAATAAATTCAACAACAATATTTAATTACAATGAGAGCAAAACTAATTTAGATTATCTGATGAATTAAGAAATACATTTTTTTTGTCGTATCCCACATGATATCTATGAAATAATAAAGTAAACAATTTGCGTGCTTACACTGTCACAGAGGCAAAAACTATAATGTTACATAAAACTAAAAGCTGTGCTAAAATAACATGATAAAATTCTGCATTTTAGTAATTTGTAAGGTAGATAGGTAAAGGATGACATCAAAAGTTCAATGTAGGATAAAAAACCTTAATTCATATAGTTTTTTCACTGACCCCCCTACCCCTAGCTGCCTCCTCTTAACTTAATTTGGGAAAAATTGATTGACCAATAAGGATATATATAAAATCAGTCATTTAAACAAAACTTGCAGCACTTTTTACACCCCTACCCCAAACTATTTGAATTAAGTTTTTTATCCTTCATTGATTTTTTTTATGTCGTCCCTAATATTGTATAGTTTTTCTTTTATGTTTTGCTGTGATTATATTAGGAAATGTTCAGAACTTTAATAGAGATAAAACAAAATGTCTGTATTTTAACAATGCATAACCAAAAATATCCATACATTAAAATGTGTTGAGGTAGGCAAAGCATAGTAGAAACACAATCGGTTGTTTTTAGCTTCGTGAATAATTCTGCATATCATATCTAAGTTTATTTATTCTCTGCACAAATTTAACATTTGAATCTTTATCATTTACCTTATTGGTATATTTTGCACCTTTGCCTCCAAAGTCTTCAGGAATATACTCTTCATTAATAAATTCTTTCAGTTCCTCAAATTTTTTACCATGGAAATGTAGCTAAAATACAAAAAATATAAGTTTATATTTGAATATTCAACAAAAACCTAAATTTTGTATAGTCTTGTATGATAAATTTTGAAAAACCATGAAATAAATTGTTCGCAATTTTCCTACAATCCAAGAACATTGGAATCCACAAAAATAAATGATTCCACATTATACTAGTGCTCTATACGTAAAGTTCATTATTTCTGTTGAGTAAATGTAAGGCTAACCCTTGCAGAAATAAATCCTGACAATTTTTTTAACCAGGATATCTCAAGATTATCCTGGGAAATCCTGAAAATATCCTGTAAATCATTTAGCCCTTTTTTTAGGGAAAAAGTTGATGGGAGAATTTCAGGAAATGTAAGGACTTTCAAATCAAGCAGCTGTAAACTAGGGGAATTCTCAGGATATCTCAAGACTTTCAAAAATAAATATAATATAGACCAGGATATGTCAGGACTTTTCCTTCAACATTCATCCTACTTTCAGAAACTTTACACTTTCTTCCTGAATGAATAAACTGAAATAAAGTCCTTAATGATTCCTGGTATTGGGACTTCAGAAATAATATAATCTGTATCACAAATTCAATTAAAAAATATCTTTGGGACTGAAATTAACTGTTGTTTGTTAAATTAAATAAGTTTTTTTGGCAAGGATTTGTGAAGGGTGATAGAATAGGGGGAAGAAACAAAAAGTATTTTGTCAAACATTTTTAAAATACCCAAATTATGGTGTTAATTAAAAATCTTAACTTATTTACACAGTTACTGCTGATCTCCCTGTTCAGGAAGCATAACGAGTTTCTGTTTTACAGTATTTCAAAGTCAGAGATTTTTGTGATAAAAACAGCAGGGTGTCCAAGAAAGCTTGTCTGGCATAGTGAGGATTACTCCGATGTCCAATGGCAGTTTTGCAAGACGGGGCCACAAGTTGGGGCTATGCCCCAGATTGTCCTGAGGCGGATTAAGGGAGAGCCGTGGGGGTAAGGGACCCCCTTTTCTGGGAAAAATTTGGTTGATTATTTAGTGAATCACTGAGGCATGACCGAAGCGGGGCCCCCTCTTAGGCAGTCAGTGGGCCCCCACTTATGAAAATTTCTAGATCCGTCACTGTAGTCTGTACTTCATATATGATTTAAAATATGTTCTGTTCTGTTCTGTTCATTCCGAGCTATTTTGGAAGTGTTGAAACACACATAATTTTGTCATTGCCGGATATGCAGAGTTGTTTGGTTTTATTTATCATACAGCTAAATTTTAATTTTATCTTCATATATGTGTGTTTAGAATCAGAGTTGTAATTGTAACTTGTCATTATGTCCCGTTAGGGGCCCTTAATTGGAAAATAAAGAACTTTGAACTTTGAACTTACAGTGCCGGTGGCGGTGGTACATTTTTTTGTAACTGGTATCTTTTGACCCTTTCTAGCTTTCCCTACAGATGTAAATTCTGATTTTCTCCAAGTTTATGTATGTGCCTTTCTATTAATTGTCGTCCGGCATATAAATAACTTAGAAAAAATATCAGATGAACAGCAATGATAGATTTCTCAACGTATGCAAAACGTAAACAAATTGTAGGACCTCACGGTTTTTCGTAATTGTACTGAACAGGTCTGCACAGTTCGGCCCTAAATATACCGTCCTAGATGGTGACTCCACTTCGGCACTTGTTCATTCGCATGTACCATGTTCCGTTCAAACTAAAGATTATTTTTATTATACTTCATAAAAAACTGCATATTAAAAAATATTTGTTTGCGACATCCTGTTACCTGTTACCTATTCTGTACTTTCCACCTTTATCAGATGAACCACTTCAGTTGGAATATCCTCTTGAAGTGTAGAATCCCTTATATTCACTATTGGATTTATTTTCATAATACCGGTACGGTGACGGATCAACTTTTGGCCGATATAATTTGGGACGAGATTGTCACCTCAATGTGAGCGTAAGTGCACTCTTGATTAATACGTCACCAAAATGGAGACTACGCTGATGGAAACCCGAAAAAGACATTTCCAGACAGAAAGATTTCAGATAAGTGCTTTACAAATTTAATTTAACATGACAGACATGTGTATATTATTATAAAAAATAATTTATTGAAGAACTATAATTCTTTTTGGTTTTTATTTGAGGAAAGCAACATCAGAAAGTCTGAAAGCATATTTGAAAAATAATTTTTACGTAAATTAAACAAAATGAATAATTGTTTTCACATATGATAACGGGTATAACTGGTAGATACGTAAACTTTATAAATATTGAATTGTGTGAATGGTTCTTTAGTGAATAATAGGTAGCTAGCAGGGTATGAACATTAGCAGTGGCCCACGGGCCATTGGCCCCTAAAATCTAGTGTGGGCTACTTAAATTTCTACTTTTTTTGTATAGGACTATGTATGTGGGCTAAAAAAAATTAATCTGTGGGCTACCATTGCCAAAGTCAACCCTGAGCTATTTTAATCTTTTTAAAGTTCAGGGGATAAAAAGGGGGGTTGTAAATGAATTGGATTCCTTAGGTTAACAGCTTCCGATGTACTGTATAAACAGGCAACAACATTTCTATTGATTGTTCTGCTTTTAAACGTCTTAGAACAATTGATTCTTTGTGGATTTTTTGATACTTTTAGGGGATTGAATGATTCCATGCAGATTTCAGTTATTTATTCAGCAATACTACTTGGAAGAACAGACAGCAACATATTACAGAAAGAAGCAGAACTTTACATGTATCCTTTTATATATCTGACGCATAATTTAATTTTTAATATTGGGTAGGTACAGGGGCGGATCCAGCCATTTTGTAAAGGGGGGGGTTCATACTTTATGTTCTTAAAAAAGGGAACCCCCTTTGATACGCCACTGGTGTACCATTTTTATTGGTAATTTAACAATATGAACAGCCATTAATAAAATTGGCCAACAAGTTTGCTTTTCGGAAAAAACTTTTTTTTTTGCATTTAAACAATGTATCGCGAACAGGTCGAAAAAACTATTTTTCTTTCAATTTTAGCATTACATGTAGTTGCAGCTGAGGGTGAAACAAACATATTTTTTTTCTCAGGGTCAAAAACAAATTATTTTTTTCTCCAAAAACTAGAAACAAACTTTATTTTCCAAAAAATCCACCCCACCCTGCAAAAATTAAATGGTTGCTGCCTAACTACATGTAATGTAATTTAAACAGTCAATGGCGGTTGTAACCTACATAAAAAAAACATAAGATACCGCCATTGACAGTAAGATCTCATGCGACTCACTAACAAGCCCCTGTGTACCAGGGCAAACATACCGTATCAGTCATTCAGTGGCGTATTTAAGGGAGGGGTCTTGTTGTTTTTTTGGACAATCATTGCATTTGAAAAGGGACATATAGTTGGACCCCCATTTATCCTGGGTTGGGAACCACCCTTTTTGAAATGGCTGGATCCGCCCTTGCTTAGAATGAGGAATATGGATTTAAACTAATTTAAGAAAATATTTGCAATAGAAAAATTAAAAAAAGGACTTTACTCAAATTTTGTAATTTCTTATAGAATTAATGTAAGACATTTATTGGTCCTGAACTAAGGACATTCTCAGGATATTCACAGGATATACCAGGATTATCCCAGGGCCAACTCAATGCAAGCAAATCTGTAAATCCTGACATCAGGATAATTTCCTGAGACCAGGACCTGAGAATCCTGAGAACAGGATTATCACAGGATTTTCTACTAGGAAATTTATGGTCTGGATGGTCCCTGGATATCCCTGGAATATCCTTGTTCCAATACCGTCCCATGTTTGACCCTATCACAGGATCAGGATATCTCAAGATTGCCCTGTGATTTTTCTCAAGATTATCCTGAGATATCCTGGGGAAATCTTGTGATATCCTGCACTATTTTCGCAAGGGTAGGCTACACCTGTTTGCTGTTAGGAATTATTTACATATTTTTCTTGTCCGAGATTCAAATTCTTCTAAGTTGCCTATTAGTTTCTGGATTATAGCCCACAACCGTTAAAAATTGGAAAAAGAATTGACATTTCAAGGGCAATAACTCAAAAACTATTAGTTAGAATTTTCATCATTTTCAGGTTTGGTACATTTCATCTTGCTAACCCTTTTCTTAATTTACACTTTGATCTATCTCCAAAAGTTGTCAAAGAAATTCTACACAACTTAATAATCAAAATTTCAGAGGCAATAACTACATGATAGGACAGATTTACCCATTAGTTTTAAATTAAATAAAATTGATATTAAACATATTTTATTTACAAGAGAGGTGCAAAAGATACCAGATGAACAGTCAAACAGTGAAACTCATGGATCTAAAATAGACTGAAGCAAAAAGTAGCACTAGGGATTGGACACAAGTTATAACAACATTAGTGACTTCCCCTCTCTAATGTCCATTTGGCTGTTTAATATTTGACATCTAATAGTAAAACAATTATAACTGTAGAAAATGATATACAAATAATAATAATGTATCTTACCCTAGAAACTGTTTTCTCCTTCATAAACTGTTTAACTATAGCAAACACATAGTCAAAGATTGCTGGTTCATTGAAGTAATGTATACCTTTAAATCTGGCTGGGAAGGCATCCTAAAATTACAATAACACATCATATTTACAATATGATAAAGTACCCCTTATCTAAACTTTATGAAATTTGTGCAGAGAATAAATAAACTTAGATATGATATGCAGAATTATTCACTAAGCTAATGATGTGTTATTGTAAATTAAATAAAATCACCAAAAAATGTACCAACTACAGCAGCAACAAAACATGTAAAGAAGAATGTGAAGTTTGCGATATTGAAAGAAATGAAGAAAAAATTATACTCGGAGATAAAACATTCAACCTCAAAAAGAACATTCATGGATGTCAACTAGTGAACCTTATTTATGGACTTCACTGTGAAAAATGTAACCACTACTTCTATGTTGGGGAAACAGAAAGATCACTCAACGAAAGAATAAAGGAGCATCTTGCAGATATCAGACATGATAGAGATACAGCTGTAGCAGAACATTTTAACCAAGAAGATCATTGTAAAGAGGACATCACAGTTCAGGTTCTGCAACAAATTTACGATAAATCCGCAAATTACAGGAGATATATTGAGGCACAATGGATGCAAAAACTAAATACAATTAGACCATTTGGAATTAACCTTAAAAAGGAATGACTTTAATTGATCAAAGCTTATATAATTTAACTTTCATTCATACAAAAGTATTGTGACGTCATGTTATCACTGTGCTTAAACGGCCGTGGGTAACTTAAGTTACCCACAGCCCAAGATGGCGGACTCTAAACTCGTTGATATTTAATTCATACAAAATGTACCTTTTGCGACGTTTTTCATACAGAATGTAAATATTTATAGGATTATTGAATAAAGAAATGACTAACAATTACCATAAATTTGTTAATATAGAGTTCACTAAAGCACAAGACCAACTTTAAAAAATGCATAAGATGTCCGTAACTTTTTGATCGAAACTAAGCAGACTGTCCGTAACTTTATTTTTAGATGTGGGTAACTTTTGATTTAAAATTTTAAGAATTATAATTTCAACAATTAGAAGACAATTAACATCATATTTGTAACCTTCGCGGCCGTTTATACTACTCATTCACCACCAAATGTGATTTTATTAACGCATCATACTTACACCACAGCAGTTTTATGTGGGGTTTGTGGTACTCCATCCTGGTTATGGTTTGAACTTTTATTTACTGATGTGCGTCTTATCGACGTTTTTCACTTGTCAGACCAAGGCTTTTCCACACTCTTTAATGTTTTGAGTTTAATTATATGTTTTCGGTTTACCTTCACCTCTGTTTCTTTCTATGTGTATTTTGATGAATACTCTTTGACGCGGCTCGGTATTTATACATCCCACCAGTTAGTTATAGTGTTATGATATTTTGAATATGTTTCCTAGCATGTTTTTTTTTTCTCTCTTTGTATGTTATCAGGGGTTGTTAGACTATTAAATTACCCTGTTGTCCTACGTAGTTATTTATATTTTTATATACTATGTCGAATTGTTACACTATGTTGACTGCTCTTTTCCTTTTATTGTCACTGACTTTTACCTATTGTGTCTTTTAGTTTTATATTCAGTTTAATGAGATTTAATGCAACTTGCATACAAATGAAATATGCAGCTAGCTGTAAAACTAGGTTTATTCATTTATACAAAATGTCCTTTTTTCAAGTTTTCCCATTTACTGTAAATTTTGGCCAGGGTGCCGCAACATCACTGTGCGCAACGTCCCAATGTGTCCAGATTGACACCCCTTTTATTTTACTGTCAATGCTGATGGGATTTGTATTTGTGGGGATGAGAGAAAAGTGTTTTTGGCTTTTTCAAAAAGACGGGAAAAGTTTGTGCACTTAAGTCTCGTATAGTCTATCCACTGCATGCCTGGGCAATTTGGGTTCCCCTCCAAAATCCCGGATTCACACTACCCTTGTCGTTGCTGGCAGAAAACCAGTAAGTGTATACATGCTACATGTATGTGTAAAAAAAACTTGTGTAGTCTACTTGTTCCTCAAAAATAAAAACGAACAATGATGTTTCAACAGTTTATCTGCTATGATCGGAAACAACCCTCCGAACTAGGCGATTCGGGTACCCCGACGTTATACAAATTGAGACCCGAGTTTTGCGGATTTATCGTGATTTTTTTCATATTTTCCCCAATTTTGTCTTCCATCGATACAATGAATTATATCATACTAGACATCTATTTCGTTTTGTGAATATGTATTCGATGCAATCTCTATCATCAGTTTAAACATTACATCCGCGTATGTCGATTCTTTGAAAGTTACGGACATCTCTATTGGTATGATGAAAAAAGTTACGGACAAGTTGTTTTGAAGTTACGGACAGCCTAATTGTTTTTTAAAATCGTGCTGTGATCGTTTATTTTGTAGAATTTAATCACCTTTGCAGTTTAGGGGTTTCCCTAAACGATTAATACAACTTTTAAATTCAGTTGTTTAATTGATGGATTCGTGGTATTGTTATTCTATAGAAGAAAAGTATCTAACCGACGCAAGGCGGCTCCATCTTGGGCTGTGGGTAACTTAAGTTACCCACAGCCGTTTAAGCACAGTGGTTATTATGACGTTAAAGTATTATGACGTCATGATGTTTCCAAGGACATTATCTATAACATCTTTTCAATGATTGAAAAAAAAATGTCAGCCATGTAGTTGAGAGGGAAAATAAAGAACTGAAGAAGGCCAATGGCCGAAACGTCTTGAAAAATTGGTTTATTTATACAATTAAAAAAAGTATGTTCCCTATTGGAATTTTGAAAACAAGGAATAACACACCACTCAATCATTTCTATTAAATGTACATGCAATGGTTTACTTTTACAAATTGTGACTTGGTTTGAGAGTGGTCACATTGGCACTGGTACCACTCATACCACATCTTCAAACATCTAATAATTTAAACCAGTACCCCTTATATAAACTTTATGAAATTGCCTTATTCCAGGTGTTGTATTGGTTGATTGATATAAGAATAGCTGCTCATTCATTTATCAATCTATCAAAACCTGATTTAGCTTGTTGGTCTAGCATATAGTAAGGTAAATTCATATCTCATTTAACATGTTATTTTCACATATATGCCTACATAAATTAGGCCGGTAATTTTCTGTTTGATTTGTTTTGCATTTGTCATTTCTGGGCTTTTTATAGGTGACTATGAGGTATAGACTTTGTTCATTGTTAAAAGCCGTACAGTGACCTATAGTTGTTAATTTCTGTGTCATTTGGTCTCTTGTGGATAGTTGTCTCATTTGCAATCGTACCACACCTTCTGTTTTTTTTATATATTTTTAGTGTTGGAAGTTGAGCAGTCTTCAATTAATAAATTATCTCATTACACCTTCATTTTTTACCAGATATAATTAGTAAATAAGGAGAAGAACTGTTTATGTACTCGTCAAACTCTATATTTCTACCTCACATTAGGTATCTCGACCTGAAATCCATGGAGGAATTTATGAAAAGTTTGTAACATTGCCATTGGGTACTTTTAAAAACCTGGATCTGATTCAAAGGAACCTAATTATTTAGTTGGAATTGGATCCAGATTTTACTGCTACAAAGTTTTCATGAATTACGTCTAAGGATTTGGGATCTAGATAATGGTGTGTACCTGAATTAAACCCATGACTCTACGAGCATACAATGGTGAAATATTTTTTCCATGACTCCATCCAAATCCGTCTAAATCCATAACCATTATAATACCATTTATCTGGGTTTCTTCATCCTACAAAAACAAAATAATTAGTCTCAGAAAAATTGACTGGCATAAAACACTTGATAGTATCGAAAACAGTCATAACTTTTCAATTGACAATCAAAGAATTCAAATAGAAAAAAATATTCAATGAGTGACCGAACAACACATTAATTCAGTAATGCATGTAGCGCATGAATTAATTATTAATTAGTGTTGTTCGGTCATGAGTTGAATATTTTTCCATGTATGAATGCTTTGATTAGTTAGTCTGTTAAATTGGCAAATCACTTTTTTATGAACTTTAAGTAGAAAACCTAAGGAACTATATATATCTATATCATTAATTTAAGCATTCAGACTTTGTTTTGATGGGACCACGTTATTTCACATGTGAAATTATCAGGGCTTTTTTTCACTGGGAAATCTATGTAGTTCATTGCAACATATGTAAAAATTATTTCTTCCACTTAACATTTATTTCCTTTTACTGCTATAAACTGAGGCCTTGTTGTTATGTTTGGTCACTTCTTTTGTATGAAGATGTCCACTTAGCCAATAACTTTCTTTGTAGCTTTTAGGGCATGAAAAATCACATGATTAATAGAAATATAGTGAATAAGAGAACGAAATGCGTCGAAGAGACAACAACCTGACCAGATACCAGAAAACAGCCAAAGGCTTACATTACATGCATTAAGTCTTCAATGCAGCAAGGGAATTCTGCACCTGGAGGGGGCTTCAGCTGAGCTTGCTCTTAAACAATAAAGTATACTTGTTTGAAAAATGGATGCCACACTAAACTGTCAAACATATAAAAGGTTTTTCAAAAATACATGTAGAAAAGACAGAAGCTGTTGGACTATTATGATGAGTTTTTGTTAGGATCAAACAAGTTAATGCATCAATAATCTTAACACAAGAACGTATGGTATGCATAGTACACGAATGCCTCACTCGCACTCTATCATTTTCTACCTCAGTGGACCCTGAAATTGGAGTAAAAACACTTAATTTTGTATTTAAATTAGAAAGATTATTTTTGATATATTGTTTAAACTGTCCAACAATGTATTTCTATGAAAAAAAATATTCTGTTGCAATTTGTTTAAGGTTAACTGCTATATTGATTAGACTAATATTATAAGGATCACATATACTAATTTGTATGTTGATTGGACTTCAACTACATCAAAAAACTACCTTGACCACAACTTGAACTTGAAGCAGGACAGACAGAAGAACAGAAGGACAAACAGACAAACAGACCTAAAACATATTGCCCCTTAAGGTGGGGCAGAAAAATGATTTCAATCCTTGTAATTCTTAAACAAAACATTTGTTACTTTTTCATTTCAAAATTTAATCCATTCCATTTATGTATATCACATTGCTTACATCATGTACATAGGTAATGGAAAATTAGGGCAACATGGTCTTTCCAAGACCAAGTGTTAGTAAGGAAATCAATTTTCAACGACCAATCATATTCAAGTATTTGTAGATATGCAAATCATATATAAGAACTATTGTAACAATTTTAAAAGCAACAAATGTACCTCTATCAATCTGGACATAGTCAGGAAATTAGTTCTAAATATATCATTGATACCAAACTTTGCAGGATTCCATTTACCTGAAGAAAAAAAGAAAAAACATATATAATTGTTTGTTACTCACAAATAATTATCAACCTTTCAAATTCACACAAAGATGTTCTTCTATCAAATTATAGGTCTGATCCAAAAGCTATTTAAGAGACTGATGAATCTTCATATTCAAAAACATAAAATGTTGACATAGGGATATATCTTGCCTTTATGAAATTTCAATAATATAATGGAAATATTCAAAATAAAATGTGTTGATAAAATAAAATTGAGAAAGGAAATGGGGAATGTGTCAAAGAGACAACAACCCGACCATAGAGCAGACAACAGCCTAAGGACACCATATTTTAGTTTTTTTTCTGAGGCTAAAATGTTGACACAGAGAAATGTCTTGCCTCTATATGTAATATTGACAGTACAATGCAATTTTTAAATTAAAATGATAATTGTGAGGGTCCCGAGTTAGTGATTGATATTGTCTTTTGACCCTATAATTTTGTTTATGCTACCCTTTTGTATATTATTGTAATTAAATACTAACCTGGCCTAAATATAATGACTTTTCGTCCCAGCTTGTCTCTCTGAGGAAGAACTCCTGTTATACCAGCCTCCAACACGTGCTTAACAGCAGCAGGACGCAGACCCTCAAATAGTTCTGCATTGTCTACTCTCATTTTGAAATGTGTCATAATCAGATTAAATGCTCTCTCATAGTCAAATTTTTTGGCACGTAAGAAACGTAACAGAAAAGCATCATCTGTGCGAATTCTTAAAGCTGAAATATAAAAAATAAAAATATTGATATCATAGTTAATCATATATACCTCTTGTAATTAATTCCACACTTTTAAGGTTTGACTAAACATATAAAAAGTGACACAACAAAAAGTCAAACTTGATCTGTGTTTTGTGGCGATTAGCATTGCGTAAAGGTTTCATAACACATGGTTGAGCAAACTAAAGTTAAAGAACGGAAATTAAAAGTTTAGCATTTTTTCTATTTATAAACACAGACACTTGTCTCAGATTTTTTTTTTCTTATATACCTTAATATAACACAAGGTACTTAACTTGCATTTTAGAAAAATGTCAGGCGGTGACGAAATTCAATTATATGCCGCTTTCTATGCTGTCAACCCCACTAAAAATTGTTATATCGTAAATCTAAATTGATTTCTAAAATGCAAGTTAAGTACCTTGTGTTAATATTAAGATATATAAGAAATATTTTCTGAGACAAGTGCCTGTGTTTATAAAGGGTAACAGGGGCGGATCCAGCCATTTTAAAAAGGGGGGGGTCCTAACCCAGGACAAAGGGGTGGGTTCCAACTACATGCCCCCATTCAAATGCATTGATCGTCTAAAAAAAAGGGGGGGTTCCAACCCCCGGAACCCCCCCTCTGGATCCGCGCCTGGGGTAATGAAATAACTCGAGAATGGTAAAAGTGACACAACTAAAACTTAAACATGATCTGTGTTTAGAGTTTATACTGTGGATTCATTTCTTTTTTTGTTGGTATCAAATTTTGTGGTTTGAGGAAAAATTGTATTTTTGTTGATATTTGATTTCTTTGTTTTTCCAAAGTCTGCCTACAAGCCTATATAAGTTTTGTACCTCATATTACATTTAAATTCGTGGTTTACAGGTTTGAAACCATGAAATCCATGATAATTGGTATCCCACGAATATTAATAAATCCACAGTAAGCATTGTGTGTAAGTTTCATAACATTTGGTTGATGCAAACTCAAGTTAAAAACGGAAACCCAAAAAAACAGCAAATTTTTCAGATGTTAAGGGGTATTAATATAATTTAGAATGGTTATAAAGAAGTCACCCAAATTCAAACTTGATCTGTGTTTTGTGGTAATAGGTATTGTGTATAAGTTTCATAACATTCGGTAGAGGCAAACTATTTTTTTTGTGTACAGACAGCATACTTACAGACAAACAACAATGAACAAGGGTAAAACTAAATGCCCCCTCCGCTAGGCAGGGTCATAAAAATTGTTTAGTCTCCTTTCTATAAGATGTTATACCTTTTTCCTTTTGAACCATTTCCCTCAGAGCTTGTATATCACGACTTCGCCATTCTGGTTTTTCATTTAGTTCTTCTTGAGCTTTCTTCACAAGTTCTGGACTCAGTGTACACATCTATTCAGGACTTCCATTCTCTGCCATTTTGATTTTGTCAAATTTGATTATTTGTGTATTCAATTCAATGTCTCATAGTTCTGAAAAGAAATAAACAGAATTTTAATCATTATTATTGTTTGAGCATGTTACACAAAGCCAGTCTTCTCGATAAACTTTTAAATCTACAGACACTTATACCACAGAATTTAACGAAAATTTTAGAAAGATTCTATTCCTTTAAAGAAATGATATTTACTGGCCTGAGGTTTTTACTAGCCTGGGCTTGTGGATCTGTTGTTGAGGGTGAAGACTGCAAAGCACAGTCTACTGTCATTTTATTTAAATCTGGTTTTTAGAATTGAAATTTACACAACAATAGATATAGGAAGATGTGGTATGAGTGCAAATGAGACAACTCTTCATCCAAGTCACAATTTATAAAAGTAAACAATTATAAGTCCAGGTGGTCTTCAACATGGAGCCTTGGCTCACACCAAACAGTAAGCTATAAAAGGCCCCAAAAAAATTACTAGTGTAAAACCATTCAAATGGGAAAACCAACAGTCTAGCTAATGTATATAAAAAAAACAATAAAACGAGAAACAACTTATGAACCACATAAAAAAATGACAACTACTTAACATCAGATTCCTGACAAACCTACAAACCATGCATACTGACTTGTTACAAAGCAAAATTCCTTCCTTAAACATTTGTTAAACTGACTAAAACATTAATATTGTTAATCCATGTTAATATAATCTTTTGATCTATTAAGGTGGTACCCAATGAACACTTTCATTAAAATTATTTTGGCTCGTTTAATTTTCATAAAATTTTGACATAGTACAAAATTAATGTATTTACTTTGACCCTTTAACCAAATTATATAAATTTCAAAAATTTTGAACCAACCATTTTATCAGAAAAATTACGGTCAAAATTACACTGGTTATATAGCAGATTGACAAACACCAATTTTGATCATTGAGAAGCTTAAAGTTGGCTTTAGATGAATTTGGCTATTTATTTTAGGTATTTTTGACATAAAGCTCTTCAACGATTTTCGGTACTTATACATCTTCGGATTTCAAATGTTTGGCTTTGAGCGTTCCTGATGAAGGTAAATCCAGAAAAGCGCTTCGGACGCAATAAATTATAAAACGTGTTGTTTTCCATTTTTTAATATTCCCTTTACAACACAACGTTATTAAAACGTTTGGCTGATTTTACAGAGTTATCTCCCTGTAGTGTTAGGTACCACCTTAATATTAAACTATATTTATATCTTTTCATGTAAGTAAACAAATGGTAAATAACTTTCAAAATTATAATTTCCTCTATCACTGTCTATAGATTTCATTTTATTTTCATCACTCATTACTGTGACCAGTACACTACATTACATTGATAATTAGCCTCAGGTTACATTCAGAGGCGGATTTAGAGGGGGGCCCAGGGGGCCCGGGCCCCCCTTTTTGGGAAAAAAATTGGTTGCTTATATAGGGAATCACTGAAGCGTGACTGGAGCGGGCCCCCTCTTAGCGCAGTCAGTGGGCCCCCACTTATGAAAATTTCTAGATCCGCCAGTGACATTAGGCAAGATACACATTCAAAAAAATTAGCATTATTTAGATTTCATTTTATTTCAACTGTTATACCACGGTCCCAGCTTGGGAGAGGGTTAGGATTCTGCTAACATATTTAACCCCGCCCCATTCTGTATGTATATGCCTGTCCCAAGTCAGGAGCCTGTAAATCAGTTGTTGTCGTTTGTTTATGTGTTACATATTTATTTTTCGTTCATTTTTTATACATAAATTTATAGGCCCTTGTTTTTCTCGTTTGAATTGTTTTACATTGTCATTTCAGGGCCTTTTATAGCTTACTATCATAACAATGTAGTATCGGCTTTGCTCATTGTTGAAGGCTGTACGGTGACCTATAGTTGTTAATTTCTGTGTCATTTTGGTATCTTGTTGAGATTTGTCTCATTGAAAATCATACCACATCTTCTTTTTTTATATAAACTTAAATTTATTATAATCACTACATGTATGTTTCGTTATAATATGTTATTTTGATTGGCTACCAGCAATCTTGCATCATCATGAAATTTATCTTCATTTCAAAATGAAATGTAACATGCATGATGTCATATGAGCTTCCACAGTAAAGTGCACAGGTAAATAAAAGAAAAACTTGATAGTAATTGTGTTTTCATGATTTTAGCAAAACAAGTAAGTATATGAATTGAATGCTTCGATCTTTTAGTAATTCTATAGGGATACCTGCCAACTTTCACGATTTAGGCGTGTACTACACGATTTTGACACTTAAAAGTCACGATTGCACAATCGTGATCGTAAAAAAACCTCTAAAACACGATTTTGTGAAAATTTACACGAAAAATTTCATTGTTCCCTATTTTGAACTGTGTCCAGGGAAGACAATCATGTTCAGCCAATCAAATTCAGTGTTTCAGACTTAGTCTAAAGGTTGTTTAAGCATTGATGGTGCACACATTTTTAGAGATGCAGCACAAACAAGCATTTCTGTGCTGCATACAAAATGTACTTCGATTTAATAAACGCTTTATTATGCACCCCAATTAATTTACAAAAAGAAGCATTCAATTCTTAATAAATGTTACAACTGTAATAAGAAAACATCTGCTACAGCTAGGATAGTTAAATCCATATTTTCATAAGCAATTATCATTATTATTTTTTTTTTCAACTTATGCCTATTTGCAATCATTATACATGCAACATGCCTTTTAAGTACTGATAATTGGTTTTAAAAAGTTTTCATATATATTTCGTTTTTACATACATGTATAATACATTATTATCTATTTCCTACCTTAAAACAAACGTGATGTTTAAAAATTATATTCCTTCAAGTAGATAAATGTCCTTAACAAAAAAGGTTTCTACTGCTACTATAAGTAGCTTTATAAATACATGTACATGTATATATCATTATCAAGCGATCATTATGAGAAAATTATTAATTGTCACATTAAAGGCAAAATTACTACAGCAACATGGTTAAGATTAATACGAGAACTATCTGTCCTCCAGGTTGTTGTTAATTTTACAAATGACTCGACAAAGTGAATGTACAATTTACCTTAAATCCAGGTGTTAACCTCGCTAATAATCTCATCAAAATAAAGTGATATACATGTACATGATATATATATGTAATTTCAAGCAACACCAATATTCTACCATATATAATATTACAACAATGAATTGAAAACATATTAAATACTGAGATTTTTATAATATCAAAGTAGCTACATAAATACATGAACATGTACATGTATATATCATTATAAAAGAGGGACAAAAGATACCAAAGGGACAGTCAAACTCATAAATCGAAAATAAACTCAGACAACGCCATGGCTAAAAATGAAAAAGACAAACAGACAAACAATAGTACATATAAAGTGTAGGTACAATTTACCTTACATCCAGGTATTAACCTTGCTAATAATCTCATCAAAATATATTGTCATACAAGTACATGTAATTTCAAGCCAGACTTAAACCAGACCAATATTCTATCATAAATATATAGTATTACAACCATGAACTGTAACCTGTTAAATGTAGATTCTTATCTTACCGTTAGATTTCAATACCTTATTTGAAATAATAAAAATCCACCTTTTAAACTTTATTGTTATTACACAGCACACTAGTGACAGAGTATTTAAATTTCAATAAAGTCTATTGCACATTTTAAACCTACCAACTTGAAAAATCTACCTTTTGAACTAAGTTATTTTCACACAGCTTAGTGAAGGAGTATTTAAATTTAAATAAAGTTGAATGTATGTTTAAATAAACAAGAATAGAAATTTTAATCGAACAGTTTAAAATCTTAATTCAAATATAATCTTTATTTCCTTGTATTTCCTAACCTAAAAATAAATAATCTTTTTGACACATTTTTATAAAGCTGACTTATTTCCTGCTTCAACAAAAAGTTAAGATTTCCTTTTATAACTTTATTTAACAAACTCAGACTTTTTACCTGAATAGCTAAATCAAACAATATGTGTCATAAACAAAACCATTTGATTTCTTTTTTATCATAACAACATATTAGTTCGAATAAATACAGTTTACATGAATTATCAGGGGGCAGCTCCAGGCGACTTAAAGCAATTAATGATAACCATCTTCATTCAAATGAGGGTGTTTGCTGTATTTTACAGATTTTACTGCCTGTCTCACCACTCATACCCCCCAATAAGGCAAAAATTAAAACTTTTGGATATGAAAATTACTTTAAAACGTTTTCAGGTAAGTATTTCATTTTCAGACAGACTGACATTGAGAATGGAAATGGGGAATGTGTCAAAGAGACAACAACCTGACCAAAGAGCAGATAACAGCCGAAGGCCACCAATTGGTCTTCAATCTATAATAGCCTTATCTTACAAAACAAAATATGATTAATTTCTATACAGCCTAGTCAAAAAAATTATAACATCTTGAAAGGCTAATATATTTTTTTTCTTAAGCGAAGGTGTCAAAGCAAAAATTAAAAATAGCCTTCCAAGACGTCATAATTATTTGGACTATATACAGCCATGACAGCCTCACTAATAGATAAAGAATTTACCTATATGTATGTATACATCATTGCAAATTTCTTACTATCTGTATGTCTAACTATCCTTAAGAACTTAGCTTATATAATTTTGATACAGTTCCATATTTCTTGGTATACTGTTTAAACTATATTATCATGATTATTAGAAAAAAGAAAATTACTTACTGGAAATTTTTTTTTACAACTGGTTGATCACCCATAAAATTCTATGTACACAGTTTATATAAAATATATATACAATAATCCTACCTTGTAACAAATTAAATGCCCAAAAATGTCTCGTCATTCAAATGTGTATTCCCATTTAAACTATATATTTGTTTTCTTTTCAATCATCCATGGCCTAATGAAAATCACCAAACTGTGTCAATTCTAATCACAACACTATATACATGCAGAAGTCAAACATGTCAAAGTAGATTAAACTATTCTTGGTTTAATTTTGTTCTTTTCAAACTTTTTAACTTTTAAATTGAGTCAGAATTTCATGAATTTAGACCTTTTTCAATTAATATAACTGTTCACTTATTTGACTGAAACTTTTTTACACAGCCATGGTAAGTGTGTAAGCATACAGACATGAATTATGATAACAAATTTATATTATTTGTACTTTCTACATGTTTTAAGAAAATTATGATGAATATTTAATACAACAGACAGTCACTTATGAAGAAAAACAGTACATGGCATACATGTACAGCCTCCTACAACATTGTACAACCAGTATAATAGTGATGCAGAAGGACAATGTTTGGATTGTATTAAGGAAGACTCATGGTATACCGCCATCTTGGATTGTACAATTTCAGTACAAAAGTGGTCTTGTTATTTGCCCAAATCTGCAAATTTGGAGACAGATTTGCAATTTAATGGTTAGACTGTTTATTTATATAAAGAAAACTTGGTAATTTATTGTATTTTTTAAAATATTTAAACAAATATCATTTTTACTTGTTATTAGAATCCGCCATTTTCGGCTACGGTTAGCATCAAATTTATTCAAATTTTACCATGATTCGTCAAAATATCCTTCTTGTGATTCGTCAATTATTTTTAGGTCTCCAATAATTATGGAAATTTTGGAAAAAAATTAACATGATTTATCAAAATCATTCGATTTTTTTAACGTCTAAAATAAAGTGCATATTTTATTGTCATGCACCAAAAATTACTGTTAATGTCATGAAGGTACCCCCATTATCACATACCACCCTCCTGTATTCTTCATGCAGCATTACTTCTTTAATATAATATATCACAATGTATTTTGATTTATAAATTGTAAGAAATAATGTCAGTGCAAAGCATGTAATGAGGCTCCAAGTAATTCCCAAGTGTCTCATATATAATAAATGACATGCAGGCCTGTAATTTTAAACTTGAGCCTTGTTGTGCCAGAGCCCTTTAACAGTTTAACTGTTTAATTTCTTTTGTGGGAAAAAAATTGTCCTCCCCCTTCCAAACTTTTAGACAAAAAAACTAAAAACAAAAGAAAGTATGACAGGTTTTATGCAATTTTTATCATAGAATTTTTTTAGCTGATAATCAAGCTTCTTTTGCAGTTTTTTGTTGACATATATCCAACTAATTTAGACATCACGTGACTTTTGTGACGTATAATAGCCGCCATTTTGCATTATATTTCCCCAGTATAAAATCCATAGATGCTTCAATAAAGTTTAATTTTCTCATAAACCTGATCCGTTTTCTTACTTTTGCAAATCAATCCTTGATATTCAAACATATTTCCATCAAACAATGTTTGTCTTAACAGTTTAATTTTTGATTAAATTCGGTCAAATCTGAATCGTAAAAACATGCACTTTTCTCGTCATTTCTCCGTTGACTCAATGCTAAATTACCGATACCCATGTCTACTTGTACAACAAATAAAGAAAGTCCGTAAATAAAAAACAAACTTTGCAAATCGATTAAGTATATTTAAACATATATCTGGCGAAAAGTACTACTTAAAACACTTTAATTTCAGGGCAAATTCGGTCAAACATCTATTTAAAAAAGGTAATTTTTCGGGATTTTTCAAAATGGCGGCTGATGTATATGGAAATGTTGCATCAAATCAAGGACTTCTATAGTATTAAGACTTTCCTAGATTATATTTAATTTTTCATGCAGAATCTCTTATGTTTCTGTTATTTTCTTTGGTGATATTTCGATATGATTGGTTTCAAAATTTCTTGATAAAAAAATATTATTTTAAGTGTGACACGGGAACATTTATTTGGACAGATATTCATCCAGGATATACTGTTACCAGAAAATAGATTACGATAAAACTTATAATAAAAATTTTCTCTTCTTTTTTTAAAGGTGTTTTTCCTGTTTTCTGTATATTTTATCTTTCTTTAGAAATATATTTATACATTCCTTTTAGAAAAAAATCATCGCAGGAGAAAAAAAAATCAATGCCCAACAAACAAGTGAAACTGCGAGCTACTGCTCACTGATGATACCCCCGCCGCAAGTGGATAATATTAATAGTGTAAAAATATGCAAGTGTTCGGTAAACAGGAAGTTGTCGAGTGATGAATCTGAAAACGCATCACACGGTATAGCTGACTTATAAAAATCCTGAAACCAAATTTCAGAAATCCTTGTATTGTAGTTCCTGAGAAAAATGTGACGAAAATTTTTAACTTGGTTATCATGTGTAAAATCATACAAGTGTTCGGTAAACAGGAAGTAGTCGAGTGATGAATCTGAAAACGCATCACACGGTATAGCTGACTTATATAAATCCTGAAACCAAATTTCAGAAATCCTTGTATTGTAGTTCCTGAGAAAAATGTGACGAAAGTTTTCAACTTGGCTATCAAGTGTAAAATCATACAAGTGTTCGGTAAACAGGAAGTTGTCGAGTGATGAATCTGAAAACGCATCACACGGTATAGCTGACTTATATAAATCCTGAAACCAAATTTCAGAAATCCTTGTATTGTAGTTCCTGAGAAAAATGTGACGAAAATTTTCAACTTGGCTATCATGTGTAAAATCAGACAAGTGTTCGGTAAACAGGAAGTTGTCAAGTGATGAATCTGAAAACGCATCACACGGTGTGGCTGACTTATATAAATGTTGATACCAAATTACAGAAAGGGTGGATGTGTAGTTCCTGAGAAAAATGTGACGAAAGTTTCATGGGACGGACTGACTGACTGACTGACTGACTGACGGACGGACTGATGGACGGACTGATGGACGGACGGACTGACAGACAGAGGTAAAACAGTATACCCCCCCCCTTTTTTAAAGCGGGGGTATAATTATAGATAAATATTCTATACCTTTAAAATTTCATCCCTTGACCCACCAGGTGAACGCTGACTTGGGATGTAATGTTACATCACAATATATTGTCAGGTAGACGTGCAAACCAAAAGCAACCAGGTGACATTAAAAATCCTGTGTATACATGTATTACCAGAGTTTAAAATTTGTGTTATACAAAAGTTTTCATAGATGTACAAATAAATGTATTCTCTTTCCAGTGTCAAATCAGAAGAAGTATATTTCATAATAAACTTTAAGAAAATATGAATATTACGAAAATTTCTTTAATAAAAAAATATGTTTTGCTTAAAAGACATTCCAATATTTATGTTTCTATAATTATTTCAAAGAAATATTCTGATTCAAATTTTAATTTAAATGGATTTCATATTGTATATGATTTTATTATTATTTTTTTAATTCAATATTTAAAGCTAAATCCAGGCATTCAATGAATCGATATGAAGTTTAACTTGTGTAAAAAAAGAAAAGTTATTGTATACATTTCAACAGAGACGTATAATACGATTGGGCTGGTTTCAACAATATTGTATACCCGATAATATCTATCGACAGAGTTATCGGTCCTGAATTGGACTGATATAGTTGGGTATGTATTCCTGACACGGGGGTCAACTTCCTATTATTGAGTATACGGGGATGTGCCAAAAATATGGGTCATAATTTTGCGAGATTTTATATAAAAATGACCCTCCTTTTTAATGAAATCCTATATTAAAATGCATTTACGTTTGATAACTAAATAAATTTGATAACGAAATAAATAACATCAGATCAAAACATCAAAAAGACATATTCCTTATTGGTGGCGATTTCAACTTACCCGATATCAACTGGGCAGAACAAACTATAGACCATAGACAGTATCCTACCAGAACCAACCAGGCATTCTTGGAACTTGTAGCTGACAACGGGCTAGAACAAATTGTGGACTTCCCAACACGAAAAGAGAATACCCTAGATTTATTGCTTACATCTCATCCTTCATTTAAATTAAGATGCAAACCATTACCATCAATAGGAAACAGCGACCATGACATTGTCCTCCTAGATATGGCTTGTAAACCACTTAAACCTAAACCAGTCAGAAGAAAAATATTTCTATGGAAAAAAGCGGAAATACATAATATAAAGGAAGATCTACAAAACTTTATAACTACCTTCAAAAACATCAAAGATAGAAGCGTTGAGTCTTTATGGCAGGCATTTAAAACAGCTGTACAGACCACCATAGAGAAAAGAGTACCAACGAAAATGACCCTTGGAAGAAACACTCATCCATGGATCAATACAACCATTAGACGCAAAATAAACCAAAAGCAGAAAGCACACAAGAAGGCGAGAAAAACTAAAAAGAAAAGAGACAAGGATAGGTATAAAAGACTACAACAAGAAGTGCAGTGGGAGGTCCGTCAAGCCAACAAGAAGTATATGGAAGAGGTCAGTTCAGACTATAGAGATAATGCAAAGAAATTCTGGTCTTATATCAAGAGCAAAGGTCAGGAATGGACAGGAGTGGCACCGCTAAAAAACAAAATGGGATTTCTGCAAAGTGATAACAAGAGTAAAGCTGACATTTTAAACGACCAATTCCAGTCAGTATTTACCAAAGAAAACCTAAATAACTTTCCAGATAAAGGTAAAAGTCCATACTCCACCATGAAGGACATAAAAATTAGTACCAACGGAGTCCACAAATTATTAAAAAACCTGAAACCGCATAAAGCTACTGGTCCCGATTCAATACCAGCCTTTATACTGAAAGCAGCAGCAGAACAACTTGCTCCTATACTCACAGACCTATATCAAACATCATTGAACACTGGTGAAGTCCCGCAAGATTGGAGAGATGCCAATGTAGTTCCACTTTTTAAAAAAGACGAAAGGCACCTAGCATCTAACTACAGACCAGTATCTCTAACTTCCATCACATGTAAGGTCTTAGAACATATTGTACATAGCAACATCATGGACCACTTTGACAAAAATAAAATACTAACTGATGCACAACACGGATTCCGCAAAAGACGATCATGCGAATCCCAACTAATCGTAACCATCAACGACATTGCATCTAAATTAAAAAGTAGCGGCCAAGTAGACATCATCCTGCTTGACTTTGCAAAAGCATTTGACAAGGTACCACATCACCGCCTCCTACACAAGTTGGAATACTACGGCGTCAACCCCAAAACCAATAAATGGATTCGCTCCTTCCTACATAACAGAAAACAGAGCGTGATATTAGAGGGTGCCGTCTCTTCACAAGTACCAGTACTCTCTGGTGTACCCCAAGGCACAGTCCTTGGTCCATTACTGTTCCTGGCCTACATTAATGACATGCCAGAAACAGCATCTACATCAGAGACCAAATTGTTCGCGGATGACAGCCTTCTCTTTCGTACCATCACCAACCAAGCTGACAGTGAACTTCTACAAAAGGACTTAACAGCATTGGAAGACTGGGAAAACAAATGGCAGATGAGTTTTAATGCCAAAAAATGCCTTGTCATTAGAATATCCCCCAAAAATAGACCAGTGATACAAACATCGTACCATCTTCACGGTCATACTCTAGACACAGAGGAAGCAAGTAAATATCTTGGAGTAACCATCAGCAACAACCTAACATGGGATAAACACATAGACAATACAGTAGGCAAAGGAAACAGAACGTTGGGGTTTATACGTAGAAACCTCAAAGGCTGTACAAAACCTGTAAAAGCAGCTGCATATGTGTCCATGGTAAGACCTGCAGTGGAATATGCAAGCACAGTATGGGACCCAACCGCCCAAAATAAAATCAAGGCAATTGAACAGGTGCAGAAAAGAGCAGCACGATTTGTGAATAACAACTACACAGACCGAACACCTGGCTGTGTCACAAATATGGTTAAAAATCTAAAGTGGGAAAGCCTCGAAGAACGGAGGAAAACAAATAGATTGTGCATGCTATTCAAGATCCAGCATGAACTTATAGATATAGACCGTCACCAATATTTGACCCCGAATGATAACCGGACCAGAGGTAAAAACCGCTTCTTCCAAGAAAGAACAAGTACAGACACCTATGGCCAATCTTTCTTCCCGAGGACAATCAGGGACTGGAACAACCTACCAACAACAGTTACAGCGACCAACACCGTTGAGGGATTCAGAGCTGCCCTGAAGGCATGCTCTGAAAGGAAGTAGGAAAACCAGTTGTAAATAATTTTAATTGTATATTTTTTTGCGAACGTTTTAAATGTAATTTGTAAATAGCCAAGAGAAATCTTTCTGTGTTGCCCGACACTGCGTAAAGTTTTCGCGCGGAACCATTAACATTCAGCAATGAATCCGGTTCCTTACCTGGAAGAAGAAGAACTATATATTGACTTGGGGTATGATCTACATATCATATATAAATATGCTATTGACAATCATACATTATTAATGGTCAATTATTATATTAAATTAAATCAATTCATTTGAAAGTTCACCTTTCAAACAAAGTGCTTCAAATAAGTTCCCAAATGAACGCCGGTGAGTTAGTGCTTATATAAGCATGGGTCATATTTTAAATATTGTATATAAATATAGGTCATTCTTTCTTAAATATTTATATAACTATAGGTACTGAATTCCAGTGAATGTTATATTAAAATGGGTACGTTTTTTGAGGCAAAAATGGCACACCCCTACCAAGAAAATATCGAAGTTACCCCCCCCCCCCCCCCCCCCCCCCCCCCGTGATTCCTGACCTCACTTGTGTATTGAAGATATAATATTATTTGTCTTTATAAACTGGTCATACCTCACTATGTCACCAGGAATGCCAATAATAGTTGTCATTCACTTATTCACCATAAATAACTACAGCTTTGCTTCAATAGAACGAAAAATCTAACACTTAACGACAAGTCTAATTACTAAAAGGAGCTCTAAAGAGACAAGGGAGTGAAACAAACAGAAGGACGACATGCTATAAATATACAAGTAATAGCTTTTTCAAAAAGCTTGCTGTGTTATTTCTCATCGGATTTTGTCTAATGCTAAGTCTGTTTCTGTGTATGTTACATTTTAATGTTGTGTCGTTGTTCTCCTCTTATATTTAATGCGTTTCTCTCAGTTCTAGTTTGTTACCCCGATTTTGTGTTTTGTCCATCAATTTACGAGTTTTAGTGAACAGCGGTATACTATTGTTGCCTTTATTTGTTATCTCTTGGGTGTTAATGTTTTTTATTTTCTATCTCAGCTTCAACCAGATCAACACCCTTCTGTAGAGGAACTTAAGATAGCAGAAAATAGAGGGCTTCAAAACTGCTTAAGTAAAATTATTCCAAGTAAAGCAACAGAACCACACAACATACATCCAAAAAATACTCTTTATAACTTGACTGATCTTGTATTACACCTAGACATTGGCAGTCTTGGTAAGTTTAGAACTTACATTTACAACATAGATTATAACTTATTTTTGAGCAGCAGACTTTAGTAGTAGATGCATATGAAGTATCACTTTTGAAAGTGGACTACATATTCCAGGCCATATATTTCCTATTAAGATTTTCTTAAACGAAGGATTCCTATGGTAAAATGCGACTTATTTCAAGATTTCTTTTTGCCATCAAACACTGACTGTTGCCATTCGTTGAGCAGTACCTGCCATACAAGTTTTCGTAAGAGGAAGACATAACTTAATCTTTGCCGTCTTTTAACTATTTTGTGGAGTGTTGATTGCTTGTTATTTGTATTTCTTCCTTTAACCTATACTTGCAATTTAAAATTGTTTCAGTCAATATGCCACATCTTTACGCCAAAATATCATTATAATAGGAGAAATGCTGATTTAATGTAGTTTCTTCGTTAAATTTTCATTGCATAGAAACATCACAGCAAAATAACTGATTTGTTTTCTTCAACTTACAATGTAATGACTTTGTTGTGCTTCTTTTAAAAGGACGTAAGCTGACACTATTCCTCTCTATATAATTATGTTGCCTCTGTAACTATTCTTTAAGTACAATATCAGAATTGCTGCCGCAGTTTTGCGGTGATAAGATGTGTAAATGCAACACACACATTTTCAAAAGTGAATGGTTCACAAATATTTACCAGTAATTATGCAACCAAAGAAAATTACAACATATTTTGCGACGTGTCCTGCAGTAGATCGAGTGTCAGAATACACTTTTATGCCAAGGAAGCCGTTATAGGCGACGACGGAATCTTCTTCTTTCTCTTCAAAGTAAGGAACCAAATTATAGTGAATATATATGGTCCCGCAAAAAATCTTTGTGCAGTGCCATCAACATAGCAAGTCTTCTGAAAGGTATTTACGTTTAAAACATTCACCAATTGCAATTTACAATTTAAAAAATACTAGACTAGTATATACAGGCTTTGTTTTTCATTTCATTTCGGAGCCTGTTTCAGAGAAGCTCTGAAGCCCACTATCGTGTCAGCCGAGGTTGTTTTAGATGGAAGTTGATCCCAACCCCTGGTGGTCTTTGTGTAGAATGACTGTCCATTATTTAGGACAGTTCTTAATCTTGTTCGTTTCTCCAGACAACCAAGGCTCATATTGATTTGATTGTGTAAAGTCATAGTTTTTTGTCAACGCCAAGAGAAAGTTGCCAGATATCAACATGATAACAGAATGTATGCAACTTATTCTAATATTCACGCTATTTTTGAACACTTTTCATAGTTTCAGATTATATACGTAAACCATCAACAAAAGTACTGATCGTTTTGGCTTTAAAAATGTATGTCGATAAATTTAACAGGTGGGAGACTTGAACCAATAAAATTGAGAATGAAATTTGAAAATGTGTCAAAGAGACAACAACTCGGCCATAGAGCAAACAACGTCTACCAAATTTGAACTCTCAATTTAAACAGAATATTAAATTTAAACAAACAGCAATATATTTTCTGAATAGTAAACAGTTGTGCAATCCGCGTGAATTAGTCCAAAAGCCAACATTGTGTTTGCTGTACTTGGTTGATGTGTCTACGACAGGGGGTTTGTATTGTGTATATTATACTAATGTATAAAATAGTGCTTCGCATTGACTGGTGTACCAATATGTTGTATCTAGTGTATTTGTTGAAGGAATGGTGCACTGTAAAATTGAGAAAGGAAATGGGGAATGTGTCAAAGCGACAACAACCCGACCATAGAGCAGACAACAGCCGAAAGCCACAAATGGGTCTTCAATGTAGCGAGGATTCCCGCACCCGTAGGTGTAATGTTTCTTTTTTTTAATGACATCAAATATGTTGTTGATGTATCTATTGCTTCAGATTTGTGCCTTATTGATGTGTCTATTGACTTCTATTTCTAATCCATCGATTTATGAGTTTGACTGTTCCTCTGGTATCTTTCGTCCCTCTTTTGCATCGGATTTTGGTGGTGTACCTTGTTGATGTGTTTAGTGTACAACGTTGATGTGTCAACTAAGACTGCTATGTTGATGTGTTTACAGCATGGCACTTGTCTGGTGTATAACATCGATGTCTTTAGTGCATCGTATTTGTCTGGTGTACAATATTGATGTGTTTAGTGGATCGTATTTGTCTGATGTACAACTTTGATGTGTTAAGTGCATCGTATTTGTCTGGTGTACAACATTGATGTGTATAGTGCATCGTATTTGTCTGGTGTACAACATTGATGTGTATAGTGCATCGTATTTGTCTGGTGTACAACATTGATGTGTATAGTGCATCGTATTTGTCTGGTGTACAACATTGATGTGTTTAGGGCATCGTATCTGTCTGGTGTACAACATTGATGTGTATAGTGCATCGTATTTGTCTGGTATACAACATTTATGTGTATAGTGCATCGTATTT
The DNA here is from genome assembly GCA_037788925.1 of Mytilus galloprovincialis. Lineage (NCBI taxonomy): Eukaryota > Metazoa > Mollusca > Bivalvia > Mytilida > Mytilidae > Mytilus > Mytilus galloprovincialis. The sequence goes on from CM075339.1 coordinate 6,353,304, forward strand.
GTCTGGTGTACAACATTTATGTGTATAGTGCATCGTATTTGTCTGGTGTACAACATTGATGTGCATAGTGCATCGTATTTGTCTGGTGTACAACATTAATATGTATAGTGCATCGTATTTGTCTGGTGTACAACATTGATGTGTTAAGGGCATGGCCATTGTCTGGTGTATAACATTGATGTGTATAGGGCATCCTATTTGGCTGGTGTACACCATAGATGTGTATAGTGCATCCTATTTGTCTGGTGTACAACATCGATGTCTTTAGTGCATCGCATTTGTCTGTTGTAAAACATTGATGTGTTTAGTGGATCCTTTTTGTCTGCTGTACAACTTTGATGTGTTAAGTGCATCGCATTTGTCTGTTGTAAAACATTGATGTGTTTAGTGGATCCATTTTGTCTGCTGTACAACTTTGATGTGTTAAGTGCATCGTATTTGTCTGGTGTACAACATTGATGTGTATAGTGCATCGTATTTGTCTGGTGTACAACATTGATGTGTATAGTGGATCGTATTTGTCTGGTGTACAGCATTGATGTGTATAGTGCATCGTATTTGTCTGGTGTACAACATTTATGTGTTTAGTGCATCATATTTGGCTGGTGTACACCATATATGTGTATAGTGCATCATATTTGTCTGGTGTACAACATTGATGTGTATAGGGCATCCTATTTGGCTGGTGTACACCATAGATGTATATAGTGCATCGTATTTGTCTGGTGTACAACATTGATGTGTTTAGAGCACGGCCATTGTCTGGTGTATAACATTGATGTGTATAAGGCATCCTATTTGTCTGATGTACAACATTGATGTGTTTAGTGCATCGTATTTGTCTGGTGTACAACATAGATGTGTTTAGTGCATTTTTATACCCCCGCTTTGCAAAAAGGGGGGTATACTGTTTTACCTCTGTCTGTCCTTCCGTCAGTCCGTCAGTCCGTCCGTCCCATGAATATTTTTCGTCGCATTTTTCTCAGGAACTACAATATAAGGATTTCTGAAATTTTGTTTCAGGGTTTATACAAGTCTGCTACACCGTTTGATGCATTTTCAGATTCATCACTCGACAACTTCATGTTTACCGAACACTTGTATTATTTTACACATGATAACCAACGGTTGAAAATTTTCGTCACATTTTTCTCAGGAACTACAATACAAGGATTTCTGAAATTTTGTTTCGAGGTTTATATAAGTATGCTATACCGTGTGATGCGTTTTCAGATTCATCACTCAACAACTTCCTGTTTACCGAACACTTGTACTATTTTACACATGATAACCAAGTTGAAAATTTCCGTCACATTTTTCTCAGGAACTACAATACAAGGATTTCTGAAATTTGGTTTCATGATTTATACAAGTCAGCTATACCGTGTGATGCGTTTTCAGATTCATCACTCAACAACTTCCTGTTTACCGAACACTTGCATATTTTTACACTATTAAAATTATCCACTTCCGGCGGGGGTATCATCAGTGAGCAGTACCTCACAGTTTCACTTGTATTTATCTGTTATAAAACTTGGTGTGTTTAGTGCATCGTATTTGTCTGGTGTACAACATTGATGTGTTTAGTGCATCGTATTTGTCTTGTGTACAACATTGATGTGTTTAGTGGATCCTTTTTGTCTGCTGTACAACTTTGATGTGTTAAGTGCATCGTATTTGTCTGGTGTACAACATTGATGTGTTAGGTGCATCGTATTTGTCTGGTGTACAACATTGATGTGTTAAGTGCATCGTATTTGTCTGGTGTACAACATTGATGTGTTTAGTGCATCGTATTTGTCTGGTGTACAACATTGATGTGTTAGGTGCATCGTATTTGTCTGGTGTACAACATTGATGTGTTAGGTGCATCGTATTTGTCTCGTGTACAACATTGATGTGTTTAGTGGATCCTTTTTGTCTGCTGTACAACTTTGATGTGTTAAGTGCATCGTATTTGTCTGGTGTACAACATTGATGTGTATAGTGCATCGTATTTGTCTGGTGTACAACATTGATGTGTATAGTGGATCCTTTTTGTCTGCTGTACAACTTTGATGTGTTAAGTGCATCGCATTTGTCTGTTGTCAAACATTGATGTGTTTAGTAGATCCTTTTTGTCTGCTGTACAACTTTGATGTGTTAAGTGCATCGTATTTGTCTGGTGTACAACATTGATGTGTATAGTGCATCGTATTTGTCTGGTGTACAACATTGATGTGTATAGTGGATCGTATTTGTCTGGTGTACAACATTGATGTGTATAGTGCATCGTATTTGTCTGGTGTACAACATTTATGTGTATAGTGCATCATATTTGTCTGGTGTACAACATTGATGTGTATAGGGCATCCTATTTGGCTGGTGTACACCATAGATGTATATAGTGCATCGTATTTGTCTGGTGTACAACATTGATGTGTTTAGAGCACGGCCATTGTCTGGTGTATAACATTGATGTGTATAAGGCATCCTATTTGTCTGATGTACAACATTGATGTGTTTAGTGCATCGTATTTGTCTGGTGTACAACATAGATGTGTTTAGTGCATTTTTATACCCCCGCTTTGCAAAAAGGGGGGGTATACTGTTTTACCTCTGTCTGTCCTTCCGTCAGTCCGTCAGTCCGTCCGTCCCATGAATATTTTTCGTCGCATTTTTCTCAGGAACTACAATATAAGGATTTCTGAAATTTTGTTTCAGGGTTTATATAAGTCTGCTTCACCGTTTGATGCATTTTCAGATTCATCACTCGACAACTTCCTGTTTACCGAACACTTGTATTATTTTACACATGATAACCAACGGTTGAAAATTTTCGTCACATTTTTCTCAGGAACTACAATACAAGGATTTCTGAAATTTTGTTTCGAGGTTTATATAAGTATGCTATACCGTGTGATGCGTTTTCAGATTCATCACTCAACAACTTCCTGTTTACCGAACACTTGTACTATTTTACACATGATAACCAAGTTGAAAATTTCCGTCACATTTTTCTCAGGAACTACAATACAAGGATTTCTGAAATTTGGTTTCATGATTTATACAAGTCAGCTATACCGTGTGATGCGTTTTCAGATTCATCACTCAACAACTTCCTGTTTACCGAACACTTGCATATTTTTACACTATTAAAATTATCCACTTCCGGCGGGGGTATCATCAGTGAGCAGTACCTCACAGTTTCACTTGTATTTATCTGTTATAAAACTTGGTGTGTTTAGTGCATCGTATTTGTCTGGTGTACAACATTGATGTGTTTAGTGGATCATATTTGTCTGGTGTACAACATTGATGTGTATAGTGCATCGTATTTGTCTGGTGTACAACATTGATGTGTTTAGTGCAAATTATTTGTCTTGTGTACCACATTAATGTATATAGTGCATCGTATTTGTCTGGTGTACAACATTGATGTGTTTAGGGCATCGTATTTGTCTGGTGTACAACTTTGATGTGTTTAGTGCATCGTATTTGTCTGGTGTACAACATTGATGTGTTTAGTGCATCGTATTTATCTGGTGTACAACATTGATGTGTATAGTGCATCGTATTTGTCTGGTGTACAACATTGATGTGTTAGGTGCATCGTATTTGTCTGGTGTACAACATTGATGTGTTTAGTGGATCGTATTTGTCTGTTGTAAAACATTGATGTGTATAGTGAATCGTATTTGTCTGGTGTACAATATTGATGTGTATAGTGGATTGTATTTTTCTGGTGTACAACATTGATGTGTTAGGTGCATCGTATTTGTCTGGTGTACAACATTGATGTGTTAGGTGCATCGTATTTGTCTGGTGTACAACATTGATGTGTTTAGTGGATCGTATTTGTCTGTTGTACAACATTGATGTGTTAAGTGCATCGTATTTGTCTGGTGTACAACATTGATGTGTATAGTGCATCGTATTTGTCTGGTGTACAACATTGATGTGTTAGGTGCATCGTATTTGTCTGGTGTACAACATTGATGTGTATAGTGCATCGTATTTGTCTGGTGTACAACATTGATGTGTTAGGTGCATCGTATTTGTCTGGTGTACAACATTGATGTGTATAGTGCATCGTATTTGTCCGATGTACAAGATTGATGTGTTAGGTGCATCGTATTTGTCTGGTGTACATCATTGATGTGTATAGTGGATTGTATTTTTCTGGTGTACAACATTGATGTGTTTAGTGGATTGTATTTTTCTGGTGTACAATATTGATGTGTTTAGTGGATTGTATTTTTCTGGTGTACAATATTGATGTGTTAAGTGAATCGTATTTGTCTGGTGTACAACATTGATGTGTTTAGTGGATTGTATTTTTCTGGTGTACAACATTGATGTGTTTAGTGGATTGTATTTTTCTGGTGTACAATATTGATGTGTTAAGTGAATCGTATTTGTCTGGTGTACAACATTGATGTGTTTAGTGGATTGTATTTTTCTGGTGTACAACATTGATGTGTTAAGTGCATCGTATCTGTCTGGTGTACAACATTGATGTATTTGAAGCATGGCAATTGTCTGTTGTACAACATTAATGTGTATTGTACAAGAAGAGGTTTGTCGAAAAAATAGTTATACTTTCTACTTAAGAAAGAAAAAACATATATTCGCTGTTTGACTGAACAGAAATCAGAAATAACTTTATTTTGTAGAAAATAGTGTCAACAAATTTACCAAAACAATCATAACAATATTTCTATACATACATTATTAGACAGCTAATCAAGTTTAAGTGAATTTTAATCTTACATTCCAGTAAACATAATTGATTATAATGAATTATGAGTGAACTACTAATCTTACTGCTGGTAATCTCTAATACAAATGTAAAGCAGTAAAAATCATGAGTGCGCACACTGAAATTTCTTGTCTCATTGGCAATCATACCACATCTTCTTTTTTATATAATTGTCAATGCTTCTTTTTTTCACACTTATTTAAGAATCATAGACCTTTTACAGACAATACAAAACAGATCTTTAATAACTTCATTAGCATGAAAAAAAAATCATAAATTAAAAATAAGATCCCACTCCCAAAAAAAAAAAGAAAAGACAAACTTCACACTTAAAAATATTTAAATATGATTAAGTTTAAACATATCTCTAAAAAAAATAAAGATCATCAAAACAACTTTCATCAAATATCATTAATACTTTTGAAAATGTAAATAAAGATTAGTAGTTAGTCATATCCATAAAATCATTAACAAGGAAACAAAGCAAACAAGAGTATGTTCATAGTAGACTGATAAATGCCCCACAGGCACTGTAGTACATGGATGCCCAACTGGCTCTATCATTTTCTATGTTCAGTGGACAGTGAAATAGGGTAAAAAATCTAATTTCAATTGGCATTTAAATTAGAAAAATCAACATAGTGAACATGTGTATTAAGATTCAAGTTGGACTTCAACTTCATCAAAAACTACCTTCAAGACCAAAAACTTTAAAACCCAAACTATCATTTTCTATGTTCATTGGACTATGAAATTGGGGTCAAAAATCTTATTTGGCATTAAAATTAGAAACATCATATCATAGCGAACATGTGTACTAAGTTTAAGTTGATTGGACTTCAACTTCATCAAAAACTACCTTGACCAAAAACTTTTACTTGGAGCGGAAGAACGAACGAATGAACAAACAGACCCACAGATCATTAAACATAAGCCCCCTCTACTTTCATAGGTAGGGCATACAAATTTAGCTGTTATAAGCAGTAATTACACAAAAGAACTGTATTTTTAGTTTTAACAGATTTTGAAAAAGTGGAACTCCGCTATTAGATGGTTCCAAATCAATGCAAAACGTGTTTGAAATTTTTTTGTGAACAAAATAAACACTTTTATTTTGTAGCCCATTATATTGCAATCCATTTTGATCAAATATGGGTGAAGAACTCAGTAACAAAGTCAGATTAAATGTCAGATCCTACATAATTTACTATACTACTGACACTTTATATGACTACACAGGGAACACAGTTTTTCACTCTTGAGAGCTGTTTCCGTTTGCCAAAAAAAAATTAAAAATTGGTAGCAAAGTTAATTTTTAATATGACAACTGGTTTTAACACGTTTTATCAGTTCTTTGTCACTCAATAAAACACTATGCACATTAACATGTTAAGTTTTATCAATATTACAACTACAATTTTTCTTTTAGAACATAAATATTACATTGTACATGTATGACTTTTAAAAATTATTCCATCATTCATAATTTCTTGCGTAAAATGCATGCAAAAGCATGTATATATATATATATTATAAAAATTCTATCATTGGAAAAACAAAAAAAAATCAAAATTATCAAATTGTATAATTCAATATAAAATGCCAATAAACAAAACGTTTCATAAAAGTCTGGATTTCAAACTTTGATTTGAATCTAGTAACTTCTTCATAATAAAAATACATTGGAGGAGTATCGAACAGATCTGTTAAATAATATTCAAATTATTTAAATTTTATGATTCAAATTGTTATTTATTTCATTTGAGACATAAAATTCTCCAGTAAATAAAATAAAAAGATGTTCAACAATTTAAGAATAGAGAGGTCCATGTTGACAACCTCATTAAAACAGTCAGTTGACTTTAAAGAATTATTTCCCTTGTGTAAACTACACATAGAAGTCAATCTACTTCTAAATATAAACTTTAAAAAGAGTTCCCTTGTGTAAAATATACCTAACTTTAAAGAGTTAGTTCCCTTGTGTAAAATATTCCTAACTTTAAAGAGTTAGTTCCCTTGTGTAAAATATTCCTAACGTTAAAGAGTTAGTTCCCTTGTGTAAAATATACCTAACGTTAAAGAGTTAGTTCCCTTGTGTAAAATATACCTAACTTTAAAGAGTTAGTTCCCTTGTGTAAAATATACCTAACTTTAAAGAGTTAGTTCCCTTGTGTAAAATATACCTAACTTTAAAGAGCTAGTTCCCTTGTGTAAAATATACCTAACTTTGAATATTTAGTTCCCTTGTGTAAAATATACCTAACTTTAAAGAGTTAGTTCCCTTGTGTAAAATATACCTAACTTTGAATATTTAGTTCCCTTGTATAAAATATACCTAACTTTAAAGAGTTAGTTCCCTTGTGTAAAATATACCTAACTTTAAAGAATTAGTTCCCTTGTGTAAAATATACCTAACTTTAAAGAGTTAGTTCCCTTGTGTAAAATATACCTAACTTTAAAGAGTTAGTTCCCTTGTGTAAAATATACCTAACTTTGAATATTTAGTTCCCTTGTGTAAAATATACCTAACTTTAAAGAGTTAGTTCCCTTGTGTAAAATATACCTAACTTTGAATATTTAGTTCCCTTGTATAAAATATACCTAACTTTAAAGAGTTAGTTCCCTTGTGTAAAATATACCTAATTTTAAAAAGAGTTACAGTCGAACCTCGTTGTGTCGAACTCGGTTGTGTCGAAAACTCGGACGAGTCGAAGTAATTTCGCGGTCCCGGTAAAATTCCCTTTTGATCAATGCATAATTACCTCTGATGAGTCGAACTCGGTTGATTCGAATACTCGGTTTAGTCGAGTAAATTTTATAATCCCGTCGAAGTAAAATTAAAATAAATTGACCCCGATGTCTCGAACTTCGAAAGTAAGAATTTTCAAAAGATGCAGACCTAATGATCATGATGATAAAAATTTAAGTCGGATGTATTTCTTATGTCAACTAATCATTTTCAAAAGAGATTAAAGCTGAGTAAACATACTTGTTTGTATAACAGTTAAAATGACATGTTTATGGTGGCCGCTAATTAACACCTTTGTTGATCGTTCAAGCGGAATGTTAGTGTGTTGAACATTTTTCACCTGAGATAAACGAAACGAATTTAAATGACCCAAGCCGAGATTAAATGATTTAAAACTCATTAATAACAATAGATACAAGGATTAGGACAATTATAATAAATTCATGATAATCTAATGTAAAGCAGACGACCTCATCAGAGACCGTTCAGAATTTATTTCGTGCCGTGCGTGATTTCATAATTTATAGCGACTAACCTTTGTAAATATTTGTGTAGACTATTGATTTTATTTGTGCATGATTTGTATCTATACTTGTGTTTTTAATTATTACGATGGACCAAAAATGGAGATTGAATGGAAAAGGCACACTGTTAATTGTATCTAGTTTACACAAATATACCGTATTTCATGCATTCAAAATTTATGACGACACACTCGACCTCGGATGAGTCGAACCTCGGATGAGTCGAATACTTTGGTGCGGTCCCTTCGACTTCGACACAACGAGGTTTGACTGTATTTCCCTTGTGTAAACTTCACTTTCTTTTAAATTTAAAGAGTTAGTTCCCTTGTTTATATTGAAAACCCAACCTTTACAGTCAGAAGTGATCATTGTACATCAAAGTTAATTTAGGGAGTAAGTGTCCTTATTTTTAATATTCTCCATCCCGACCTGTAGCAAACAGAAGTACCTTCAAGTAAGTACCTAAAAAACACACACAAAAGCAACAAAAAACAGATTAAATCAATTAATCAGATTTAAGTCTACATAGCTGTCCAAACAGTATCAATAAAAAATAGGTAAATACATAAGATATGTGTAACAAAAATTAAATGTATAAAAAAACACAACATTATGGAACAGAGGTAGTTTATTGTAAATTTCATGTAGGGAGAAAAAATATATAGCAATACAAAAAACAAAAACAGCAGGTATTATCATCTTAGCTAACTTATATCAAAATGATAAGTTGGAGACGATAAATACAGAAAAGGGTTCAAGAACAAACGTGAAAAGTGGTACTGTAATTTACAAGTGGCTTATTAGATAAACAGAACCACTACATATCTTAAAGTGGACAATTCTGCATTATTTAATATAGGTGTAATACCACCAAATCATGGTACGTCACATACGGTTGTATACGAAAGTAGGTCGAAAAAAAATATTCCCTTGAATTTGACAGTTGTAGGTAATTAATCCTACATTTTATTGCACTAAAACCATTTCTGTGTCATAAACATATGTCTTGGGTATTTCAAAATACCATTATTTTTTATTTGGGATTTCTATAGAAAATTTTTTAATCTTGAGGTTACATGGTGACCAAACCTTGTATACAGATAAAATAAGGGGAGAAATTTGATAGCTTAACTTCCAATGATGTTTATTTTCTTATATGCAATGAAATGTTATGTGAATTTTTTTCTATAGAACTGGACAGGATAAAACTTTACTCATGCCAAGTATTTTTTTATTTGAAACAAAGATAAATTCTGGACATTTTTTTGAAAAGTGCAAAGTTAACAAAGACTAATAGTGGAAAATCAATGGTGGTATTACACCTATAGTGATGTTTTAACTTAGGTGATTTTCTTATTTGTTTTTTCATCCAATTTATTCTTTAAAAAAAATAGACAAATACATAGACTGAAGTACATTTTTTTAGTTTCAAATTTGTAAATGCTCGAAAATTGTCAATAAAAAATTGCTAGAGGAAATTAGTTCATAATTAAACAGGGTTCAAAAATTCCTAGACTAGTCATGCATTGTGATAGTTAACAAATCCTAAGTCATGAATTGTAATAGTTAACAAATCCTAAGTCATGAATTGTAATAGTTAACAAATCCTATTACAACATCGTCAGTATTAAACATCAAGCTTCCTGTAGGATCCTACAATACAGTCTATAGCGTCTTCCTTCATCGTGGGTTTCTTCAACGTGCCATCCACAAGTCCGTATTTTGCTTCATTGTCAAAATGTGCATCCAGCTTTAACAGTTCTTCCATCCATTCCTTGAATTAAAATGTCAATGACAATATTATAAATGTCTCCAAGAAACTCTTTTTTTATATAAAAAATATGTATATATGACCAGACAGACTAAAAAAAGAGACATATAAAATTAACCTTTTTATGTTAATTTGTATAAAATGGATTTAATTGAAAACCAGCACAAAAAGATAGATTTTGATATATAATTCATCATAAAAATATTCAAAGTTATTTATGGAATAGGTTTGATGCAATTCTTAAAACATTGAAACTTTACAATCGATTGGCAGAACAAAATTTGATCTGAATAAGTCGGACATATTATGACTTTATAAAGTCTAAAAATGCTATTACTCCTTTGTAAAAAAAATGCCTAATCTACTTGCACTAGTTTGTTTATGTCAGCTCTCTGACTGGTGAACATATTGTTTATGGGCCAGCAGGGCCTCCTGGTGCAAGATTTTCTCATTGGGTTGAAGACCATATTGTTGGCCTTCAGCTGTTGTCTGCTCTTTGATTGGAGTTGTCTTTTCTTTAACACATTCCCCGTTTCAATTCCCAATATGTTTATAAAAGATATTTCTTTGTTTTAATTCATTAAAAACCTTACATGCCTGTTAAATATATTGTCAGATTCCAATAGCATATATCTTAGATCTCCTTTAAATTCAGGTAAAAAGTTATAAATAATTAACCTTATTTGAATATTTTGGAGCCTTTCCTCCATAATCTTCAGGAATATTTTCTTCATCTATAAATTCTTTAAGCTCTTCATATCTGTTTCCATGGAAATGTAGCTGTAACAGAAATATATACATAAATAGAGAGATTGGTAATTTAAGTTTGAACATATTTTATTTTCTCAAAGTAAAAAATCTATTGGACATAAGTAAACCATACTTATGAAGCTGCTCAGAATAATAATAATATACAATGCAGTATTGATGTGAGCATGCAATTATTCGAAATATACAATACTATAAGAGCCTATTTATTGAAAAAAAAGATAAAAAAATGATAACGGAAAAGTTGGTAATGATGATGAAGATGATGATGTGAATGTACCACAAATACACTATTACTATCATATAACAAGAAATCTCTGAGATCTTTTAATATACTGGAATATGTTTAAATATATGGACATTTTGTTTATAGGAGAGGTTCAGATTACAAGAAATTGCTAATATAAGTAAGCCTAAGTTTTATACCGTTAGTTGTCTGATCAAATGAAGCTATTACAAAAGTGTTAAGGTATTTAAACCCTATGGACTTGAATTGTCTCCCTTTGAACCCTCTTTAAATATGTATAATTTAAACCAAGGGGAACAAAAGAAGTCCTATTTTTAGAATAAAGTAAAATAAATTTAATTGTTACCCTGGAAACTGTTTTCTCCTTCATGAACTGTTTACCAATGGCAAAGATGTAGTCAAAGATTGTTGGCTCATTGAAGTAATGCATACCTTTAAATCTGGCTGGAAATGCATCCTAAAATATAATGAGAACAATTTTCATCCTATTACAATATCATAAGTAAAAAGTCAAATTCTTCTCTTCTTTTATTTGTTTAAACTTTACAATTAAAAAGAAAAAAATTGTAACTGAAACCTTTGATCTTACAAAAAATACCAAAATACATTTATCAATTATGTTAAAATTTAAGAACCTAAGTACAAATTCATTACTAATTCTATAATTAAATACCTTTGTAGTTCAGTTCAGTTCAAATCAAATACTAAATACTTTAAAAAAGACATACAATGTAGAATAATCTTCCAATAAGACATTGTCTTATCGGGGCCTTTTATAGCTGACTATGTGGTATGGGCTTTGCTCATTGTTGAAGGCCATACAGTGACCTATAGTTGTTAATGTCTATGTCATTTTGGTCTCTTGTGGACAGTTGTCTCATTGGCAATCATACCACATCTTCTTTTTTATATTGATAAGGGATGACCAGATTAAATACTAATGCAGAAACAACAATCAAATCCTTTCTCATCCTTCAAATTGGTCATATTAATTAAACTACCTTTATATAAGGGGCAGAGACCAACAATGAGAGAAAAAAAACATGATTAATAAAAATTAATGGTATGTATGAATATATCATATCATTACAGATAATGACTACATTTCACATGTAAAACTTTTATGTTTTGGTTTCCAAGCCTTTGAATTTAAGGGGGCATATGTTTTGATGGTCTGTGCATCTTTCAATAATGTTTAAGTTTTTGATCAAGGAAGTTTATCATGTTTATCATGTCACATCAACATGCTAGCACCTACTTAGTTCTGGTCTCTTATGGATGGACATTTCCAATAAATAACTTGCTATGTAAGGGATTTCACCCTAACTTCACTTTTCACTGAATTCTATATACAGTGTAAGTGGTGCATTGAGTATAGAAGTGTATATTAAAATTACCTGTATCAATCCCATGAATTTTTTAGCATACAGCGGTGAAATACTCTTTGCATGAGCCCATCCAATACCATCTAAATCCATCATCATCACTAAACCGTTTATCTGTGTCTCCTCTTCCTACAAAATACAGGTATACATGTATTCTAGATGTACAAAATACAAGTCTATCAATATACATGTATCCTACAAATACAAAATACAGGTATATCAATAAAAGAGTATCCTAGAAATACAAAATACAGGTGTATCAATGTACATGTATCCTAGATATATACAAAATACAGGTATATCAATAAAAGAGTATCCTAGAAATACAAAATACAGGTGTATCAATGAACATGTATCCTAGAAATACAAAATATAGGTGTATCAAAATACATGTATCCTAAAAATACAAAATATAGGTCTATCAATTTACAGATATCCTAGAAATACAAAATACAGGTGTATCAATATACATGTATCCTAGAAATACAAAATACAGGTGTATCAATAAACATGTATCATAGAAATACAAAATACAGGTGTAACCGTGTAACAATAAATATATGTATCATAAAAAATACAAAATACAGGTGTAACAATATACATGTATCATAGAAATACAAAATACAGGTGTACCAATACATGTATATGTATTGTAGAAATACAAAATATAGGTGAACCAATATACATGTATCCTAGGAATACAAAATACAGGTGTATCAATATACATGTGTCCTAGAAATACAAAATACAGGTGTAACCGTGTAACAATGAATATATGTATCATAAAAAATACAAAATACAGGTGTAACAATTTACATGTATCCTAGAAATGCAAAATACAGGTGAACTAATATACAAGAACCTTAGAAATACAAAATACAGGTGTATCAATAAACATGTATCATAGAAATACAAAATACAGGTGTACCAATATACTTGTATCCTAGAAATACAAAATACAGGTTTACAAGTTCACCCTTGATTTATATAGTAATCAATGAGCATCTTAGAAATATTATATATGATGTGTAAACTGAATTCCAGAAATACAAAATACTAGTGTAAAAAGGATAGAAAGTACATCTGCCCTAGGTACCTGTTGCTACATTTGATGACTTATGTAAGGCTTTAAAATACAATGAACTTTAACATCAACTTGTTCTGAATAACAGACAAAAATTACAATAGCTCAGTCCAAGTAAAATAGTATACACACACCGGGTTTTGCTCATTGCTGAAGGCTGTACGATGACCTATAGTTGTTTTCATCATTTGTACTTGGTGGATAATTATCTTTATGGCAATGATACCTCATCTCCTTATTTTTATATTTGATATCACTTGCAAAGCAGATTTTGCACTTAAAATTTCATTATATGCTCTTCAGCAAAACAAGTTTTAATATATAATTATGTCCTCTAAATTCATAAATTTTGTCTGCATAATTTATATATATTATTGTGATTTTTAAACAATTGATGAAATTGTGAGATTGATTACAACTGCATTTCAAGAAAAGATGCATATGAAGTGAGGTTATTTTTATGAAAACTGGCCTGTTACAAATTCCTAAACATACAGTACCTGTTTCAAGCCTTATTGAAAAAAAAGAATTGGCGGATCTGTAAAATGAGAATCTTTTTTTCTGCAACACACTATATCATGTATATATGACATGTAAAGAGAAATGAGATGTACTTTACAATGCTGAACCAAAATTCCTAGTGTGTGATGGTCCTCAATCATAAATGTCAATCAAATGTGTTATGGGCAGCATGATAATAGTAGCTATATAGAGAGGCATGCAGGGATGATAACCATTATAACTATATCTGTTTAGCCTATATATTAGCTTTATTTTAAACACAAATAATACCTCTATCAGCCTTGACATAGTCAGAAAATTGGTCCTAAATACATCAGTGATTCCAAATTTGCTAGGATTCCATTTACCTGGGGAAAAAACAAGAGTCAAATAATAAATGATTTTTTCACAAGTAAATTATGTAAACAGAAGTCAGCTGACTACCAATTTCACAGGTTGATTTTTTCTGAGAAAAGAAGGTCCCTGAGCAGCTGCATTGATGCTTATATATAATTACCATCAATGAAATTGCATGATTTTAGAACACTTGATAAACAGTTAAATGATAGTGTAACGGTTTATTTCTTCCACTGTGATATTTTATCCTGGAGATAATTTGTCCCAGTAATTCTTTTTCAGGCATGGTATTTCACAGGTATAATTTTTCCAGAGGAGTGAAATTCTATCTGTGTTATGCGGATAGTATGTACCAGTATATATTATCCGTTCCATATTTCACAAAACCTTGTGAAATAGAGTCCCATTAACTACTATGTTAGTTACTCACAATCAATATATACCTGACTATAATTATAAATGTTTCAAAAAGGTAGAACAAATTTGCATAATTTACCAATCAAAGAGAGGTAATTATGAGAAATTTATATTTTAAAGATATTAATATTATATTTCCGAATCTATTTCATTGTGAAATTTTTTCTTTAATCTTATTTTTTATATTCATTTATATAAAAAGATGACTTAAAACATGATTTAATAAGACAGACAATATTTCACAGGAAAATACTATCCAGCTGTTGAAATTGTGTTTTTTCCAATATATTGTTATTGATTCATCCATATTATCAACAACTAAATCTTTGTCCCCTGACAAAACTATAAAATATAGTTAAAAATATCATCATACTAAAATTCTTCCATGATACTGTTTACAGTACTAACTCAACTATATTTCTACCTTTACTTTTTATTTTATATTTGTACTGAGATCTGAAAACAACTCACTTTTACCTGTTTTTCACTTGCCTTATCTTATATGTATTAAATTAATCATGATATTATTTCACAATTGTGATCTTTGAAATTACTTCTGGTTTTCTATTATAACTAACTAACTAACTAACTAACTAACTAATTTTATTCAGTATAAAATCCAGTACAAAAGGATCATCGCTGAAACACATAAACACATATAAAAAAAACCATATACAAAACAAAAATAAAACATAACAGACAACAATTTTGACACTTATAACAAGCAAGAGACAAAACTCACATTTCAATATTATGCAATTATTCCCACTGATGAATGTCTAATCAAAATACATTTGTCTATATATATAAGAAATCTGGTGAGAACATCAGTCTCCGAACAGTTCATTAAATATTTAAATTTATCAAAATTATCTAAATTGCAAAAATATGGTATAATATTAACAATGTCATCATATAACTTTTCCCTCTCCTCGTGATAGAGGTTGCATTCACATATGAAATGAAACTCATCTTCAATTGTATTATCAATACAATGTGTACATATTCTTTGATCCAAAGGCGTTTTATTATATCTGCCTTTTTCAATGTGTAAATTGTGGTTAGAAATTCTTAATTTACATAATTGTCTAACATATTGTTTTGGGATATTTAACTTTGTATAAGTCTCAGGTTTATACTCCTCTTTTAACTTGTAATATGTGCGTAGTTTGTTTTGCTTTTCACCTGACAAACATGAGAAAAAATAATTTCCATATCTTTCTTGTAAAATCTTTTTCACTGCAGATATGAGTTTTCCTTCTGACATAGTTCCTTTATTATTCCAAACATGGTCAAAATTAATTAATTTTAGAAACTTAAAAATATGTTTATTGAAGGTACATGGAAAGGTACAATCAACTTCTTCGATTGACTTATATGCTAATTTTGAAAAATTCAAAAGAGGGTCTTTATACAAATATAGCCAGTATTTAAGAGATTGCAAAATAACAAAAATAGAGATTGGATAACGACCAAGTTCTGCCATACTTGCAATATTAGGAGCATATTTAGTGGCACCAAGTACATATTTACAATATCGAATGTGAACCTTTTCAGGAGCAAAATTTAAAAAAGTTTTTTCTAAATCATCATTTGAACCTTGTGTTAATCTTTTGTCCAGGTTAAGAATGTACGGACCCCACAATTCACTTCCATAGAGAAGGACTGGTTTTACACAGGAGTCAAAAAGTTTTAAAAGCAAAGGTGTGTTATTATGTGTACAGTGAAATTTACGTTTAATCATGAAAATTACTTTAAGTGCTTTCTTACTAAGATCTTCAACTGCAGTACTGAAAGAACCAGATGCTCTCATTACAATACCTAGGTATTTATACTCTTGAACACTTTTGATCAGATTTTGCTCAAAATAAAAATTACAGTCTTTCAATAATTTACCTGATTTGTTAAATACTATTATTTGAGTTTTTTCTATATTCAATGATAATTGCCATTTTTGACAATAAAGTTCCAATGAGGATAAACAATTTTGTAGCCCTTCTTTGGTTTGAGACATTAAAATTATGTCATCTGCATACATTAAACAATTTAGGCTTGTATTTCCTATATCTACTGGATCACACTTTTTATCAAGGTATCCTGGAAAGTCATTCATAAATAAATTGAAAAGAAGGGGACTCAGTATACACCCTTGTTTAACACCAACATTTGAGAGTATGGAATCAGTCAGTCCGGAATCTAGTTTTATTATATGTTTTATGATAATTGTCTTTTTAAAAGAATGATATTTACTTGAATATTTCAGGATATTATTTTCAATGATAATATGTGAAATTATTTCCCATTATAACACATTTTTTTTAACAATTTAGCTTCGATTCAAATACATTATGACTATTTCATAGTATTTGTAAA
The DNA here is from genome assembly GCA_037788925.1 of Mytilus galloprovincialis. Classification (NCBI taxonomy): domain Eukaryota; kingdom Metazoa; phylum Mollusca; class Bivalvia; order Mytilida; family Mytilidae; genus Mytilus; species Mytilus galloprovincialis. Next base: position 6,370,221 of record CM075339.1, read on the forward strand.
GATTTAAGTTTTTTTTAATAACTATTCAATAGTTTGACAACCCAGTTAGAATTTCATGGCAAAGGAAAAAATATCCTAGGGAAATATTTTCCTCCGGATAAAAAAATAACAACTACTGTGACATTTTTTCCACCGAATAAAATTTTACCAGGATGTAATTTTGCTTTACAATAGCATGCATTTTAAAAACTCAGGATTTTCTTTAATTGTGTCTTTGTAAATTACTGCCTGCCTGATGAAATGAAATATAGATAAGCTGTCATAGTTTCTGTCATTAAATAATTATATCATCTAGCAATTGATAATCTGGAGCAATTTTTAGACAAAAGAATTTCATTTTCCTTTCTTTTTTTTCATTTGAAGATGAATACACCTTATCGCTATATATATCTTCCATTACCATGATTACTGGACATCACAAAAGTTCCTGTAAAATATGACATCATAATAAAAAATATCTGATGCCACAATGGAAAAGTGATTGTTGTGTGACGTCAAAAGTTCAAGCAGGACAAATTCTTTGGTCAAGCAGAACAGATTTCCAAAAAGCAATAAAGTGTATGCATACACTAACCTGGCCTGAATACAATGACCCTTCGTCCAAGCTTGTCTCTGTGTGGCAGAACTCCAGTCACGCCAGCCTCTAAAACATGCTTTACAGCCAAAGGACGCAGTCCCTCAAATAGTTCTGCATTGTCAATTCTCATTTTGAAATGTGTCATAATTAGATTAAATGCTCTTTCGTAGTCAAACTTTTTGGCTCGTAAGAAACGTAACAAGAAGGCATCGTCTGTGCGAATCCTTAAAGCTGAAACATAAAATATGAAAAATAATGACTGTAGATTCATTTCTAATGATATTAATTTCTAAAATATTAACTGCAGATAGAAGACATTATATTTTGTAAGTTCATGTACACTGTAAATTATTCTATTTACACTTCCGGAGCACCTGAGATCATCTCCAGTTTTTGGACATCTTCATTTTAGAATACATGTATATAACATGACATATGCCCATGACACTCTTAACCTTTTGTAGAAATTTGCACAATTCCTTGAAGTACCATTTTTGGACTTCTTCACTACATTTTCTTTCATGACATACCTTTTTCCTTTTCTACCATTTCCCTCAGAGCTTGTATATCACGACTTCGCCATTCTGGTTTTTCATTTAGTTCCTCTTGAGCTTTCTTCACAAGTTCTGGACTCAGTGTACACACATATTCAGGACTTCCATTCTCTGCCATTTTGATTTTGTAGACAACTTTGGTATCAAGTATGTGCTAATACTTTCTTCTAGCTGTAGGGCTTCATTATTCTTTAAAAAAAAAAATAGACAACCATTTTCACTTGTAGAGAATTTTGTGTAATCAACTTTCCTTAGGCATATTAAGCACGAGTATAACTTAGATTTTCACAATCTCCATGAAGAGCAAGAGCTCTCTTTAAATAATGTTTCTAAATCATTGTTATTTATACATGTACATTAAAAAGAGTATTGCCAAGTAATGCAGTCAATTATCTTATATTTAAAAAGACATCTCCTCATGCTTAAAATATACACTTTAAGCTAAATATGGCAATTTACTAAGACCACGTCTTACATGTCTTAGTAATTTATTCCAAGTAAAATGTATATTTCTGTTATTGAATATGTTTGTTGATTACAGCAAAAATATATACTCTAGCTAGCTATATATACATATACAGTCAGAGCTCAGACATAAACAAGTCGATTTCTGTTTTGACTTAAAACATGTATTTAATATAAAAATGTGTTTTCAATTTTAGACTTATCTAAGTCACAAAATGACAGACTTGTTTAGGTCTATTTATGTTGATGAAAAAACTTAATTTGACTTGGTGACCAAAGTACACCACCTAAGACAGCAAAAACCTGTCTGAGAGTTCACAAGGACTTGAGCTATCTATATTTAATTATCTAACTGAACATCCTTACTAAACACAGATGTTTTACCTCATTAAGTGTGGTTCCAGGTGGTTGCATTGTAAGGTTAATTAACATTATCCCTGATTTTTTAGACTCTCATTCATATTTTTCTTCAGAAGACAAAGCATTGGCTTTCAATGTTGTCATTATTCGATTTAGATGCATGACCTTTTTATAAATATGCGTAGGTCTTGAAGTAAACCAATTTTGGTAACTTATCGACTTGTAGGAGTCGATATTTGCAACTTTTTGATTCTGGTCAATCATTTCTTGCTTAACAATATTTGACGGATTAAAGTCGTATTTTGTCTTGCATTAAACAGTCAGGGATATAACTCTATAGGGTTATTACAGGAAAATAACATACATTTGTTATTGTAGACTAAAAAATCAAAGAACTGTGATAACATACGTATGTTACAGTACATGTTTCAAAGGGACAATATACATCATTAGTTTAGCTAAAATTTGTAAAAGTTCTATTGCTATTACTTTTGTCTATATGTATACTTAACTATTGAAAGATATAACAGTTCATAGTTTGCCATTTTGCATAATACACCTATATGTTATCACAGAAAAAATATGCCTGTAATAACTAAAGGGTGTTATCACAGCTTCTCTATATCACTTCAAAGGATTTGCTCAGACATAGATCATGCTTAATTTCAATGTATTTTAATTTATTGTAAGAAATAATGACCAGAGCATGTAATGAGGTTCTGCGCAAGTTTCTCAGTAATTCCCAAGTGTCTTATATAATAAGTTACATTCCTTTAATAACTAAGCCTTGTTATTACAGCTAAGTTTATCACTTAATAGCCTCATCTCATTGATTTACCATGGTTAATCAAAAATGTATTAATCTAATTAAGAAATTAGTTATCAAGGCTATGCATTTAGTTTCTGCGCAAAGTCTCAAGAGTTCCCTAGAGCCCATTATAAATGAAATAATTTTACAAATAACAAACATATGTTATTACAGATTTAGAAAATTTTAGGAAGAAACTCTGTAATAACACACGCAAGTTATTTTCTGTAATAACCCTATAGAGTTATATCTCTGACTGGTAAAGGGAGACAAATCCTAAAACTTACGAATTTAGACCTCTATGAGTCAAAAGCAGATTCAGACTTATTTATGTCTGAGCTCTGACTGATATATGAAATTTGCTTTCTAAACTAGAGGCTCTCAAGAGCCTGTGTCGCTCACCTTGGTCTATGTGCATATTAACAATGGACACAGATAAATTCATGACAAAATGGTGTTTTGGTGATGGTGATGTGTTTGTAGATCTTTCTTTACTGAACATTCTTGTTGCTGAAATTATCTCTATCTATAATGCACTTGGCCCAGTAATTACAGTGGAAAATATTTTGTAAAAATTTACAAAAATTTACAAAAAATTATGAAAATTGTTAACAATTGACTATAAAGGGCAATAACTCCTTAAGGGGTCAATTGACAATTTTGGTCATGTTGACTTATTTGTAGATTTTATTTTGCTGAACATTATTGCTGTTTAGAGTTTGTCTCTATCTATAATAATATTCAAGATAATAACCAAAATCTGCAAAATTTCCTTAAAATTACCAATTCAGAGGCAGCAACCTAACAATGGGTTGTCTGATTCATCTGAAAATTTCAGGGCAGACAGATCTTGACCTGATGAACCATTTAACCTCCGTCAGATTTGCTCTAAATGCTTTGGTTTTTGAGTTATTAGCCAAAAACTGATTTTACCCCTATGTTCTATTTTTAGCCATGGCAGCCATCTTGGTTGGTTGGTCGGGTCACCGGACACAATTTTTAAACTAGATACCCCAATGATGATTGTTGCCAAGTTTGGTTCAATTTGGCCCAGTAGTTTCGGAGGAGAAGATTTTTGTAAAAGATAACTAAGATTTACAGAAAATGGTTAACTAGAGGCTCTAAAGAGCCTGTGTCGCTCACCTTGGTCTATGTGCATATTAAACAAAGGACACAAATGGATTCATGACAAAATTGTATTTTGGTGATGGTGATGTGTTTGAAGTTCTTACTTTACTGAACTTTCTTGCTTCTTACAATTAAATCTATAATGAACTTTGCCCATTAGTAACAGAGAAAAATATTTGGTAAAAATTTACATAAATTTACCAAATTAATGAAAATTGTTAAAAATTGACTATAAAGGGCAATAACTCCTTAAGAGGTCAATTGACCATTTAGGTCATGTTGACTTATTTGTAGATCTTACTTTGATGAACATTATCGCTGTTTACAGTTTATCGCTATCTACATGATCTATAATAGTATTCAAGATAATAACCAAAAACAGCAAAATTTCTTTAAAAATTACCAATTGGAGGGCAGCAACTCAACAACCGGTTGTCCAATTCATTTGAATATTTCAGGGCAGATATATATTGACTTGATTAACAATTTAACTCCTTGTCAGATTTCCTCTAAATGATTTGGTTTCCGAGTTATAAGCAAAAAACTACACTTTACCCCTGTTCTATTTTTAGCCGTGGTGGCCATCTTGGTTGGATGGCCAGGTCATCGGACACATTTTTCAAACAAGGTACCTCAAAGATGATTGTGGCTAAGTTTGAATTAATTTGGCCCAGTAGTTTCAGAGGAGAAGATTTTTGTAAAAGATAACTAAGATTTACGAAAAATGGTTAAAAATTGACTATAAAGGGCAATAACTCCTAAAGGGGTCAACTGACCATTTCGGTCATGTTGACTTACTTGTAAATCTTACTTTGATGAACATTATTGCTGTTTACAGTTTATCTCTATCTATAATAATATTCAAGATAATAACCAAAAAGAGCAAAATTTCCTCAAAATTACCAATTCAGGGACAGCAACCCAACAACGGGTTGACCGATTCATCTGAAAATTTCAGGGCAGATAGATCTTAACCTGATAAACATTTTTACCTCGTGTCAGATTTCCTCTAAATGCTTTGGTTTTTGAGTTATAAGCCAAAAACTGCATTTTACCCCTATGTTCTATTTTTAGCCGTGGCGGCCATCTTGTCTGGTTGACCGGGTCACGCCACACATTTTTTAAACTAGATACCCCAAAGATGATTGTGGCCAAGTTTGGATTAATTTGGCCAAGTAGTTTCAGAGGAGAAGATTTTTGTAAAAGATTACTTAGATTTATGAAAAATGGTTAAAAATTGACTATAAAGGGCAATAACTCCTAAAGGGGTCAACTGACCATTTCGGTCATGTTGACTTATTTGTAAATCTAACTTTGCCGAACATTATTGCTGTTTACAGTTTATCTCTATCTATAATAATATTCAAGATAATAACCAAAAACAGCAAAATTTCCTCAAAATTACCAATTCAGGGGCAGCAACCCAACAACGGGTTGACCGATTCATCTGAAAATTTCAGGGCAGATAGATCTTGACCTGATACACATTTTTACCCCATGTCAGATTTCCTCTAAATGCTTTGGTTTTTGAGTTATAAGCCAAAAACTGCATTTTACCCCTATGTTCTATTTTTAGCCGTGGCGGCCATCTTGGTTGGTTGACCGGGTCACACCACACATTTTTTAAACTAGATACCCCAATGATGATTGTGGCCAAGTTTGGTTCAATTTGGCCTAGTAGTTTCAGAGGAGAAGATTTTTGTAAAAGTTAACGACGACGGACGACGACGACGGACGACGGACGCCAAGTGATGAGAAAAGCAAAGGGCCAAGTGAGCTAAAAAACTCTTATTCCTGTTGCATGTATAATCATTCAGATGAATGTTTTGTTTTTATCGTTCAATTCAATGATTAAAGCGAAGTGAAAATAAATATTTAACGTTGAGCCTTTATGTGTTATGTTTGCCAGCATCTTGTTTTCCATATGCAACTGTCCCAGTCATAACTACTACGTTCAATAATTCTATATGTTACAGGTTTAATTAGGATTATGTAAAAATTTCTGGTTACCCTATGAATGATTGGAAAAATATTGTAAGTTCACCCCGGTTAATATCTATTCAAGGTCTTCTTTTATAAAAATTTGTAAGGGTTCCGCGGAACCCAGTGTCTCGCCTACATTTGCTGTTAATCAAACACTCATCAAAAATGATGAAAAAAATCAATAAAATTATTCCTCTCGATACTATCTTATGATTGTCAGATTTAGCTTCTGTCCAAGTTTGGTAAAAATCCAGGCTAGTTTAAGAATCTTAAAAATGTTTTAAATACTTTAACTGCAGACTGTATGTAATGTTAACTGGAAGAAAAACTAAGTCCATTTATAAGTAAAATACGGGAAAAATGGAATTTTTTTTTTACAAAATTTACTTCTGGATATTATCTTCTGATCATAAACAAGCTACTGGCCAAGTTTCTTACAATTCAAGGATAGTTTAAGAAAGTTATTAAAATTTTAAAAACTTTAACCACAGAGTGAATGTAATGTTTCCTGGCAGAAAAAACTAAGTCCATTTATAAGTAAAATACCGAAAAAATGGAATTTTATTTTTACAAAATTTACTTCTGGATACTATCTCCTGATCATAAACAAGGTTCTGGCCAAGTTTTGTACATTTCCAGGATAGTTTAAGAAAGTTATTAAAATTTTAAAAACTTTAACCACAGAGTGAATGTAATGTTTCCTGGCAGAAAAAAACTAAGTCCATTTATAAGTAAAATACGGAAAAAAGGGAATTCTATTTTTACAAAATTTACTTCTGGATACTATCTTATGAACATAAACAAGCTTCTGTCAAAGTTTCGTACAATTCAAGGATAGTTTAAGAAAGTTATTAAAATTTTAAAAACTTTAACCACAGAGTGAATATTTGTGGACACCGCCGCCGCCGCCGCCACCGACACCGACGGAATGTAGGATCGCTATGTCTCACTTTTTCTACTAAAGTTGAAGGCTCGACAAAAATAAAATAATATCGTAATGAATTTCATTGAAAATCGGACAACACTAATCTACATAGGTCATGTTGGTATTACTTTTCTACATTGGCTAGAGGTATAGGGGGAGGGTTGAAATCTCACAAACATGTTTAACCCCGCCGCATTTTTGCGCCTGTCCCAAGTCAGGAGCCTCTGGCCTTTGTTAGTCTTTTATTATTTAAATTTTAGTTTCTTGTGTACAATTTGGAAATTAGTATGGCGTTCATTATCACTGAACTAGTATATATTTGTTTAGGGGCCAGTTGAAGGACGCCTAGGGGTGCGGGAATTTCTCGCTACATTGAAGACCTGTTGGTGACCTTCTGCTGTTATTTTTTTCTATAGTCGGGTTGTTGTCTCTTTGGCACATTCCCCATTTCCATTCTCAATTTTATTGTCAAAACTTACATCATGATCAGGTGCCAGATTTATTTTCTTTGATCAAAAGGATACTATGGCTAAAATATCAGAGCCTTAATCTAGATATGCATCTGGTAATCAAATAATAATATGGCGACGAAGTCCCTTATTACCATGATTACAGTAGAAAAATCAAAAAAAAAAAAATTGGGCAAATTTCCTGAAATTTTCATTGTACTAATGAAAATGATGAACTCAAAACAGAGATGGGTCCGATTACTCTCAATGTAATTGATTAAATTACAATTACTTTGTCATTTGTACGATTAAATCAAATTAATGATTACATCATTTCTGAAAGTGTCTGATTAAATTAATGATTACATTAGCAAAGTAATCATGATTACATCTGATGACAATGAATTTAAAAAAAAAAAAACATTTTGAATGATATGAATGAATTAACATTTGATACAACTAAAGCACTTTTTAGAAAGGATTTTGTTTTATATATTAGAAAATGATAACTTCAAACTTCATCTATTTAATAAACCACAAAGGTTCACAACATACATACATGAACATTGTGTCACTGGTTATGACCCATTACACTTTATCAGCATTGATCTCTGAATTATTTTCACTTCAATTGAATATGGCATTATAAAGAGTTTGCTGTTTGTCTTCTGACCTCTTTGAGACTTTATATGTATTTCAAGGTGCAGTTTATGGAAGTTAAAATATGGATGAAATAAAGTTACCTGTTAAAAACTATGTAAAATTTTAATAGAATTGTTTAATTGTCAAAATACAAGTCCTCTTAATCATTGCATTTTACATGTCCAATTTAAGAAAATACAAACATTTGCTTTAATATCTTGAACAAGATAGTTGTCCAACTTTTAATTTAGTTTGTGCAATTAGATAAATTTTCACATGTCTGATTAATCTTTTATCATATACATTGTCCTACAGCTATACTCAATTGGAAATTGCAATAAAAACAAACCTTAATTGGTTTCCTACCTGTCTATTTAAAGTTGACAAAAATCACAATATTAACAAAAGATCATAATTCAGGATTAAAGAAAAGTATAATATTACTTGAATATAACAGTTTTTATCAAATATGTATATATGTACATCTTTAAATTGTGAATATATGTACAATATCTTTTATTAAGGCTAGTACAATATATCATAATTCAGGATTAAAGAAAAGTATAATATTACTTGAATATAACAGTTTTTATCAAATATGTATATATGTACATCTTTAAATTGTGAATATATGTACAATATCTTTTATTAAGGCTAGTACAATATATTTTACTAATTGTATTATATATCTCTTCTTAGGCTATAAATGATGACTTTTCAATACTGTTACAATTTATTTTTTACTGAAGTATACAAATCAATTAACATGCTTTATAAAGTAAATCAAACTATCTTAAGGAGGCTCGCGGGTATAAGATTTTCAGAAAAAAATTAAACATTTATTTTTCATTACAAATTTTATTTATTACCTTAAGTAGTTGTTACTTTATCATATGGTACTAAAATCATTCCAAAAAATCAATTCTTGTTGACCCCAGATGACTTTTAAAATGTAGATATCATTGAAAAAGCTCCAGATTATCTCCCTTTGGTGCAAAAATGCCATTTTTTGGCATTAAAATTGAAATATTTTTTTTAACTCATCGGTGACCTATATTTTTTATTGCTGTTTTGGAATAAGCTGTACATAAACTTAATAATTGTAAAATTTAAGCGATTTCTGTAATTTAGTTATTTTTTTAATTCTATATTACAGCTATTTCTCCTATTAGTTCAACAGAAAAAAAAAGACATTAACAAAAATGTATGCTTCTTTCGAAGGCAGATTGTGAGCGTAAATGAACGGTGACCACATTTTTTTATTTCATTTTTCTATTAAGTATAAGATAAAGTTCATTTATAGAAAAATATATAGAAATCCTATATTAAATTTAAAAAAATGATTTAGACCCGCGAGCCCCCTTAACATGTAAATATTTATTAAATAAGAATAACAAAATTGTTCATTTATTGACCATAAACACAGTTTAAGATTTTTTTTTCCATTGTAATCAGAATGTGATCAAAAAGTAATCAGGATTACAAGGTATTTTGAAAAGTAATTGATTAAATTAAATTACATGTAATCAGATTTTTGGCTGATTAATGATTACAATGATTACTTGAAAAATTGTAATCAATTACAGCTGATTAACGATTACAATTACAATTACCCCAAGCCTGACTCAAAATCGTGAAAAAAAATTTTGTCGCCTTTTTTAATTCCGGCATTTGCGCAGAAATCTACTTCGTTCTTCCAGTCTCATTGTCGTGAAACTCTGAGTAGTCTAGTAAAATATAGGAACTCAAGAAACCCAATACCAATATTTCATTTTTAATAATTCTTTGTCTTTGACTCTTTGATATGAATTAACGTTACCTGATGAATAGTGTTTCTTTGAATTGGTTAACATTTAACATGACGTCATAACTTAAATAATGTCACAAGTACAATCTCTAACAACAAAACCAAAATCGGAAACATTACGGTATTTTCGTTTCTTTTTTTATTTAACAAATATGTAAGTTACAAAAAAAATAATTCATACAGACTTGGTCCCCATTCACAGTGTTCACAGATAATGCCTGCCTCATATTTATGACAGATGTGTATAGCATATAAATACTCAGAAGGAACAGAAAGTAATGCATTATATTCGTTTTATGGATTTTAAAGTTGTGCATTAAATGCTGTACTGGTTACAATTCTCAATTTCTTCAATTTGGGAATCAGAATATGTTTAGGAAAACTGGAAAATGGGGGGAGGTCTTTATTCAAAATCATTTATCGTTTAAACAATGGTTAGGGTTCCAACCCTGGATCCGCCACTGATATCTATCCTAAAACTATACAAGCTATTAATGATGCATTAGAAGAGAATAATAAACACCTTTTACATGTATAAAATATCTCAAACGTTTGTTGTCATTTTCTTGAAAGACCCGGAAGTAAAATTCATATAAGAAGTACAAAAACTTCTCGGGCTTATTTCCGGGTTACACTAATGACTGGACCGAATGACAGGACCGAATGACAGGACCAAATGAACAATGCTAATAACTTTTTCATTTCTCAAATGATTGAACTCAAATTTGAAATATAATAAGATTTCATCATTTGATAAATAGATTTAAGAAAAAAATAAAAAAAAAATTGTAAGATAAAATCTTATTATATTTCAAATTTCAGAAAAATATTTTGAGAAATAAAAGAGAAATTAGCAATTTTATCTGGTCCGGTCATTGTCGAGATTGGTCCTGGCAGTCAGCGATGATCATGTCACGTTTTCGAAAGTTTTTGAAAATAAATTTATATTTTTTATAACATTTTAGTTTCAAAATATGACATACCATTTTATATTTCAAATCTGAAATAATTCCTTTGAAAAATAAAAAAGTTATTAGCATTTTTATTTGGTCCTGTCATTCTCGATGTTGGTCCTGTCATTATCAGAGTTGGTCATGTCACGTTTTCTTAAGTTTCTTACAATTTTTTTTATTTTTTTTTTTTCTTAAATCTATTTATCAAATGATGAAATCTTATTATATTTCAAATTTGAGTTCAATCCTTTGAGAAATGAAAAAGTTATTAGCATTTTTCATTTGGTCCTGTCATTCGGTCCTGTCATTCGGTCCAGCCATTAGTGTAACCCCTTATTTCCGCTTTTATGACGATCTCATCATAGGGCTTTTTAAAGTCTTTCCTCTCCGTGAGGAAAGACCTTATTGTTTTTCGAGGGCCCTCATGGGGTTTTTGATTATGTGATTACTTGGCCGTTTTTTTAATGATTATTTGATTATTAAGCCAAATATTTCATGATTATTTGATTACCTAGGACTGTATTTTTAGTTTATGATTATTTGATTACTAAAGATAAGCAAATATTTAATGATTATGTGATTATATTGGCAAAAAAATGGTGATTATGTGATTACTAGGACCCCCCCATGAGGGGCCTCTTTTTCTAATGTCTTTTTTATTATGTGATTATTGATTTTATTTAGCAGTTTTTATAGTGATTATTTGATTAACAGACGCCATATTTCATGATTATTTAATAATCTAGGACTGTTTTTATTTGATTATCTTGTTTAAAAAAACAATTAATAAATATGTGATTATATTAGCAGGCGCGGATCCAGGAGGGGGGTTGCGGGGTTTGGAACCCCCCTTTTTTTTGGACGATCAATGCATTTGAATGGGGACATGTAATTGGAACCCCCCTTTGTCCTGGGTTAGGAACCCCCCTTTTAAAATGGCTGGATCCGCCCCTGAATATCCAAAAAATGTGATTTACGGCCAGTGTGAAGTTACTTGGACAACGCATGAGGGGCCCCATCTTTGAAAAAGATATCTAATACATTGAGATCTGATCATAGAGATATTGATAGATTTGGAAACAAAACATGACCTTTTTGTTAGTTTTTTCCTCATCATAATCAAAATAATTTCACCGTGCGGCCAAACTTTACGATTCTAAAAGTTGAGTATTTGCGATTTTCTCTGAAGAATTGAAAGAGGGACGAAAGATACCAGAGGGAGAGTCAAACTCATAAATCGAAAATAAACTGACAACGCCATGGCTGAAAATGAATAGGACAAACAGACAAACAATAGTAAACGAAACACAACATAAACATGATAAAACTTAAGACTATGCAACACGAAACCAACCAAAAACTAGGGGTGAACTCATGTGATCCGGAAGGGTAAGCAGATCCTGCTCCAAAATTAAAAGTGACACCCGTCGTGTTGCTCATAATGTTGCAAACCTGGTGAATAGTCTATGTCGTAGGTCACATTCGTGAACCTGGTGAATAGTCTATGTCGTAGGTCACATTCGTGAACATGGTGAATATTCTATGTCGTAGGTCACATTCGTGAACCTGGTGAATAGTCTATGTCGTAGGTCACATTCGTGAACATGGTGAATAGTCTATGTCGTAGGTCACATTCGTGAATAGGGAAGTTTATTCTAGTTACGACATAAGGAACATATCCGATATCATATCTGAAACGGTTATTCCGTAACGGTCAACCAACTCGCGATGGCATCCGTAAAATTTACGAAGTGATGATTTCAACTTCAGCATTTGGAACTCTTGATTTAATAGCTTCCTTGTGATTTAATAGATTCCTTGTGAGTAACAACCTTCTATCAAAAAAATCATGATAGGAAATGCGAGCACGGGAATATCTTATCAATTGGGAGATAGGTGCTGCTGGAATGTTGTTACTTCAAAATGGAAAGTTCACAATTGGAAAGCTGAAATCATCTCTTTTGTCGTAAAGTTTTGTTTTCAATCGACCCTCATTGTCAATTTCTAGATATAAGTCAATATATGAGATCGACTTAACTGTATCTGTTGTATCCTGTATCTTTAGTGCAATGGGATAGATGCTTTCAACATAGTCACCAAATTTAGAACTATTTAGTGAAAGAACATCATCTATATAGCGGAAAGTAGAGTTAAAGGATATTGCTAACTTCTTATCTTTCTTCCTAAGTAGTTACTGTACGAAGTCAGCCTCTTAATAACAAAGAAACAAATCGGCAAGAAGAGGGGCTAAATTCGTTCCCATTGGAATGCCGACAGTCTGTTGAAAAACACGCCTTCCGAACGTAACAAATATGTTGTCAATCAAGAAATCAAGAATCTTGATAATGTCAGTCTCAGCAATTTTTTTGTATGAATTAGAGTGATCCTTTACAATGTAGGATCTATCCCTTCCTAAGACAAGATACTTGTATCATTCTTTTTTATGAAACAAAGCAATACCAACTCTTTCAATTTGTCTTTAAGTTTGGATTGTGGAATACTTGTATAAAGTGTAGAAAAGTCAAATGTTTTAATACTGTTACAAGATGAAAGAGAGTTCTCCTTCTTTAGGTTTTCAGTAGTCCTTCATTATTTGAAGATTATATACTGTTTTGTATACGCAACTTTGTACTTGTTTGGCTTTATAAATATTTTGATATGAGCGTCACTGATGAGTCTTATGTAGACGAAACGCGCGTCTGGCGTACTAAATTATAATCCTGGTACATTTGATAACTAATTGCGCTGCATGGCCTATATATAATATATTTACAAAAACACAAAAATGATAGAAAATGGGTTTGGAGTGCGTAAAAAAATAATTTTAAATTGTGATAAAACTATGTAAAACTATGGCTAATAATGAGTTAAATGAATTTGTGGAGAACAGTTGGTGTAAGCTGTTCTCTGAATATGTCAACTGTGGTTACAGCGACTGTGTGGACTGGTAGTAAATTCCACTGAATAATGGTGTACGGAAAAAATGAAAATTATATGTATCTTTTTTGGTAGAAATGTGTCTGAAAGTGAAACTATGATTTTTGCGGGTTCTACTATCTGATGGTATCGGGATAGCAGATGGGATTGCTACGATTTGGTGTACTATTTTGTAGAACATTATTAATCTTGTGCGTAATCTTCTTTCCTGTAGTGTGGGCCAGTTTAGAGAGTTTATCATGTCTGTAGGACTGCTGATGTTATGGTACCTGTTATATTACAGACATATCTGACAGCTCGTCTTTGGACCATCTCAATTTTAGAGGTTAGGTTAAACTGTGTGAGGGTACCATACTGAACTTGAATATTCAAGCTTAGGGCGAAATAGTGCCAGATATGCCTGGGTTTTGATGTTCTGGCATGATGTTTTTAAATTTCTTTTTAAGAAGCCCAAAAATATGTTACCATTAGCTATGATGTTGTCAGTATGTTTTTACCATTTTAAGTTTGCTTGTAGTGTAATGCCTAGATATTTAGCTGAAGCGACTAGTTCAAGTTTATGATTGTGCAGGATTTTTTCATGTTTAAACTGTTTTTTTTTCTTTTGTGAGTCTCTTAGGACTGTGCATTTGTCTGGGTGGAAAGCCATCAACCAGTCTTGCTCCCACCTAGCAGCTGAGTTAGATTGTATGTACTCTAAAAGATCTTTGGAATTTTTAAGTATCCACATCTGATTCACGCCACCTCTAGAATAGGCAGTTTCACAATAACTTTGAAGTCCGTCTTTGATTGCTTATAAAATAGATGTTAATAATTTGGAAAGAGGTTTCGTGGAGCACTTGGAAGACCCAGCAATATACCGTTGTTTGTAAGGATAATTATGCAGTTTCGGTATCCAATACAGTGATGGAAGATCTAGTTCATCATCTTTAGTTGAAATTCCAAGGAACATAGAACAGACCTATGATTATCCAGGATTTCCTCTTTGGTAAGTGTCGTGAGAGCATATGTTGGGTTTCCAAGTGAATTGTCAATACCTAATGCGTTTATCAAGCAGTTAATGTAATGAGTTTTACACACAAAAAGTGCGATTGGTGTGGTGATACATTTTCGCAATTATGCGTTCGTTCATAGATAAAGAAGGACCCTGCTGATTTAAAGGATTATAAACATTCAATAAATGCGTATATTTATTTCCTGACCAGTGTTGATTCGTCCTTATATTCAAAAGAGTCACCACCATAAAGTTGTTCACACAAAGTACGTTCAATTCCTTTAACGGCATTGTCCATGGAATAAAGATAAAAAAAATAATCTAGAGACTCAAAAGATTAGAATAATGAGTTTTTCTTGTTAAGTTACAAGTAAAAATCTGGAGACGTGATTAACATATAAAATGTCTTACACGTGCTCATATTTCCTTTTTTTTTTAAGCTCACCTTTGCGTCCGTCGTCCGTAGGCGTCGTCGTAGTAGGAGTCGTCGTCTGTTAACTTTTACAAAAATCTTCTCCTCTGAAACTACTGGGTCAAATTTAACCACACTTGGCCACAATCATCATTGGGGTATCTAGTTTAAAAAAATGTGTCCGGTGAACCGGCCAACCAACCAAGATGGCCGCCATGGCTAAAAATAGAACATAGGGGTAACATGTAGATTTTGGCTTATATCTCTGAAACCAAAGAGCGTTTACAGCAAATCTGACATGGGGTAAAGTTGTTTATCAGGTCAAGATCTATCTACCCTGAAATTTTCAGATGAATCGGACAACCCGTTGTTTGGTTGCTGCCCCTGAATTGGTAATTTTAAGGAAATTTTGCCGTTTTGGGTTATTATCTTGAATATTATTATGGATAGAGATAAACTGTAAACAACAATAATGTTCAGCAAAGTAAGATTTATAAATAAGTCAATATGACCGAAATGGTCAGTTGACCCCTTTAGGAGTTATTGCCCTTTATAGTCAATTTTTAACAATTTTTCGTAAATCTTAGTAATCTTTTCTCATCACTTTGCGTCCGTCGTCCGTCGTCGTCGTAGTCGTAGTCGTCGACTGTTAACTTTTACAAAAATCTTCTCCTCTAAAACTACTTGGCCAAATTAATCCAAACTTGGCCAAAATCATATTTGGGGTATCTAGTTTAAAAAATGTGTCCGGTGACCCGGCCATCCAATCAAGATGGCCACCACGGCTAAAAATAGAACATAGATGTAAAATGCAGTTTTTGGCTTATAACTCAAAAATAAAAGCATTTAAAGCAGACCTGACTAAGTTAAATTGATTTTCAGGTCAAAATCTATCCGCCCTAAAATTTTCAGATGAATCGGACACCTCTTTGTTTGGTTGCTGCCCCTGAATTGGTAATTTTAAGGAAATTTTGCTGTTTTTGGTTATTATCTTGAATATTAGTATAGATAGAGATAAACTGTCAACAGCAATAATGTTAAGCAAAGTAAGATCTACAAATAAGTCAACATGACCTAAATGGTCAGTTGACCCCCTCAAAGAGTAATTGCCCTTTATAGTCAATTTTTAACAATTTTCATTAATTTTATAAATTTTTGTAAATTTTTGTAAATTTTTACAAAATATGTTCCTCTGTGAAACTAAAGGGCCAAGTTCATTATAGGGAGATCACCATCATCAAAACACAATGTTGTCATGAGTCTAACTGTGTCCTTTTAATATATGTATGCACATAGACCAAGGTGAGCGACACAGGCTCTTAAGAGCCTCTAGTTATGTTTACAAGTAGAAATGACAGGAGTTGACTCCCTTGTAGCAGGTGTCTTTAAACAGTCGAAATTATTAACAGTACATGGTTGTATTTTTTGATAAGTGCCTGAATATTTAAACGAATAATCAGTTTGTGTCTGTTAATAAGGAAATCAGGGATATCATGAAAGATATTACGTGGAACACTCATATAAGATGCAACATCATTCCATGAAGCAGAAAAGAACCTTGGTAACACAGTCAACATCCTAGTCGGTTTGTTCTTCGCATTCTTTATGCATTTAGCTATCAAGTTAACGGCACCCTCAAGGAGTTATCCACCAGCAGAAACGTTTATTCTAGGACGAAACCTGACATCGACCAGCAGGTTGTTTGGAAAAGTAAAATAACAAAATCACCGAACTCTAAGGAACGGAGAGGCCCTTATCAAATAGAAAAATCAACAGCTCAAACATATTAGATGAATGGAAAACAACTGTTCATGACAGTTATATCTCGACTTGGTACATGCATTTTCCTATGGAGAAAATGGTTGCATAAATCCGGTTTTATAGCTTGTTAAGCCTCTGACAGAACTTAATTCCGTATCAGTGCTCACGATTTAGAGATTGAGAGGGGGAAGGTCCAAAAATCTGACAGTGTCAGAACGTATCTGTAAATTGTGTGGTACTGAGGTTGAGGATGAAATTTATTTTCTTCTTCAGTGCCACAAACTGTCAAATATTCGTTTCAACTTTTTAAATAAAATAAAACAACGGTTTAAAAATTTTAGTGGTTTAGATATGAAATCACAATTTATTTGGCTAATGTCTTCTGAAGATATTTTTATACTTCAGAAACTCGGAGAATTATTGGAAAATTTATTCTAATATAGGAAAGTTTCCTTAAAAGATATATAGAAATAGAAATGCCCAGTGACACCCCTTTCCTTAACCTAGTTTTATTAACCAACTAAGTGCATTATTGCCAAAAGTGACTGTTTATTAAAAATTACATATTTTCTGTAATGGCCCTGTTTTTCTGTAATGGCCCTGTTTTTTCTGTAATGGCCCTGTTTTTCTGTAATGGCCCTGTTTTTTCTGTAATGGCCCTGTTTTTCTGTAATGGCCCTGTTTTTTCTGTAATGGCCCTGTTTTTCTGTAATGGCCCTGTTTTTCCTGTAATGGCCCTGTATTAATGCCTAGTTTGTCTGTATTAAGGCTTGTTAGGGTTTTTTATAAAGTTAATAAAACTAAGTTGTAAAGGGTATAATACCTTTTTGTATTTTATTTAATTTAGTAACCAGCCACCAACATTAAAGAACCATATATAGGGATCACTGTTCATCCTGTTTTTTAGCACATATCTCTTTCAACTTAATATCTTGGATATTTGGTATATATATATTGTAGCGGGTCAGTTGGCGAAAAGGGCAGAAACACATACACCGAAAACTTTGGATATAAAATCCCGACGTATTAAATCAAAACCTCTGGCAACACACTAACAATGAACTGAAAGAAGGGGTTCTTGATACTGACAGCAAACAATTCATATTTAAAGTTGCAAATACTTTATTTCTGACAAAAGTATATATATATAGCATAACAATAACATAACAGTGACATATATTTGAGATCACAATTTTAGTCAAGCTCAAGACCAATAAGAAAAACAACTTGCAAATTTATCAATAATAAGTACACCTTTAAGTGAATTTCCAGACAACTATTGCCTAGGGTATCTTTTCAAAGGTTGATCAAAAATACTAAAACTACTCATAAAGAGTATAACTACTGTAACATTAACTGCTATGATGTTCTCTCGTTTGTTGAGAATAAGAGCAGATATGGACAAAAATATTATAAGTACTCATGTATTAAAAGTACATCTGACCTCACGCTAATTATACTGGGACGTAATTCATGAAAATAAATATTATAATTATAAGAACTAGAATTTTGCTTAAACAGTGTAATTGCTTCCACAGGCTAACACTATAGTCTAGATTTCCAAACTTGGTTATCACAAAGTTTACTTTTGGGCAATTATGTGACTTATTGAATGCTTTTAATAATGGCAAGAGTTTAGTAGAGACTTTGTATTAGCTTCCTTTCACTAAGAACGTAAGTCTCATTTTAAATGATACAGTTTAGTAGAGACTTTGTATTAGCTTCCTTTTGCTAAAAACGTAAGTCTTATGTTTCCTTGACCTTTATTCTAAACAGTGAATTTTAGTGAAGTTAAAATCAAAAACTATAATTTTATTGCAATAATGTTTGCTGAGACATTGTTTTAGTATCCTTTGGCTAAAAACGATTGTCTCAAAAGTGACCAGAAGAAAATGACAAAATATGGCAAGAAGTACAATTATCTATTTTACTAACAAATCAATGTTCCTTTAAAGTTTTGACTGACTATACATGTATAGATATTTGATTACAAAAATGATGTCTTGAATTATTATACAAAATAATTGACTAACTGTTTTGGTCTTTTAACCAAATATATGGAAGATTTGTACTAGTTTCCTTCACTAGTAATGTGTATTTCTATGTTTATCTCATTGTCTGAAAACCCTATTAGAACCCTTAACTAGTGCAAAAGACTTAAATTTACTGAATCACCCTTTATAAGTGACATGAAAAATTCTATATAAGTATTGTCAAAATTGTTCCGTTAAGTTACATGAAAACTTCAGACAGTGATTCGGCAAAAAGTATTATTAACGTACGAAATTTCTCATCAGAAAAATATGTATACGTAAATTCTATGGTTTATGTATTGTAATTCAATTTAAACCATTATTATTAAACAAAGACAAATTCTCATAATTTTCCTAGATTCCTAAAGTTTTCCGTGAAATTTTGGTAAAATATTTGCGTAAATCGTTTTTAAACAATTATGTGCACTTTAAAATGTTAAAAACTTTACAAAACGTAAAGTAAATCTATTATTCTTACTTTCTGAAGAATATCTCCTTATTGTTTTTATCAACGTCTTAGCCAGAATGACGTCAGACTCGCGTTTTGGGGTTTTATACTTGTACTTAAAAATAGTGCAAGTTTTGTGCAGTTTTCGTGCAGTTTCTGTGCGATTTTCTACCGCGCAACTGCAAGATTAACAGTAAACCAATGGAAATCATTTGCGGCATTTCTCACTTCGGCCGTTGTGAAATGTTTAAATTTATTAAATAGATATACAAAAATCATTCTCAGCGACTTTATATTTGTTAAAAATGTTCGTTCTGTAAATAGAATATAATAATTAAAATTCTTTCCAATGAGCTAAAAATACTCGTGACCTTCCGTAATCGTTTGACCAATGAAAACGCTTCAGTACCGTTAACTAAAGATGGCGCTGAAAGGAAACCAGGTGCTTGTCTGTCAACGAATTTCGACAAGTTATGAAGTTTAACAAAATGTTATGACATAAAACTTGTAATTCCCTATACCGAAATGACTTGAGGAAACTGTACAGATAAGTAAGTTCACATGACACAATCAAAAAAATGTACATACGAGTAAAAACAACACTCGGTTCAATGAAAGTAAATAAATACGGGGATCGTCTCATAACTATAAATGACAGATTTAATTCCAACATTCCCCATAGTAAACAGTAGATACAATTCTATAATAAAAATGACTGCATTATAACATATTCTGCCAGTTATTAGTTACTTGAATCTGAATAAAAAATATAAAAATAATCCTGAAAAGGAATGCACTGATTCTATCTTTGTCTCTGAATAAGTAGAGTGAAATTTAGAATTGAACAGCATACAATTATACACATTTGAAGTTTTAAGAAAAGTAGTTATTATAAGTACAATTGATAAATGGTACCCGTCACATTACCCCCCTTTTAGAATTTGTGTCCCTACAAATTGGTTATGATAATCAATAAATAAAAGAATTTGAAAACCACAAGAACAATATGATATAATGGTACTAAATGTACAAGTAAAGTTTTCTCCAATTTGAATTTCATAAAACAAAAAAAATCAATTACTACCAGACTTTTTGAGTTAAAAAAAAAACCCCCAATTTTTCTATATTTACTCTATCCTAAATATATTCAATTAAATACCTAATTATATCAATAATCATTATTCAAGTACAAACAAAATCACAAGAAAGAAAAATATATAACACAAATACAGTTCAGGTTCTTCTGGTATATCTTGGCATGGGTGTAATACTCCTTCTTTGGGCTGGCCGGTAAGGAGAATATCTGTTCCTGTTGTAGTGACGGGCTGGAGAGGCATTCCTTTGTCTGTTCTCTGGGTTTTGACCTCGAACTACAGACCGTAGTCCGGTCACCTGACTAGTCAGTCGTACAATTTCCTTCTGCATGTTTTCCATGTTAGTTGTCATAGTACTGGTAAAGTTTGTAAATTTTTTTGTTAGTTCCTCCAACAAAACCTTATGGGAGCATGTGCTTGAAGATGATGATGAGGATGAAGAGGATGAAGATTTTATTTCAGAATTATTTGTTGGAACCATGTTCCATTCTTCAGCTGGATGTGTGTTTGTGGTGATGGTAGTAGTTGTCTGCTCGAACACAAACTCGTCTGGCTGTGACTGTTGCTCTTCCTCCAGCTCTTCCAGTTCTCTTTCGCGGGCTATGATTTTCCTTATAGGGGAGGAGAGTGGTGTACCCACTGGTTCGGGTCTTTCCTCCACCACTTCTGCTTCCTGCACTACATCTACCACTATTTCCTCCACCACTTCTGCTTCCTGCACTACATCTACCACGATTTCCTCCACCACTTCTGCTTCCTGCACTACATCTACCACCTCTGCTTGCTGAACAACGTCTACCACTTCTGCTTCCTGCACTACTTCAACCCGACATACTGCCTCAGCTGGTTGTACCACAGGAGTTGGACCAAATGTTGGAGTATATCCTCTGGTCCTTATCAACGATTCACCGCGGGTCATCTTCTCTAGGTCTAAACCTATTACGGATCGGTATGGTAAGGGACTCTTTTTGATATATGCTCGGTCTCCCTGGTACTGACCCCTATTGATCATCTCTTCCTTCTGTATCTGGTGGGGTCGGAAGTGCTGGCCATGCTTTATCATCTCGCTTTCCTTGCCACATCGGAAAAGGCATAAGGTGCAATAATATGGCACTACTTCTAATGGCACATGCAATTTCCAGATGTGGCCTTCAACACGGTGTTTTTGACCAATGTAACCATCTTGGTCAATACATTTGAGGCAGCGATATAACCTTCGGATTTGTTTGTTGTTTAGATTGTCTGACATTCTGCAATAAAAATAAAATTATAAAGTATGTTGCCAGTGGCATTGCACTTTATAAAGAGCTAGACCAAAACATATAAGGTTCCAACTTTGGTTCCTTCTGTTAAGGTTGAAGTTTTTCCTACATTGATAATTTATTTATTTTATAAATGTTATTTTTTTTTTTTTTTTTATTGTATGTTAAAATTCGGCATAGCACAGCATTATTTTTATTTGGTACCACACGACTTTACAAAATAAAACAAATTGTACTAAATCTTGCCACTTATTGTCATTTTTACTTAAATTCTTAATACACCCTATTTATGTTAAGGCCTGAGAGATAACGCATTTTCCGTTTTGTGACGGCAACTTAAAGACAGAAAACAAATTATTAAATGACAATTTATGGAGTATCCTAGCGTTTATTTTATCTGTTTACAAAGGCTGGTATTAACACACTAATTCAAACAGTGTGTACATAACTATATACAAAGAAAAACTAAGTACCTAAAGTTCCCAAATTATATCGTTGGGAGACTATCCTTAACACAAAAAAAACCATCATTTAATCCTACATTCAATTAAAACTAAAAGATTAACTTGAGTACAATCTTGAGCTTGACTATTCCTTATCACATTTAAATTTTATGTACAACTTTATCAGTTTATTTACATTTGGAAAGAAACATTTTGAATACATACAAAATGTACACACATAAAAAGAAACAACCATGTAAAATACTTGATCAATACAAGTATAAACATATAACTTATGTCGTACATGTACATGTATAGCACTTAATATCATTTATTCTGAGTTTCAACTTGTTTAATCCATTTTTGGGTGCTAGTCCCTTTATATGGCTTTAGTTTGTTATGGTTGACCACTTTTTTGGTTCCTTTTGCATCTATCTGTATTTGATAATTTAGGTCATTGTATCTGTTTACTATCAGACATGGACCCAAAAATAAAGGTTGTAACCTGAAACAACTTCCTTCTCTCCTTGTTTCGTTTAGGTACCACACTTTGTCAAACTTTTGGTATTGGACAAGGTTGGCTTTGACATCATA
Source organism: Mytilus galloprovincialis (assembly GCA_037788925.1). NCBI lineage: Eukaryota > Metazoa > Mollusca > Bivalvia > Mytilida > Mytilidae > Mytilus > Mytilus galloprovincialis. The sequence goes on from CM075339.1 coordinate 6,392,850, forward strand.
GTGATCTTTTCTTTTTCTAAGGTTAACTTCCAAATGTTTTCTGGCTACTTGATGGGCTTTCTGTAATCTCTCTCGTACTTTAAGCGCATGGTTTCCCCATGTTCCCTGTTCAGTTTCTGAAACAAATTCTGTTCCTTCTCTAGTTAGCTAATAGGGAAAACGAATTTCTCTGCCTAACATCATTACATTGGGAGTTAAACTAGTCGTATCATGTGGACAAGCTCTATATGCACTCGCAAGGCATCCAAGATTAAGATCCCAGTTCGTCTGCTCTCCTCTCAAATAAGATTTTATCATAGAAACCAAAGTTCTGTTAAAACGTTCAACTTGACCATTGCACTTTGGATTACGGGGGCTTGTCCTTGTCTTGCGTATATCTAATATACTACACAATTCTTGGAAAATGTCGCTTTCGTAATTCCGACCTTGATCAGAATGTATGGCAAAAGGGAAACCAAAACGACAAATTACATCATTCAAGATAATATTAGCGCATGTTGTAGCTGTTTGGTCAGGAACTGGAAATACTTCAACCCATTTAGTAAAGTAATCCGTAACTGTTAAGATGTACCGATTATTCCTGGGAGTAAGCGGCAATGGCCCAAGGAGATCAGTTGCAAGTCTGTCGAGGGGCCCTCCAACTGGCATTTTTCCCAACGGAGCCCTCAATAATTTTTGAGGAGGTTTGTTGGCCCCACAAATGTCACATTGGCTTATCCAAATTTGTATGTCTTCTTTCATCTCGTACCAGTAATACCGTTGAGCTAATTTTTCCTTTGTTTTGTTTTTGCCTAGATGTCCTGACAAAATTGAGTTGTGCATGTTATTTAGTACTTCCTTTTTCATCTTGTCTGGAACTAAAAATTGTCTGTAATCTCCTGAACCATCTCTTCGGCTGTACTGCTTAAACAGCAGACCATCTTTCTTAACAACTGATTCCCATAGGTGCCAGTAGTGTCTGGTAGCAGCACTGTATTTTTCTAATTCTTTTGAATTAGGTCGAGTGTCACCTTCCTTCCACTGTAAGAGAGGTCTGATATCTGAGTCATCTTCCTGTAGTTTTAATAATTCTTCTTTTGAGTGTCCACTACTCCATGTTGTCCATATATTATCATCTGAAGTCTGTTGTCTTGTTTTTACTGCACAAATCTGTATAGGTTCTCCACCATCTTTGTTTTTAGTTGGATCTTCATTATTTTCCTCATGAATTTCTGGCGATAGCAATCTTGTACTCTGCATTTCTATGGCACGATTTCGACACTTCTTACAGGGACCACATTTTAGGTACTCCAAATTGTCTACGTCCGCACACTCGCAATCTTTTGGATTATAACATCTAGACAAAGCATCCGCATTCCCATGTTTACTACCGGGGCGATATTCAATGGAGAAATCAAAATTGGATAGAATTTCTAACCATCTAGCTATTCGACCTTTAGGCTCTTTCATGCTAAAAAGCCATATTAATGCCTGGTGATCAGTGCGTACACAGAATTTACGTCCTAGCAGATACTGCCTGTAGTATTCAATAAAGTAGCGTACTGCTAAAAGCTCTTTGTCCGTTATACAGTAGTTGCGCTCTGCCTTATTAAGGGTACGACTACCATAGGCTATAACTTTCAATGTACCATCCTGTATCTGACTTAACACGGCTCCAATAGCTGTGTCACAGGCATCTGTGTCCAGATAGTATTCACCTTCATCTCTGGGAAAAGCCATAATATCTGTACTAGTAAAAGCTTGTTTTAGTTTCTCAAAGGCAATTTGGCATTCCATTGTCCACTCAAAAGACTTTGATTTCTTGGTCAGGTCAGTTAAAGGTTTTACCATGGCTGACAAGTCCTTAATAAAACGTCTGTAGTAGCTACCCATGCCTAAAAGTTGTCGTACTTCTGTGACAGTTTTTGGTACAGGCCAAGATAAAATTTTTGCTGTATTGTCGGGATTCGGTCGAATTCCTTCATCTGAAACCACATGACCTAGAAAAGTGACCTCTGACTTCAGGAGCTCACATTTCTCTGGTTTCAATTTTAACCCAGATTCCAAAATTCTGTTTAAAACTGTATCTAGCCTTGACATGTGTTCTTCGAAACCGTTACTAAAAACAATGATATCGTCTAGATAAATTAGACAAATTTGCCATTGAAGACCATGGAGAACAAGTTCCATCAATCGTTGACAGGTAGCTGGACCATTGCAGACTCCAAAAGGCATCGTCTTGAACTCATACAGACCATATTTTGTTACGAATGCTGTCTTATTAAAAATATCATCTTTCTTCATGGGAATTTGGTGATATCCACTGGTCAAATCGAAGGTCGACATCAAAGTGGCGCCACCTACGGCTTCCAGACAGTCTTGTATTCTCGGGATCGGAAATGAGTCAAGCCGAGTAAGGGCGTTTAAAAAGCGAAAAAGCGATAATCGCAGCACGGGCGAATCTTCCCATTTTTCTTGACCACTAGCTGTAATGGACTTCCCCATGGTGAATTAGACTTTTGTATGATCCCTTGGTCTAACATTTGTGTTATGGCTTTCCTCTCGTCATTGGCAAATGCAAGTGGAACTGTTCGTGGTGGTTGTTTAACTGGCTTGGCTTCACCAGTGTCAATTGTATGTTCCACTAGGTGTGTGAGCCCTAGGTCGGTATCATTTACTGAAAATGCTGCTGAATATTTTTGTAAAAGACTAACTATAGCCTCCTGTTCATCCTCTGGACGGTTGTTCGCTGCATCATCATATAAAGAACATAAATGTGTTGGTACGACGCCACTTTTCCCTCCGTCAGTAGTTCCTTTATTTGCTAGACTTCTTATTATTCCCTCATTCGTCTGCCATGTGACAGGTTTGGAACCTGTTAATTTTATTCGTCGGACAGAGTTAAAGTTCTGTGACTCCTCACTGTCTTCCTGTGAAAATAGCGTAATTGGATCAGTATCTAACTTTTCTGCAATTCCAATAACTGCATCTTGATTCAGCTTTACCTCTTGATCAAAAGGATTCATGAGTCTGACCTTATTAGTCACTCCTTCTCCAATTTCAACAAGACAGGCGGCCATTACTAATGGATAGGTATCTTCAAATTGTGGGCAAGGTTCTATGAAGTAGTCTTGTGGACAGTGGTGTAAATCTTTGTCGAAACGGTCAACAGAAACATCAATAAGTATCTCACTTCTAGGCTGTATGACATAATGATCAGCTGATCTAACTTTTCTTATTGGTTCCGTCTGTCCAACTTGGATACATGGGATAGTGGTACTATTAAGCAAGATAACTCCTTCTGTTAATTTTATATCAGCTGGGCCTTGATCTCCTTTCATTAGGATATCTAAACCTAAAAGGGCTTCATCTTCTATTTCAGCAACTATGAGTTCCTTCTCTAAGGCCAACTCACCCAGTGTCAAGTTAAAAACAGCTTTTCCCAACTCTTTCAATGGTTGTCCATCAGCACTAGCCAAAGAACTAGATTTTTGAAGTTTTGGTCTTTTTGATGAAAGTATTTTTCTGAATGTTTTAGTCGAAATAACAGTTCGTGTAGCTCCAGTATCAGCAGTAAATGTAACATCAATTCCTTCAATACTTCCTTGAATATATACTCCTTCACATCTCAAAACTTGTCTTCCAATAATATGAGTTTCAACTGGTGGAAATCTTTGAACATCATCTAGGCCTTCAGACGATTTCATCGATACTTCCGCAGTACAAGTGCCAGCAGGACTATCACCTCTATGCAAGGGTGAATACTCAACCTCCTGTTCACTCTTGTGACTCAGTGGAGGACTATCACCTCTAATCAAGGGTGAATGCTCAACCTCCTCATTTATTCTTACTGGTTTCAAAACATGACAACTATCAATATCAATTTTATCTAGACCCCCCTTTTTTGTACTTAAACTTTTATTCTCAGAAATTAAACTGCTATTTTGACCTTTAACATCATTCAAATTTTGACCTTTAACATCTAAAACTGTATGGGTCACCTCCCGGTCATCAGAGATGCCCACCCTTAGTTTAATGGAAAGCCTGGTGGTGGTACCCCCATATTAGGGTTGGGACCAAGGTTACCGTTATTTTGTCCCCATTGTGGTTTAAAGTTATTGTTTTTTGAAGGAAATCTGTCTGCAACTCTATCTGGATTTGCGAAACAATTTCTCGCAAAATGTCCCGGTTGTCCACAGTAATAGCATAATCCATTCTGTCTTGGACCCTTATGTTGGCCATCATTGGATTGAAATGGTGGCTGACTGGTTCCTGGTCTACCATATGTCTTATGCTGTAATTCTTGCTTTTTGTCTTCAAACATCTTGTTAAATAAAGATTGCAAATCCCCTTCTTTAATAGTTAGACTTTTATTTTTGTCTTCAATCTGGCTTTCAACAGACGTTTTCTCCGCTCCCTGGTAATTGTCGGACTTTTTGTCATTATCCTTTCTAGTAATGTTTTCATTCTTTTGTCCTCCTTTCACTTGTCGTACTGCCTTCTTATTATTTTCTTCTCCTTGATTCGGATTTTTCATGGTCTCTACGTATGTAATGACTTCTTGTACTGCTTCTTCTATGGTTTCAGGATCTTTGTTTAATTCTATATGAATACGAGCCTTATAATCTAGGAGTCCCAAGAGAAATCTCTGCAGTAGATCTTCTTGACGTGTACTTGCATATCTGTTTTTGTAGGCTTTGTCATATAGCCTTTTTAGCTCTGCTGCAAATTTTTCTGGTGTCTCTCCGTTTAACTGTTTTCTTCTACTAAATTGAAGCCGGTATGTTCTGGTGGTCTCTATGACTCCAAATCTATTTTTTAGATCTTGTACCAACTTTTTGTAGTTCCTGATAGTCTTCTTTGGCAATTGATCAAACGTGAAGTCTCCAGCGTCTCCTTGTAACCTGGGTAACAACTCTTGAAGTCTATCTTCCTCATTCCAAGATTTAAGTTTTGCAACTGCTTCGAATCGATTGAACCAGACCTCCCACTTCTCTTGACCAGTAAAAGATGGAAGCTTGACATTATGTGAACTTGACTTCTGTTTTGACTGTGTTATTCTATTGGTAGATACACTACAATCAGAATCCACAGGTTCATGGCAATCTTCCTCTGAGCTGGAATCACTGGAGTAACTACTCTGTATGCTTGACTTTCTAGTTGTCTTACATGTTGAGGTACTTTTTACATGTCTTGGTTTTCTCCTATGTGGTGGTTCTGTATTTGATTTGATAGTATCTGTACTGGATGGTTGAGCGATAACATTGCTACTAAAAGCAGCTTGTATCGCAAAAATAACCTGGGTAGTCATATCTTGTATGGCATTCTTAAGTGTACCATAAATGCCGGTATGTTCATTGGGTGACAGAGGACGTGTCTCTTGCACCAAATTTTCTTTCTGTAATTTATTACTCTTTTGTCTCTTGTTGTATAACCTGGAACTTCGTCTTAAATCTAAAGTCTGAAAATTCTTTTGTATCCCACTAGTACTTGGTGTACTCTGTGGTAAATTCCTGGTGTTTGTAACCATAGTCTGTTCAGCTTGCTCGATTTCTGAGTCGGACAGATCTGTATAGCCAGTAGCCTCTGTCTCTGTAGTATCATTCTGTCCGGTCTGATAATCATCAGTGTCGTCTGTAATGATTTCTCTTCCACTTTCATCTCCACTACCTACTGGTGGTATATGTGTTCTTTTTTTCACCATTACTGCTACTGCTCGTACTACCACTTAAAGGGTACGTATCACTAGATCCACTCAATAAATGAATGAATCCCACCGAGGATGCCAGAAAATATGTAGCGGGTCAATTGGCGAAAAGGGCAGAAACACATACACCGAAAACTTTGGATATAAAATCCCGACGTATTAAATCAAAACCTCTGGCAACACCCTAACAATGAACTGAAAGAAGGGGTTCTTGATACTGACAGCAAACAATTCATATTTAAAGTTGCAAATACTTTATTTCTGACAAAAGTATATATATATAGCATAACAATAACATAACAGTGACATATATTTGAGATCACAATTTTAGTCAAGCTCAAGACCAATAAGAAAAACAACTTGCAAATTTATCAATAATAAGTACACCTTTAAGTGAATTTCCAGACAACTATTGCCTAGGGTATCTTTTCAAAGGTTGATCAAAAATACTAAAACTACTCATAAAGAGTATAACTACTGTAACATTAACTGCTATGATGTTCTCTCGTTTGTTGAGAATAAGAGCAGATATGGACAAAAATATTATAAGTACTCATGTATTAAAAGTACATCTGACCTCACGCTAATTATACTGGGACGTAATTCATGAAAATAAATATTATAATTATAAGAACTAGAATTTTGCTTAAACAGTGTAATTGCTTCCACAGGCTAACACTATAGTCTAGATTTCCAAACTTGGTTATCACAAAGTTTACTTATGGGCAATTATGTGACTTATTGAATGCTTTTAATAATGGCAAGAGTTTAGTAGAGACTTTGTATTAGCTTCCTTTCACTAAGAACGTAAGTCTCATTTTAAATGATACAGTTTAGTAGAGACTTTGTATTAGCTTCCTTTTGCTAAAAACGTAAGTCTTATGTTTCCTTGACCTTTATTCTAAACAGTGAATTTTAGTGAAGTTAAAATCAAAAACTATAATTTTATTGCAATAATGTTTGCTGAAACATTGTTTTAGTATCCTTTGGCTAAAAACGATTGTCTCAAAAGTGACCAGAAGAAAATGACAAAATATGGCAAGAAGTACAATTATCTATTTTACTAACAAATCAATGTTCCTTTAAAGTTTTGACTGACTATACTTGTATAGATATTTGATTACAAAAATGATGTCTTGAATTATTATACAAAATAATTGACTAACTGTTTTGGTCTTTTAACCAAATATATGGAAGATTTGTACTAGTTTCCTTCACTAGTAATGTGTATTTCTATGTTTATCTCATTGTCTGAAAACCCTATTAGAACCCTTAACTAGTGCAAAAGACTTAAATTTACTGAATCACCCTTTATAAGTGACATGAAAAATTCTATATAAGTATTGTCAAAATTGTTCCGTTAAGTTACATGAAAACTTCAGACAGTGATTCGGCAAAAAGTATTATTAAGGTACGAAATTTCTCATCAGAAAAATATGTATACGTAAATTCTATGGTTTATGTATTGTAATTCAATTTAAACCATTATTATTAAACAAAGACAAATTCTCATAATTTTCCTAGATTCCTCAAGTTTTCTGTGAAATTTTGGTAAAATATTTGCGTAAATCGTTTTTAAACAATTATGTGCACTTTAAAATGTTAAAAACTTTACAAAACGTAAAGTAAATCTATTATTCTTACTTTCTGAAGAATATCTCCTTATTGTTTTTATCAACGTCTTAGCCAGAATGACGTCAGACTCGCGTTTTGGGGTTTTATACTTGTACTTAAAAATAGTGCAAGTTTTGTGCAGTTTTCGTGCAGTTTCTGTGCGATTTTCTACCGCGCAACTGCAAGATTAACAGTAAACCAATGGAAATCATTTGCGGCATTTCTCACTTCGGCCGTTGTGAAATGTTTAAATTTATTAAATAGATATACAAAAATCATTCTCAGCGACTTTATATTTGTTAAAAATGTTCGTTCTGTAAATAGAATATAATAATTAAAATTCTTTCCAATGAGCTAAAAATACTCGTGACCTTCCGTAATCGTTTGACCAATGAAAACGCTTCAGTACCGTTAACTAAAGATGGCGCTGAAAGGAAACCAGGTGCTTGTCTGTCAACGAATTTCGACAAGTTATGAAGTTTAACAAAATGTTATGACATAAAACTTGTAATTCCCTATACCGAAATGACTTGAGGAAACTGTACAGATAAGTAAGTTCACATGACACAATCAAAAAAATGTACATACGAGTAAAAACAACACTCGGTTCAATGAAAGTAAATAAATACGGGGATCGTCTCATAACTATAAATGACAGATTTAATTCCAACATTCCCCATAGTAAACAGTAGATACAATTCTATAATAAAAATGACTGCATTATAACATATTCTGCCAGTTATTAGTTACTTGAATCTGAATAAAAAATATAAAAATAATCCTGAAAAGGAATGCACTGATTCTATCTTTGTCTCTGAATAAGTAGAGTGAAATTTAGAATTGAACAGCATACAATTATACACATTTGAAGTTTTAAGAAAAGTAGTTATTATAAGTACAATTGATAAATGGTACCCGTCACAATATTTAAAGCTTTATAATGGTGCAAATTATTTTGTTCAAACTAAACTGTCATTAAAAGAGTAAGACAGTACATCAAGTTAGCAGCAACACATACACTTTTGTTCAGTTGGTTAATAAATGTATTAAGAAATGGGTGTTTTTATAATGGCCCTGTTATATGTTCTCGGTCAGTAATAATGGCCTCGGATGTCTGTAATAGCCCTCGGCGTTGCGTCGGGCCATTACAGACTTCCTCGACCATTATTACAGACCTTGGACATATAACAGGGCCATTATAAAAACACCCATTCATTAATACTATAATATTATTAATTGTGCTTGTTGTATTATTCTGCTTGTCTAAATAAAAATATATTATATATATATTTTTTGTTATAACATTGTGTCTTAATCATATTGAATTTCTTGTAATCATTTGTATGTATTTAATGTTGATTGTTCTGCTCCGTGTGGGCGCTTTGATTAGCAATAACATATATTTGAATTTGAATTTGTATGACATACGCATATAGTTTCATTATAATAACAACAATGTGTGAAGAAAATAAAGAGACATAGTAAGTTAAAATGTCATAAATAGGGATACAGCAGTTAAAAGTGTGCTATAATCGTAATCACTATAAAATAACGAATAAATTTGTCAGCAAAGTAAAACAAACTGTCATATAATCAAAGCACATAAGCAAGAGTATGAAAGACAAGAATGCAAACTAAAATACTGAAGTACTGAAAATCGGTTGACCACAAGTTCTTGTGTATGGTCACAAGCACTTGTCTCAGAAAAACAATTCTTGATATATACATTTCTATGTAGCAACATTTCAGCAGTGCCTGCATACGGAGTATGTATCTCCCAATTGATACGATATTCCCGGACTTGTATTTCCTATCATGATTTCTTTGATAGAGGGTTGCTGCTCACAAGGAAGCTATTAAACAAAGAGTTCCAAATGGTGAAGTTGAAATAATCCCTTTGTAAATTTTAGAGACGCCAGAGTTGGTTGACCGTTATGGAATAACCGTTTTACAGATGATATCATATAGTCCTGATGTCAACTAACTACAATCAATTCCTTTTTTCCTACTAATGTGATCTACCAAGTATGACTATTTACCGTATTTGAAATGACACGATCAACACGACAGGTGCCACATGTGAAGCAGGATCTGCTTAACCTTCCGGAGCACCAGAGATCAGCCCAAGATTTTGGTGGGGTTCGTGTTAATTAGTCTATAATTTTCTGTTGTGTCTTTTGTACTATTTTTTGTCTATAACACTTTTTTTTTTCTATTTTTTATCCATGGTGTTGTCAGTTTATTTTCGATCAATGAGTTTAACTGTTCTTCTGGTATCTTTCGCCCTTTTTTTCGCATGCGTTAATACAAACTTTCTGCATTGTATTCTTGATTGTTTTAAAATTTGATATATATATTTCATTACAAAACATCTATCTATGTTCTTAAAAATTATGAGTATTTATTGAAGAAATGACCATAGAACAATAACACAATTGCGGTATGTATAAGTACCGAGCAACGCTTAAAGGATAAAACCAGAAATAAACAGTAAGGGTTAATAATCTACAACGACAAAAAAAAAAAAAAAAACACAATATAACATAATTTACATGATAAACAACGTCAGTCCTTAGAATCTATACTTCAAGATCATCATGTATTATTTGTGACGTTGATACGGAATATGTATCATCAACATCTTGGTATCTTGCGATGAACAAGTTTATAAAACGTACGAGACTTTTTTAGACATAATCCTGGTTCGTAAACTTTTTACTTAGAAACAAGTGATGTTTAATAATGTTAAGAGCATCTCCAAGTTATTGAATACCGAAAGAGTTGGGAAATGTATATCCGATATGCCGTTAAATGTGGTATATTTCTACCGAGTTTGAGATAATTGATAAATTTAAAATCTAATTGGTCTTGTTTGTTATAGATGTTGGTACTGAGATAACTGATTATGTCAAACTTGATGTATAAGTCTAAAATGAGGAGGAGAAGGATGCCGTGTTTTTCCTTTAATGCTTTCTAGTTCTAGAGGATAAATTAGAGGAACCCAATCAGAAAAGATTTGATTGTTAATGGAAAGCTCGTTATCAATATATCTGAATGTGAACCTAAATGATCTTGCTTCTTTGGTCTTTGATTCGACACGTGTCTGAAGAAACCTCGACTCATATTAAGATAAGAAGAGGTCGAAAAAAATCCCATAGGAATGCCGAAAACTTTTTAAAAAGTCTACATTCAAATTCAACAAAATACAGAACTTTTTACAAACTTTTTGTCGATAGATTGCTATTTCATAGACGTATAGCTCACGTGTATTTTATTCAAATTTTCAGTCGTTTGGTTTCTATTTCATTAACGTATTCAAACTTTCTGTTGTTGGTTTGCTTTTTTTATTAACGTACATCTAATGTACTAGAATCCGGCTGTTGACATTTCGAATGTTGTAATAAGGAGAAAGTATGCTAAAGCTTTTATTTGGATCTTGATTTGAAAATCTAAAAGCAGTAAGAATCTATTATAACATGGACAGATAACAACTCTTTCACGTAAAAAGTAAGGCAGCTGTTATATTAAGTAATACATTGTTTAACTTTGCTTATACATAAGTACTTGTTTCGGGCATTCGAACTCAAGTATTAATTAATACATTGTTTAACTTTTCGTATATATTAGTACTTGCTACGGGCATTCGAATTCTGTTTCAAGTACTTTGAAAACTGTTGAACTGACTGAAACGACTGTATTACTCTTTTATATATATTCTCTAGAATAACAATGTCACATATGTTTTTGATAGAAATGAAAACTTTTATATATTTTACAATTTAATGACCACGATAGTTCTTAACACACTCCACCCAGGGGAGCACCAATACAATAGTGACGTTGCGCATGTCAAAATCATTTGAATTTAAGTAAATCAAGTCATACGCCGTCATTGTGTGGCCCTATATAAACGTTACTGTTATATGGTGTTGTATCAGCGCTATAAAATCAATCCGCTATGACTTTGCAAAATATGACAATATTGTTGAAGTATCTTTTCTCTATCACTCAACATACATGTACAGGAAATATAAATAAATACTACTTACAATTCTTATACGCACCTTCTTTAAATGATATAGTCATTCGTCCCGTGAAACAACTTTATATACACATGATTAAGAAAATATAAACGTGGGTAAGGCAACTAAGTAAATTGTGTGATTGACAATTAGAGAATGGCGGTTTCCATTGCTAATATTCCACCGATGGTTATTGGCGGGAGTATTATTAGTGCCGGATCATTGATTCTACACATTGTAGGATTTGCCACTACGTACTGGTTGAAGAAGAATGTTGATAGAAACTTCTTTTTTCACTTGGGGTTATGGAAGTCTTGTCGAGTTTTTGGAGAGAACGAACAATGTGATTACATTAAAGGTAAATATTTTACGTTTTTTTCCGAAATTATTCTTATCCTTGTAATGCAGATTCACTTATTTTTGAAAATTTCCATTTGCATTTAAAAAAAAAATGATAGTTGTGTGACACGGTTTTATTGTTGAAAGCAATTCGGTTATATTTACTTTTTGACATTATGTATTCTTCGTACTATTGGGTCCTGATGTGCTAAGCGGACACGGGGGGTTTTACAGTGTTATTTCCATTCACTTTGGTTTTACACAACTATATCGGTCATAAACCACCAACGACAAACTACTGTAATTGGAAGCTATAATGGATAAGATAACATAAAGCTTCGTTCTGTAAACATAGTTACAGTTTTCAATAATATAAAAAAAAAAGTATTTAATGATTAAAGCAATTGATTGATTTATGCATTTCAAAGAGTTAATGATCTATCAGCTTTTTTGCAATTTTTTATGTTATTTTGTTTGACAGTGAAAAGTAGAATAAATAATTAGATATTAAAACAGTATGGACGATAATTGCAGATCAAAATGGCCGTTTCAAAGCATCAGAAGCTATGGAATGTCTTGCACTATTAGCCTTTGTTGCAGCGATGGTATGTGCTATACTCAAGATGTTTGTATTGAAGAATCAAAGAATGCTGTTTGTTGTTACTGGCTTGTTGAACTTATTGGCAGGTGAATATGATTTTATGTAAATGTTATATTCAATATATAATAAAAGGTTAGCTAGAGTTATTCTAGAAAATGAAAAAGGAACAGAAAAACAGAGAACACTGTAATTTAATATTTTAATATGAAAAAGGAAAGGTATGTATATCGACAAAAGAACAAGCCCTTGTTTATGAAAGAAAGAAGCGATACCTTCTAAAAAATTGATTACCTGTTATAAAGAAATAACATACATGTACTAATATTTGGTTGATAATTTATTAAGATTATCTCTATGTTTAATTTCATAGAGACTTAACTCGATAATCTTACCAGTATAAATAAACATAAATAGCGGCCAGCCTGAATTCTGAGCAATGCCCAACAATGAAGGAAGGGTAGTACAGAATTTTAGTATAAGTTTAAACTCATATAAGTACAGAAATAGGTAGAAATCATTTGTCCTTAATTTTATTCACTCATGGGTATAAATCTGAGAGTATTAAATAGTAATTTAGATATTTAAGATTTCCTAATGGTACACACAGTTTTACAAATGTTTTTTAAACATATGTTTAAACTTAAAATATTATAAGTGGCACCGGTATCCATGATTGATATACTCTCGCAATGCTTTCACGTTTTTGTAAACCTTTACGTCCTTACTAGTTTCAAATATCATGAACAGCAATTTTACGTTATAATTATAGATAGTGTGTTTTTTTATGATATATACATTTTGACACTATTTTTATATTCCCTATCCACTTTTCTTTTGCTGAAATTTTTCAACTTATGCAAATTCAATATATATCAATGTTAAGAGTTACTTATAGACTTGAGAAATATCACAAATGGTTCAACTAGATTGTGTGACTAATTAAGTGTTTATTCTTATGAACCATGAAATCAATAGACTCCGACTAATTTTGTCTACCTGTAATCAATAGACTCCGACTAATTTTGTCTATCTGTAATCAATAGACTCCGACTAATTTTGTCTATCTGTAATCAATAGACTCCGACTAATTTATGAACCATGAAATCAATAGACTCCGAATAATTTTGTCTACCTGTAATCAATAGACTCCGACTAATTTTGTCTATCTGTAATCAATAGACTCCGACTAATTTTGTCTATCTGTAATCAATAGACTCCGACTAATTTTGTCTACCTGTAATCAATAGACTCCGACTAATTTTGTCTACCTGTAATCAATAGACTCCGACTAATTTTGTCTACCTGTAATCAATAGACTCCGACTAATTTTGTCTATCTGAAATCAATAGACTCCGACTAATTTTGTCTACCTGTAATCAATAGACTCCGACTAATTTTGTCTTTCTGAAATCAATAGACTCCGACTAATTTTGTCTACCTGTAATCAATAGACTCCGACTAATTTTGTCTATCTGAAATCAATAGACTCCGACTAATTTTGTGTACCTGTAATCAATAGACTCCGACTAATTTTGTCTATCTGTAATCAATAGACTCCGACTAATTTTGTCTATCTGTAATCAATAGACTCCGACTAATTTTGTCTATCTGTAATCAATAGACTCCGACTAATTTTGTCTAATTTTGTCTATCTGTAATCAATAGACTCCGACTAATTTTGTCTACCTGTAATCAATAGACTCCGACTAATTTTGTCTATCTGTTTTCAAAACGACAAATAAAAAAGTTATTTCCCTTTGTTTAAAGTTGGAGCAAATGTATGATATATCATGCCTGGTAAACGTTTTTATTCTTCCATCTTTTCTTGTAGCTTATCAAATAACGTTCCGCATGAGGATTTGCTTGGGTATACTCCAAGGTCGTAACAGTATATGATTTGAAGAAAAATAAACTAACATGTGTTCGTATATTTTTAGGTGGATGTGCCTTGGTCGGAGTCATAGTCTTCGCATCTATGAAATTAGATGGTCACTTTCACTACTCCTTTGGGCTATGTATTGTTGGTGGGATCGGCGGAGTGTTTTCTGGAATTATATTCATCCTAGCATGGCACTGGGTGAAGGACTATGAAGGAATGTGAGGATCTAACTGTATTGATGTTTTTTCCGTGAATTTATTGGAAAGAACTTTTTTCTATAAATGTATATTTTTTATGTCACTGAATCTTAAACAGTCCCTGCAATTACTGGAAAAAATAAAAGTAATGCGCAATATAGCGTGTATACGACATTTCTATGCTGATATTAAAACATCAGTCAGCTATATTAGTCCTTTGTGCAGACTTTTTGCAAGGCCTTTTATTTCAGTTAGTAGTTCATCATCAGATTATAATTTTTTTGGTTAACAGATTTTCTTTTGATGCAGTTTCAACCATGAAGCCAAAAATTGATGGTATTTGTGCTTATGTAAAGTTTATAATGGATCATCTTTTAAATGATGTTTGAAATATCACTTCGCATTACTCAATATAGAAAAAAAGTAATATAAAACTACGAAATTGTTTGTTAATTCATGTTTTTCGTTGAAAGTCAACACACTCCTCACACTACATTACATAACATTGTTATATTAAAGTATTTAATGCTCCTGTTTAAATTTGATTGAAGCAGGAAGTGATGAACATTTGACGTCATGAGTTATTTTGAAATAAAATTAACAGGAGATTTAAACAAGCATACTTCATGTCAATCCTACACCCTTTCGTACATATATGCAAAAATTTATCAACCATGACTTCTCAAGTGGTGTTAGTGCTACTCGCCTTGTAAACTGACATTCGTACAAAATGATCGAGTTATTTTCTCGTAGACGTTTTTGTTATACTTAAATTTACCGTATTGAACATTTTAACACTATGCATACAAAATTAAAAATAATATTTGACGAACACGGCACTGCAGATAGTTCCTGACAGACCTGTGATAAATTGGAACTAATATCGACTGAAGTTCGGATAACTATGACAACTAAATGTCGTAGGCCTTTTTCATTCTTTTTTATTCACAAATACCTTTATTGAACCTTTACAAATGCTAAAGAGTTGATGCTTCAAATATGTCATATGGTTGAATATTTCATCATGGTAAATGTTGCCCAGCTGACCCGGAAAAATAAACAAGCACATTTTGATAAGTATCAGATAATACATTTCCAATTAACACCACTTCAAAAAGTGGACAATTAATATGAGTTTCAATTGCGGAAACATCACAGGACTCATACACGATATATGGTCATATGTACTAAGGACGGAAACTATTTTTGTATTTTTGTTTTTAAAATATGGATATAATTTTATAAATTTGTTCAATTGGTGTACAAGGAATTTGTTATTTTATGCTGCAGACATTTAATTTTGAAAATAAGCTTAATAAGGAACATTAATTTGTATTGTTAGATTAATTACTGAATACCGGTACATGATTTTCAAATATTAATTTATGTGTAAAAAGTACATGGATTTCGTGTACTTAATTCAGCGGGATATCCAGTGAACGAAAAAAAAAGGATTTTTCATTTCTTATGATAGAGTCGAGAAAGTCAAGAATAAAACTATACTAGGGGTTACACTAATGTCCTGACAATGTCATGATAGTGTCCTGACGGAAATGAAAATGCTAAATACTTTTTTTTATTATTGGAAGGATTCACTTGAAATTTGGAATCAAGCAAGATGAGAACTTATATTTAATAAATAAAATTTAAAAAAATAAAAAAAATATTTATAAGAGTTAGAAAACTTGACCTAATTAACTTTACTTTGAAACTGCTAATGTCCTGACCGATATGAAACGGATAAAGGATATTTTATTATTGACAGTAGAGACTTCAAATTCGATACCAAGGAAGATGAAAACATTTGATACAAAAATATAAAAAAAACAAATATTTTCAAAAGTTGGAAAACTTGACCTGACCAACTACGTCTTTCCCGTGATTAATTTCCTGACCGCTGTAAAATGCAGAAAACTTTTTTTATTCAGGATCGATTTCAAATTTGATGTCAAGGAAGATTATAATATTAAATATAGATACAAGAAAAAGATCTAAAAAAATAATTTGAAGAGTTAGAAAACTTGACCTGACCAACGTCCGACTCTGTCCTGATTAATGTCCTGACCGATGCAGAAAATGTTAATAACTTTTTATTATTGAAAAAAAATGACTTAAGTTCCTTATCAAGGAAGATGATAGCATTAAATATAGGAATTTATAAAAAAAACAATGTTTGTTAATTTTTGAAATGTTAGGAAACTTGACCTGTCCAACCTGATCTTTGACATGATGAATGTCCTGGCCGTTATAAAAATGCCAATAAATTAAGGCAACAGTAGTATACCGCTATTCATAATTGATGAATCGATAGAGAAAAAAAACAAATCCGGGTTACAAACTAAAACTGAAGGAAACGTATCAAATATAAGAAAACTACGACACAACAGAGAATAACCTGTTTGTTCTTTAATGGGATATTACCAAGTTTGGTATCTTGTTATTTAATGGGATATTACCAAGTTTGGTATCAGGGAAAATTACATCACTTAGTATAAGAATGTAAAATAAAAATATTTTAAACTTGACATGACCAATGTTTATCTTGTCCTGCAATATCTTGACCGATGAAGAAAAGACAAATATTGCTGGTGTTTTATCTCTCTCTAAAGACATAATAGACTTAATTCTTTAAATTATATGGATATTTCATTTTTTTTAAATTTAAATATAGTTAAGAAAGAACTTGGATGCACTTTTTATAATTCATAATATATGAATTTTAGAATTTCTTTGTAGAAGAAAGCCAAAAGACAGTGACATAATAAAATTATGTTTATTATAAGTTTTTATATTTATATGTGATTCTAACACAATTCTACATTGAATGCATGTAAAACATTATCTTGAAATCAAAAGAAGCCCATTGCCTGTCCTTATTTATGTTATTTGACATGTTTAACCCCTCATTAACTAAAAAAATCAAAAATTGAGTGAAATAAATAAGAAAAATATAGGTAAGTAAACACTCATGTTTGTGTTAATTTTGATTAATATAGGTGTGATTAAATTTTAATTATTCATGTCACTGTCTTTGGACTTAATTGCATTCTGTTCATCTTTATCATTTCATTATTAAATGTAAAAAAGTGCATTTTCTTAGTATCTAAATCATCTCTAATCACATATCACTTTTCTGATATCAAACTTGGTTATATCCTTTCAATAACAAAAACGTTATTGGCAATTTTATAACGGTCAGGACATTCATCATGATAAAGATCAAGTTGGTCGATTAGGTCAAGTTCAAGTTTTCTAACATTTCAAAAGATAACAAACAATTTTCATAAATTCTTATTTTGAATATTATATTTTTTGGTCGCTTTTTTTAATTCCCGCATTTGCGCAGAACGCAGGAATCTACTTCCTTTTTCCTATCTCGTTGTCGTGAGACTTTGAGTAGTCTAGTAAAATATAGGAACTCAAGGAACACAATACCAATATTTCATTTTTAATAATTCTTTGTCTTTGATATGAATTAACGTTACCTAATGCATTGCATTTCTTTGTTTACATTGAACATGACGTCATAACTTAAATAACGTCAAAAGTAAAATCCCTAACAACAGAACCAAAATCGGAAGTTTTACGGTATTTCCGTTTCTTTTTTTTTTTTAATTAAACAAATATGTAAGTTACAAAAAAGTAATTCATTCAGACTTCGTCCCCATTCACAGGTAATGCCTGCCTTATATTACTTTTCCTTGGTTCGGAACTTTGATTAAGTCAGTTCTTTCATGAACAAAAACTTTATTAACATTTTCTACATCGATCAGGACATTAGTCAGGGCAGAATCGACGTTGGTCAGATCAAGTTTTCCAACACTTAAAATTAGTGTTTTGAATATTTTTTCTTATATCTCTAAATTTGATTTTAGAATCGTCCTTGACATCAAATTTGAAGTCGATCTTTTGTCGACATTAGTCACGGGAGGACGTAGCTGGTCAGGTCAAATTTTCTAACTTTTGAAAATATTTGTTTCCCTTTTCTTCTTATTTTTGTTGTATTAAATGTTAAAATCTTCCTTGGTATCGAATTTGAAGTCTATCCTGTCAAAAATAAAACATTTTTTAGCCGTTTCATTTCGATCAGGACATTGGTAGTGTCAAAGTCAAGTTGGCCAGGTCAAGTTTTCTAACTCTTATAAATATTTTTTTTATCTTATTAAATATTTTTTTAAATATAAGTTCTCATCTTGCTTGATTCCAAATTCCATGTAAATCTTTCCAATAATAAAAAAAAGTATTTAGCATTTTCATTTCCGTCAGGACACTGTCAGGACATTGTCAGGGCATTGTCACGACATTAGTGTAACCCTAATACTAGTGACGATACTGATAACAAGTTATTTTTAAATAATAATTGTACATTTAAAAAAAAAATATTTTGTTAAACAGTCTTTTTAGAAATACATGCATACATGCAAATACACGGTCAGTATTTATCAAGATAATTGCTTTAGGAGCTTGCGAAA
Source organism: Mytilus galloprovincialis (assembly GCA_037788925.1). Lineage (NCBI taxonomy): Eukaryota > Metazoa > Mollusca > Bivalvia > Mytilida > Mytilidae > Mytilus > Mytilus galloprovincialis. The sequence continues at coordinate 6,411,660 of CM075339.1, forward strand.
TTGAAATATATTGATAAAATAAAATTGGAAAAAAAACATGTACATACAAAAACGAAAGATCTCACAAGTCACCAATTTGCTAAGTGTTCCAAAAAGACTTAAGTATGTTACAAATTCACATAGTATGCTTATATTTTTTCACATCAGTCTTAAGTTATCGAGCATACTGGTCTGCTTGTGTTACATGCATATTGAATAATGATATAAAAAAGTGTAGGAAACGTTTTTTAATAAAGAAGGTATCTTTCTGCTTTTTTATTTACAATTTTACAAAAATGTTGTCTAGAGTTTGTAGAAGTATATTCGGTCTTCTCAATCTGTTCATATGCAATGTTTACATCGATATAAGGTCTGTTTTATTTTGCTTAGTAACTTAATTTAAAAAAGTGCAATATCCTTGGATTATTTTTCAACATCGTAAAGTTTCCCAATCAGTCTGTATAATAAGCTGAATTGAACGAAGCCATTTTATCATTGCTTCCGAAGATATTTCAATTTTTTTCAGCTAATTATCTGATAATTAACTACTAGTTTTAATACCAATATACTTCAAATGATCTTCCACACCATCTCGTTCTCTTTACTTGAATATGACATTACCGGATGTAACATACCATAAAATTTAAACTTACAAGAGCCATAACATAAGTTACATGTGGAACAGTATCTTCTTACCTTACAATGAAACTTGCGATAATCCCCGTTTTTGGTGGTTCATGTTGTTTAGTCTTTAGTTTAAGTTGTTTGTAGTGGTAGTCTTTTCGTCATTTTTCTTATCTTTTCTTTTTGTATTGCAATAACGTTGTACGTTTGTCTTCGAATAATGAGTTTGAATATCAATTTGACATCTATTGCTTCTCTATCAAAATGATGTTACGTGTCGTCCATTTTTAGACAATTTTCGTGACATAATGGTGGAAGGAAATTAACAATATACAAAAGAATATCAGGTTAAAAAGGAAAAGTCCATAAACATTGAGAAAATCATTGAGAGAATCACACGTTATAGCAAATAGTAACTACTTCTCTCTCAATTACAAACACATGTTTGCTGGATTTCAAAATTGACAACTTCAAGTCTTAACCTCCTGATTGCATCTGTGCTAGTTACACAATCTTGCTGGCCACGTTAATACCGGTGACCTCAACATGTCAATAACATTTCAAAAGATCCGAAATATCGAGAGCCGAAATCCACAAATTGGAAACACAGCTCCAAAATACTGATAATTCATTCGAGGATTATTCTAGGCAATGGATTAAACGCAAGAAAGAAGACGTTGATACTCTTTCCGAATCAATCAAGACTGTGAGGTAATTGATACAAATCAGAATAAGGAAACTGAATGGGTCGATCAATACCCGTTCTACATCAATTTTTAGAGACCGAAATATTGCAAAAACCTTATCCTACCCCAGTGACAAAACTGTTGTGGTCCCGCAGATAAAGCCACAAACAGCATTCGTTTGTGTGTGTAAATCAATTACATAAACATGAAAACCCAACATATACCCAAATGACACTTATTTAAAATTACATCCTGGATAACCATAGGTCTGTTCTATGTTCCCTTAAAATTTCATGTACTATATTGGATACCTAAACTACATATTAAGTGTCCTTACAAACAACGGTATATTGCTAGGCCTTCCAAGTGGTCTACAAAACCTCTTTTAACTAGTTAACATAAGTTGTATCAGCAACCAAAGCCAGGGTTCAAAGTTCATGTCAATACCTATGATTATCCAGGATTATTGTGAAACTGCCTATTGTAGAGGTGTGTATACTGAGTACATACAATGGAGTACTCTTATATATTATACAAGTATTAAAACATTTGACTTTTCTACACCTACACAAGTATTCGCCAAACAAAAAGACTTTTTTTCCATGTCGTTTTCAGTCTGTTTTCGATATATGAGTTTGAATGTCCCTCTGGATCTTTCGCCTTTCTTATAAAACACCACCATACCTTTATATTGTCAGTCAGTTGTATTGAACTGTTATGATAGCAGACTTTAAATCAATTCTGAAATTAAAATGTATAGAACTATTTATGTGCAATATATTGAATCTATCCGACTGAAAAAGATAATTACAAAACGACAAACTAGTGAGACTGACAGTCAGCCTCATAAATTGAAAATAAACTGACAACACCATGACTAAAAATGAAAAAGACAGACATTCAAACAATGACACAACATATAAAACATCAATAATGAGATCCTGCAAGAAAAAGCAACACGAACCCCACCAAAAACTGGGGTGATCTCAGGTGCTCTGGAAGGGGAAGCATATCCTGCTCCACATGTGGCATCCGTATATGATATAACAAATCCGGTAAAAGTATAACTTGTTAGGTCACATGCATAAAAGGGAAGAGGATTGTAGTTTCGACGTAGGGAACATATCTGTGAAACGGTTATTCTATAATGGTCAACCAACTCGTGATGTCGTTTCGTAAAATAAACGAAGGGATGATTTCAACTTCACTATTTGGAACTCTTGGTTTAATAGCTTCCTTATGAGCAGCAACTTTCTATCAAGAAAGTCATAATAGGAAACAAGCACGGGAATATCGTATCAATTAGGAGTTACATACCTCGTATATAATGGGCTGCTGGAATGCTTAGAAATGGAATGTTCACAATTGGAAAGTTGAAATTATCTCTTTTGTCGTAAAGTGTTTGTTTTCAACCGACCCTCATTGTCAATTTATATATGTAAGTTAAGATATGAGACCTTTATCTCTAGTTCGATTGTATAGATGAGTTCAAATAAACTCATCATAGATACCAGGATTCACATTTAATATTTACGCCAGACGCGAGTTTCGTCTACAAAAGACTCATCAGTGACGCTCGAATGAAAAATGTAAAAAAAAAAACAAATAAATTACGAAGTTGAAGAGCACTGAGGACCATAATTTGCTAAAAGTTTTTTCAGATACAGCTAAGGTAATATTTTCCTGAGGTCGAAAAGCCTTTTTGTTTTAAAAATCAACATAGTCACCAAATTTTGAATTATTTAGTGAGAGAACATTATCTATATAGCGGAAAGTAAAGTTAAAGGATATTGCTGACTTCTTATCTTTCTTCCTACGAAGTTCCTGAATAAGGTCAGCCTCATAATAATAAAGAAACAAGTCGGTAAGAAGAGGGTCACAATTGGTTCCCATTGGGATGCCGACAGTCTGTTAAAACACGTCCTCCGAGCGCAACAAATATGTTGTCAATCAAGGAATCAGCAGTGCCATCGACCTAGCGTTTACTATAAATCAAAAACTTGAAAAAAAAACTAAACATCAAATAAAAGAAAACATTGTTAACCAACATTAAGATGTATATCATCAATTGATAGTTTACCAACATAACAGGATATACAGGCATTACATTGTATATCAGCATTACATTGTAGATGTAGGTCTGTTGTTGGTTGGAGAAAAACAAGTTAACATTTCAATTTCCCCAATTTAACTATAGATTATCGTTGGTCATCTCATTGAGATAGATTTTCTCGAATGAGCCGGTACGAAGAAAGTGAGAAAAGCAATTGAGTCGAGATGACCAATAATAATTTACATGGTAGATTTTATCGACATTCCAACGGTGCACAGCTCTAACAAAATATTAGCGCTTATCGGTACTTTGGAAAAATCAATTAAACTCTAATGGAGAGTAAATGTATAAGACAGTTTATAATGATTATGTTCAAATTCATTTAGATTTTCAAAAGCCTTTAATCTGCAACAATTACTTCGCTGATGTAAAATGTCATTGTGCAATGAAGAACGTAAGCACAAGAGCGCATATGACGTTGCGTTCTAAATTATTTTCATTTTCTAACTAGTTGGATATTGTTGCTGTAAGACTTTTGAGAAGCAACTTACTATAACGTTGGCTATTGAAGATTATATGCAACTAAACAGAATACCCAAATTATGCTACACGATTTGCAATCTAGTATGTTCCCACCTATAGAACTATGTATAAAGTTTAAAAGAAAAAGGACAAAGACAACATGCTCAACCTCATAGGATATAACCAACCTAGTCATAATTCAGACTAACTAACCTTTGATAACCAATTTACATGATAAGATATAAAAGTAAATTTGATTTTTTTATGCAAAATGTATTTCGAAAAACAGTAAACCATTTTTTATGCAATTTAACTAGTAGCCATATGATACATTGCAAACTGTCATAATAATGTGTAACCGTTTATATTATCACTAGTAACAAAAACGTTTTCTGGTGAAATTAATTAAAACTGGAAGCAATGCTTTTCAGTACCTGTAAAGTATAGGACAGTTCAGTTTGCAAAGGCAACATGTTTAACCAATAGTGTTTCTGCTGTTTCGTTGATTGAAAATAAGGAATATTGAATTTCATAAAGATACGAATATCACTTTAATAACAATTTACCAGCCAACAGGTTAAAAATTCTACTACGTCATATAGCATTCCTAGGTCCTTCAATACAAACATCTTAAGTCAAGCACTTATAAAAGCTGCTATAAAGGCTGCCAGTGCAATACATTCCGCAATTTCTGTGATTGTGATGTTGGCGTTATGTACCGGTATGTCTGACATATAATACATATTGTCATAATGATTACAAAATATAGACGTTAATCATTTTATGTTTTGTGTTTTTTTTATACATATGACATGGCTCTTTTTTTTCAGGAAATCCACAATTAACCTATAGACAAGCGGCAAAAAGGAAATGTTAACTTCTCATTTACACTCTGCAGAGGATATGCATAAATAAATATAAATATAAAAAGCTCTCCACAAGAGACAAAATGACACAGAAATTATCAATTAGAGATCATCGTATGGCCTTCAACAACGAACAAAGCGTATACAGCACAGTCAGCTTTATAACAATGTAAAACAATTCAAACGAGAAAACTTACGGCCTTATTTATGTACAAAAAATGAACGAAAAAGGAATAACTCACATACACAAACGAAAACTACTGAATTACATGCTCCTGACTTGAGACAGGCACATGCATACAGAATGTGGCGGAGTTAAACATGTTAGCAAGATCCCAAATCCTCCTCCTAACCTGGTACAGTTGTGTACGATACAACATAAAAACGATGTATACACATCAGTTGATAATTTCTTTGTTATTTTGGTCTCTTGTGGACAGTTGTCTCAATAGCAATCATACCACATCTTCTTTTTTTATTTTTTATTAACTCATCAGATGGATACAAATACAAATCCTACACTAATTTACAAGTGATGCCGCACATGATATCCTCGACAGAGACAATTATAGACATACGGAGAAAATATCATATGTGAAACATAAGCTATCTGCTTTTGTAATTATCATATCGAAACCTATTTTAAAAGAGCAGTGACTTTTTGAATTATATTGCAAGTAAAAGTGAATTAACAAAATTCCCGAACATAGAGGAAAATTCCCGAACATAGAGGTAAATTTTTAAACTGAACGTCGTCGATCCCAAATCAAATGGCAAAATCTAATACTAAAGCACATCAAACGAATGCATAGCAACTGGTTTTATAGCCAGCTAAACCTCTCACTTGTATGACAGTCGCAGAAAATTTCATTATATTTACAACAATGTGTGAACAAAAAGACGTAAAACCGGTATTAGATAAAAATGTCAAAAATCGGGTTACAGCTATCATCTTAATCACTATAAAAACAAACAAATATGTCAACAAAGGAAATAAAAAGGCAAATAAACAACGCACATCAGCAAAAAACGAAAGACAAGAATACAACAAAATTACCATAGCACAATAACACCATGACGGGATGTATAAGTATCGTGCCACGTCAAATTGATATGGCTAAAAATAGATTAAACAATTAAATTTTAAATTTACAGAGACAAATAAAAGTAAACTAAAGACGTCATTAAGATGACAAAACAAAGACAGCACTTAGAATCTATACTTCAAGACCATAATTTGTGAAGTTGATAAGGAATATTTATCAACAAGGTATTGGTATCTTCCGATGAATTTGATTTTAGAAAAAGAATAGACATCTTTTGACGTACCCCCTGGTTCATCGATTTTCTGCTTAGACACTGGTGATAAAGTCTCAGTCTATGGAAGAAGCGTATCGATAAAAACTTTTCTTATATCACATAGCGATATTGTCTAATATCAATTGTAAATATGCAGACATTCCATGCGGAAAATGTTGTTTTTGGCAACGAAAAATTAAGAAAATACTAACTTTAAAACTTTTTGTTCAAATATAAACAACAATTGAGTCTAAACATACATTCAGAAGTTAGTTAGAAGCTAAAGTTTATGTCCGTGTAAAATTTGAAGTGATGTGTTTTTCTAATATACATAAATAAACAAATGCTATTTTGTCTTATATCAATGCGATACTTTTAAAACATCATAGCGGTGTTTTTGTTATGTCAATATTAGTACTTATTAGTATTTAAAATATTAGACTGCTGTACCAATATTTTAAAAATTTCACCTATTATGTCTGTTTTGATCACGCATCGTTGTAAATATGACAGAATTTGACGAGACTGTCATACACGTGAGAGGTTAAGCGCTATAAAAATAGGTTCAATCCACCATTTTCCAAATTTGAAAATGCCAGTACCGAGTCAGAAATATGACAGTTGTTATCCATTCGTTTGGTGTATTTTATCATTTGATTTTACCATTTGATAAGGGACTTTCTGTTTTGAATTTTCCTCGGAGTTCAGTATTTTTGTGATTTTACTTCTTAGTTGTATTGTATGTAAAGAAATTTTAAGACCATTGCTTAAATTCAAATTATTTTTGGTAACATCTTACAAATTTCTCAATTGGTTTTGGAAGCAAACTTAATCAAATAAGGGTTTGATAAACAATATCGTAATCGAATAGCTAAGTATCAAAATGATTGTTTACATATAAATAAAGGCAACGGTAGTATACCGCTGTTCAAAACTCATAAATCTATGGACAAAAAACAAAATCGGGGTAACAAACTAAAACTGAGGGAACCGCATTAAATATTAGAGGAGAACAATGACACAACATTAAAATGTAACACACACAGCAACGGACTAAGCATAAGACAACATCCGATGAGAATAACCAATATAACATCAAAACCAAATACATGAATTTGGGATAGAAAAGTACCGTGACACGTCTAATAGTAATGTGAATTCACACTCAAAAATAGGAGAAAACAAACGACACAACGGAAACACAACGTAAAAATGTTACACACACAGAAACGAACTATGATATAACAATGGCCATTTTCCTGACTTGGTGCAAGACATTTTTAAAGAAAAAAATGGTGGGTTGAACCTGGTTTTGTGGCAAGCCAAACCTCGCACTGTGATGGCATTGTTAAATATAACATTAAAATGACAACATAATAATACAGGACTACAATACAAATAAATAGCAGAACGTATTAGGCATAGAAACACATGAATAATAGATAACAAAAGGCATAAGGTTTAAAATTCATTACGTCAAAAACGCGCCTCGTCCAAACAAGACTTACCAGTGACGCCCAGATATAAAAGTTCGAAAGTCAAAAAAAGGGGGACAAAGTTGTACAGCTCTGAGGATCAAAAGTTGAAAACATATAACATTTGCAAATTTTATAATGAACGCACCGAAATAATATATATCCGATATGCTCGACGAAATACTTTCTTTATTGATAACAATGAAACTAACTTGTGACAAAGATGAATCATAATACTGTCCTCGTTCAGATTGATTCGACAAAATCTGACCTGTGCTTTTGAATCTCCTTTTTTTTTTATACAAATTAGACCGTTGGTTTTCCTGTTTGAATGGTTTAACACTAGTAATGTGTTTGTTCCTATATAGCGAGGTGTTCGTTGTGAGCCAAGGCTTAACGGATTGTTATTTTGCACCAGGAAATAATAATTAATACATTTTCTGTTTGACTTTCGTTGTATCTGAAGTTGTCCAATTTATAGTCTGAGGCTACCTCAGTTGGTATCTTCAAAGTTCGGGACATCAGCATTTGTACATTTTAATTTGTTTGGATTATTTATTTTACCATTTGAATATTCATTGTAATTTGGAGCTATACTGGATTGGATTGTTTGAATGAATATTTCTTTTATGTACCTTAACAAATGTGTCCCTTAATAGCTGACATGGCTTAAATAAAACATACGGGTTATACGCAAGTGTTGTCTATCATCGTGAAAACTGTTATAAATATAGAAAACTGGTTGGGAATTAACCATTCCAAATGAAGGGATCTACCTATCTCTTTTTACATCAAAAAACTGATTGAAAACATCTTATAGGAGTTTCTTAACTGACGATTTTGGGCATATTTGCCTATTTAATTTATAACTATAAAATACAACCATTGAATATAAAAATATTACTAGCAATAACAGATTAAAAAAAATTAGCCTGGTTAAAATCATCAGCTGATTCTAACATGTTAATGTCTAAATGTCCTTTCATGACGATTTTATTTCTTTTTGTGAATTTTGTCGGATATACAAAACATATCATAAAAGATAGAAAGAAACTTTAAATTGCAACAATTATTAGCAAGATTATATATCACATAATGCAACATGGTTTAATTCGTCTAACAACCCCTCGTTATACCCTTGATTGTCGTATTCGGGTAACAATCGCCATTGACTGTAAACATATATTAACGTAGAAGTTGCTATGTATAGCTACAAGAGTAATAAATAAATAAATAAAAAATATAGTAATTCAATAATTGGGATAAGAGCAGTGGTGTCATTTAAATCCGTCCTCCATGATAGTCATTTATATGAGTCAAAAGATAATTTCGGCTAGGTTGATTAATTAAATCTTGTTGGTAAATTTGTTATCAAATTTCCATCTATCCATAATAGTTTCCAATACAAATAACTTTGAATTGCTATGTTACTTTCTATCCATCCATTTAAGTTTCAAGATGAAGAACAAAAAGGTAAAAATTGAGGCCCCAAGGAAGCTGTATTATGATTCAACTGGTATTTTTTCGTACAATTGTACAAATAAAATTAGAATAAAATTTCATACAAAAATGCAAAATTTATTATGCCTTGTTCCTCATTTCATATTAACGAAAGACAGACGTGTTGTTCCATGAAAATAAATAGCCAAGAAAACATAGGTATGTCATTATAATTACGATGTAAAGCTTGTTTTCATATTATGGCAAGGAAATGAACTATGCTGCTAAAATAGTTAAATACATTGAATGAATGTTTGTGTAGTGCTGTAATTTTGCCTGATTTTCAAAGGGAGGGGTCGACATTTTATAATTGCGATCATTTTTTCTCTTTTGTAATGTCGATAACTAGTGATTATGTACCGGATAAGGACAAGCATGCGAATTACTATATGCACCACTCTTAATTTCAATTAAAACCGACGATACGATCATATCTTTGGTTTTTTTTTACATTTCAGTAAAATTTAAATGTCTTAGTTATTTAAAAGGATTTTATATTGATAATAATTCATGAAGGTTGCACTATATTTTTTATTCATTTCATACAACGATAGTACATTAGCGTTTGGTCTTATTGGAGGCTTTCCGATTTGCTACAGTATCAACCGTAGTACGAACTTGGAGCCATTATAAAACTAATGTATGTTTTATACTTCATAATCAAAAGTATTTGAAGGATTTTAGCTGCAACTTGGATGATTTAATTTCTTGTGGGTATTTGTCGTATTTATTGCAACCAATATTAGGTGTACTCGGTTATGTTTTAAAACAACGATTGCAAATAACTGTAATACGAACGGTTTGTATTTTTTTTGTAATAAAGATGTATTTCCTCTGAAATTGCAACGACAGATCTAGTTAAAAAACAAATAAAATTGAGAAAGGAAATGGTGAATATGTCAAAGCGACAACCACCCGACCATAGAGCAAACAACAGCCGAAGGCAACCAATGGGTCTTCAATGTAGCGAGAATTCCCGCACCCGTAGGTGTCCTTCAGCTGGCCCCTAAAATATGCATAATAGTACAGTGATAATGGACGTCATACTAAACTCCGAATTATACACAAGAAACTAAAATTTAAAATCATACAAGACTAACAAAGGCCAGAGGATCCTGACTTGGGACAGGCGCAAAATTGCGGCGGGGTTAAACATGTTTATGAGATCTCAACCCTCCCCCTATACCTCTAGCCAATGTAGAAAAGTAAAAGAATAACAATACGCACATTAAAATTCAGTTCAACAGAAGTCCGAGTCTGATGTCAAAAGATGTAACAAAAGAAAATAAATAAAATGACAATAATACATAAATAACAACAGACTACTAGCAGTTAACTGACATGCCAGCTCCAGACCTCAATTAAACTGATTGAAAGATTATGTCTTCATCATATGAATATCAGGTACAATCCCTCCCGTTAGGGGTTTAGTATCATACTATCATAAAATATATGAGAAGAACATAACCCGTGTCATGCCAACAACTGTTTTTTTTAGAAATAAATGTGTTTAGTTCCGATGCAAAGACCCTATCAGTGAATCAATGTTAAAGCCAAAATATGCAATCTTTAATGACCTGACAACAGTATCGTAACTATATCCCCTTTTAATAAGTCTATTTAAAGGTTTTGTTAGTTTCTGAGGAGAATACTGACATTTTTGTGCTTTATAAAGAATATTTCCATAAAATTTTGGATGTGAAATACCTGAACGTATAAGATGTCTGCATGTTGAGTTATATTTACGAATTATCTCCTTATACCGGTGATAAAATTTAGTAAATGTTTTGACCAGTTTGTGATATCGAAAACCCTGGTGTAATAATTTTTCAGTAATACATAAATTTCTCTCGCTAAAATCTAATACATTGTTACATACACGAGCGAATCGTACAAGTTGAGATATATAAACACCATAAGACGGTGACAAGGGAACGTCACCATCTAAAAATGGATAATTAACAATAGGAAATGAAAAGTCATCTCTTTTATCATAAATTTTTGTATTAAGATTCCCGTTTATGATATAGATATCAAGATCGAGGAAAGGGCAGTGGTCATTGTTATCATTAGCTTTATTTAAAGTAAGTTCTACAGGATAAATTTCTTTAGTATACATACTGAAGTCGTCATTATTTAGAGCCAATATATCATCCAAATATCTAAAAGTATTGTTAAATTTTTGTATCAAATGTTGTTTTGATGGGTCTTTGCTAATTTTAGTCATAAATTGTAACTCATAACAATACAAAAACAGGTCCGCAATAAGTGGTGCACAGTTAGTCCCCATTGGAATTCCAATAACTTGACGATATACGGAATCTCCAAAGCGAACAAAAATGTTATCAAGTAAAAATTCAAGTGCATAAATAGTATCAAAGCATGTCCAATTGACATAGTTCTTTTGTTTATTGCTACTAAAAAATGATCTAAAAGAGTTTGAACATATGTACTCGCATTCCGACTTTTTAAATGCCCAGTTAATTAGGGATGTGAATTTTTTCTTAATAAGAATATGAGGCAAAGTGGTATATAGGGTAGAAAAATCAAAACTTTGAACAGATTCAAAATCACCAATATATGCATGCAATTTATCAAGTACTTCCAACGAGTTTTTGACACTCCAAAAGTAATTAATTCCACTATTTTCAAAGGCCTTATTTGAACAATTTATTATCAGGTTTTTTATTGTACCAAGTGTACTAGTAAGTAAAACAGACAATTTAGTAGTTGAACAATGGCTGGAAGATGAAATAAATCTATATTTGTAAGGTTTTTTGTGCAGCTTCGGAAGCCAGTACATAGTTGGGACTTTCAAACATATTTATAATCTATCTGAATGCCACCTGTTTTTATATAATAACAATAAACACAAAACTATAGTTTGTTACACCGATATTAAGATACTACCGTACAAGTGTCTCAAAATTTGTAAAAAAAAATAACATATGAACATACTATCCTGTAGGTCACCAACAGTTTGTTTAAATAACCAGTACATGTATCTCTATTATAAGTGGATATAAGTACGAATTATGATTCATATTGATAAATACGCTAATAAAAAAATAAAATATTTCATTTACATGAGTTTTGATTATACCAATATATATAAGAAAATGTGGTTTTAGTGCCAATGGTAGAACTCTCCACCCAAGTCACAATTTGTTAAAGTAAAACATTATAGGTCAAAGTAATGCCTTCAACACCGAGCCTTGGCTCACGTCGAACAGCAAAAGGGCCCCACAATGACTTATATTACTAGTGTAAAACTATTCAAATAGGAAAACTAACGGTATAATCTATATCAACAAAAATAAGATCGATAAACACTTATGAACCAAATTAACAAGCGACAACCACTGAACATCAGGAATATGACATATGTTTTCGATTCGTTTTACGTTTTAGAGCTTTTGTTGTTGCCAATTGCCTAGGGACTCTCCGTTTTGGATTTTCCCTGGAGTTCCATATTTTTGTTATTTTCTTTTCCAGTGAAATTTACTATAACTATATGACAATGGGTCTAGTTGATTTTTTAATTCAATGATTCTAGACATTGGTGGTATATTTTTTTTTTATCGGCAATAGAGAGGTAGATACTTTATTTAAAAATATTTTACAGTTTACTTTGAGGAGCATATCTAGATAACAATAACAAATTCTTAAATCATGCAAGAACTAATGAGAAATCGACACAGTTTATCATATTTAGGTATATAACCAACATCAGTAGCACGACCTGTTTAAGAAAGTCGTTAAGGCCAAATCAAATGAATTACTAGTTCTTTTATTTTTTCCCTGTATAAAAGGATAGCGAGCGAGGGAAATTTTTCGTTTATTTTTTATTGCGGAGTTTGATTTTTGGCAGGCAAAAGATTATTCTTTTAGTGGCGAAGGATAGGAATTTTGAAATATTATATATAAGTTCTATGAAAAGCGTTTTATGCAATTGACCGACATTTTTTAGAAGTATTAAAAAAATAAAATATATGAAAAGTATATTATGCAAGTGAGCAATCAGAACTTTGCAAAGTTGTCGTGCTTAATATTTTTTTTATATATCTCATATCATAGTTCTTATTTTACCCTACTTTGCTTTCCAATTTTCTCTTCAACACCCTGTGGAATCTTTTCACATTCCATGTACAAAAATGGTTAACTAGTAGCAAAACTTACTACTGTGTGATTAAAAAAAAATATACTATTTTCTCGTCGACTCTCATAACACATAAAAGGGGGGTATGACGAAACATTTGGCGTGGTCTTATAGAAGGTTATTTAATCTTATATATTCTGTTTATAAACGAGAAAAAATATAGTCTTATATTTTAAATGATAAGATGATGATAAGTTAATGTGAAAAAAGTAAGCATAATTTCGTGGCAATAAAGGTCATACCTAGAATGTACTGTTAACGAGTCGCAAATTTCATGTGGCAGAAGGGACATACATGTATGAAGTGTAAAACTTTTCAGAAAAAAGATTGAGCATGTGTATATTATTAATACATTTTAGCTTGTTAGTCTTTTTACCTTTTAAATAGACAGGCAGAAACTAAAAACAGCAAATATTATCACTAATAAAAGATCACACAAGTGCTGTTACATTTTATTGACTACTACTAAATGCAATAGGTGTTAATGTCATAAACGTGCTTAAATTATTTTGTGTTGTTATTTATATTGAATCTTAAAATAGATACTAGTAGACATATACTAGTACTTTAAAGAGGGTCTTAATTTGCGGGGATGTCCTTCATTTCTGTATTCTTAATTGTTTTAGGCATTTTTCTAGATTCTGTATAGTTTTTGTCAATTATTCAATATTCTTTAGGGTTTATGACTTCTTTTTTCAGTATATTTTTTTACATATTTTACAAATATACAAACACGTATCCACAGCCTCTTGAAACAAGAGATACAAGATCTGTTAATATTATTGAAAAAATTACATAACTTTCTTAATTTGTTATCATGCATTTAATGTGACGCCATCACGAGTTGGTTGACCATTATAGAATAACCGTTTCACAAATGATATCGGATATGTTCCTGACGTCGTAACTACAACCCCCTTCTCTTTCATTAAACAAAAAAACATGAATATCATACAGAAGATAAATTAGGAAACATGCAACCCATATCAACATACCCGAGTGGAAACTATATATATGCACATATTTACGGATTAACGATACAAGTAAATGATATACTAATTTAAGACACACATCAAGCTGAACTGATGAGTTTTTTGTAGACGAAACGTGCGTCTGACATGTTAAATTATTAACCTGGTACCTTTGATAACTATAAGTATAACAATCAAAAACTAAAATAAATAACATGGTTAATCGATTGTTTTTCACTTAATGTCAAAAATGTGTGGTGGCCATCTTGAAAAAAATGATTTTTTTTCTGGCCAGCAGCGGATTTTTTATAAGTATCATTTAGTCAACCTTTATACCAAATTTCATGCTTGTATCACGATTTGCACAATTATGTCCATAATATCTCCCACTAAAATGACAATTATGCGATGTATATCAGCCTTAAACACATTAGCTCTGAATACAACAAGTAATAAAAACATCTGAGTAAATGGTGTCACAACAATGAATGTAAAGTTGGTGAGACATTTTTATATTAATTAACTTTATTAAAGGGGGAAACTATTCTTTATTTTTGTCTTGACATTTTTACACAGAAAAGCTGATTATTTATTCAACATTTTTTAAGAAATCTACTCTTTTTAATTGTTTTTTTGAAATACAAAATGTTCCCTTACTAATTGAAAACAACGGGATATATTATAAAAGCTCCCTCCACAATCCCCTGTCATTAAACTTTATGGGTTAACTCCATAAGTTAACAAAAGGTTATCTGACATTGAAAAAGTTATATATGTTGTGTACAAGTTATCATTTTGTACAAATTATAATTTGTATTTTGACTTTGTACAAATTATGATTTGTACAAAAAGTGCTTGTACAAATTACAATTTGTACAAAATAAGCTTCAATTTCACTTATAACTTGTACAATAATTTATCATATAGATTGTGATAAAAAAAGTGTTGATTCACGGGGAATCCGACAGTGCTGTCCTTTATCAGCATTATTGTTTGTTTTGGCTGTTGAAATTATGGCTCTGAAGTTAAGGAACAGCAAAGAAGTAAAAGGAATCACTATTAAGTTAGATGGAAAAAGTCACAGCATTAAAATTTCTCAACTAGCAGATGACACAACATTATTTTGTAAAGATAAAAACGATGTAATATCTGCAATGAATATAATCAAAATTTTTGGCTCATTTTCAGGACTATAGGTAAATAGAAATAAAACAGAAGGATTGTGGATCGGGAAATTGAAATCATGTAAAGATAAAATTGCGCGGATTAAAGCATTAGGGGTGTTTTTTGGACATGATAAAGATGAATGCAATAAATTAAATTGGAACTGTAAAATAGAGAAAATGATGAAATTGTTCAAGACATGGGAAAAAAGGAATCTATCAATTTTAGGGAAAATACTAATTATTAAAGCATTACTTTTGCCATTATTTACGTTTCTGGGAAGTGTCTGCTTAACTCCTGATAATTATATTAAAGAAATAGAAACAAGAAGCTTTAAATATATTTGGGATGGGAAACCAGACAAAGTAAAAATAAACCTGATAATACTTCCTTATGAAAAAGGAGGCCTACAAATGGTCGATTTTAAAAGTTATTTTATATCGCTCAAAGCATCATGGGTATATAGACTAGTTAATGGTAAATTTGACAATTGGAAGCTTATACCTTTTAAATATTTAAAAGTGTCTAATAATATTTTTGTTATATTTAATATGAATTTATACGATATAAAACATTTAGAATATTTTAGTAATAAAGTCCTGGATTTTGACTGGGGGTGGGCAAACAAAACAAGCAGTGACATATGCTGATATAAGAAAACAAACAATTTGGGGGAATAAATTTATTACATTTCATAAGAAACCAATTATACTTGAAAATTGGATTAAAATTGATATACTATAGTTGAACGACATTCTAGATGACACTATGTCACTATCAGAAAATTATATTTTGAACAAATTAAAGTGTACAGTAAACTGGATCGCTGAATTTCATAAATTGAAACAATCCATTCCACAAAATTGGATTGACATAGTAAAACAAGAAAATTCTGTCCAAAATAAAGTAAATATCCAGAGAAATAAGATCACATGGAAAGATCGTTATTTTGAGACTTTATGGTGTTCAAATAAAATGTTATATGACTCTCTAGTGAATAGTAAAAAAGAAACGTCAGTAGGGATAAACAGGTGGCTCAAAATTTTACCATTGCAAGAAGCTTCAAATATGAATTCATTATATAACTTTATTTTCAAATACTTAACTGAAAATAAATTAAAAATATAAAGATGGAAACTACTAAAGTTTATTGTACCAACTAAAAAGCATTTATTACAATGGAAAATAACTAATAACAGTTTGTGTAATTTTTTTAACATAGAAGAAGACTATGCTCATTATTTTTTCAATTGCTCTTATTTAACAAGATTTTGGCAACAAATAAACGATCTCTTAAAAAAGAGTAATTTACTTTTTTAAATAAAATTACAACACATGATATTTGGATACAAAATTACAGACAGCAAGTATAACCCAATAATTTTTTTGATTACAATTATTAATAAAATTAACCTACCAATTTTCTTGCACCAGATGCGCATTTCGACAATACATGTCTCTTCAGTGATGCTCATGGCCAAAATATTTGAAATCCAAAGCTTATATAAAATATGAAGAGCTATAATCCAAAAGGTCCAAAAAGTATAGCCAAATCCGTGAAAGGAATCAGAGCTTTGCATGAGGGAGATACATTCCTTAATTTATAATAATTTATAATATGTGTTTTAAGTTTTAAGTGTTGATACCCACTATAAAAAATGTCAATGCTATTTTTAAAGTCATATTGATTCATTCATCTAACCTTCAGGTTATGAATTAAATTCCTGTTCACTGGTCTTTCACATGGTTACATGTATTAACAAAAGTGAAATTAAGATCTTAAAAATGGCTAGTATTGTTGATCAACAGGATAAATTCTA
The DNA here is from genome assembly GCA_037788925.1 of Mytilus galloprovincialis. Taxonomy (NCBI): domain Eukaryota; kingdom Metazoa; phylum Mollusca; class Bivalvia; order Mytilida; family Mytilidae; genus Mytilus; species Mytilus galloprovincialis. The sequence continues at coordinate 6,428,778 of CM075339.1, forward strand.
ATAACAGTGATCAAGAAGTTAGGCAATTTCCTGAGAATAACACATTTAAGCACAACCATCTTTATACTAGGGACAAATTGAATGAGTTAATTTCTAAAGTTAATCGCCTTATCATGCACTATTTTGTTATGATTCAAATATAGGTTTATCTTCATCTTCTTTGCCCAAGGACCTTTTGCCAAATCTTCAAACTGAGGAAGATTCAAAGAAAGTGTTCAAATAGGTTTCAGACGAGGACAGTGAAATTGAGATCGACGACAGGGATGAAAACACAGATGCTAAATCGGTAGAATCAGAAAGAGAACGTAACGATTCTGGATCAACTAGTACAACTATTGAAGTAGTATCAGAGGAAGTCGAAACCCCAACCAAGAAATACAAAACAGAAACTGAGTGAGTTATATGTTGTAGACAATGTGATTATCCCAATACCACAATATGACTGAGCACTGACCGACCCGAAGGAATATAAAAGGTCGTGTTGTAGAAGTAATATTTTGACTGTCGTGTAGAGACAATAGCTGTTAAGTTATGAGGAGTCTTAAGCAGGAAACAACTTGAATCAATTTGTGACTCTTCTTTGTCCGTTGCACACATTCCAGATTTACAACTCTCCATCAGGGAAGCTGTGAATTTTTTTTCAAAAACTGGTTGACAGGGTTATCTCTCTTTCAAATGTAAAGGTGGTTGTAACAATTCGGAGTGTAAATGCAAAAGGCAGAATGTATTGTGTAATTAAAGGTGTCACGATTCCCTCAACTGCTCCAACAAATAAGAGCATCATATATCAGTTACCCATATATCATTGAATTGTACTGCAAATAGAGTTACCAGTGTGTTTCATATTGATTCGTAATCAAAATTGAAATAATTTTTTATCATTTGATTTGAAATTTATTATATGTAAAAAATTGTACAAGTTATAAGTGAAATTAAGCCTTATCTTGTACAAATTATAATGTGTTAGGACACTTTTTGTACAAATTATAATTTTTACAAAGTCAAAATACAAATAATAATTTGTACAATTAATTTGTACAAATTATAATTTGTACAAAATGATAACTTGTTCACAACATATATACATGTAGATGAACTATCACATGAACTAAAATGAATATTACTGAACGTTTGCATTCAACATTGTTATAACTTGAATATTTTATTAAGTATACTTTATACGATGGGTGCCACATGTAGGGCAGGACCTGCTTACCCTTCCGGTGCACCCCTACTTTTTGGTGGGGTTTGTGTTGCTTATTCTTAGTCTCTTGTGGAGAGTTGTCCCATTGGCAATCATATGTTCTTTTTTTTATTTATTTTAACCGCATGTACTGCAAATGCATAAATAGATATAACACTGTAGAAAGTGGTAACCTTTCATTCTATTGTTCAAAGTCTCAAGTAAAACATTTGCAAATATTGACACATCATAGGTTATTTAGATAGAAAAAAAGCTTTTAAGCGTGTACAACTAACCTTCTATTGCTGATGATGATTACAACTATATATGTTCAACGGTTTTGTTCATATAAAGGTTGGGAACAATATATATGTATACATATTTATATTTGATATAAGATCAATGTGCATGTTAAACTATATTTAACATGTATTTGTAATTACACATTACCAAGTATTATAAACAAATAAAATATAAAGAATATGTATAGTTATGTTCAGTGTAATTATACAAACAAAAAATATCGAGACATGTTTTGATTTTATTAAATGATTTTGATTTCCATATGAGATTTTTTTCGGTTTTAATTTATGTCTATTTAACAATAATAATATTACGTTTGGAGTGTCAACAATTCGTTTGAAGTACTTGATAAATTGCATGTTTATTTTGGTGGTTTTGTATCTGTTCCGAGTTCAGATGTTTCTACCTACTTTGCCTTATAATTTTGATAAGTTTACCACTTTGCCTCATATTCTTATTAAGAAATAATCACACACCTACATGTAAAATGGGGATTTAAAAAGTAAAAAAACAAATATATATGTTAAAAATATTTTGTGTCATTTTCTAGTACAATCAAACAAAAGAACTATGTCTATTTCACATGCTTTGATGCTATAACAACCCTTTTACCGGATAACATTTATTTTTCGCTTTGAAGATTCCGTATATCGTCAAGTTTTTGGAATTGAAATGGCGATTATCAGTGCACCACATATTTCGGACCTGTTTCTGTAATGGATAATGGTATAACCACTTGCAGGAAATACATACAATTTCTCTAATCTGGATAAACGTGTTGACTATGAAGAAATTTCAGTAAAAAAAACAACAATAAAATCATTTAAAAAATTGTATAATTCAATTGTGGAATATTTGCCATTGCATGTGTTGTTATGGAAACAATCAGTCAATTTACAAACTGAGTTAATGTTTACAAAGTCGTTTAATGAATATCGATACATATAGCGATTAATGTATACAATTTTGCTAACATGATGCAGGTTTTCTTGTATTTAGGAAATATTTATTAATAATATTCCAGGCATTGTTTTTGATAGTGCTGCCATAGAAACAACAAGTTATATACATATGATGAACGAACAAGTTTAACCTCGCCGCATTTTGTAGTATGACGTCCATTATCACTGCACTAGTTCATATTTTTGTTTAAAGACCAGCTGAAGCACGTATCATCATGCTTTTTGGAGAACCATTGTGAATGTCGGCTGTTATCAGGTTGTTGTCTCTTTAACACATTCCCCATTTCAATTCTCAATCTTATTTGTTGAATTTAACCACGGGACAATAACGTACTTATCTAGGAGAGAATAAAATGTGTTTGTTTGACTAATTACAGTAATATCATGTTGTTGGTATAATTTTATTTTAATCAGTCAACGTGTGAATGACTCACCAGCTATGTATACACATGCGTTTATGTCGTCTTGGTTTCTGTGTAATTAATGAAACTTTTTAGCTTAACAGTTTTCAATCGGTCATTGTTCTGTGTTACAAGCTCCATAGCGATATCAAACTTCACATTTCTGTCTCCAACATAGAACTAGTGTTTGTATAAACGTAATACTATAAAGTCAACAAGTTTAATCACTAAATATCATATAACGAAACACCATTAAAACTATTAAGTTACCTTTTCAATTAGTTTGCGAAGTCACGCAGTTTTGTTTAATTGTTTTGGGTTGATCTCATTTTAAAGCGATTAGAACTTGATAACATCAATTTTAACTGACTTCAATAGTTTGATTGACAACAAGGTAATCGAGGTAAACAATGTCAAAATTTAAAAGTAAAATAAAACTTATATCAAATATAAATATGTATACATATATATTGTTCCCAACCTTTATATGAACAAAACCGTTGAACATATATATATCATCAGCAATAGAAGGTTAGTTGTACACGCTTAAAAGCTTTTTTTCTATCTAAATAACCTATGATGTGTCAATATTTGCAAATGTTTTACTTGAGACTTTGAACAATAGAATGAAAGGTTACCACTTTCTACAGTGTTATATCTATTTATGCATTTGCAGTACATGCAGTTAAAATAAATAAAAAAAAGAACATATGATTGCCAATGGGACAACTCTCCACAAGAGACTAAGAATAAGCAACACAAACCCCACCAAAAAGTAGGGGTGCTCCGGAAGGGTAAGCAGGTCCTGCCCTACATGTGGCACCCATCGTATAAAGTATACTTAATAAAATATTCAAGTTATAACAATGTTGAATGCAAACGTTCAGTAATATTCATTTTAGTTCATGTGATAGTTCATCTACATGTATATATGTTGTGAACAAGTTATCATTTTGTACAAATTATAATTTGTACAAATTAATTGTACAAATTATTATTTGTATTTTGACTTTGTAAAAATTATAATTTGTACAAAAAGTGTCCTAACACATTATAATTTGTACAAGATAAGGCTTAATTTCACTTATAACTTGTACAATTTTTTACATATAATAAATTTCAAATCAAATGATAAAAAATTATTTCAATTTTGATTACGAATCAATATGAAACACACTGGTAACTCTATTTGCAGTACAATTCAATGATATATGGGTAACTGATATATGATGCTCTTATTTGTTGGAGCAGGTGAGGGAATCGTGACACCTTTAATTACACAATACATTCTGCCTTTTGCATTTACACTCCGAATTGTTACAACCACCTTTACATTTGAAAGAGAGATAACCCTGTCAACCAGTTTTTGAAAAAAAAATTCACAGTTTCCCTGATGGAGAGTTGTAAATCTGGAATGTGTGCAACGGACAAAGAAGAGTCACAAATTGATTCAAGTTGTTTCCTGCTTAAGACTCCTCATAACTTAACAGCTATTGTCTCTACACGACAGTCAAAATATTACTTCTACAACACGACCTTTTATATTCCTTCGGGTCGGTCAGTGCTCAGTCATATTGTGGTATTGGGATAATCACATTGTCTACAACATATAACTCACTCAGTTTCTGTTTTGTATTTCTTGGTTGGGGTTTCGACTTCCTCTGATACTACTTCAATAGTTGTACTAGTTGATCCAGAATCGTTACGTTCTCTTTCTGATTCTACCGATTTAGCATCTGTGTTTTCATCCCTGTCGTCGATCTCAATTTCACTGTCCTCGTCTGAAACCTATTTGAACACTTTCTTTGAATCTTCCTCAGTTTGAAGATTTGGCAAAAGTTCCTTGGGCAAAGAAGATGAAGATAAACCTATATTTGAATCATAACAAAATAGTGCATGATAAGGCGATTAACTTTAGAAATTAACTCATTCAATTTGTCCCTAGTATAAAGATGGTTGTGCTTAAATGTGTTATTCTCAGGAAATTGCCTAACTTCTTGATCACTGTTATTAGAATTTATCCTGTTGATCAACAATACTAGCCATTTTTAAGATCTTAATTTCACTTTTGTTAATACATGTAACCATGTGAAAGACCAGTGAACAGGAATTTAATTCATAACCTGAAGGTTAGATGAATGAATCAATATGACTTTAAAAATAGCATTGACATTTTTTATAGTGGGTATCAACACTTAAAACTTAAAACACATATTATAAATTATTATAAATTAAGGAATGTATCTCCCTCATGCAAAGCTCTGATTCCTTTCACGGATTTGGCTATACTTTTTGGACCTTTTGGATTATAGCTCTTCATATTTTATATAAGCTTTGGATTTCAAATATTTTGGCCATGAGCATCACTGAAGAGACATGTATTGTCGAAATGCGCATCTGGTGCAAGAAAATTGGTAGGTTAATTTTATTAATAATTGTAATCAAAAAAATTATTGGGTTATACTTGCTGTCTGTAATTTTGTATCCAAATATCATGTGTTGTAATTTTATTTAAAAAAGTAAATTACTCTTTTTTAAGAGATCGTTTATTTGTTGCCAAAATCTTGTTAAATAAGAGCAATTGAAAAAATAATGAGCATAGTCTTCTTCTATGTTAAAAAAATTACACAAACTGTTATTAGTTATTTTCCATTGTAATAAATGCTTTTTAGTTGGTACAATAAACTTTAGTAGTTTCCATCTGTACATTTTTAATTTATTTTCAGTTAAGTATTTGAAAATAAAGTTATATAATGAATTCATATTTGAAGCTTCTTGCAATGGTAAAATTTTGAGCCACCTGTTTATCCCTACTGACGTTTCTTTTTTACTATTCACTAGAGAGTCATATAACATTTTATTTGAACACCATAAAGTCTCAAAATAACGATCTTTCCATGTGATCTTATTTCTCTGGATATTTACTTTATTTTGGACAGAATTTTCTTGTTTTACTATGTGAATCCAATTTTGTGGAATGGATTGTCATGAAACATTAGGGTGTGGGGGGGGGGGTGGCTTGGAAAAAGGGGGAGGGTGGTAAGTTGATTTTTTTAAATGTTGCATACAAGTAGATATTTGAAAAGATAATTGCGTTTCGTAGTCCAAAGAGACATTGGTTTTCGCACTTTAACTTCAATCTATGAAATTTAAACACACGGTTATTTACCACACAAAGAAGGTTGGGATTGATTTTGAGAGTTTTGGTCCCTTTAGTTTAGGAATTAGTGGCCAAAACAGAACCCATTTAGACATTTTTCTTGGTTTTCACACAATAACTTCAGTATGAGTAAATAGAAATCTATAAAATTCAAACACAATGATTAAGAACACAAAAGAAAGATTAGGATTGATTTTGGGAGTTTTGGTCCCAAAAGTTTAGGAATTAGGGGTCAAAAAGGGGACCAATTAAGCATTTTTCTTGGTTTTCGCACCATAACTTTAGTACAAGTAAATAGAAATCAATGAAATTTTAACACAAGGTTTATGACCATAAAGGAAGGTTATGATTGATTTTGGGAGTTTTGGCCCCAATAGTTTAGTAATTAGGGACCAAAAGAGTCAAAATTTAACTTTGTTTGATTTCATCAAAAATTGAATAATTGGGGTTCTTTAATATGTCGAAAACTGTGAATGTAGATTCTTAATTTTTGGTTCCGTTTTCTAATTGGTCTACATTAAGGTCCAAAGGGTCTAAAATTAAACTTACTTTGATTTTAACAGAAAATGAATTCTTGAGGTTCTTTGATATGCTGAATCTAACCATGTATTTAGATTTGGGATATAGGACCATAATAGGTAAGTTTAAGTTCTTAGACTACATTTATTCTGTGTCAGAAAACTATGTTGTGTCAACTATTCAATCGAAATCCAAATTCAGAGCTGTATCAAGCTTGAATGTTGTTTCCATACTTGCCCCAACTGTTCAGGGTTCGAACTCTGCGGTCGTATAAAGCTGTGCCCTGTGGAGCATCTGGTATAAGGTTAAAAGATGATGAACTTCATGGGATTGCAATAGCCGGGCCAACCTGGCTTATGTAAAGGCAAGATATATATGGCCCTAACAAATGTAAGAAAATTCTTAATTTCTTATGGCACACATCCGTCTGAGGTGTTATTCCACCAGCATAAGAGACAAAAGTGACCCGTAACATAATATTAACAAACCAATAATAAAATCATTTGGTCAAAGCATTTCTAAACTGAAACTGAAGTGTGATGGACGGGTGGATATAGACGGACAGGCAAATTGAACACATTTTAAGTTGGTGGTGATTTAAAAAATAATAATAGGCAATGGGTGATAGCTAATATCGGAAGTCCAGTATAATGGAATCCTCTTAATATATACATGTAGCTATTAACATATCATTTATGACTGCTTTGTTGTACTACTATCCCGCAAATGAAATTCAGAATCTCCGAGATAGCCAAATAGAATACATCTGCTAAGTTGGAATTGTGCTAATCCCGGTAAAATAATTACGCTATTACCGGCAAAACTATCAAATAAGACTTATCAAGCAATATAATTGTATCAATAAGGAATCATTCCTTACTATGCGTCGTTCTACATATATCTCACAAGTTCTTGATTCCGATAACATAATATCTTGTGGTGTGTGTGTTGGTGTGTGTGTGTGTGTGTTGGGGAGGGGGGTTCAGCTGAAGCACACTGCTTATCCTTCTGAAATCTCCCTCCTCTCCTTTAAGATAGTAAACCGGTAGATAAAAGTATAATTTTTTTAGGATGAATCTTCAAAAAAATTGTTTTGTTATTCTCAAAGTTTTTTTTAACCTTTAATTATACATGAATTAAGCCCTAATTTTCTGTATCTGTCTCTGTAACCTTTACAAAAGACTACATTAATCCCGAGATTCGGAATGGAACCACTAAGCTGAGAATGTCTGCATTAATACAATATTAATAACAATAATAATTTGAATACAAATTCCACACATTCAATTAAACTGCAACACTAAACACAGCGCAGTACATACTAATCTTATTTTTCTTTGTAATTATCAATGTTTTCTAGTCCCAACAAGTTGTAAACATTCATGAATACAATACTTAAGTGTCCCATGTGAAATAAAAAAAGTAAATATCCAGTCTCCCACTCTTTGTACACACATTTGCTTGATTCAAGGAACAAGGGCAAAACTAAAATAAACACTTTTGTGCCGCAATTTTTTTTTTGGTGGGCGGTGGGGGGGGGGGGGGGTGTTGTAGTAGGTTTCACCCATGTTCGTCAGTACATTAGTTGTCACAAAGTTGGTTTCTATTTTATAATTTTTGTTTGCCTCAATCAAATCTTATGAAACATTTATACACAGAGATCAAGTTGGAATTTTATTGGTGTCACTGTTAACTGTATAATTTGCCTTATATGTCTTTATTAATTAAAGAAATTTCTAAAAGTTACCATCTGATCCTAGAAGAATCTTTCTGGAGCCCTCTTTTCGTCATCAAAACACTACTATATTTTTCGACTTTCATGTAGATTTGTTTTTATCTTTTCGTAATAATGGCATGTAACCGAATCATTAACAATTATACCACATCTTCTTTTTTTTTGAAAGTAAAAGAAAAGATAAAAAAAAAATCTACATGAAGTCGAAAAATATAGTAGTGTATGCATGACGAAAAGAGGGCTCCAGAAAGATTCTTCTAGGATCAGATGGTAACTTTTAGAAATTTCTTTAGTTAACCAGGCCAAATAGATTACATGCCATTATTCCGACAGCCCATTGGTCCGACAGCCCATTGGTCCGGCAGTCCATTAGTCCGACATCTCATTGGTCGGACAACCCATAAGTCCAAAAACGTATTTGTCCGACAGAACATTAGTCAGATAGCCAATTAGTCTGACAACCCATTAGTACAATAACCCAATAGTCCGAAAATCCATTGCTCCGACAGCCCAATACTCCGACAATCCATAAGTCCAACACGTATCAAGTCAAGCAAGGATAACAGGATTACAAAAAAATGTATGTCTGTATTATTACATTTAGATACAAAAACATGTTTTTAAAGAAATAACTCCGTATATACAAATGTATAACATCAGGCTTAGAGTTAGATAGTTCGAATACTTTCTATATACTCTATTCGAAATATCAATTCGAAATATCAATTCGAAATATGTATATAGAATAACACAGAACAGAATATTTCATTTTTCCAAATTAAAGGGTCTATAAAGAGCATATACACAATCAGTGATGGTGCAAACTTCTGATGATACCTCGCCCAAATATTTCGTTGTTGAGTTTTGAATCTGAAAAAGCATCACACAGTATAGCTGACTAATATAAACCCCGAAACCAATTTTCAGAAATCATTGTATTTTATTGTAGTTCTTCGGAAAAATATGACGGTATTTTTTTAACTTTGCTGTCATGTGCAACGTGTTCGGTAAACAGGAAGTTGTTGAGTGATGAATATTAAAACTTATCACACGATATAGCCGACTTCAATAAACCTTTCAGAAATCCTTGTAATTTAGTTCATGAAAAAAATTAACGAAAATATTCATGGGACGGAGGGATGAACTGAACGGTTGGAAGGACGGACAGACAGACAGAGGCAAAACAGTATACCCCACTTTTTTGAAGCGGCGGTATAATGATTGGAACAACATAAATACTTTACAACAATAATAATATGATATAAATATCTTTATAGCACCATAAGCCCCAGTCACAATCGGAGCCAAAACAAAGTAGAAAAAAACAAACTATATTTATCAAATAACAGTCAGTATCAAGATATGTACTACATAATTCAAAAGAACTATTTTTTTTAACAATACAATCGTCAGTATCCCCCATAATAGTCAAGTTTTCTTGTGTTAGCATCGAGATGTGCTAGAAATGTACTGAAAGAGTTCCTCCCTCAAATTGTTATGAAGTGAGCATTCGATTGAAAAATGACACTCATCCTCAACTCTATCAGCTGTACATTACGATTTTTTTCAATTCTTAATGTAATGGGTGAGCACCGATTCTTTACTAACATATGCACTACCTTTCTTAAAATCTAGGGAAGCGTATTAGCGCCACACTTTTTTTTAAATTTTTTCTTCCAATGTTTGCGCTACAACGCAAACCTTTGCGAAATAATGCAAACCTTTGATTTATCTTATTTCTTTTTTAAGATTCAAAGGAAACCGTTATTGTTAATAGAGGAGGCTGTATATATGTATCACTATTGTAGTCATTACAAAGTAAAATCTTTGAATAATTAGATCATAATTAGATCATATCAGTAACTTCAATAATGAGCAGAATATTATAGAAAATGTGGTATGAATGCCAATAAGAAAACTCTTTATTTTAGTCACTACTCCTAAAAGTAAACCATCATAGGTCAAAGTACGGTTTTCAACATGTAGCATTAGCTTACACTGCATGAACAACATACTATAAAGGCCCCCTAGAAACGATATCCTTGTTACTACTAGTATAAATATATTTTAGTGACGATCGGTAGGGCGTAAATACATACTTAATTTCTGTTTCTGTTGTGAACTTCAAATCTAGTCCATTTTAAAGTAAAAATATCAATATGGATTTGCTTTGAAATTTAAATTAATATCTTAACAAATTCTGAAAACAGATTAAACATAACTAAATATGTCAGATATGTCAGTGTCTAATCTCAATAACGATATATGTATCATGTGTTTTATCTTTATATGCCAGAATTATTGTCTTATAAATAATTGTCCAATTGTGACAAATTAATTGACTTTCATTCACATGTCTGTAAAAAGCATGCATTATTTTGAGTGCATGCTGATTTAACCAGTATTTTTCAAGTTACCTTTATCAGTTTTCTAAATCGATGTTTATGAGAATTTAACACCAGTAAAATATTATTGCCTTAGTTATATTTCAATATGAAGTTTTTAAAGGAGTTAAATCTATATAATACTAATAATATTCCAATGTGTTATACACACAAGTACTTTTGAATCGACAGGAAACGACAGAGAGCTAATGAAAAAAGTAGAATAAAAAAAATACTGAACTCCGAGAAAAATTTTAGAACGTAAAGTCCCTAACTAAATGGACAAATCAAAAGAGAAAAAACGAACGGACAAGATCTGTCATATTCCTGAAAGTTCGGTTGTTAGGGTTACAATTACGACGGAGGAAATGGGAATGCATTTTAAGAAACTTATTTTGACATAAGGAAATTGTGATTTCTTTTTAATTTGAACAAAAAGCACGGTAACTATATACATTATTTCCTTGTAAAAGCTCTGAACAAGTTTCAATAGACTGTTGTTGAAATAGTAGGTTTTTTTTTCTAATTCATAACGTCTTGTTGTTAATTTGCATTTGCAATGTTATATATATATATAAATTTGTTTCCTTATATTTAGCAAGTAAATATTTCTTATCCTTTTTTATATTACACATGTTGTTTGACGTATGAAATTTGAATTTATAAATATATACAAACCTGCTAAACTGAATGTGAGACTGTTATCGAAAGAGTTGAATAATTCTTAAAGATAGTCACACATAGCTAGTATATAAAAACAAGTATTTAAAGAGGTAATGATAAATCCATATACACGTGGAAATTAAACCTGATAAGAGCCATTGAAACAAAAACAAAATATCACTTAGATAATAAAGAAGAAAAAAAGCAACCCATATCATTATACCCAAGTGGAAACAATATGAATGCCTTTATTCACGGATAAAATATACTGATAAATGACATACCTTTGATTTTATAATATTCGAAAAATGTTAAATTTGTTTGAATTCAATATATCGATTAAATGAAAATTTAAAAAGAAATCTGTTCTTCAAATAGCAACAGTTTCTTTGTTCCACTGAATATTTCAATAACATGCTTATTGATACACATTTACATAAGATAATATTTTTTTTTAAATTTCAATACACGTTGCATATGTATAAAAAACAAAATTCATCAAGTCATAGTATATTATCAAGTCATGGATGTCGTAAAGTCACATAAGTTAACACTGAAGCACGCAATTTATATTGTCTTTATTGTTTTTGGCATAGATTTTGATATCTTAAATCATAAAAATAAAGTTATAAGTAATGATACGCAACATTGAATAAGTTAAAATCCCCTGCATCTTGGCAGTCTTTCTATTTGAGCAAAGCAAAGTTTGGTATTCAAGTTAGGAATACTATTAGAAAATTTATTTACTAGCTGTAACTAACTTAAAGGGACGAACGATACCAAAGGGACAGACAAACTCGTAAATATAAAACAAACTGACAACGTCATGGGTATAAATGAAAAAGACAAACAGACAAACAATAGTACACATGCCACAACATATAAAACTCAAGAATACACTATACGAACCCCACCAAAAGCTAAGGGTGATCTCAGGTGCTCCGGAAGGGTAAGCAGTTCCTGCTTCACATGTGGCACCCGTCGTGTTACTTATGTGGTTACAAATCCGATAAATAATCTAATTCGGTAGGTCACATTCATGAATGGGAAGGGGATTGTAGTAACTACGTAAGGAACATACCCGATATCATTTGTGAAATGGTTATTCGATAACGGTCAACCAGCTCGTGATGGCGTCGTAAAATTTACGAAGAGAACTTGATTGATAGAAATTTTTTAAATATTTTTTTATTATAAAATAAACCTTTTCTACCGGGTACTCATTATTTCAAATGTGTATGTGCATGTTTACTGATATTCATTCATATATAGATATAGAAAGTTGTTCCAACTCGCAATTAATATAGGTAAACCAATATAGGTCAATTACGGTCTATCTTCAACACGAAGCCTTGGCTCAAGTCCAATTCAATGAGACGACATTCGAGTCACAATTTCTAAATGTAAACCAATATAGGTCAAGGTTCAGAAAGTCTTCAACTCGGAGCCTTGTCTCATATCAAACAGCAAGCTGAACAAGGCCCAAAATAAATACTAGTGTGAAACCGTTCAAACGCGAAAAAAACAACTGTCTAATCTATAGAAATCTAACTAAAAAATAGAAAACGAGAAACACTTTAACAAACATCAACTACTTTCCACAAGATTTAAAGCGTACTTTTTGGAATATCGACAAAAGCTGTCTGTTCGTAATTATCAAATTGTAAAGTCATTGTTTATCATCAGTACATGAATAACATATAGGTATACAACTCTATTTGCACCGAAGTACGCTTGGACTATTGTTTCTATTGGATTTATTTTGACAGTTAACACTGTTTATGAGAGTAATATAAAATTCCACCACTGCATCGAGTGGGATACGATATTTATCCACTCGGGAAAGTGACATTTTAATGTTTAAAATCTAATTGTCGAGAGTGGATAAATATCGTTTAGCACTAGAGTTGGTTGTGGAATCTGTGGAATCTCTAATGATTTTAAACAATATAAAGGCAAAGTTATAACTTATTTTTGAATAATCTGCAAACATATGTGTTCTTATTATGTGACGTCATCAGGTATGGTCACCTTTGACGTGCAATCACAATACAAATCGTATAGGAAATCAAAGTTATAAAAATTACCAGGACTATAACTTAGTACCAAAGACGCGCGTTTAGTCTACACAAGACTCATACGTGACGCTCATATTAAAATAGTTATAACTTATGAAGCCAAACAAGTACAAAGTTGAAAAGCATTGTGGATCCAAAATTCTAAAAAATTGTGCCAAGTACGGCTATGGACAACTATGCACAGGATAAGAAAAACCTTAGTTTTTCGAGAAATGCATGGTTTGAAAACAGGATTTCTAAAAAAAAAATGACAGCATAATTGATAGTCATCTCAACACCAAGTGCTGACTACTGGGCTGGTGATACTCTCGGAGACGAAACGTCCACTAGCAGTGGCACCGACCTAGTTGTGTAAAAAGATATCAAAGGTACCTTGATTAGATTATATTTAGTACACCAGACGCAAGTTTCGTCTTCACAAGGAATTATCAGTCAGCTATAATAATTATGCTCTCACACCTTGGCGCTATTTTAAGTTTAGCAAATTAAAGTTTGATTTTCAAGTATAGAATACATGATTTTTGTACTAAATCCAGCTCATTTCTTTAACGAACAATCGAAATAATTATACGAACATCTAAATATAATAAATAAACTAATGACACATATCTAAGCTTAAATTACCAATCAAAGATATCGTCTAATGTTAAAGTAGCAAACAATGGTGTAAAGTAAGGACTAGCATTACCTGCTTCCGATACATTACATGCAACTAAGATGGTGAAAGAAACTTGAAAAGGGGTCAACATCGTCCTTTGATAATAATTCTTTAAAGAAAGTAATGAAAACAAAACAAATGCATTAAGTTTTGGAAGTTGGAAGAATAACTCAATAAGTGTCTAGGTTGAATGGTTGATTGTTTAATCCGTACTGTGAACTTATCATATAATGTTAAACTCTAAGGTGTAGGGATGTCTAGTTGGCAAACACACCACGTCTTCCTTTTTTAAAATTAAGAAAAGGCGTTATATTTATGAAAGTGTTGGAACAAAGGAATCTACTATACATAAGTTGAATAGGGGGTGCTGGATTGCAATCTTATGTTCTCTTAGAACATTCCTTTTCAGATTGGAAATGAGAAAATAGTACTGAAATATTTTGTTGTTTCATTGATAACAAAAGGAATAACTACTCACTCGAAAGCATCTTTGATCTGATTCAAATATGGATCTGATAGTATCAATTGAGGAAATTTTTCAATTGCATACCAAGTTTAAATTCTGTATAACTATACAATATGTCCGTGTTACTTAAAAATATCAATATGAAGATTATAATTATCTATTTCATGTTCGCATGAACAGATATGACTGTAACTTCATCATCCTGAAATATTTTTTAATCATTCTCTAAAGATAAGATATGTCTGTTGTTATTTCCAACGCGACACGAATGTGGAAAAGAAAAAAGATTATCGACAACAACTCAATCATTCCAAAGATAATTTACAATGTCAATTGCATAAATCTTTACCAAGCACATAACATAAAAAGGAAATAATAGAAAAACAAGAAATAATGTAACTCTACGGATTAAAAAAACAAATAATGACACAACACATATGTAAGTGTAAAGTAAGAAATTGTTTCGGTCCTGAAGTTGATAAATAGGAAATTGAAACTAAACATTACTGTCGGTAAACTATTTTGGCGTGAATACATTATTACTGCCCTATTACATATTTTCGATTTCTTTTTTATTATTGACATTAGTCTATTTTGAAAAATGATGAGTCGGTTCCATATTCAAACCAATAGATGAAAGTGGTAAAAATCTGACAATTCGATAACAATGGCAGAATGATAGTCAGTATACAAATCGTTGTAGGAAACAGGATTTTTGACGTTAATTTAACTTAATTAAAACATGTACCCTTTGTATGTAAATCGAATATTTAACATGATGACATGTTACAAATATTTCTATCAATACAGACAAATTTAAGATAACTTACAAGACATGATACATAAAGAAATATAAACAAATTGACACTTTTATTAGATATGTATGAAGGGGTTAAATCACCACACACTGAAGGTCATTTGGCGAAAAAATCTAATAAGTACTATCAAAATTTGCCTCACAATCTCGATGTAAAATTAAAAAAAAAAATGATATTAGATAGAAAACCGCGTTACACATACATGTATTTTATAAATAATTTAGATATATGTACGTAGCATGATACACATTATTGTTTATTATTTGATCAGCTTTTTTCATAATTTTGAAAGAACTAGAATTGACGAAAGCAAGGATAATCTACTTACTAAGAGGAATCTGAATAAACATAAATCTGTTAGTTACAATTGCAATTCAGGACATATTACACTGACAACCCTAGTTTTACAAGTCCTGTATTGATTCAAATGTGTCCGTGTTACTAAATATAGATGAACAAGAAGTTTGATTTTATCCAAATTATGTGCGCATGTGTACAATTTAATTCGACACCCTGGGGAATTCCAGATACATGTATATATCATTGTTAGATTTTAACAAACGAACGTAATTGTATTGGTGTACCATTTTTTACTACTGAAACTGAAACATAAACAAAGAAATTTAAAATCGAAACTAAACAATGTATACTCTATTTGAACAATTTTAGTGTGACGGTCAATAGAGCGTAAATACATACTTAGTTTCCGTTTCATATTCCCTTTTTCGTGACCTTTAACTCTATTCCGTGTCGTAGCAAAGTAAAAAAAAAAAAGGGATTTGGTTCGACATTACAATTAATTTCTTCACAATAAAACATTACTTATTATTATTGTAGACCTTTCAGTACGTTGTTGTCTCATCTCACTAGCGATATATGTATCATGCATTTGATCTTTAGATGCCAAAATAATCGTCTCATCTATAATTGTTCGATTGTATCAAATTAAAAAACTTTTATTTACATGTCTGTAACAAGCATACATCATTTGGAGTGCATGCTGATTAACCAGTATTTTTAAAGTTACCTTAATAAGTCTTCTAAATTGATGTTTATGAGAATTTAGCACCAGTAAAATATGATTGTATTAGTTATATTTCAATATGGAGTTTTTAAATGTATATTATACGAATATTATTCCAGTTTTTTATACAAACAAGTACTTTTGAATCGACAGTTGACGACAAAGAGCTTATACAAAAGTAAAATCACAAAAATACTGCACTCCGAGGAAAATTAAAAACTTAAAGACCTTAATAAAATGGCAAAATAAAAAAAAACACGAATGGACAACAGCTGTCATATTTCTGAAAGTACGGTTGTTATGAATACAATTATGAGTCTAAACATAGGGAGGAAATACGGATGTACTTTGAGAAATTTATTTTACCTAAAAAAAAATGGGTTTGCTTTTTAATTTAGACAGTAAGCGTGGTAAATGTATATACTGTTTCCTTGTAAAAGCTCTGATCAATTTTAAATAGACTTGTTGAAAATAGTAGGGTTTTTTCTAATTCTTTACGATTTTTTGTTAATATGCTTTTGCAATGTTATATATAAAATTGTTTCCTTATTTTTAGTAAATAAATATTTCTGATCTTTTTTTTATATTACACGTGTTGTTCGACGTATTAAATTTGATTTTATAAATATATATACAAACCTGCCAAACTGATTGTGTGTGACTGTCACTGAAAGAGTTGAAAAATGTTCTAAGATGGTCACACTTAGATATGATATAAAAAGACGATTTTGAAGAGATAATGATAAATCCATATAAACAAAGAAACCTGATAAGAGCAATTGAAACAAAAACAAAATATCATGTAGATAATAAAGCAGGAAACAAGCAACCCTTAGCATCATACCCGAGTGGAAACAATAAAAATTCACATATTTGAGGATAAAATTTACTGATAAATGACATACATCTGATTTAAGAATATTCGAAAAATGTTATATTTCGTTTATTTCAATATAAGAAATTTTCTTAAAAAGTCTGTTTTTCAAATATCGAAAGTTTCTTTGTTCCACTGATTATGTCAGTAATATGGTTATCGATATTCTTTCACATATGAAAACCTTTTTTTTTTTAATTGCAATACACGTTGCAAATTGTTAAAATGTAAACTTGTAGTCTGCTACATAAATATGGGCTATTTTTGACAATACAATGCACATATATCGTGTTCTAGCACCAATAAGTCATGCTAAAATACTGAAATCTTCACCATTCTAGCATTTTTGTTTAATTTTAGACAATTTTTGTATAAAAAGAAAGTGGCCGCATTCGAGTTCATCCTTAAGTTTGAAATTTAAGATGTATTTGATGATAAAAAATAACATAAAAAAAAGGTTGAGGATAGCTAAGGATCCAGTCACTTTCATGTTTGACAAAAAATATCAGAAAATTGTCATTCTTCAGCATATTTGAGCTTGACATGCTTGAATCGGAACGTTTTTATGACTTAATCAGTTTAAATCTTTCACATTAACTAACGGAATCAATAAAATAGACACCTGAGTGTTTAAAAAGTGGTCAAAAGCTTTCGTTAGATAAACCTTAAATGTGAGGCCAAAATTGGTCCTTACTGGATCTATTTATTTGCAGGTCATGTCAACAGTCTCACAGAGTAAGAGTAATGTGAGGAATATATCCAAAACGCATGGGGGGGGGCAATGATGACCAAATCTCTGCTAACTTGGAATTAATACAGATGTATACACGGAACAAAAAAAAAACTAGCAATATATGAAATTCAGGTGTCATTTCAATGAGCGTGAAGAAGGTGTCATAAATATAAGTACTAAAACAATAATAACAATGTAGTAACTGATTGCAAACATTTGAAGATCATAGTAAATCAAATTAGAGGCAAGAATCAAAGATCAACTGATTTTAAATATATTTTATTTGATACGCCATATACAATGAAAATTTCTATAATTTAAATGATGATATTGTTAACAAATATTTAAAAAAAAAATATTAACGTTATTCCAATTAAAAAGTTAATCCACGTATGGGATTCTTAATATACAATTATTGTCTAGTTTAATGATTCACCAAGAAATGATAATGGTCTGGTTTAAATAGTTTGTCTTTCTATCAGATTAGTTCGGTATTGATGATATTTTACTTTTATCAGCTTTCGAGATAAAATAAAAAGCCTACACGCATAATCTGAATCTGTAACTTTCCTATGAATATCGATGTTTATGCCTTGTCGCATGCGTCCAAAAGGCATATCAATTGCGTTCTACAAACTGACCTGAAAAAAGGTAGAACTTGGTTGAAAAACATTGTTATTTACTATAACGCATGTGCGCTTAAGTGTTATGAGGAATGTCATTACAAGTTAATATCACTGTAATTAACACCTTATCTACACAGGTGTCCTTGCAATCAACGATGTATTGCTTTTTTAAAATGCTCCATTAACTTCTATCTTAATTATTAACATCAGTTTTATCAGCAACCAAAACCGGGTTTCAAAGTAAGATCCGGTTGCAAACGAAAAGATTCGAAAAAAGTTTTCCTTTGAATTAGACAGTTGTAGAACATTAGTTCTACATTTCATTGCAGGAAGAAAAAAATGTATAGCTCATAAACATATATGTTGGGTGTTTCAAAGAAAGTTTATAGTTTGGTTGATTAACTTCAAGTGATGATTAATTTTTTTATATGCAATTAGATATTATCTGAAATTGTGTTTATAGTACTTGATAGGATTACGCTTTGCTCATGTCAAGTATTTCCTTAATTGAAACTCAAATATATTTTAAATTTAAATTTAAGAGAGACTGATATTGGAAATCAATTGCGGTATAACACCTTAATGCAATGGTCGATCCCAACTTCTGAACAATCGTTATATCGTTCTCCTCTTTTATTAGCCATGATATTACCTGTTCCGTTAGCAGCTCCTGTCTGGCATAACTTGCTGCATAGTTCATTTATTTGTTTTATTTCAAACTTTGCGTCTTTTCCTGATTTTCTAAAGAGAGTTGGTGAGAGTTCTAGTGTTGTTTCAAGCAAGTTGTTATAGAAGTCTTCGTTAAAACAAAACATATCCTCACCTGTATTGGAATACATATTTCGAATGTTAAAAATCGTGCATTGTCAACTATGGTCATAATAATTGTTCAAATGAGGCATAAATGTTCAACAAAATGAAACATTATTATACAAATCGTTTTTGTTGGTGAAATGTGTGTATCAACTACAATTGATTGCTTCTTTAGTGCGATTTTGAGTTCAAATTAAAAATAGTATATGTTTTTCAAACCAGAACATGAGATCCCGTAGTTATCATTATATTAAGTTTTACAACTGATACACATAGTATTACCAAAAGCATACATATGTATTTTGACAATGATAAGGCAAAGTAATGATACATGCATCTGAAAAAAAGAACCATTGAACGTAGAAATATACAGAAAATGGTGTAAGCATACCATTTACAAATAGATGAATTTATTAAAATGTTACCTTCTACTTGTGAAACGTTTGTAGAGGCAGTTTTACCGTTGTCGGTACATTTTTTATCATACTCATCAATTGATTTCACATCTTTCCCAACAATCCCACATGTAAATATATCTGTATCTGCTTCTTTAGAGATTTCTTTTTTTTTAAATTGTTCTGTATGTCTTGATTGTATGGCTAAAATTGAATTTGTTACATTTCTTGTAGTGAATGTGGTGACAGTAAATATAATAAACATCAATGATTACATTGTAATATTTCAAAACATGCTATCTGTTTGCCTAGGACATAAAAGTTTTTGAACACACGAGTCTGCCAAACAAGTTCTACACCATGTTAATAAAGAATATTTGTTTGGTAAATAAGTTACAGATATAATTGTCCTTGAATTATGATTGTACCCAATTTGTGTGGTTTTTGGAAAACTGGTATTTAAATAGAATATATATATGTTCTATATTGACTCTTAAAATTCAAAAGTCTATCTAAAAATGAGGGTACATTTTATATGCCCTACAAATACCGTTTATTATAACCAAACCAATCGAAGGTTTAATTTGCGTGAGCGAGTTGAAAACTGCGCTGATGATACCATCGGGGAATTTGAGTACACAAGCAATTATTGACGTTTTCACATTTAATATGTTATCAGATCTATGTGCCGAAATATGTTAGTACAGTTGTGTGCGGACCAATCATTACATAAAGTAAACGCAAGTTAATGCCAAGGCAAAATATTTCGTTAGTCAACTTCAATTTTCTCGTTTATCATATTTATTTTGAAAAATAGAAATGGCTAATATCTACCCGACTTAACGTTTACCCTGTGTCCGTTTATTCAGTAGTAAACGGGCTTTTACTTAAGATTGCACAAGGTCATTTTACGTGCACCTAAAAGTTATTTTTATGTTCACTTAAAAGTCAACCCGCTTTTACTATTTTTTCAAATTATAAGATATACTTCGTGTACATATGTACATTTTTTTTATTTGGTTAAAATTGCATTTATCTCAATGTTTTTGTATATTGTAAACCGACTTATTTTCAGTTTTTCAACCGTATTTACAACTCCAAATTTTGTTACTTCGAAATATTAACTTTGATTTATTGCAAAAAAATCAGTTCTAAGAAATTTGAATAGCTAATTTTCTATATTTTTTTCAAAAATTTACTTGTACAAAGATCGACTGAAAAAAAATATAAATAATATTGTACCAAAATTAAATACTGCAAAACTATGCGAAAATTTATACATGTAAAATAATGTTGAAAACAGTATCATGAATATATCTAACCGACCATGAGGAAAACTTGAAACTTAACGCCTGTTTGATATTTATGTCTACTGAGATTTTGAAGCCAACACAGAGTTACCTGAAGTGCACGCAAGTACAAGCTGTTTTATCTATGTCCACCAGTCTACATGCAATGATTGGATTTCACCTAATTTTTAGTGTTAAAGAGTATGAATATATATCACGTCAATGGAATTATAAATAACTGATAAGTTGTCATAACAATCGACTGTGTGTTACGTAGTCCAGAGCGAATTTAAATGCCTTTAATATCAGTTTCAAAATATTTCTATCAGTTTAAATATTTGAACTGTGTGTACGTAGTGCAGAGTGAAATTAAATGCATATGATATCAGTTGAAACATTTTAAGAAACAATTTATCAAACCAAACATTTACATGAGTTAGAAATACATAATTGTATGAAAGAAAACGTTAAACTCTTCAGCAGGTTTACAAAATTACGAGCTTTCTGTTTATGCAATTATAATCATCCTTTCAATGTATTTGCCTATTTAAATATATACTCATCCACTAAGGAAGATACATGTATATTGAAGTCAACATAAAATACTTATAAAGAGAATTACACTGTTAACATAAATGTATGTTTTTGTCTTTTCCCTTTTTTAGTTGAAAGGATTGATTTGGTTTAGCGGCATTTAAAGGTAACACAGAGAGGAATACCTTTGGTGGGTTTTTTCTTATAGACCTGAGCTGTAAATCCTTGTAACATAAACCGCTGAAAGTCAAATATTTAAATATGTACAAAAAAAGAACTTAATAAAAAAAATTGTAAGGGTTCCACGGAACCCAGTGTCTCGCCTACTTTTGCTGTAAATCGCAGGTTCAACAAAAATGAGGAAAAAAATCAATAAAAATATTCCTCTTGATACTATCTTATGATTGTAAGAAGCTTCTGTCCAAATTTGGTGAAAATCTAGGATAGTTAATGAATCTAATCAATGTTTTGAAAACTTTAACTGCAGACTGTATGTAATGTTAACCGGAAGAAAATCTAAGTCCATTAAAAGTAAAATACAGAAAAATGAAGTTATCTTTTTACAAAATTTACTTCTGGATACTATCTTATGATCATAAATAAGCCTCTGTTCAAGTTTGGTACAAACCCAGGATATTTTAAGAAAGTTATTAAAATTTTGAAAACTTTAACCACGGAGTGAATGTAATGGTTCCCCGCAGAAAAACTAAGTCCATTTAAAAGTAAAATACAGAAAAAATGGATTTATTTTTTTACAAAATTTACTTCTGGATACTATCTTATGATCATAAACAAGCTTCTGTCAAAGTTTGGTGTAAATCCAGTGTAGTTTAAGAAAGTTATTAAAATTTCAAAAACTTTAACCACAGAGTGAATATTTGTGGACGCCGCCGACGATGACGAAGACGACGGAATGTAGGATCGCTTAGTCTCGCTTTTTCGACTAAAGTCGAAGGCTCGACAAAAATGACTCAAAAAAATTTTTAAAAAATTATCAAAGTTTAACATGCTAAATGTTATTATGTGTTCGTCATACTTGTTTAATTTATAAACGGATAATTAAAAAATGTATCATTAGTTTGCAATTGAAAAATGCTGATAGTAATGTTACATTTGTCGTTGTTATGCTATTAAATCTAGTAAATCAATTTGCTAGCATTTTGTTAAATTATGGCCATGCCATGTAGCTGATAACTTGGTGTTTTAATTCTTCGTTTCTGTCAAAACACACTGACACTGACGTTATTGCTTCACACAAGTTTAATTTCATGTGGATCATTTCTCGTTCTGGAAATCTGGCATGTGGACGATGAACGAGCAAATTTCGATATTGCCTTAGCGCCTCGACCAAGTCTCCATTTGTACTAAACCGATTCACTTGTTTACCCCAACCTTGTGTTGGGTCCGTAACTAGTTGATGGTGTCGTATTATTTTATAAAGACAGCTCGTATCACAGTTGATAAATCCAGGTCCTGGGTTTTTTAACATTTCTTCCTCATGTCTCTCTAGATATAATTTGCAATCTTTATTATCTTTATTTTTGAAATATTTTTGCGATACTTGTTTCGGTGTCATCTTTCTTTTGTTATTAGTGGCTAATCTTCTCATTGCTTTTGGAGTGAGATCAAGAACAAGCAAAGCTACATGAGCTATGTGTCTGCGTTCAATTTCTGTCAATGTTTCACTTCTGACACCTAAAATGTTGGTTTTATAGTGGAGCTATTTTGTTTTCTTTAAATTGTATTGACGTGTTATGGATAAATAATGATCTCAACATTGAGTCACATTGCCCCTTGATCAATATGAAAGAAGGGCTATTTTAAAGGATCTAATAAAAATTTACAATATTACATTTAATGTTTGTTTTTCGTCCTGGACACGCATGATAAAAATGCCATTGTACGTTAATCAATAAACAATTTTTCAATTACGTGTGAATTATTTCATTAAAAAATCATCATCAATATTTCCAAATTAAAACTATGAGTGAAACAAATTAGTTCATATTTTCAGATCAACTCATGTTGTATTGAAAAAATGTGTTTTAATGCATATTTAAGTAATTAATTTTCAATTAGCTTGATTTAGTAGATTTCGTGTACAGAGCACAATCCCGTGTGTAGTGTGAACATGCATGATACTTAACGTATCAATTGATCTTATTTATGCAAGATTTGGAGCTGCTGACGAATTAAAAGTTGACAATTGCAAAGTTAAAATTATTATTTGGTTTATAAAAAATTAAGTTAAGAAGAAACCTTACTATCAATTTTCCTGTGATTGCTAAGATGCCACTTAAATGCACAGGTATTTGAATGACAGAACATTATGAATACATTCGAAAGTGAAAGGCACGTACTTTGATAGATTCTTTTTCTTTTAATTTTTGAGAAGGTGTTGAATATATTCTGCATAAGCTCAAAATTGAGTTACCCAGTGGTGATACACATGAAATAGTCATTGAAATTCCGACTGTAAATTATTGCGATATACTAACTCAACAAATGTCGCCTTAAAAAGGAAATCAACCTTTTTCAAACTGCAAATCTATGTCTAAAACTACCTGGTCGGATCAGGATTCCTGTAGCATGGGTTCACTTTTGGGGAATTTTAAATCCTATTTGTTTTGATATTCAAACAAAAGGGTTCCGCAAAACACTGAACACAGAACAAACACAACAAAAATGTATATAAGTCGTAATATAAGATGTTCAGAATGAGTGAGAAGAACTATTTTAACTAACTGTATCTAGCTTATTATTCATGGTTGGTATACAATATAAATAAAGAGGTGGTGTGATTGTAAAAGAGACGACAACTTACAGGAGATCAAATCATTGCAAATGACACAGAAATTATGAAAACAAATATTGGTCACCGTACATCCCTCAAAAATGGGCAAAGGCCCTACCACATATATATTCAGTATGATTTTAAATATTTTAATTTTGTCAATTATGTTATAGTAAGACATTCAAAATTGATAAATACAATCTTATTACTCACCAGCCATATCATATATATGCGGTCTCTTCTTACTTGACAATTTTCTGGATCTAAATTAAATAGCTATTTTGGATTTAAACATTTTTCCATGTTTCTTTTATTGAAGTACATATACTGTTTCTGTTATACACTGTTGATATTGATTCGATTCGAAATAAGCAAATATATCGTGCAAAGATCTGACTTTTTGTACGAAATTGGCTATACTGTTTTCTCATTTGCCAAATAGGAAAAACAGTATAGCCAAATTCGTACAAATAATTTGGTTAGATCTATTCTTCTATATCTGAATAAGTTTTTAGTATTGTTATATATGTTGCTTATTATCCTATTGTTCATCCTCAAATTTTGCTTGTAAATCTACAGACTAACATAAATTTCGTAACATACAGTTATTTGTATAATATTGATAATTTGTTGAATATGATACTATTATTGGAAAATATAGTGATTTGTACCGAAAATTAAACCCAAAAGAGGTTTGTCATACAAAATATACATTATGGGGTAAGCATTTAATTTATGACCATTATATGATAAATGTTTATCTTGTGTACTTGTTGTTGTGTTGTACGGATAGAAATTTGTCATTGCATTCAATACCTAGTCCACAAGTCGAATCAGGTTATACAAGAGAAGAAAAAATATCAGTGTGTTACATGTACCATAAAAAAGTTTCATGATAGAAGTGATAAATCAGAATTAGTTACTGTATCCATTTAGTTTATTGACAAAAAAGAACCAATTACTTCCAGAGAATCAGATTCATAAATCTATAGACATATTTGTCTAAACATTTGCCTGAAGATCCCATTCATTCAGACATCTTAAATTTAAATTATTGAAACAACACTATGATTAACAATGATTCCGTTAAATAACATGCGACGTAATTTAATTGTAAATTAGTGAGTTCTTTGATTTTTTTAAATTAACTGCTAAAATTAATCAAAAACACTTATACATGTAATAGTTACAAGTATTATACGACTTTTAAATATCTGTGTAGTTCAGTTTAACAGCCTCATTGACAATTAAAAGTTATATAATAAGAATACAATACAATAGCATCACTTAATGCTTGATATAGGTTCTATAACTGTATATATTTTACCTGACCTATAATTGGTAAAGTTTTTGTTTATGTTTTAACACAACCGATTTATTCCTAAATAATTATTATACACAATTACCTGGGTCGTTCAGGTTTCAGGCTTATACTTATTATTCAGTTATCATTATTATTTATAATACGATAGGTTTGCTATCTCCATCATGCAATAACTCAAAGTACACGGAAAACTGTAACAGTCATGCTATGATCACGTGTTTATCAAGTAATTATCTAGTACATCATGGGTAAGCTTTGGACTTTATATTTAGTTGGTTTGCTGTTAATAATAATCGACGACTCAATTTATTTTATTCTAAAGTAATACACAACCGTGGAAGAAATGATAGAAAATAAAGAGGGACGAAAGATACCAAAGGTCCAGTCAAACTCATAAATCTAAAACAAACTGACAACGTCATGGCTAAAAATGAAAAAGACAAACAGAAAAATAATAGTACACATGACACAACAAAGAAAACTAAAGAATAAACAACACGAACCCCACCAAAAACTAGAGGTGATCTCAGGTGCTCCGGAAGGGTAAGCAGATCCTGCTCCACATGTGGCACCCGTCGTGTTGCTTATGTGATTACAAATCCGGTAAATAGTCTAATTCGGTAGGTCAATTTCATGAAAGGGAAGGGGATTGTAGTTACGACGTAAGGAACATATCCGATATCATTTGTGAAACGGTTATTCCATAACGGTCAAACAACTCGTGATGGCGTCTGTAAAATTTACGCAGGGATGATTTCAACTTCACCATTTGGAGCTCTTGGTTTAATAGTTTCCTTGTGAGCAGCAACCCTCTATCAAGAAAATCATGATAGGGAATGCAAGCACGGGAATATTGTATCAATTGGGAGATATAAACCCCGTATGCAGGCGCTGCTGGAATGTTGCTACTTAGAAATAAAAAGTTCACAATTAGAAAGCTGAAATCATCTCTTTTGTCGTAAAGTTTTGTTTTCAACCGACCCTCATTGTCAATATCTAGATGAAAGTATGAATCCGACTTAACTGTATCTGTAGTATCCTTTATCTCTAGTTCGATGGGATAGATTCGTTCCACATAGTCACCAAATTTTGAATTGTTTAGTGAAAGAACATCATCTATATAGCGGAAAGTAGAGTTAAAGGATATTGCTAACTTCTTATCTTTCTTCCTAAGAAGTTCCTGCTTGAAGTCAGCCCCATAATAATAAAGAAACAAATCGGCAAGTAGAGGAGCACAGTTCGTTCCCATTGAAATGCCGACAGTTTGTTGAAAAACACATCCTACGAACGTAACAAATATGTTGTCAATCAAGAAATCAAGCATTTTAATAATATCAGTTTCAAAGAAATTTTTGTTAGAATCAGAGTGGTCCTTTACAAAGTAGGATTTATTCCTCCCTAAGACAAGATATTTGTATCTCGGTTGGCCATTCTTTTTTATGAAGCAAAGTAATACCAACTCTTTCAATTTGTCTTAGAGGACAAAAAATGAAATATTATCATACACAAAAGTATGAAACACGGAACAAATAAAAAAGGAAAGAGTACAATATTTGACATTAACGACAAAAAAATACAAAAATTAAAAAATGAATTGGTCAGGCTTGTTTTGGACAATGCCTCATTTTTTTTTCGAAACAAAGAAGTCCTTGATGGTCATTAACTGATAAATATATAGTAACGGTGAGATGAAACACGTAAAGCGGAATATAATAATCCTTCCGATTCACATTATGTCAACACTTAGTTTTTTTTATAGAACTTATATAACGTATGAAATTAAATTTCCTTTATGTATAATTTCCCTTTCTTTTGTAACAGTTTTCTAAAATACTTTTTGTTTTTAATCATGTTCAAAAATCCGTCAGTGCCTGAATATGGAGAATATATTTCACAATCGATACAAGAAAACAACAAATCTGTATGGTAGAGGGGATGGAATCTCATCGACTTGTTAATTTAAAAGATTATTCTTACATATTTTATCCTTTTCTAAAATAACACGGTTCTTTTTTTCGTTTATTGAATTATTGGAACAATAATTTAACACCAAGTGATAACACACTAATGGGACTCGATCGTTAAGATATTTTTTTCCTGAAACATATGAGATCACTTCGGATTTGATTTTCGTGTTGATTTGTTTTTAAATTTACTATTTGAGCCAAAAATGAAGCATTTATTTACTTATTTACTAATCATTATATATCACTATAGTATCTGTAAAAGTAAATAGTAAAATAAGGTCGGAAACACAAGATGAGATAAGATATACGTATACGAACAAATATTTGCAAGATTATCTGGTATGACATAACACATATAGATATAATATTTATAGTGTTGATGCAATGTAGACACATATGAAATATAATACTTAAGTATGGAACGCCGGAACTGTCTTATAGTGTAAATATTTGATGTGTTTTGTCGCTTTGCCTTTACGTCCTGTCATTTATTCTTTATGTTATGTGCATATGCTTTTATATCCTGACACGGCATCTCTGTGTTATGTCAAATTAGTAATTTGTTTGGTCAAACAATTGTATGATATGTCATTGCTAAACTTTGTTTTGTGCAATATGCATTACATTATGCTATAACTATTATATACTCTGTGAATGCCTCAAAACTTTATGACCCACCACCTATACATGCTTTCATATTTTCTCTATGTTGTGTCTATTCTTGCGTTAAGTAAGTCATTTGATATTTGCTTTCTGTCTCAAATGTGATTGTTATGCTGAATATTTAAAACGATCTGTTTTTATACATCTTTGTTCTATGAAAACCTAATGATGTCATAGTCTTAATGCTTTATGTTATGTTTATAAGTATGTATCTTCAGTGAAAAACATAATACATCATGATATAGTTCATAAACGTATTGCCAAACAACGGATACTCTCTGTTAGCATTAATTACGTCATGTGCACATGCATTTTACATTATGTCCAAAAACCTAATACGTTATGTCAAAACATCGTTTACGTTATGTGCAAACACCTATTACGTCATGTGCAAAACTTATAACACTTTGTGCAAACGCCTATAACGTTATGTGCAAACACATGTTACGTTATATATTACATCTATTTCATTATGTGCAAGCACCTATTACGTTATGTGCAAATGCCTAATACATTATGTCCGAACATCTTTTACGTTATTTGCAAACACCTTTTACGTTATGTGAAAACACCTATTACGTTCTGGTAAACGCTTATTTGACACAGATTAGAACAAAACGCATCAATGATATTCGTTTTGAAAGTTTGAGCTTTCTAAAAAGCTGCTGACTGCCTCGCTGTAAATATTTTTTCATCGGGTTGTTGATTTAGTATTGAAAATGCCGTATTCTTTTATTCAGATATTGAATAATGATATAAAAATGCAATATAAATATTTAGGTTTTATAAATATACAGACACGACTCTAGTTTCGAAGAAATGCAACTAAAAGGAGCAATACAATATAAAAAAGAAGAACGGGTGTCAGGATAATTTGCTATTACCCTCTCAACAGGCTATTATAGCGAGAAACCTATACCAATTTAATGCTTCCAGTACAATGACGTCTCCCACGATTTTTGTAGCAATTTAGCAATTTTGTTAATTTCCAATAAGTCGTGTATGTTATTCCGAATAACCTTGTAAGACTTACACAAGACGTGTTGAGACGGATGGGTGTCCTTAAAGGGGTGGTCTGTTGGCCCGCCCCTTTTATCACAAACTTTTCAAATACTAACATGGATTATATATGTAGGTACGATAAGTTATTGAAACTGGCCCCTATTTTCGATGAAATTAGAAAGAATAAAAATATAGTGTCTCATCTAACAAAAAAAAATCAACCTTTCTTTGTCAGTGTGTGAACATTATTAAATACCTCTCTCTTTCTCTTAAAAAACATAGATTTAGATGAAGGTCAGAAGTGTTTGCATCAGTTTGGGCAATGTTTCACTTTGAGCGGACGCTGTACCACGAAGATATTTCAATGTGCTGTTTGTTGGAAGCAAGCCATTTACTGTTTTGAATATATTCGTGGAACTCGCGCCCCCTCATGTTAAAAATTCAATAATTCTTTTTATCCTTGTTTTGCGGATAATTCGACAATATGTAAGCCAAAGACCGGATCAAAATTTCATTTCCGAATCAGCATGAGTATTTCATTTAAACTTATGTGTTCTTTATTGAGTTACAATACTCAAATGCTGGAGAAAAAATCTCTTTCAAATCAATAGACTTTATGATATTTTAGAAATAAAGGAAGGCACATGTGATTTTGCAAACGTAAAAGTGTCACTGACACTGCCAGTTTTGATAACCAACAACTAGCAAACTCTACATTTAACAGAATTAAATTAATGTAAACCCTGTCAAATTATAACCCATTTTATCCGTGTAAATACGGTAAATGACTTTATATAACTGAAAATTGAGATCAATTTCAAGTGAAAAAAGATGTGAAAGGGATATTACTTCCCTTGACAATGATTTTTTAAAAGAAATTGTTTGAAATGCTTCTTTTCAGATAATTTAAGAGATAAAAAAAAAATGGATTAATTCAATAAAACAATAAATGTTTCAAATATATAACATGTCTCAAGTTGAAATGCAGTACGGACGAAAAACAATATTGCAACTTTCAAAACGGGTATGCAAATATTTTAACCCAATCAAAAAATAAAAAAAAATATGACTATTATATTAATCTCCATAATACTGCAATGACCGACTTTCAAATTCCGA
Source organism: Mytilus galloprovincialis (assembly GCA_037788925.1). NCBI lineage: Eukaryota > Metazoa > Mollusca > Bivalvia > Mytilida > Mytilidae > Mytilus > Mytilus galloprovincialis. The sequence goes on from CM075339.1 coordinate 6,459,265, forward strand.
AGAAATAATGAATATTCCTGCTTTTTTTATAGATAAAAAAAATGAATATGCATACTTCATTCAATTCACCAAAAATGTATTTTAAAATACGCGGTTATTAGCTGGGGTGCGTTCAACATCATAGCGGCTACGGATAATCATAAACGTTTTGTTTTAAGCCCCAGTCCCACTAGACCCTTTTTTTTTGGCCGATCAATGCATTTGATTGGGGACATTTAGTTGGAACCCCCTCTTTTTGTCCTGGGTTGGGAGCCCCCCCCCCTTTAAAAATGGTTGAATCCGCCCCTGCCTGTGGCATTTTGTCAAACAATTGATACTTTCTGTTAACCTTCAACATGTCACTTGAATCTACTACAACGTTATGTGCAAACTCCTGTAACGTTATGTGCAAACTCCTGTAACGTTATGTGCAAACTCCTGTAACGTTATGTGCAAACTCCTGTAATGTTATGTGCAAACTCCAGTAACGTTATGTGCAAACTATTATTATGTTACGTGCAAACACTATTACGTTTATGACGATCGCCTATAACGTTATGTGCAAACACCTATTACGTTATGGTAAACGCCTTTTTGACACAGATTAGAAAAAAAACGCTGTCGTGACATAGAAATAATAGCAACGTTAATAACATAGCGAATAACAGAGTAACACGTGTCCTCCAGAATATGGGTTTTGGAGCCTTAGCTCAAAATTTTGAAGATAAAAAATTAGACAATGTTGAATTGCTGGATTCCCTCACTGACAATGAGTTAAATTCACTCGGCCTCAAAACGATTGGAGATAGGGCGACTTTTAGAAGCAACGTCCGAAAAGAATCAATGACATTTTCATCAGCAAATACTCGTGATAGAGGTAATAATACAATGTTTGTACATATTCATTTACTTATACACATGAAAACCCATGGTTCATGTTGTCTGTCAGGTTCGCGTGACGATATTTCACAGAAATATTGAAAAGGAGTAGATGACCAATCCCCCCCTTTTTAAACCCCACACCCACGTGGTCTCTGTTTTTGACAATGCATCATTAATAAACACATTTAAAGTAATCGAAAAATAATTGAAAGGTAATTATATTTTTTGCTTTGACTCATCGACGTTGCAAGGTGTCCAATCAGAAAATATATAATAGTATTTCAAGACGTATTAGGTATTTATTTCAATATTTGGACTAAGAGACTAATGGAGAAAGGCAATTTTTATTTTAGAAAAAAATCTGTGACGCATTCCTAGGGCCTCATAGAAAAAAGTTGAATGGCCTTTTAAGACATCACAACTATTTGGACGTCTTGTTTTTTTAAATAAAATTCAAGATTATTTCTTTACGGAGAGTGTGAACGAACGGGTAATACATGTATGCTCTGCTCCACGTTCGCCAATCGGGTCGTTGTACTATTCACTATTGTTTGCATGTACATGCTTAGTAAGCCGTAACGCGTATTTCGATATTTAGCTCCTTTGTTACTCCTCTAATTTGCGTTGCGGAACATATTGACCATATATACCTTTTGTTCCTCATTTAATAAGCTTTCGAGTGAGATATAAGGTATATCGGTAATTAAGGGCTGAAGGGTCACAGCAGTCCATTCCATAATGGGATTATTCAAAATATCCATTTTATTATTCAAAATTGGCTACTAAAATATTTCTTAATTTTCACGCGCACGTATTTTGGCATTTAGGTCCTCCGTAACCCCTTATGGCTAGTGTGGCACGACTTGTTATATTTAAAATCAGAGGATTAAATTAAAAAAAAAACGTACATGTAGAGTATTTTGATTGAAATTTATTTACGTATGTTTTGGTATTTATATAGGTTGTCCATAAACCAAGGAATTTCTGTTAAAAATAGCTAGGAAAACTCACTAGTTTATCATTCGAAAGTAAATTCATAAATAAATAAAAATAAACAATTAAAGAGTGTTTTTTTTCTGATGTTAATTTGAATATTAATTACTTAGATAACATCAAAATGACGATTTTAGAAATACGAAATATACTAGTAGGCTATAATATTCCCGTACAAAAAAACGGTCAACATAAACCAAACAAGAAATGAAAAACACAGTTTTGTTATGAATTAACGTGATTACTAAACATAAAAAAATAAAAATAAAAGAAAAGTAACAGATAAAAAATCTAATTGTAAGAACCATGGATAAAGATGAAGTCATATATTTTCTTTTTAGGTCTTTCCACTTTTCCGTGGAAAGACCTATTGGATTTCTTCTGATTATTAGGTCTTTCAACCTTTCAGGTGAAAGACCTATTGTATTTGTTCTGATTATTATTATTAGGTCTTTCCACTTTTCCGTGGAAAGACCTATTGGATTTCTTCTGATTATTATTATTTTTTTTTTTTCTTCTGCCTAATTTTTTTCCTTTGCTCTTTTTTTGTTTCGCAAGATGTCGCTTAGATTTTTGGAATATGATATCGAACAGTTTATACGCTTTTGAAACCAACTCTGCTTAACCGAATACTTTCTCATATAAGAGTTATCTCCCCAAACACTGTTTTTCTTGTTATCTCTAAGGCTTCGCAACCGTATTAGAAACCGACAAATTTATTTTTCCAAATTGCTCGTTATATCCTCAGGATGTTCTGTTTTATTTTGACCGAAGCCGTATAGAGATTCCATATGAGAGTTATTTCCCCTTTTGTATTTGAAATTTTGAAATGTATTTAAATCTGGAAAACCATAATTGATAGAGGCCTAGGGTCTTTTTATATGAGGTCCTTGGTCCAAAAAAAAAATAAAATGAGGTCAAGGTCAAAGGTCAAGGTCATGTTCAAAATTTTGATTTTGGCTTGTTATCCCTTATTTTCAGCAATCCTATAAGATATCGACAAAATATTTTCACACAATTGTGAGTTGCGACATGTCGTAACACGTCAATTTTAGTTAAAAGGGTACGTAAACATTTGATGCCAGTTCTCCCCCTTTTATATCTTACATTAGTTGTATGGTAATATTACTCATTAACAATATACAGTAGAGGCTTAGGGTCTTTTGATTTGAGGTCCTCGGTTGTTGACCTTGAAATTGAGCTCAAGGTCATAGGCAAAATTAACGTTCTAGATTTTGACCTTTGCTTTTACCTCATATGTATACACGATAAAGACATGGGACCTTTTGCAGTGAGTTGCAAGCAATGTGACCTTGTAAAAGCCAACCGGAAGTGACCTTTTGTTTACCGGAAGTAGCTATTTTTTGTTCTAAATAAATGTAAAAGTATATAGAACCATATATTTTTGGAATCAGTGTCACTTAGACTATCAAACTATACCGGAAATAACATCGTTTGAACCGGAAGTAAACAATTATCTCCCTTATCTATATCTTTTTCCATAGAAAACATACATTTTGGGAATCAGCGTTCAATAAGCTGTCATTTGACGGTACCATTGACATTTAAAACCAAATTTTAATATTTTCATATAAAAAAAGATCCTTACTGGTGGAAAGACAATCAATGGTTCTCTGAACAATTGGTTTTTAATTATTATTATTATTATTAGGTCTTTCAACCTTTCAGTTGAAAGACCTATTGTATTTGTTCTGATTATTATTTTTTTTTTCTTCCGCCAAATTTTTTTTCCTTCACTGTTTTTTTTGTTTCGCAAGATGTCGCTTAGATATATGGTATATGATATGGAACAGATGATACGCTTCTGAAACTGACACCGCGTAACAAAAAACTTTACCATGTAAGAGTTATCTCCCCGAACAGTGTTTTTCTTGTTATCTCTAAGGCTTCGCAACCGTATAAGAAACCGCCCAATTTATTTTTCCAAATTGCTCGTTATATCCTCAGGATGTTCTGTTTTATTTTGACCGAAGCTATCCGAAGACTCCATATGAGAGTTATCGCCCCTTTTGTATATGATATAAGTGATATGCATTTCTAACTGGTAAACCATAAGTGATAGAGACCCAGGGTCTTTTGATTTAAGATCCTTGGTCCAAAAAAATGAAAATTAGGTCAAGGTCAAAGGTCAAGGTCAAATTCTAAATTTTGATTTTGGCTTATTTTCACTTATTTTCATTAACCTTATAAGATATCGACAAATTATTTTTACTAAATTGTTAGTTGCGACATGTCGTAACTTATCAATTTTGGTTGCAAGGGTGCGTAGACAATAAATGGGAGTTTTCGCCCCTCTTATATTTAGAATTATGCGTAAAGTGATATTACTCATGAACCATACATAATACAGACCAAGGGTCTTTTGATTTGGGATCCTCGGTTTATGACCTTGAAATTGCGGTCAAGGTCATAGGTTAATTGGACGTTCTCGATTTTGACCTTTGCTTGAAATTCATATTTATACATCATTAAGCCATAGGAACTGACATTTTCAACTGAATTTTAATATTTTCATATCTAAATAGATCCTTATTGGTTGAAAGACCTTCAATTGTTCTCTGAACAATTGGTTTTTAATTATTATTATTATTTTTTTTTTCTTCCGCCAACTTTTTTATCCTTCACTGTTTTTTTGTTTCGCAAGATGTCGCTTAGATATATGGTATATGATATTGAACAGTTAATACGCTTCTGAAACTGACCCTGCTAAACCGAATACTTTCCCATATAAGAGTTATCTCCCCAAACACTGTTTTTCTTGTGATCCCTAAGGCTTCGCAACCGTATAAGAAACCGACAAATTTATTTTTCCAAATTGATCGTGATATCCTCAGGATGTTCTGTTTCATTTCGACCGAAGCTATCCGGAGACTCCATATGAGAGTTATCCCCCCTTTTATATATGATATAAGTGATATGCATTTCTAACTGGTAAACCATAAGTGATAGAGACCTAGGGTCTTTTGATTTAAGATCCTTGGTCCAAAAAAATTAAAATTAGGTCAAGGTCAAAGGTCAAGGTCAAATTCTAAATTTTGATTTTTGCTTATTTTCACTTATTTTCAATTACTTTATAAGATTTCGACAAATTATTTTTACTAAAATGTTAGTTGCAACATGTCGTAACTTATAAATTTTGATTGGAAGGGTGCGTAGACAGTAAATGGGAGTTTTTGCCCCTCTTATATTTAGAATTATGCGTAAAGTGATATTACTCATGAACCATACATAATACAGACCTAGGGTCTTTTGATTTGGGATCCTATGTTTATGACCTTAAAATTGAGGTCAAGGTCATAGGTTAGTTGGACGTCCTAGATTTTGACCTTTGGTCGAAATTCATATTTATACATCATAAAGCCATAGGAACTGACATTTTCAACTGAATCTTAATATTTTCATATCAAAATACATCCTTATTGGTTGAAAGACCTTCAATTGTTCTTTGAACAATTGGTTTTTAATTATTAGGTCTTTCCACTTTTCGGTGGAAAGACCTATTGGTTTTCTTCTGATTATTATTATTAAGGTCTTTCCTTTTACAAAAGGGAAAGACCTTACTGTATTTCTTCTGTTTATTATTATTATTCTTCCGCCAAACTTTGACGAAGTTAGCAGCCTAAACCGTAAGACGTGTCGCTTTCATGTTCACACTTTGTATCGGTGTCATGAATACCTATCTGGAACTCACCCTGTTAAGCTGGGGTCACACATTCACGATTTTTACTGCCGTCCTTGACAGGACCATTCCCGATTAAAATTTGTCAAAAGTCTGATCAAGATCCTGTGAATCGTAAATGGAAATTCGATTTGTATCTTTCGCCAGGTAAAATTCGACCGAGTCTGTCACGACTGCGTCCCGATTCTACCGAATGTAATCCGACAGAGATCAGATAGTGACAAGACAGTGAACCGACGCTTACGGGAGTTATCCGTTCGAAAACTGTCGGCATAATCGGGATGATCAGGTACTGTCGGAACGTAATCCTATCACGGTCCGCTCTATCGCATTGCAAACGGCTTTGTCTGGTCTCAGTCGTATTGTATTCTGTTATTGTCGGGACTTCTCCAGATCATTCCCGTTCCACAGGACACCGTCCCGAATACACAGAACATTGTTAGGAATTCGATCCGATACAGCAGAATCTGTCACGACATAGGCACGATTGTAATCTGACTAGACAAAATCGGCTGAGTTTCCCCGAATGTTACGGGACGCACCTAACTGTCGGGGTGCTTTGCCGAACTATTCGGACCCTTCCCGACCAGTAGGAATCTGTTACGAACTAAAACGACTGCGTTCAGACAATAATAGGACATTCCAGATAATTGAGGATACTAATCCGACTTTTTCACTTTTCGTGTCGTATCGCTGTCTGATCTCAAACGGGAGCAATAATCGGCAATGTGTGAACCCCGCATTAGACATGTTAGAAATTTTGACATTTAAAATTTATTTTTTTACATTTCTGAGGCTTGTATAGGGTATATTGAGATGCGGGATATTTGCCATTTTAATTTTAGGGATATGGGATATCTGTCCTAAAAGTAAAGGGGATATGGGATATTGATGCATTTATAAGGATATTGAATTTTTAACATGAAAAACAAAATAAGTGGAATTTAAAAGTTAAGTACAAAAATATTTGCATCTCACTTGATAAAATTGCCCAAACAAGTTTAATATTAAAGGTCATTTTAGTGCTTTGTTGATTTTAATTGAGTTTATGGTCGTTTTATTAAAAAGTCATCCAAACCCAAGCGAAGAGTATTGATTTATATGCTCATGTGTAATGATAACTTTAAAAGTATTTGTTTTGCTTTCCATACTTCGTTCCTTATTGTTAATATTCCTTTTTTGGATGGTAATGTTCCTTTGGCACTATCTTACGATGTTTGTATATCACAACACCTCCGCTATGCCCGTGTCTGTTGTAACGTTTTGGATTTTAATGAACGAAATCTATGTATTACTGGTAAATTATTAAGTCAGGGATTTCGTTACAACAAATCACTTAAAATCTTTACTAAATTCTAGATTTGGTTTTGAAGTTTGGTTCTACCTGTAGAAAACTTATTTCAAACGGGATAGGATATCCTCATTTTTACGGAGATGTTGTTTACCGTGCCATTGGATGCTGGATGTGTAATGATTGATAATTTAGTCTCAGATGCATTACCTTTTATGAGTTGTAATTGGCTTTGAACTAGCTGTCAGTAACTGCAAGTACTCTCAGATCTGTAATTAGTGTCTTTTTGTTGATGGGATGTATAAGTACTCGGTCAGGTGCACTCTATGTTTTTGTTAGATGTATTTCTGTTTGTATCCATCTGATGAGTTAAGCCTTTTTCAACTGATTTGTATAGTTCGTTCTTATGTTGTACTGTTAGACACTATCCCAGGTTAAGGGGAGGGTTGGGTTCCCGCTAACATGTTTAACCTCACCACATTCTGTATGTATGTGCCTGTCTAAAGTCAGGAATCTTTAAGTCAGTGGTTGTCGTTTGTTGCTGTGTTACATATTTGTTTTTTATTATTTTTTTTTATACATAAATTAGGCTGTTAGTTTTCTCGTTTGAATTGTTCTACATTTGTCATTTCAGGATCTTTTATAGCTAACTATGCAGTATGAGCTTTGCTCATTGTTGAAGGTCGTACGGTGACCTTAAGTTGTTAATTTCTGTGCCACATGGTCTCTTGTGAAGCGGTATCTCATTGGCAATCATACATATACCACATCTTTTTTTATAGTATATGCTCATATTCATTGATAATTTTCTTGAAATAATCATAGATTTTTGTATCCATCTGATGAGTTAAGCCTTATTGTTGTCAATGTTTTTATTTGTTTGATGCTTTATATGATTACAGGATATTTTCTAGTGTTTTACCTCTTACTTTTTACGTGGTGTGGCGAGGATCTTCAGAGGTCTCCACGTTTCACAGATTGCTCTGATGTGCAACAGCTTTTTTGCTAGACAAGCTGGGGCCGAGGGATGTCAGAGCACTCCCATATCAAAAAGTAGATATTTCGCTGTATAAACTATGTTAATAATGAATAATTACTAAATGATCAATGTAAATTAAAATATTTTCTTTCTATTACTGGTGTTGTGAGGAAGGAAATTAAAAAAAAGTAACAAAAATATGAAATTCATAAAGTTCAAGATTACAGAGTCAAATGTGTTATTTCTTAGCAAAATAAGGGCTGTGCAAATTTTGCCTGCTGTGAAAATATTACAACAGTTAAGTGTAATGTAGGCACATTAGCAGAAAGCTTCTTGTGTTAAATTTTGAGTTATTGAACTTGCATGCTAAATATCCACTTTCACATGGACGTGCTCTGACGTCCCACAGTCTCAGGTTGTCTGGCAAAACAGCCGTTGGATGTCAGAGCCATCTCGGACAAGAAGAGACAGGGTTGAGTCCTTCTGTTCTTTCCAACATAGGTTAACGTGTAGGATGAAGTTTCTTATCAATGAAAGAAGAATGCTATCAAAATGAAATTTTACAGTCATATGCATCACGGTTTGAACAATTGAAAAAAAAGTCTGAAATTAGACCCCTTACACTAAATTTATCGTATAAGATCACATAAAAAGAGATTGTTATACAAGGATCTATGATGGAACACTTCATCTTTTGGACACATATATTCTTATTTAACATGGAAGTTAATTTCCTTTAACACAGTTTGTTTTCCCAGTCAAAATTGTTGACGTTGTGATGATGAGGGAAAAAATAGGCATGGGAATGAATTTATAATGATTTTTTGGGATATTTCAAAATAGTTTTAGGGATATGATATGGGATATTTGTAAAAAATATTTATTGGGATATTAGGGGTAAACATTATAGGGATACGGGATATTGGGATAAAAACTTAATGGGATATGGGATATTGATACCCCCTAAACAAGCCTCATTTCTTAATCTTGAAATTTTGACTTTTAATAATTGTAATTTTGACTATCCAACATCTTTTTTTTTTAAATCGAAATTTTGATAATTGTAAACATGGCAAAACTCAAAATTTATTTTGAATATATATACATTTTTAAACTAGAAATTTCGACTTTTCCTCTAATGCGGGGTTCACACATTGCCGATTATTGCTCCCGTTTGAGATCAGACAGCGATACGACACGAAAAGTGAAAAAGTCGGATTAGTATCCTCAATTATCTGGAATGTCCTATTATTGTCTGAACGCAGTCGTTTTAGTTCGTAACAGATTCCTACTGGTCGGGAAGGGTCCGAATAGTTCGGCAAAGCACGCCGACAGTTAGGTGCGTCCCGTAACATTCGGGGAATTTTAGCCGATTTTGTCTAGTCGGATTACAATCGTGCCTATGTCGTGACAGATTCTGCTGTATCGGATCGAATTCCTAACAATGTTCTGTGTATTCGGGACGGTGTCCTGTGGAACGGGAATGATCTGGAGAAGTCCCGACAATAACAGAATACAATACGACTGAGACCAGACAAAGCCGTTTGCAATGCGATAGAGCGGACCGTGATAGGATAACGTTCCGACAGTACCTGATCATCCCGATTATGCCGACAGTTTTCGAACGGATAACTTCCGTCAGCGTCGGTTCACTGTCTTGTCACTATCTGATCTCTTTCGGATTACATTCGGTAGAATCGGGACGCAGTCGTGACAGACTCGGTCGAATTTTACCTGGCGAGAGATACAAATCGAATTTCCATCCACGATTCACAGGATCTTGATCAGACTTTTGACAAATTTTAATCGGGAATGGTCCTGTCAAGGACGGCAGTAAAAATCGTGAATGTGTGACCCCAGCTTAATACGGAAAAAAAATCCACTTTAAATATGCATATTCTATTTTTTGTAATATTTAATTCACCATTATTTCCTAAATAGTTAGTATTAAACATATGAGTAAAGTTCCCATGATCTTTGTTCTATGTTCAAATTCTACTTTCATTTTCAAAACGGCCAATGCTATTCTGAGTGGAATTCAAAACAAAGAACTCTTGATTAACTGTTTGGTGTACCAAGTTTTCTTTTAAAATTTGTATTGTGTTTTAAGCTGTTTTCTGCTCTTCTGACAATACATAATTATACTCTAAATAGTAACAATTTATAAATTGTAAACCTTTTTTTTTTAATAAACTTAAGTTTCGGCTGACAACCGCAGTTAAAATCCCCTATCTGTGCCCCTCGTTTTATAAATAGTCGTGATCCAGGTCTGGTAAGTCACTTGAAACGCATTGAGAATTTCTGTTTGAACTTTCATTAAGCCGCGTGGTTTGAAACATAACAGACGAACAAAATCAACAAAAATGCCGGGAACTTTATCAGAAATTCCACCTATGGTGCTTGGCGGGATCATCATAAGTGCTGTATCTTTCATTCTTCATATTATTGGATTCTCAACGACATTTTGGTATAAAGTAGGTGATGCTCATATGGGATTATGGAAATCTTGTGGTCAAGTGCAAGGAGCGGAGATATGCTATGACATTAAAGGTAATTAGAATAATTCCGCCTTCCCAACAATGTGGATAATTATAAGGGCATTGCATTGTGTGTTATTTTTTTCTATTTTGTAAAGGTATTTTTGTAAATTTCATCATTCTTTTCTATATATAATTTAGCACTCCATTATTCACTTTTCGTTATATTTTAACCCTTTATTCTCCATTTTTCTTTATTTTTCTTCTCTGTGAACTATTCCTTTTAGTATTTCAAGATTTTCATTTCATTGTTTGTTTTTTGTGACTACAATTTATCATTATGTAGGCTTAACACATTTAGATCTCACGGGCGTGCCTTTTGATAAATATACAAATCTTGTACATATTTAACAAAGTATCATTCGCAGCTATATATATCTCTATGATTCGTCCATTTTATGAGGGGGGCAATACCTTTTTGTGTTAACCAGTTTTGGCTCTTTACAAGGTGTTGTTAACTGTTATCTAAGATCAATTAAAGCTGTTAACTGTTTTCAACCCACTTTGTTAACTGTTATCAGGTTTTTTTCATTTTTTGGTAACTGTCTTTTTGCCAAAATTGAGGTGTTGTAAACATGTTAACGGACCCCCTCTTGCACCTCCTCTTTTATTAGAAACTATAAGGTGAGAACACAATTTTCGACTATACCAGAGTGTGATTTTATAGAGGTGTGGATTTTTATGAATAAATTTGTTGTACATAGTTGTTGACATTTCGGATCAGATCTATTTATAAATATGGAAATACATGATGTAGTAATATATACGCATGGAAGAATACAAAGTCAGTCATATAAGATAACGACCTATAGCCACAAGTGGGCGGAATTGGGAAACCCCATATGTCATGTATGTCGGTAACATCTTTTTGTTTCAGAAAAATAAAATCGTTTCTCGAATATCAATGGTCATTATTTGTTTTTTAAACATCACAACCGAAGATAGTTGATAGTAAAAAGAATATACACCTTTATTATATTTTTATAATACGATACAATCAGTTCTAGAATAACTCAGTTTATACACTGTTAAAATTATAAATCGCCCATTTACGTGCATATGAACTTAGTTATGATATCAGATTCAAATTTTTGTGGATTTTTCAGTATATGGCTATGGATAGAAAAGTACAAATTGTTAGAAAACGAAGAAATATTGACGCCAACGTTAAAAACGTTTAAATAATGTAATACAAATAAATAGAAAATACGAAATAGGATTAGAAAAACATTGATTAACGAAATTTTTATCTGCTAACCGAGTCTCTATGTTTATGTAACAGCCACTATGTTCCGTCAGTTAGGGACGACATCAAAAGATTGATGTAGGATAAGAAACTTAAGTCAAATAGTTTGGGGGTGGGGGTGGGGTCAACATTGCTACAAGTTTTGTTAATCTAAAATCGATTTTACATATATCCCTATTGGTCAATAAATTTTTCCCAAATTAAGTTAAGAAAGGGGGGGGAAAGGGGGGGGGGGGGGTCAGTGAAAAAACTATATGAATTAAGTTTTTTATCCTTCATTGAACTTTTGATGTCGTCTTTTACTTTGTTCCTGCAGAGCTTTTCAACTAGTTATACCGTTCTGATGGAACTTTCCAACTAGTTGTTTTATTCAGAGTTCAGTCAAAATGTTCCGGAAAAAATAGCCATAGAAAAGTCCCGAAACAATGTAGCTAGTTGAATAGTTCTGGTGGAACAGAACAACTTGTTACATCGTTCCGAATGTACCATATTTCGTCCGTTTAGTAGAAAGAGGGGGGAAAATGGGTATCAGTATATATATATATATATATATAAGAGCAAATCATTAATTTACAAGAATACCCAACGCACTGAAAAAGGTTTCCTTGGGGACAAATATGAAAAAAGGGGCATGTAACTTTATTTTTGGGGAAATGTATTTAAATTTTGATGTACTGAGGGCGGAAGAACAAACTCCCCCAGAAAAATCTTCTGTGTGCATATCGATCTTTGTATGTTTGAGAAAAGATAATTAGAGGGATCATAATACATGTAATACATATAAATTACAGATGCACCAGTACATTACAACCAACTGATAGCCGCACAAGTTCTGGAATGTCTCGCTCTGGTAGCCTTTGTCGCAGCTGTGTCATGTGCGTTTCTGAAGATGTGTGTGCTCAAGGAGCAAGGAATGCTGTTTGTTGTTACAGGCTTGCTTAACTGGCTTGCAGGTAAATATCAATAACTCAACTATTGAAAAAGTTTAACACATACGATTAACGACAACAGAGATCTTCGTACGTTTATCACTCAACACTAAGATTTACGATTTTTTTTTTAACTATTTCAAAAGATGAATATAAACCTGATCATGATCAACACTTTTCATTTCTTGACAAATTTTTTAAGAAAACAATTAGAAGTATTGATGAGTTTGCTTCTCTGTATCATAATAAAAAGCTTTTTAAAAGACTGTTACAAATTGACAGTTTACAAATAATAGAACCTAAAAGGAAGAAAAATACAATGATGAGTCCGTGTGCTTATTATTGGGAGCCATTGAAAATTTAGCGGGAATACTAAATCGGATTTGATTCTCTAGATTTTAGAAAAATAGAGAAAATGGTAGAAAGATACTTATAGCAGGGTCCCTACCACACGATGAAAACTTAACAATGTAATATCATAATATGAGGTGATCCGTAAGGGTTTATAAACATGTCTGTTTATATAAATACATGGACAAAAGAGGTATGGAATAGAAAAATAATTAAAGAGCTTAGATCTAAGAAATGTAAATAATATGCAGTTCAAGCATGTCAAGTATTGCAACATTTAATATTGTAACTTCTGTTTGTTTCGGTTTTCACTTACAAGGTTTATGTGGTGGAAAAGAAACGGTATCTACATGTATGAGATGTTCATTTCTTATGAGACCAACTGATCTACTTTAAAGGTTTCATTTATCAAATTTTTAATTATTGACATGTAACTATGTTTGCCCCAGCCTTAGCGGATGAAGCATCATCAAGTTTAACCCTTGATCGACTGTACGTCTGTTGGTAAGTCCGGAAATTCTTTCCCATTTAGTTTGCCTTAACCAAACGTTATTCAATATATATGCATAAGTTTTTTTGCCAGAAAACACAGATCAAGTTTGAACTTTTGGTGACGTCACTTCTACTGCTCTTTAGTTGCGTTATTTTTTATTTGTAATATTTATCAGTGGAGGATTCAGAGGGGCGTAGAGGGCGTACGCCCCCCTTTTTGCTCGGACTTTTTCGTAAACTTCGTGAACTTTGACATTTCCTGTGTATTTAATTTTCATGCGACAATTATTTCTTTACTTATAAAGATAATTTTCGCTGGTATTTACTGATTATGTCAAAGTCATGTGATTCGCTATGATTGAGTTGACCAGTGCATCAAAAAAACGTCACTTAGTCATTTTGAAATTCAAATTACAGTATAGCATTGCTTAGGTTGAGGCCTGATGACAACCATGATACCTTCAAAGCGAATTAGGATTTAGAAAGAACGTACATGTAGTGACTTCTATTTCCCAATTTCAACCAAACAGAAACCCTCTCATTAAAAAAAAATCCACAGCAATATTATTTACCTACGTAAACATGTTTAACCCCAAACGCCCCAGCCTATTTTGAAATAACTTGATACATGTAGGTGAATAATGATCCCTAGTCAGTATGACCCCTAGATAGATTTAAAGTCCAAGGTACGAACCATTTGATTTGAGGAGACAGTCTAAGGTATTTCAGAGAAAAAAATACGACTCTGATGTTTGCATTAAATAAAAATTCTGGCTGTATCTGGATTGAAAACAATAATGTTGTCCACTTTTTTGCTATAAGAAACGAAAATTTCAAACAGAATTATTTAGCATTAAATGAACATGATGAATAAAGACCAGACTGCAACCTAACAGCTGAGTGTGGCCTTTATGTCTCCATTTGTCGATCGTCATTCATAAATTCGTTGTCATTTCAGACTCATTCGTAGCCTTTGGTTGATTTGGAACCCCTCACCTCCCTTAATTTTGTCGGGTGAAACATATCAACCAAACATTTGAATGAAAATTGCTTGTTTGACTTTTTAACTCGTGTCGGTCGTATTGTACATTTCATCGAATATTATAGCCCGACGTATTTCTTGTTTACAACAAGAAAACTGTGAGGTTATGCTAACTTAACATACATGTAAAACCAACCAGAATTTTCCATGTCTATTTTTTACTGACAAGTCCGACATCAAATATATCAGTACATATAGCTTTGGATCCATACTATCATTTTATGATAGAATATCAATAGGGAGAAAACAGCATAAAAATGTCCAACACTTACACTCTACAGCAACTATAGAATATACATGCCCAAACAGGAACTTTTTAAAATGTGCATTTTACACTTATTTTATGTTTTTACGTCCTAAAAAGGTCCAAAAAAATTTTGCCTCGCTCCGCTCAGCGACCTTTAAAAACTTCGCCCCCCTTTCCAAATTCCTGGATCCGCCCCTGTTTATTGACCAATTTATTATTTTGTATACTAACATTATAGTTGCTTTTGTTGCACACACTGTGTGACTGAGTGTATTTAAAACTTGTCTTGTCTAGTTATGCCCCTTTACAATTGGAAAAAATGCTGATTTTTTTTTCATTTCCTTTTTCTTACTTTATTTTGCCTCATCTAAATGTTATGAAACTTACTAAATGTTTATGAAAAAATCTCAGTTCAGGTAAAAATTTGGATAACATCGCTTTTACCTTCTTGAGTTATATCCCGATTATCGAGTCTTATGCAAGCGGGGATATCATCTATGTCCCATGGACATATCCGCCATTTATTATATATATATACATGTATTGTTTGTTGTTCGAGATGCTTTTACATTCGCCATAACTGTTTAACATAATTTCATTTCAGGAGGACTTGCCTTGGTTGGAGTAATTGTCTTCGCAACAATGTCATTCAATGGATATAAGTTGGATAACTCGAAATATCACTACTCGTTTGGACTGTGTATTGTTGGTGGGATCGGAGGGGTGTTCTCTGGACTTGTATTCTTCTTATCATGGCGATGGGTGAGAAATTAACGACAACAGCCGCCATTGTACTATTTCTAGCATTGAGATGGATGTGAAGCTGAAGAATGCAGCGGATAAACGAATTATCTGTATAAACGTTCTTTCTGTGAAATCCTCGAGAGAAACTTTAATTTGAAAACTTTCGTATATTGATTTTTTACAAGCAGTGAAAGAAACTTCTTAATATTAAATCTTTTTTTTATTTTTTTTACAAAAAATACAAGAGCTTTTTGATTGTGTATTAAATTTTAAATTTCGGGTGAATATGCTTCACCCTGTGATAGTTTTTTTTTCTGATTTGTCACTCATCAACATCGTGTTTTGCATCCTAAAAGCAGTGTTGAGATAAATGAGCAGTTACTGTACATGTTGTAGCTCACATTTGTTTTCTTTTTATGCCCCACCTACGATAGTAGAGGGGCATTATGTTTTCTGGTCTGTGCGTCCGTCCGTCCGTTCGCTTCAGGATAAAGTTTTTGGTCAAGGTAGTATTTGAAGAAGTTGAAGTCCAATCAACTTGAAACTTAGTACACATGTTCCCCATGATATGATCTTTCTAATTTTAATGCCAAATTATAGTTTTGACCCCAATTTCATGGTCCACTGAACATAGAAAATGATAGTGCGAAGTTCAGGTTAAAGTTTTTGGTCAAGGTAGTTTTTGATGAAGTTAAAGTTACATCAACTTGAAACTTAGTACACATGTTTCATATGATATGATCTTTCTAATTATAATTCCAAATTATAATTTTGACCCCAATTTCACGGTCCACTGAACATAGAAAATGATAGTGCGAGTGGGGAATCCGTGTACTATGGACACATTCTTGTTTTTTTTATTGTGTTTGGATTAAGGCATAAAAGGTCATAACAATTTTGTTTGTTAAGTTCAATGTGGAAGAACCGCATACAAACATTAGTGCTTTTGTACATAATGAGAACAATCGTTGACTTTTGAGTATTCAAATAATTGCGTATGATACTACATTTGTACCCTTCAAATCTGCAGGTTGGTATATATTCTAAAATATCACGTGTAAATACCATTTAGCAGTGTTAAGTTACATTTGATAAATAAGGGTTTTTATGCCCCACCTACGATAGTAGAGGGGCATTATGTTTTCTGGTCTGTGCCTCCGTTCGTTCGTTCGTCCGACTGCAGGTTAAAGTTTTTGGTCAAGGTAGTTTTTGATGAAGTTGAAGTCCAATCCACTTGAAACTTAGTACACATGTTTCCCATGATATGATCTTTCTAATTTTAATGCCAAATTATAGTTTTGACCCCAATTTCATGGTCAAATGAACATAGAAAATGAAAGTGCGAAGTTCAGGTTAAAGTTTTTGGTCAAGGTAGTTTTTGATGAAGTTAAAGTCACAACTACTTGAAACTTAGTACACATGTTCCCTATGATATGATCTTTCTAATTTTAATTCCAAATTAAAGTTTTGACCCCAATTTCACGGTCACTGAACATGGAAAATTATAGTGCGAGTGGGGCATCCGTGTACTATGGACACATTCTTGTTTTTTAAAGTTTAATTGAACTTTGAACTTATAAAAATCAATGCAAGATTGAAAACCTTTTTCATTGTATGCTAAGCGTTGTTAATTTTGATAAAGATATGTCCTATTTTTTATACGACCGCAAAAATTGAAAAATCTTTGGTCGTATATTGGTATGATGTTGGCGTCGTCGTCGTCGTCGTCGTCTTCCGAATACTTTTAGTTTTCGCACTCTAACTTTAGTAAATGTGAATAGAAATCTATGAAATTTTAACACAAGGTTTATTACCACAAAAGGAAGGTTGGGATTGATTTTGGAAGTTTTGGTCTCAACATTTTAGGAATAAGGGGCCAAAAAGGGCCCAAATAAGCATTATTCTTGGTTTTCGCACAATAACTTTAGTATTAGTAAATAGAAATCAATGAAATTTAAACACAAGGTTTATGACCACAAAAGGAAGGTTGGGATTGATTTTGGGAGTTTTGGTTCCAACAGTTTAGGAATTAGGGGCCAAAAAAGGACCCAAATAAGCATTATTCTTGGTTTTCGCACAATAACTTTTGTATAAGTAAATAGAAATCAATGAAATTAAAACACAAGATTTATGACCACAAAAGGAAGGTTGGGATTGATTTTGGGAGTTGAGGTCCGAACAGTTCAGAAATTAGGGGCCAAAAAGGGGCCCAAATAAGCATTATTCTTGGTTTTCGCACCTTAAATTTAGTATAAGTAAATAGAAATCTATGAAATTTAAACACAAGGTTTATGACCATAAAAGGAAGGTTGGGATTGATTTTCGAAAGTTTGGTCCCAGCACTTTAGGAATATGGGGCCCAAAGGGTCCAAAACTAAACTTTGTTTGATTTCATCAAAAATTGAATAATTGGGGTTCCTTGATATGCCGAATCTTACTGTGTATGTAGATTCTTAATTTTTGGTCCCGTTTTAAAATTGGTCTACATTAAGGTCCAAAGGGTCCAAAATTAAACTTAGTTTGATTTTAACAAAAATTGAATCCTTGGGGTTCTTTGATATGCTGAATCTAAAAATGTACTTAGATTTTTTATTATTGGCCCAGTTTTCAAGTTGGTCCAAATCGGGGTCCAAAATTAAACTTTGTTTGATTTCATCAAAAATTGAATAATTGGGGTTCTTTGACATGCCAAATCTAACTGTGTATGTAGATTCTTAATTTTTGGTCCCGTTTTCAAATTGGTCAACATTAAAGTCCAAATGGTCCAAAATTAAACTAAGTTTGATTTTAACGAAAAATGAATTCTTGGGCTTTTTTTGATATGCTGAATCTAAACATGTACTTAGATTTTTGACCCAATTTTTTAAGTTTGTTCAAATCAGGATCCAAAATTATTATATAATAAGTATTGTGCAATAGCAAGACATGTTCAATTGCACAGTATTGTGCAATAGCAAGAAATCTTCAATTGCACAGTATTGTGCAATAGCAAATATTTTCAATTGCACAGTATTGCCCAATAGCAAGAAATATCTAATTGCACAATATTGTGCAATAGCAAGAAATTTTCAATTGGAGTTATCTTTCTTTGTTCAGAATAGTAGTTGAATCAACTTAAATCATTGTTTTATACAATATACAATGTATATTCACTTTTACTACCAACCAATCTTTACCATTCAGTGACAACAAGCACTTTATTTTACATTTTAATATTTTATGATGTATTTAAGAGTAATTATTGTTGCAAACGCCATTAGAAATTTGAATTGATATCAGTTTTGGAAAAAGGGAGGATGTGAAAAAAAATGGGGGGGGGGGGTACATTTTTCTCATTTCAGATTTCATAAATAAAAAGAAAATTTCTTCAAACATTTTTTTTGAGAGGATTAATATTCAACAGCATAGTGAATTGCTCAAAGGCAAAAAAAAAATTAAGTTCATTAGACCACATTCAGTCTGTGTCAGAAACCTATGCTGTGTCAACTATTTAATTTTAGATTTAAATAAGTTTGAAGAAGAAATTTTTAATTGATTTGTAAAATCTTGACATTTGTTTTGTGTAAAAAACCCATATAATGTCAAAAATTTGATTACAATTCAAATTCAGAGTTGTATCACGCTTGAATGTTTTGTCCATACTTGCCCTAACTGTTCAGGGTTCGACCTCTGCGGTCGTATAAAGCTGCGCCCTGCGGAGCACCTGGTTAAAATTTATTTGAACATTGAACTAATAAAAATCAATGCAAGATTTGAAATGCATTTTCATTGTATATTTTTGTGGATTAGTGCTGTTATATGAAATAATATGAACTGTGACTACACATGTGAGATCATTGTCAGATTTCTTTAAATGAAAGGTTCCGTACTGTAAAAAAGGCATCATTACAGATATTTTTTTTATATATCTGCCTTCAGCGTCACTGATAGTTGATATAATACGTTAGGTTACATTTAACATTTACTGTAAATATCCAAATTGGTAATACCATATCATTGCATGATAGTCGTGATTATACCATAAAACTGCATGTCAGTCATTTTCTTGTCGAATCATTTTGATAGGGGTCAAAACGCCACACCATTTATTGTATACCATACATTTTTATAATGCCTTCAACACTGTTGTTGTTATAATTTAGACGTCATTTGTAGTGTAAAACATATCTTGATATGTACTCATTTGTTTTAAATGTTCATTAAATATTTTTCGTAATATATCAAGATTTTTTTATTCACTCTATGCATTTATTAGTAATAATGTGTGAAAACCACCAAGCTTTAGGTCGCCTTTCATGGACATGAAAGGATAAACCATGACAAAAGTAGTTTACAGACGTTCAAATCTCGTAAATCAATTAAGAAGAAACTAAGTAATTGAACAAATGAAAACGGAGGGAATTGCATGAGCCGCTCAAACTGGAGCGAGACCAGGTTCGTCGACGGGTAAGGGTAGGATTACTCTCAATCTTTAAAATGGTTAAAATCAGATTCTAAGATTGGCGATTTCATGCCATGCTTTTATTCATTTGATCTTCATCATTGTTCATATGCCTATTGATGATCATGTGAAATGAAATAATTTGCCTTAACATCCTCCAGATGACGTTACATCAAATTCTAGTCACTTCGGCACCTGGTTTAATCGGCACCCAAGGTAGTTATTTCGGCACCCGATGTAGTTATTTCAACACCCTTGGTCAGTAACATTATGTTTTGAAAGTCAACTATCATCTATAAAAAAAAAAAAAAAAATGAAAACAATACGTTATAAACTTCATGCGTCCGAAGTGCTTTTCTGGATTTACTTTCATCAGGACCGCTCAAAACCTAATCGAAACAATTTGAGATTTATCTTATCAAATAGGACCTAAAATATAACCTATTGAAGACTCCTTTTTTCTGCTATACTGATTATATATTATGTCCCAGGTGTTTTCCCATATTTATTCAACTAATGTGTCAACGTACATTTGCCACACATAACAGAAGTTCAAATGGAAACTTTTTTCTACAGGTGTCAAATTGATATTATGTTCATGATCCGTACTACATATTTACGATACAAACTGAGAACAACACGTTATAAATTGTATGCGTCCGAAGCACCTTCCTGGATTTACCTTCATCAAGAACTCTCAAAGCCGAATATTTGATAGCCAAAAACAGTTGAAGAGCTATATGACCTACAAGGACATACAATAATAGCCAAATCAATCTTAGAAGAACAGTATTATATCAATGGTAATAAGTATCAATCTTAGAAGAGCAGTATTATATCAATGGTAATAAGTATCAATCTTAGAAGAACAGTATTATATCAATGGTAATAAGTATCAATCTTAGAAGAACAGTACTATATCAATGGTAATAAGTATCAATCTTAGAAGAACAGTATTATATCAATGGTAATAAGTATCAATCTCAGAAGAACAGTATTATATCAATGGTAATAAGTATCAATCTCAGAAGAACAGTATTATATCAATGGTAATAAGTATCAATCTTAGAAGAACAGTACTATATCAATGGTAATAAGTATCAATCTTAGAAGAACAGTACTATATCAATGGTAATAAGTATCAATCTTAGAAGAACAGTACTATATCAATGGTAATAAGTATCAATCTTAGAAGAACAGTACTATATCAATGGTAATAAGTATCAATCTTAGAAGAACAGAATTATATCAATGGTAATAAGTACCAATCTTAGAAGAACAGAATTATATCAATGGTAATAAGTATCACTCTTAGAAGAACAGTATTATATCAATGGTAATAACTATCAATCTTAGGAGAACAGTATTATATCAATGGTAATAAGTATCAATCTTAGAAGAACTGTATTATATCAATGGTAATAAGTATCAATCTTAGGAGAACAGAATTAGAAGAACAGTATTATATCAATGGTAATAAGTATCAATCTCAGAAGAACAGTATTATATCAATGGTAATAAGTATCAATCTTAGAAGAACAGTATTATATCAATGGTAATAAGTATCAATCTTACAAGAACAGTATTATACCAATGGTAATAAGTATCAATCTTACAAGAACAGTATTATACCAATGGTAATAAGTATCTATCTCAGAAGAACAGTATTATATCAATGGTAATAAGTATCAATCTCAGAAGAACAGTATTATATCAATGGTAATAAGTATCAATCTTAGAAGAACAGAATTATATCAATGGTAATAAGTATCAATCTTAGAAGAACAGAATTATATCAATGGTAATAAGTATCAATCTTAGAAGAACTGTATTATATCAATGGTAATAAGTATCAATCTTAGGAGAACAGAATTAGAAGAACAGTATTATATCAATGGTAATAAGTATCAATCTTAGAAGAACAGTATTATATCAATGGTAATAAGTATCAATCTTAGAAGAACAGTATTATATCAATGGTAATAAGTATCAATCTTACAAGAACAGTATTATACCAATGGTAATAAGTATCAATCTTACAAGAACAGTATTATACCAATGGTAATAAGTATCTATCTCAGAAGAACAGTATTATATCAATGGTAATAAGTATCAATCTCAGAAGAACAGTATTATATCAATGGTAATAAGTATCAATCTTAGAAGAACAGAATTATATCAATGGTAATAAGTATCAATCTTAGAAGAACAGAATTATATCAATGGTAATAAGTACCAATCTTAGAAGAACAGAATTATATCAATGGTAATAAGTACCAATCTTAGAAGAACAGAATTATATCAATGGTAATAAGTATCACTCTTAGAAGAACAGAATTATATCAATGGTAATAAGTATCACTCTTAGAAGAACAGTATTATATCAATGGTAATAACTATCACTCTTAGGAGAACAGTATTATATCAATGGTAATAAGTATCAATCTTAGAAGAACTGTATTATATCAATGGTAATAAGTATCAATCTTAGGAGAACAGAATTAGAAGAACAGTATTATATCAATGGTAATAAGTATCAATCTCAGAAGAACAGTATTATATCAATGGTAATAAGTATCAATCTTAGAAGAACAGTATTATATCAATGGTAATAAGTATCAATCTTAGGAGAACAGAATTAGAAGAACAGTATTATATCAATGGTAATAAGTATCAATCTCAGAAGAACAGTATTATATCAATGGTAATAAGTATCAATCTTAGAAGAACAGTATTATATCAATGGTAATAAGTATCAATCTTACAAGAACAGTATTATATCAATGGTAATAAGTATCAATCTTAGGAGAACAGAATTAGAAGAACAGTATTATATCAATGGTAATAAGTATCAATCTCAGAAGAACAGTATTATATCAATGGTAATAAGTATCAATCTTAGAAGAACAGTATTATATCAATGGTAATAAGTACCAATCTTAGAAGAACAGAATTAGAAGAACAGTATTATATCAATGGTAATAAGTATCAATCTCAGAAGAACAGTATTATATCAATGGTAATAAGTATCAATCTTACAAGAACAGTATTATACCAATGGTAATAAGTATCAATCTTACAAGAACAGTATTATATCAATGGTAATAAGTATCAATCTCAGAAGAACAGTATTATATCAATGGTAATAAGTATCAATCTCAGAAGAACAGTATTATATCAATGGTAATAAGTATCAATCTTAGAAGAACAGAATTATATCAATGGTAATAAGTATCAATCTTAGAAGCAGAATTATATCAATGGTAATAAGTACCAATCTTAGAAGAACAGAATTATATCAATGGTAATAAGTACCAATCTTAGAAGAACAGAATTATATCAATGGTAATAAGTATCACTCTTAGAAGAACAGTATTATATCAATGGTAATAAGTATCACTCTTAGAAGAACAGTATTATATCAATGGTAATAACTATCAATCTTAGGAGAACAGTATTATATCAATGGTAATAAGTATCAATCTTAGAAGAACTGTATTATATCAATGGTAATAAGTATCAATCTTAGGAGAACAGAATTAGAAGAACAGTATTATATCAATGGTAATAAGTATCAATCTCAGAAGAACAGTATTATATCAATGGTAATAAGTATCAATCTTAGAAGAACAGTATTATATCAATGGTAATAAGTATCAATCTTACAAGAACAGTATTATACCAATGGTAATAAGTATCAATCTTACAAGAACAGTATTATACCAATGGTAATAAGTATCAATCTCAGAAGAACAGTATTATATCAATGGTAATAAGTATCAATCTTAGAAGAACAGTATTATACCAATGGTAATAAGTATCAATCTTAGAAGAACAGTATTATATCAATGGTAATAAGTATCAATCTTAGAAGAACAGTATTATATCAATGGTAATAAGTATCAATCTTAGAAGAACAGTATTATACCAATGGTAATAAGTATCAATCTTAGAAGAACTGTATTATATCAATGGTAATAAGTATCAATCTTAGAAGAACTGTATTATATCAATGGTAATAAGTATCAATCTTAGGAGAACAGAATTAGAAGAACAGTATTATATCAATGGTAATAAGTATCAATCTCAGAAGAACAGTATTATATCAATGGTAATAAGTATCAATCTTAGAAGAACAGTATTATATCAATGGTAATAAGTATCAATCTTAGAAGAACAGTATTATATCAATGGTAATAAGTATCAGTATTATATCAATGGTAATAAGTATTATCAATGACAGAATTTATATCAATGGTAATAAGTATTCTCAATGACAGAATTTATAAAAGGTTTAAGTAAATTGTAGGAACGAAATTCTGACTTCTTAATTTCCTATGATACATGTACATTAATTATAGTCTTAAAATCTAGAACGGACTACAAGCACGGGAATAGCGAGTTGTTTGTACATTCAAGTACCCAAAAAAGGAAAACAAACAACATGGAATGAAAAATGATCCCGTTTGTCGAAAATATACTGTTTGCGAACTTCCTGTAAACAACCGAAATATCTGAATTTAGAACAGTAACGTCATGATTATTGTTAATTATATAAGATTTGTCTTAGTACGTTAATTCCTGTGGGTATTCTTGATTATTAAAGGTAAAAATATAATTGCTGAAACGGTAATTATTGTTGAAATTCTCCATTAACGGAGTTTACATGTAAAGACGGATCTGTACTGCTTTTGGGCATACACCGTAATTCATAACACAATTTAAGTGGCACAATTGATGCCTATAGCATTACCTACAATCTACCGATGACCTTTATTGTCGAAACGTACATAAAAGATGTCATGGATAAAACTTAAAGCTTTAATTATATCATCGCACTAGTACTTCCCATTAGTATTTCTTGCATATTTACCATTTTTATTACAGGCATTATATTTGTTGTAGCGAATACATTTGCAATCATATTTCCAATGCGTTAAAACGTAGTATAGACAGTCAATCGAATCGAAAGGACCATTTAAGCACGTTATTAAATTCATTTAATACACAATAAAATGTACATTCCAGAAACAATTAATTTTATTGTTTTTCAAATCATACTTTGCACAAGTTCATGATAAGTTAATTGACAGAAGAAACGGAAATAGTTACATGTAAAAGCACAGACATATGAGTTGTAGAAGACGAAATACATCGATTTTTGACGCGGTTGTTGTGTAGTCAAGGTATAGGATATTTATCGTAACTCAAATGTCAAGATGTGGTATTGGTTACTATTGGACTTCCTGTGAAGTACATGGACCTAAAAGTAGGTATGGTTTGTTCTCATTATTGAAGGCCGTACGGTTGCCTATGATTGCTTACATCCACTTCATTTTAACTTTGGTAGATAGCCTGGTATCCCGGCCCGATATCTAGCTGCGCGTCGTAAGGTTCACTGACAAGATTAGCCAGGACCCCAGGCTACTTTGGTAGATAGTGGTCTCATTGGCAACCATTACACATCAGTCTCATTATTTTATTTTATTTTAATGACATATCGACACTCATCCAACCAATTTTTTATGCAGGTCGATATTTTGGTACTTTTTTTTCAAAGTTCTTTTTTCCGTAAGGGTGAGGTAGGGTGTCCGACCCAAACTTAAGGACTAATTTAAAAAAAAAAATACTAAGCCGAATTACACCCTGGATTTTTTCTAAAGTAGACCCCAGCTACTCAGCTTCATTTTGCACCTAGTGCCGTAAAAAGTATTGCCGTAGGGAAATTTTTATTAACTTTTCCGTAAGGGTGGGGTAGGGTTAATTAACATTTAATTGTATATAAGATAATAACCATCAATGGAAGTTAACCAATCAGTTTTTCACCATTTAACCTCAAGTTTCAAACATATATTCTATAGACATACCAAATGATTAAGATGGTGCTTTAAAACACCCAAAATATATGTTTATGACTCAAAACTTATTACTGCTATGACGTTACGCAAGGTATTGAGTCGCAAGACGTATGTGGCACCGTTCAAGTCCATAACGCCGCTAAAGTCCACAAACTTTCCTATAAAGTCCACAAAATTACCTCCGCTAAAGTCCAAAAGAAAACGCCGTTAAAGTCCACAATAACAAGTTCCGCTAAAGTCCACAAAATAACACCGTTAAAGTCCACATACTTTTCTTATATAATAAAAAATAGGTTCGATTGTTGTTTTTTTTTTTTTTTTTTTTTTTTTTTTTTATCCCAGTAGTACAATTAAGAGATAACTGTATTGTATTTGAAGCTTTAAGGACGTCCATCGGTAGTTTTACTGTCGCAAATTTAGTTTACCTGGCGACGCGGAGCGGAGACAGGTAAACGGGTATTTGCGACAGTAAAACTACCGATGGACGTCCGCAAAGCTTCAAATACAATACAGTTATCTCTATTCTAATGCAAAACAATTTTATAATTAAATTTCAATCATTATTTCAGTGTAAAAATGTTCATTAAAGAAAATTCCGCGAAAAGATGTTATGTTCTTTTGTCCCTACACTAGGTGACGTCATAGGTATGCTTCCGGCGTCAAACATAAACACCGGGCGTTTTCTGGCTTCTGTGTAGTCTGTTTCCCGGCCGTTATTGAAATTCTTGACAGCATACTGAATGTTTTACGGAGGGGACCAACCTAGCTTCTGTGCCGCTTCAGAATCTAATAAAATTTGATAAAAAGAAGATTTTTAGGCGCAACAAGCGAGTTTTTTTGTTTATTATTGTAGAAATAACATGTGAATACATTCCGAAATTCAAAATGTCGGCTTCCTTAGTTACAGACAAGGAGATAGAGAATTTACGCTTGCTGTTATCCAATCAGAACAATTGTTACAAAATAATTGCATTAGAATACAAAGCATGGGCTTTTGTGCTTGATAGCTATTTTTTTTTTATCAGTTTGATGAATGGAAAAAAAGTACTATCTATAGAAGATTTTGTTCCATTAATTTTAATTGTTGTATTATGATGATCCGATCAATGAATCAAACAGGCTAATTTGGACATCATTTCTAAAATGTTATCTAGTCATAGTAAATTCGTTAGTTATAAAAATAATAACTGCATTCTTCAAGAACTGTTTTTTTTCTTATTCTTAATATATAATCACTTTTTGACGTCCTTAATGTACTTTACAAAAGTATCGGGACATGTTATTAATAATGTTTTTTTTATGTTGATGTTTAAAAACACGAGCACCGTCGTACAAGAAATTTGACAAATGAATCGATTTTGCTAGTTATAATAATATTGTTACCAAACATAAGCACATGGACATTGGGTCAAAATAATGTACCACGAACTCCCGTCCAGCAATTTGTTAAAACTATTATATATAAAAAAAGAAGATGATTGCCAATGAGACAACTCTCCACAAGAGACCAAATGACACAGAAATTAACAACTATAGGTCACTGTACAGCCTTCAACAATGAACAAAGTCCATATCGCATAGTCAGCTACAAATGTCCCCGAAATAACAATATAAACAATTAAATCGATAAAACTAACGGCTTATTCATGAACGAAAAATGAACGAAAAACAAATATGTAACACATAAACAAACGACAACCACTAAATTACAAACCCCTGAATTGAATCTGGCTGGATTAAACAAGTTAGCGGGACCCTTCCCTAACCTGGGACAGTGGTGTAACAGTACAACATAAGAACGAACTATAAAAATCAGTTGAAAAATGGATACAAATACAAATACTACACAGAGTGGACGTATTTATTTTAAAAATGTAAGTGGGAATAGAAATATGGTCACTTTGGTCTTCTTCCCACTGTCAGTAAAGACTTACCAAAATCGGACGTCCATTTAATTGTGCGGGGAGTACGATTTTCAACAAATGTAAGAGAGTTGTGACGCTATATCCGATCCGTAGAGAGAGTATCATTTTAACAACTCTTTGATGGGCCGTCGGTGGCCTTTTGTCTGAGCCTGTTTCAAGGCAAATTTCTATCCCTATTCAAATACTATCATTGTCCAGTGACAGTCCAAGTTTTATTAATCTTTTTTATATTTTTTTTATATCTCGGATGGCATCTTTTACAGGACCTACCTATCGTATGTATTGTTCAATTGTTCTCGTGATGAACATGCATGCAATATTCGCCACTGGACTTAAGCAACATTATAATATTGTAAGTACTTTATCAGTTTATGATTATGTTATTGTCATTTTGAGGACTCTGGTGAGGATTAGATTTAACTAATGGGA
Organism: Mytilus galloprovincialis; assembly: GCA_037788925.1. NCBI lineage: Eukaryota > Metazoa > Mollusca > Bivalvia > Mytilida > Mytilidae > Mytilus > Mytilus galloprovincialis. The sequence goes on from CM075339.1 coordinate 6,487,330, forward strand.
TTATCCTCTTGCAATAAGGATTATTTGTTTAAAATATTTATAATTGTTCAATAAGTTCGTATCTGTGCTAAAAGGCAGTGTTACCATTGTGCCACAGTTGATCACTATAATCAACTCAGTCAACTCTATTATTTTTTCAAACCCTGCACGATCGTATCGATCGTATTCGATCGTTACGATTGTGCCACAGTTGATCACTATAATCAACTCAGTCAACTCTATTCTTTTTCAAACCCTGCACGATCGTATCGATCGTATTCAATCGTTACGATTGTGCCACAGAGTTGAACAATATAATCGACTCAGTCAACTCTATTTTCATATTTTAAACGTTGCACGATCGTATCGATCGTATTCAATCGTTACGATTGTGCCACAGTTGATCAATATAATCAACTCAGTCAACTCTATTTTTTTACATTTTAAACGTTGCACGATCGTATCGATCGTATTCAATCGTTACAATTGTGCAACATTTGATCAATATAATCAACTCAGTCAACTCTATTTTCATATTTTAAACGTTGCACGGTGGTATCGATCGTATTCAATCGTAACGATTGTGCCACAGTTGATCAATATAATCAACTCAGTCAACTCTATTTTCATATTCTAAACGTTGCACGATCGTATCGATCGTGTTCAATCGTTACAATTGTGCCACAGTTGATCAATTCTATTTTTTACATTTAAAACGTTGCACGCATCGTATCGATCGTATTCAATCGTTACGATTGTGCCACAGTTGATCAATATAATCAACTCAGTCAACTCTATTTTCATATTCTAAACGTTGCACGATCGTATCGATCGTGTTCAATCGTTACAATTGTGCCACAGTTGATCAATTCTATTTTTTACATTTTAAACGTTGCACGCATCGTATCGATCGTATTCAATCGTTACGATTGTGCCACAGTTGATCAATATAATCAACTCAGTCAACTAACTCCTCATTAATATTATAAACTAATCACGAAAGTATTAATCGTATTCACTCAATACGATTATGCCACGGTTGATAAATATGGTCAACTCAGTCAACTCTGTATTTTAATAGATATTCAAGCGTTGCGCTTAAGCCATCGTTAATAAATATGTGCAACTCAATCAACTATTGCACGATGGTACCAATTTTATAAATACATTTGTCCCAAGATTGATCAATACAATCAATATACTAGTAGCTACTGTATATTCATTTTATACATGAAGCTCGATAGTATCGGTATTTAATTACCGCTAGTGTGCTACTGTGAGTAATATAGTAATCTCAATCAACTGTTTTCGATAGTATTCAATTGACACACTTGTGCCATGTTTTATCCAAATTGTCAACCTAGTCAGCTGTATGAATATATTATTATGGTTCAACCAACACCAGTTTATGTGTACATATTTTGATAATAAAAAAGCAGTTGTTTACATTCTGGCTTCTTGTTTGGGAGGTGTCTAATTGGCAATCATATCACATCTACTTATTTGTATAATAGTATAAATAACAAATATGCAAAATAAAACCACAACATCATGTATATTTACAGTTAATTGTTATCCAAGAATTATCTAAATATTTATTTTCTATTTTTTTGTGTACATACTTGTAAAATATTTACATTAGCTTAGAGTTTAAAAGGTTATTGACAAATAGAAATTTATAATCCTACATGTTTCAGATGACTTTGTACACAAATATTTCGGACATGTAAATTCATAGCGAATTTTGAGATCATTATTAGTATTGAATAAATTAATATGCCTGCTTCATACGAAATGTACATAATAGAAATCAATATAATTAGACGGTTTAAAATATAAAATTTAGTACCAAAATAATGTGTGACATTCACACAGCCTATGGCGCTAGAAGGCACACCAACACAGTCTACGGCGGTTGATTGCATATTTATTACAGTCGTACGTACTGTTGCCTTAGTTCTAACCCTAACCTTGTTCTGACAATGACACAATTACATAGCCTAGGGCGCTAGGCGGCATATACACACAGCCTATGACGTTACAAGGCACATCAACACAGTCTACGGCGCTAGATGACATATGTAATACAGTTTTTTTTTTATTACCCCAACTCTAACCTAGCCTTAGTATGACAAAATAACATAGCCTACGACATAAGGCGGCATATTGACACATTCTACGGCGCTAGGAGAAATATTGAAAAAGCCTACGGCGCTATAAGACATATTGACACAGCCTACGGCGCTATAAGGCATATTTAATACAGTGCCCTTACTATTACTCTAACTTTAACCCTAACCTAAGTCTGATACAATAACATAGCCTACGGCGCTAGGCGGCATATTGACACAGCCTACGGCACTAGAAGCCGTATTTATTACAGTCTTACTGTCACCCTAACCTTAGTCTGACACAATAACATAGACTTCGGTGTTAGGCAATAAATTGACACAGCCTACGGCGCTAGAAGGCACATCAACACAGTCTACGACGCTAGATGGCTTATATCTAATACAGCTATAAAAAAAATTGTATAGACGCAATTAAGCCGGCATATCTTTACATACTGAAGCACAAGCAGGCACATAGAACTCTCTTTCCTTTAATATTCATTTGATAATAATTTTTGAAAAATTTTCATGTTGGTTTACTCATTTCAGTTTCTTCCTTTTAATGTTCTATATATACTACTGTTATAAACTGGCTACTACAATAAACATTTTTGTCACATACATATTTTTCTCTCCTGAAACTGGTGCTATGAACCTTCTTCAAACTTGAATTAATGTTAAAAATGTTTTATCAGTGTTAAAAGTCTTTGAAACAGCGAATTCCTATGCTTCAACTTTTGTATATTTTTCAATTGTGTGTACATTTTATGTTCACTGTACTAATATCTCCGTACCCATTCTGACATATATTATTTTTATAGAGTTTGTCTCGATCAGTGCTGAAGTGGGAAATACAGTATTACAACTTAATTTGTTTAAATTATAAATCTTTAATAATAAAATTTATTACCATTAACAAATTGAGTTGATTGATTCGATATATGACGTTCAATCGTTATCGGTCGTATCGATCGTTACGATCGAGTCTTGATCAAAACACATTGAGTTGATTGATTCGACATATGACGTTCAATCGTTATCGATCGTATCGATCGTTACGATCGAGTCTTCGTCATAACACATATGCATTTAGTTGATTGAATCGACAAACAATGTTCAATCGTTATCGATCGTATCAATCGTCACGATCGAGTCTCCATCATTAATAAACTGAGTTGATTGAATCGACAAACAATGTTCAATCGTTATCGATCGTATCTATCATTAAAAATTTGTTGAATAAATCGATCGTTAATGTGTCTATTCAATTCCTTCTTTTTAATTGAATTGAATTAAAACCTGAAAGAAAAATCAACTCTTGTCGAATCAATCGATTGTCGAATACTGTACTTTAATGAAGTCTTCCACCTTCTATAATAGTAACATGATTGATAAAGCTTTTAAGAAATGAGCTAACACCACCGCCGGATCACTATCCCTACATTTGCCCTATGTTGAGCTAACTGCAACTAAAGTCGCAGACTCGACAAAAATGAGACACTTATGAACCAGTTCTCATCATCAAAAGACAACCACTGAACTTCACATTCTTGATATAGAACAGATCTAAACAAAAGCAGCAGGTTTAAACATTTAAATAGGTACAGTATATACTTATAGATTATACTATCTGCAAATATCACAAACATTTGTTACAGACAAATCACTATGTAATTTATTATTTTAATTTTTTGGTAAATAATTTAAGCAATGTTTGAGGAAAACTAATATTTCTGTATATCATATATATCTGGACTTCACCATTTTTATCCCACTGGTTATAAACTTGGTTGAGAGAATCTCAATTGTTTAAAAAACATTTTGCTGAAAAATTGAAGACTGCTTGAAGATATTTATCAGTTCATGCAGTTATGAGACATACAATTAACATTAAATTTATCCATAGACGTGAAACCAGACATTTGTGGTGAAAGAAACCCCAGGAATAAATCAAAATGGTGCATCCTGACATTACTGACTACATGTCAATGAAGTTTACAATAACACAATCTGATGACAATTAAAATTTACAAATCTGCATTATAAAAATTATTGTCTGAATCTGGAAGCCATTTTCCTTTCTTGCAGACGACAACTGATCCTTTCAGTTTTCTTGAGTTCAAGTTTCTGACAAACCACGATGTGACTGACTTCATAGATGTTGTCAGTATTTCTCCTGATGTCAAAGCCTTTGTTAACTTTTGGTATTTTTTTAACACCAATATAGCCAAGTTGAAGATCCTTGCTGTTGACAGTAACATTGACACTTATAGCATTTTTGTCCTTAGGATTGTCTTTTTGAAATAAAAGTCTGACGGGCACAGAAATACATTGTCTTAGTGCACCTTGTACCTCCTTTAGATTATGTTGATATTGTTCACCATATGTTGAACCTCTTATTTGAAAGATGGGGGTGTAATGTTCATCCTCAGCACTATTATGATCTGAAATACCTTGGTCATCCTGATCACTTTCACTCCCTGAGTCATTAACACTTAATTCAGATGTTAATATGGTAATATTTTTATTTGGCACAAAAATGCTTCCTCCTACTAGACATGAACATTCCAGAGTTTGATACAGATTGTGAACTGGCATACCCGGAAGATCTAAGGCATTGCTATGATCAGGTCTCCCTTGGAAAGGTGCTCCTGGAACAATAGCAAATGACCATACAAGTACAGCCCAATACTCACTTCCAATGCTAAATAATCCGTTGAGTGCATCTTTGTCAAACTGAAACAGAAAGAATATATATTATAATAAAACACACAGAGAAACTTTTTTCATAGAACACCATACAATATATACAGGTATACTAGATTTTGCTCATTGTTGAAGGCTGAACAGTAACCTACAGTTGTGTACGTACCTGGATGTCATTTAGTCTCCAGTGGTCTGTTGTCTCATTGGTAATGTTGCTACATTTGTATATTTGTACATCTGTTTTTTATATATTAAATAACATACAAGTTCTGTACATGTGTAAAACATGATGCAATACATGATATGGCCAGTACACACATTAATTGGTATTTGTAACCACTGTTGGAGGGTTAAATGTGGCGTCCTGATATGAGATAATGACATTAGCAGACCATGCAGACTCGGTTCTTCAACATGTTCAATTTATAATAAATATGATACTACATGATGTATTTTGAAACATTCTAATAAATCAGTTAATAAAAAAAATATACTAGAAGCACCTGATATTCCATTTATACGTGTTTTTAAAAGAACAGTTTTAGCTGAAGTTGCTTTTCAAAACTGACAAGAAATGTTGCAGATGCAAATATATACATATGAAAAAAACGACAAGTGTTAAACATGTTAAATGAACAGATGACACCCACAAAAGACAAAGGCTATCACTTAATCACAAGTGATTCTTCCACCATGGCTTGTAAAAACCTTCTGTAGAAGCCAACAGTCTTTGTCCAATAATATATATATGAATATAATGCTCTATCCAGATTTCATATTTACAGCAGTTAAAGAGTTTAACTGTTTGATGTCATATTTTGCTCCATACAGTCTACTTTTTAATTTTTTATTGTCTGAAGGTTGATTATTATATCTTTGGCTCCGATCATTCAACATTGGCATGTCACAATGTGAAGTATTCTAAAAAAAAAAAAGTGTGAATACCAAAGTACCAAAAATGGGGGACTCCAGGTGATTATTTTTTTACATATATTTCATTATCTGCATTTTTTTTTAAATTGGCGGTGCAATATTGATCATAGGGACCATAGCCAGATAGAAGACACACACCCTTTTGCAGGGAAAAATTTGATTGGGCCAAGTTAAATAATATATGTGTATGGCCTTTAGTTCATGACCAGTCCCTACGATTTTGCACTTTTTTTTTGCCCTTTTTTTTTTTTTTTTTAGATTGCGGCACTTTTGATAAAAGTATAAATCGGGTTTCAAAGAAAATAAATTGTTTCCTAATAATTCACTTCCTTCATATTTTCTTTAACTTGGTAAGGAAAACAAAAATACCTTAAAATCACAAGAATTTTTGACAACTAGCAAGGCTGGTGACGTTTTGTTGCTGAGTGTTGACTCCAGTAACTCGTCGTCTGCAAACAGAATGCAACGTCTCACTTGGGTTTTGTCTGTTGGAGCTACGTGTCCTACACGTACATTAACTTTTATACTTGGACAATCTCTCATTGCTATACTTCTTCTCAACGCAAAAAAAACTAATTCCAGATGAATCTATCCAAGCGCTTGTAGGCCCAAGACCACGAATATAGTTCCTTTTAATTAGAGTGTATTTTTCCTTAATTTTTTTCTTTCCCTTCCTCACTCATTTCTTAGATTTTTTTTGGTGGAAATGAAAGAAGAGAGGTGAAATAAATTTTTGGATGTTGTATTTTAACTGATTTTGATTTGGAATGAGTGATTAGGCCAAGTGCAAAAAGGTAATATTTACAGTTTTCGGAACATCTCTTGACTTGTCAATAGGGGTATGGATGTGTATTGGCTAAATTTGTAAGATGTGTGACTGCAATCTTTCTGAATTTTGGATATATTTTTGGACTAGTACTATACATTACACACACAAAAAATTTGACAAAAAGATTCGGTGCAATTTTTTTAATGAGACAAAAAGTTATAAAGAACTGATAGAGGAATTAATTGTGGTCTGTGGCCTGTAGTTGTTGATACTTCGACGGCCATTTTTCAACTGACAAACCGACTTCCGGCGATCAATAATATAGTTTGAATATGCGTGCCGTGTGCAAAACGAAACACCTCCTCTGGTTATCAAAAGGATGTTTTTTTAGAGTGAAGATATCTTGTGAGAGGACAGTTTTTGTTGGTTTGTACCATGAACTAAGTTATTGAGCCGAATATTGAAATTATCCATTGTTTCTCTCACATAATAAATGCAATTTCTATTCACAACTATCTAACATTGACTTCAACTGATTTGTGCAAGAATCTACACACAGTTACAAAGTTTTGATGAAGTTGTTATAACATTATCATTAGTTCATTCTATTCACAGTCACGTATTTCAATTCAAAAGCAAACGAACATTCAACATCACTTTTTGGTGATCAGTCAGCGGTTTTAGGTTCACATATTGCTTTCCATTTCCCCCCTTTTTATTCAAAGAAACCAACCTGTTTTTCTACTGTAAACCATAATATAGAAATGTATTTTTATATGGAATTCTATAAACCTCTATCCACCTCTTTTATATAACTGATACCTTTATAGCTGGTGACAGGTCAGTGGTCTTAAAAGGTAACACGATACCGAATGGCATATCTCCCGATTTCCAAACTTTTTGGCACACGTGTTCTTTGAATCGAGTTACATCGGAATTAATATGTAATAAAAAATGGGGGTCACCATTTTTGTTTTCTTGGTAATTTAATAGGAAAACGTCAATTTTGGTGACAAATTTACGTAGGTATGTTCTTATATACGGAGAAAAACAAAAAACTAACATTATATCCAGAATTGCATTCTGAATCCATACACGTATAGAAACTCATATGTCACCTTCCTTATTTTTGAGATAAATGACGTTAAATATTGAATACAGAATGTAACGTTACGGTATTACTACTCAGAGATATGGAAAACAAAATATGTGTCGGGATCTGAATGGTTACACTGTAATGCAATATGCAATTCTGCTGATATAATTTATTTCGACCTGCACCTGGAAATTTCACTGAATTTTAACATTAATCTCGTCTGAATTTCACACCAAACGAGCATACTATATTATACTTGAAACTTTCTTGAACTGGTTGGTTCCACGTGAATCTTATGATAATAGTTCATGCATAAATCACCGGAATTTTGGTACATCTTAAATTCACGTAAATTTTTGAAATAAGATTATTCAAATAATATTTATTCTAAAATTTAACTAAAATCATGAAAAATACCTCCATATTTTTGTAAAGTTCACGTGAAAATAACATGAAAAATTTCACGTGTGATTCATTTGAATAACTGAGTTTTTAATGATGGTGTCGTTGCTTCAACCATGCAGAAATAGAGTACTTTAAAAATTTGATTCAGTTACATGTAACAGTTTTATAATTGCTCGTTTTTTATGGTTGTTTAACGTTCAGTGGCAAATAGTTCATGCATGTTAGGGACAATACAATACAATTTTGAAAACAGTTGGAAATAAAAGACACATTTGATCCTGATAAAATACACATTCTAAAAAATAGAATAACAAAACTCAATGAAAAATTCAAAACATAAAAGTCCCGTATCAAATGACGAAATCATAAGCTCAAATACATCAAAAGAATGATAAACAGCCGGCATATTCTCGACTTGCTGCATACATTAGTTTAGTTTACTCTGCGTGGGGTAAATTTGTCAGTTGGTTAGAAAATTATTAACGAAACAAATCTTGAGATCATACATGCATTCTTTAAGTAAAACAAACTGCAAATGCGAAATATAAAAGTTCCAGCTTGAATTTCCGTATGTAGGAGATGTAAGCCGGAGTCTGTGTGCCTTTTATATTAATCAACACGCCTAATCCAGCAACCTGTCATGAACAAAAAATAAAGAAAATCCAGACGATATGCGCACCTTTTATATGAGTAGTAACATCAGGTACATAGTTTAAACCTGAAGCAAAAAGACTGCAGTCCTAAATGATAAGCCGTATAAACCCTATATATACACCAAGTGCGGGATGGACACGGATGAAACAATATGATGATACGTGCTATAATAGGATTTTGGTGACAAAACATTTTTTTGAATATGCAATTCATATAATGGAATGGTAATTTGGAGATCTAAAATGAAGTAGCAATGTATTACATTGCTACTTCATTTTAGATCTCCAAATTACCATTCCATTAAAGCAAGCTTACATTTCCGTCATTTTGTCTTTGGTGGAAAGTTGATTAATTGGCAATTCAAGTTTACCGCACCTCCTTATTTCATTATGGTTTGAATTTTCTCCAGAAGAACAAAAGTTTTTGGACTTAAACACATATGTACTAGGAGACTGAAATGTTACTGTGATAATTATACTTATCAAAACTTTCCAATTAAGGGGACCAACGTTTACTAAAACTACACATTAGAAATAAAAAGATACTCGTCCAACTACCACAAGTCCGAATTTGCTTGATGTATTTGGTGTTGATGTCGTTAAATGTCCAGTTGTTGCTATCTTATAAATTGCATATCCCATATCTCTATTTATCATTCTAACAGCCAACGGTTGTACAAATAACATGTTCCATATATTTTTTTGTTTTATTTGTACTTGTACTTTTACAAATAAAGTCTCATGTTACCCCACTTCCATAATTAGCAAGCGGTAACGTAGATACTTCTTGTTGCGTAAATGTTCGTCAACTTTGTCGATTTCTTTGAAAAAATTATAGGCAATGATTTAAATTTTAACAACTAAAGTTTCAAGTGACGGGTGTAAATTGTAGGATTGATTGTTGGTTGCTTATTGTCCAGTGGCAAATATTTGATGCATATTCAGGACGAGAACAAGTTAACACTAAATACAATACTAGGTAGGTTTTGTAATAGGGGCGATCTGGGAAGATGGTTGAGAAAATTTGGACTGATTACTAGACAATGAGGGTATATTATCTGAGCAATATGCCCCTCATGACCTAAAAAGGCAACTACATGTATATTAATTCTCTTTCAGTCGTTTTGTCTCCGAACTTGTACATGTACATCATTTCCAACTCAAATCACACAAAAAAACTACACTACCACAGAATACCCATTAACACGAATATAAAATCTAAATGATTTCAAGATCTAGCTATTTCAGTCTCTTTCTGCCGTTTAAATAATAATTAGTCGTTTTATTTTGTTTTTGACGAATCAAGTTCCCATGTATTTCTCGGCCTACAGGTAACTTTCTCATGCCTGATTCCGATGTTGCTGTCTGTCCTGTGTAGACTTGGTCTATAATATTACAAAACTAACACTTTATTTTTAAAATGTTTCCGGAACTATATCGGATTTACTCTGTAAAGTCCAATTAGACTGTTCACACTTGGAACACAGGGAATGTTATTCGGCAAAATAACCAAGTTAAACCCTTTTTTTACATTCCATACTTACAAATTATTTTCTGTATGTGTTTCAAAGGCTGCTTGTATTGTGCTTTTTCGCCTTAATCTATCTGTATTCTCATCCAGATAAATTTCTTTTTTTCCATTTTGTCCGAGCGGTGTTTTTGACGACCATTTTAACACGAAATAATAGTTGTACGATTCCCCGTTTTTATTTATACATTATCCTAATTTTCTATAGATAAGATTTCTATTATCAAAACAATATTTCATGGGGATACGGCGTGCATCAAGAAAAAGTATTTTTGCAAAAATTAACTAAGAATACAATAACAAATGTAACAATGAGTAGAAGAATTGCCGGAAAACGATAAAGCAATCTATGTCGAAAAGTTAACCGTTACGTATTGTATCAAAACTTTCGGCACTCTGCATCTAGAAAAAGTTACCGTTAAAAATGTCACATAATTATCAATTTTTTTTATTATTATTTATATTTAATCACTTAGTGATTGCAGAACCTGCTGCATTGGCTTGTATGTGTGAACGTTATTCGATAACGTCACGTGCATTTGTTTGTAAAACCAATAATCATAAAAATTCAAAACTCATTTACAGTGAAAGATATATATACATATGGAAACATACTTTTCTTCTATATTTTGGAATAATCAGAGGGAAAAAGATCAGCTGAAAATGAAATTTGATAGTGCGACTTTAATACCAGTACTAATTCAATGACTTAAAATCGTAACATGTACTTATTTGAAATGTAAATACTACTTCATTAGTCAGAACGAAACAAAAAAACAAAAATTGTAAGTGGCTGCTGCGAACAAGAGCAAGGAACAAGATCTTGGAAAGGAGGGGGGGGGGGGGTGGTGGTGTTCAATTCTTAATTTATAGGGGTGAAGCTGGGATTCTGTTACCCTGCCCTTTTCATATAATGATATTATAGATCTTAGGAATGTATACCTTTTCATATATTACGTAGGTAAAATTGTATCAAAACTTTCGGCACTCTGCATCTAGAAAAAGTTACCGTTATTCCCCAACCTATTCCCATATTTCAAGCTGGAAAAAGTGACCTATTGTCACCCCTTTTTCTCCCGAATAATTTTCAACTAAATGTATAGGCAAATTTAAAACTGTTTAAGTGATCTGCAAACCTATTCTGTGTTACTTAATCATGTTAATTAGCAATTGTTACTTTTTAATTTTTTTATGTAATATAGAGTACATCCTTTTTTTCCAAAATGGTCAGAATTTAATACATATATATAATTGAGTAAATGTTCCATGATCGATCTCTTTTATTCAGCTTTTAATTTGATTTCCACATACAATTTTACACATTTAGGCGTATTTGTTACAGAAAAATGGTTTTAGTTTTAGGTTTTGGTTTAAAACTGGTTTTGATTGGTTTTGGTTTAGGTTTCAAAACTGGTTTTGGTTGAGATATTTTTCAACAAATGTAAAGTTTATTTAAAAAAACATGATTTCAAAACTACTTGGGCATGTTTGTCTCTTCTGCACATCTCCAGAATGTCTTTTGGTGAAGAATTAAAAAAAAACAATTAATCTAGACCTCTTCTGGGGATATTCTACAGAAGATCAATAAAATAATAATTCAATTTGCCGTCAAATATAGCAGATTTTTGTTATGTTCGATGCCATGAATTAAGTTAACGATAATTGTTGATCATTGTTTAGAAAATTAAGACACGTCCAGTAGAAATGACCGGCTGTAAAAGTGTGCTCTGTTTGTTACCATTTTCTTTGTGCTTTCCTTTAACTCAATTTTGTTAAACCAACCAGGCTTATCCCCACTATTAGTCATGCTATTATTTGATTTTTAAGAATAATCGATCTTGAGCTGCACAAGAAATCGTCAATGTTTGTCTGGAATATATATTAAGGTATATAGCGGGGGAAAATCTGAGACACGTGCCGGGGACAAGTCCCTGTGAAAATGACTGATCAAAAAGGACATCTTAGTCTATCCATTTTTTTTTCAAGTATCCGAAGTGGATTTTTAGTATAAAGCAAAGATATCAGAAAGTTCTCAAAATCATTTTTCTCTTATGGTCTTAGATGAAAATCCTAGTCCTAACTATTATTTCTAATGCAAAATTTCGATGGTCACAACCTTTTGACTACCACTTTTTAAAATCTTTCATTGCTATACGCTGTATCCTTACATATAGATCCATATAATATGGATCTATATGTAATGTTATGCTCTTAATGGGCCCTTTAATTTGGAAAATATAAATATTGTATTGTATTGTATTGTATTGTATAGTAGACGTTTCTTTAGATACTTTTTTTAATAAAACAGTTGGTTGTGTACTGATGATACTTCAGTCTGGGGGAACAAGATTTATTTCAGTACTAGTTGCAGCTAGCTTTGAACAAACTTCCAGTAATTGCACATACATGTTCAAATTCTACTTTCATTTTCAAAACCAATGGAATTCTGAGTGGAACTCTAGGATTAACTGTTTGGGGTTAAATCTGTTGTACATAAAAATGTCTTCTTTTGAAATTTCTATTATGTAATAAGCTGTTTTCAGCTCTTCTGACAATATACATGATTATACTCTATTTAAAATATGAAAAATTAATAAATTGTAAACCTTTTTTAAATAAACTTAATTTTGGGTCAAAAAGTCAAAATCCCCTGTATGTGCCCCTCGTTTAATGATCCAGGTCATGATCGGTACTTCTGAAAAATCACTTGAAACGCATTGCAGTTTCTGTTTGAACCTTCATTAAACCGCGTGGTTTGAAACATAACAGACGATCAAATTGAAAATCAACAAAAATGCCGGGAACTTTATCAGAAATTCCACCTATGGTGCTAGGAGGGAGCATTATTAGTGCTGTATCGTTGCTTCTTCATATTATAGGATTTTCAACGACATTTTGGTATAAAGAACAGACTCCAGTAGGTGAAGCTCATATGGGATTATGGAAATCGTGTGGAAGAGGGTTGAAAGGAGCGCCTGCTGCGGAGATATGCTTTGACAATAAAGGTACTTAAAATAATTCCGCCTTCCCTACAATGTGAATATAAGGGTATTGCATTGGGTATGTTATTTTTCTCTATTCTGTAAAGTTATATTTGTAAATCATTCTGTTTTCTATGTAATGTTGTGATCCCGAGTATATCTTAAGATCAATATATACCTTGGATGGTCGTTCCTGCAGTCAGGAACGGCCGATTGCTCTTCTAGGGAAAACGGTACTATTTATTCTGCCATTGGCGACAATGTTAACATTTTCTAAATTTACCATTTTTTAAGATAAAAACCTGGATAAAACAGTTAAATGTTGTGTTAGTACTTTATTACTCTGTTTTAAAAATTAAAGCCAAATAGTATCATGACCAACTTCCAACGGAGCTTGTTTATGTTATCCATGCCCACCGTCATTTTGCACCAAATTTATGAAATTTTGCAAGTCTTTTCGAATAATTCTCTAGAAAATATTTCAATAGGTTTTAAAATTTATATTGTAAATATACACACTGCAGTTATTCATAGATAAATAAAAAATATATTGTACCCTTACATCCAATCACAGCGCTTTTAATTTGACTTCCTTCACCTGCCTTGGGTACACAAAAGGCCAACCTAATGCTGGGAAAATTAAATACTACCGTTTTCCCTATACTGTGACATAAAGATATAAAGAATTCTTATGACATTATTAATGCAATACTGGGCTATTGTGAAAACCTTGGCTATAATAAATACTTGTATGTCCCCAGTACTTAAAGAAACATAGATCATTTTATGTCCCCACCCCTACATGCTGGTTTACCTCATTCTCTACTTCTTTCAGAAAAGCCTTAATAAACAACCTGTATCCAATCATATCTTATCTTATTTAAAAAGAATGATAAATAGTTCCATTTAAACAGATAAAATGGACAGTTCCATTCAATTTGTATTCATTTTATAAAAAATTTACAAGAAATGCACAAATTCAAGATTTTTCATACTAATCTCCATTTCATGCTTTAGTATATGCCATATTGTGGTTAAAATTTTTAGAGCTTGTTATAAAATCTATTATTCTGTCTTGAGATGATGAAAACAAAGATATTAGACACTTTAAACATTAAATATGCAAACTACTCAGCTGTAAAGTTGCCTTTGTTGCCTGTATTAATCAATGAAAAAGCTGAATTATGTCCCTTGGGAGTATTAATTTCCAACAAAAGTCCTTTCAAACAGTAGGAAATGAAAAATTATTTATGTCTGATATAATAAAAGAAAGAAACTACAAAATGAAGCACTTTTGAAATATTTGCTGCATGCATTATCAAGAATGTAAACAATTCTTTACACAGGAGAGTATAAATTCTATGTAAATTTAGCCTCAAGTGGGCCTCTTTTTTTCTTAGATGAACAATTCTAACACTGAAAATGCTTTCAATGTGACCAAATATTGCCTAATTCCATAAACAGTACAAACTAAACCAGACTATTTCCCATTTTAATAGATTATGTTTACAGAAATACCCAAGTTGTACATTTAGGGAATTATGCAGCAAAAAAGGCAAACATTTCAGTAAAAAATATTTGTCGCGACTTGAATTCTGGTGTTTCCAATTGAAAAAATCATTGCGAAAGGTGAAATCAAATACAAAAGAACTATAATATGGAGCATTTTACACAATATAGTTAATATTGACATCCTAGAATAAAGTTTTATATCATTACCAATCAATTTGACCTATCATGATGACTCAGCACTTTTCTCAACACAGTATTGTTCTCAGTGAAAAATTTCTATTCTTTGTGATAAAAATCAAATGTACTAATCAAAAGCTTCAAAATAGTATAAAAGAATTGAAGTTTGAGTGACTTTGATTTCCCTTGCTATCTTCAGTATACTGTGACATAAAGATATAAAGAATTCTTATGACATTATTAATGCAATACTGGGCTATTGTGAAAACCTTGGCTATAATAAATACTTGTATGTCCCCAGTACTTAAAGAAACATAGATCATTTTATGTCCCCACCCCTACATGCTGGTTTACCTCATTCTCTACTTCTTTCAGAAAAGCCTTAATAAACAACCTGTATCCAATCATATCTTATCTTATTTAAAAAGAATGATAAATAGTTCCATTTAAACAGATAAAATGGACAGTTCCATTCAATTTGTATTCATTTTATAAAAAATTTACAAGAAATGCACAAATTCAAGATTTTTCATACTAATCTCCATTTCATGCTTTAGTATATGCCATATTGTGGTTAAAATTTTTAGAGCTTGTTATAAAATCTATTATTCTGTCTTGAGATGATGAAAACAAAGATATTAGACACTTTAAACATTAAATATGCAAACTACTCAGCTGTAAAGTTGCCTTTGTTGCCTGTATTAATCAATGAAAAAGCTGAATTATGTCCCTTGGGAGTATTAATTTCCAACAAAAGTCCTTTCAAACAGTAGGAAATGAAAAATTATTTATGTCTGATATAATAAAAGAAAGAAACTACAAAATGAAGCACTTTTGAAATATTTGCTGCATGCATTATCAAGAATGTAAACAATTCTTTACACAGGAGAGTATAAATTCTATGTAAATTTAGCCTCAAGTGGGCCTCTTTTTTTCTTAGATGAACAATTCTAACACTGAAAATGCTTTCAATGTGACCAAATATTGCCTAATTCCATAAACAGTACAAACTAAACCAGACTATTTCCCATTTTAATAGATTATGTTTACAGAAATACCCAAGTTGTACATTTAGGGAATTATGCAGCAAAAAAGGCAAACATTTCAGTAAAAAATATTTGTCGCGACTTGAATTCTGGTGTTTCCAATTGAAAAAATCATTGCGAAAGGTGAAATCAAATACAAAAGAACTATAATATGGAGCATTTTACACAATATAGTTAATATTGACATCCTAGAATAAAGTTTTATATCATTACCAATCAATTTGACCTATCATGATGACTCAGCACTTTTCTCAACACAGTATTGTTCTCAGTGAAAAATTTCTATTCTTTGTGATAAAAATCAAATGTACTAATCAAAAGCTTCAAAATAGTATAAAAGAATTGAAGTTTGAGTGACTTTGATTTCCCTTGCTATCTTCAGTATACTGTGACATAAAGATATAAAGAATTCTTATGACATTATTAATGCAATACTGGGCTATTGTGAAAACCTTGGCTATAATAAATACTTGTATGTCCCCAGTACTTAAAGAAACATAGATCATTTTATGTCCCCACCCCTACATGCTGGTTTACCTCATTCTCTACTTCTTTCAGAAAAGCCTTAATAAACAACCTGTATCCAATCATATCTTATCTTATTTAAAAAGAATGATAAATAGTTCCATTTAAACAGATAAAATTGACAGTTCCATTCAATTTGTATTCATTTTATAAAAAATTTACAAGAAATGCACAAATTCAAGATTTTTCATACTAATCTCCATTTCATGCTTTAGTATATGCCATATTGTGGTTAAAATTTTTAGAGCTTGTTATAAAATCTATTATTCTGTCTTGAGATGATGAAAACAAAGATATTAGACACTTTAAACATTAAATATGCAAACTACTCAGCTGTAAAGTTGCCTTTGTTGCCTGTATTAATCAATGAAAAAGCTGAATTATGTCCCTTGGGAGTATTAATTTCCAACAAAAGTCCTTTCAAACAGTAGGAAATGAAAAATTATTTATGTCTGATATAATAAAAGAAAGAAACTACAAAATGAAGCACTTTTGAAATATTTGCTGCATGCATTATCAAGAATGTAAACAATTCTTTACACAGGAGAGTATAAATTCTATGTAAATTTAGCCTCAAGTGGGCCTCTTTTTTTCTTAGATGAACAATTCTAACACTGAAAATGCTTTCAATGTGACCAAATATTGCCTAATTCCATAAACAGTACAAACTAAACCAGACTATTTCCCATTTTAATAGATTATGTTTACAGAAATACCCAAGTTGTACATTTAGGGAATTATGCAGCAAAAAAGGCAAACATTTCAGTAAAAAATATTTGTCGCGACTTGAATTCTGGTGTTTCCAATTGAAAAAATCATTGCGAAAGGTGAAATCAAATACAAAAGAACTATAATATGGAGCATTTTACACAATATAGTTAATATTGACATCCTAGAATAAAGTTTTATATCATTACCAATCAATTTGACCTATCATGATGACTCAGCACTTTTCTCAACACAGTATTGTTCTCAGTGAAAAATTTCTATTCTTTGTGATAAAAATCAAATGTACTAATCAAAAGCTTCAAAATAGTATAAAAGAATTGAAGTTTGAGTGACTTTGATTTCCCTTGCTATCTTCAGTATACTGTGACATAAAGATATAAAGAATTCTTATGACATTATTAATGCAATACTGGGCTATTGTGAAAACCTTGGCTATAATAAATACTTGTATGTCCCCAGTACTTAAAGAAACATAGATCATTTTATGTCCCCACCCCTACATGCTGGTTTACCTCATTCTCTACTTCTTTCAGAAAAGCCTTAATAAACAACCTGTATCCAATCATATCTTATCTTATTTAAAAAGAATGATAAATAGTTCCATTTAAACAGATAAAATGGACAGTTCCATTCAATTTGTATTCATTTTATAAAAAATTTACAAGAAATGCACAAATTCAAGATTTTTCATACTAATCTCCATTTCATGCTTTAGTATATGCCATATTGTGGTTAAAATTTTTAGAGCTTGTTATAAAATCTATTATTCTGTCTTGAGATGATGAAAACAAAGATATTAGACACTTTAAACATTAAATATGCAAACTACTCAGCTGTAAAGTTGCCTTTGTTGCCTGTATTAATCAATGAAAAAGCTGAATTATGTCCCTTGGGAGTATTAATTTCCAACAAAAGTCCTTTCAAACAGTAGGAAATGAAAAATTATTTATGTCTGATATAATAAAAGAAAGAAACTACAAAATGAAGCACTTTTGAAATATTTGCTGCATGCATTATCAAGAATGTAAACAATTCTTTACACAGGAGAGTATAAATTCTATGTAAATTTAGCCTCAAGTGGGCCTCTTTTTTTCTTAGATGAACAATTCTAACACTGAAAATGCTTTCAATGTGACCAAATATTGCCTAATTCCATAAACAGTACAAACTAAACCAGACTATTTCCCATTTTAATAGATTATGTTTACAGAAATACCCAAGTTGTACATTTAGGGAATTATGCAGCAAAAAAGGCAAACATTTCAGTAAAAAATATTTGTCGCGACTTGAATTCTGGTGTTTCCAATTGAAAAAATCATTGCGAAAGGTGAAATCAAATACAAAAGAACTATAATATGGAGCATTTTACACAATATAGTTAATATTGACATCCTAGAATAAAGTTTTATATCATTACCAATCAATTTGACCTATCATGATGACTCAGCACTTTTCTCAACACAGTATTGTTCTCAGTGAAAAATTTCTATTCTTTGTGATAAAAATCAAATGTACTAATCAAAAGCTTCAAAATAGTATAAAAGAATTGAAGTTTGAGTGACTTTGATTTCCCTTGCTATCTTCAGTATACTGTGACATAAAGATATAAAGAATTCTTATGACATTATTAATGCAATACTGGGCTATTGTGAAAACCTTGGCTATAATAAATACTTGTATGTCCCCAGTACTTAAAGAAACATAGATCATTTTATGTCCCCACCCCTACATGCTGGTTTACCTCATTCTCTACTTCTTTCAGAAAAGCCTTAATAAACAACCTGTATCCAATCATATCTTATCTTATTTAAAAAGAATGATAAATAGTTCCATTTAAACAGATAAAATGGACAGTTCCATTCAATTTGTATTCATTTTATAAAAAATTTACAAGAAATGCACAAATTCAAGATTTTTCATACTAATCTCCATTTCATGCTTTAGTATATGCCATATTGTGGTTAAAATTTTTAGAGCTTGTTATAAAATCTATTATTCTGTCTTGAGATGATGAAAACAAAGATATTAGACACTTTAAACATTAAATATGCAAACTACTCAGCTGTAAAGTTGCCTTTGTTGCCTGTATTAATCAATGAAAAAGCTGAATTATGTCCCTTGGGAGTATTAATTTCCAACAAAAGTCCTTTCAAACAGTAGGAAATGAAAAATTATTTATGTCTGATATAATAAAAGAAAGAAACTACAAAATGAAGCACTTTTGAAATATTTGCTGCATGCATTATCAAGAATGTAAACAATTCTTTACACAGGAGAGTATAAATTCTATGTAAATTTAGCCTCAAGTGGGCCTCTTTTTTTCTTAGATGAACAATTCTAACACTGAAAATGCTTTCAATGTGACCAAATATTGCCTAATTCCATAAACAGTACAAACTAAACCAGACTATTTCCCATTTTAATAGATTATGTTTACAGAAATACCCAAGTTGTACATTTAGGGAATTATGCAGCAAAAAAGGCAAACATTTCAGTAAAAAATATTTGTCGCGACTTGAATTCTGGTGTTTCCAATTGAAAAAATCATTGCGAAAGGTGAAATCAAATACAAAAGAACTATAATATGGAGCATTTTACACAATATAGTTAATATTGACATCCTAGAATAAAGTTTTATATCATTACCAATCAATTTGACCTATCATGATGACTCAGCACTTTTCTCAACACAGTATTGTTCTCAGTGAAAAATTTCTATTCTTTGTGATAAAAATCAAATGTACTAATCAAAAGCTTCAAAATAGTATAAAAGAATTGAAGTTTGAGTGACTTTGATTTCCCTTGCTATCTTCAGTATAGGGAAAACGGTACTATTTATTCTGCCATTGGCGACAATGTTAACATTTTCTAAATTTACCATTTTTTAAGATAAAAACCTGGATAAAACAGTTAAATGTTGTGTTAGTACTTTATTACTCTGTTTTAAAAATTAAAGCCAAATAGTATCATGACCAACTTCCAACGGAGCTTGTTTATGTTATCCATGCCCACCGTCATTTTGCACCAAATTTATGAAATTTTGCAAGTCTTTTCGAATAATTCTCTAGAAAATATTTCAATAGGTTTTAAAATTTATATTGTAAATATACACACTGCAGTTATTCATAGATAAATAAAAAATATATTGTACCCTTACATCCAATCACAGCGCTTTTAATTTGACTTCCTTCACCTGCCTTGGGTACACAAAAGGCCAACCTAATGCTGGGAAAATTAAATACTACCGTTTTCCCTATACTGTGACATAAAGATATAAAGAATTCTTATGACATTATTAATGCAATACTGGGCTATTGTGAAAACCTTGGCTATAATAAATACTTGTATGTCCCCAGTACTTAAAGAAACATAGATCATTTTATGTCCCCACCCCTACATGCTGGTTTACCTCATTCTCTACTTCTTTCAGAAAAGCCTTAATAAACAACCTGTATCCAATCATATCTTATCTTATTTAAAAAGAATGATAAATAGTTCCATTTAAACAGATAAAATGGACAGTTCCATTCAATTTGTATTCATTTTATAAAAAATTTACAAGAAATGCACAAATTCAAGATTTTTCATACTAATCTCCATTTCATGCTTTAGTATATGCCATATTGTGGTTAAAATTTTTAGAGCTTGTTATAAAATCTATTATTCTGTCTTGAGATGATGAAAACAAAGATATTAGACACTTTAAACATTAAATATGCAAACTACTCAGCTGTAAAGTTGCCTTTGTTGCCTGTATTAATCAATGAAAAAGCTGAATTATGTCCCTTGGGAGTATTAATTTCCAACAAAAGTCCTTTCAAACAGTAGGAAATGAAAAATTATTTATGTCTGATATAATAAAAGAAAGAAACTACAAAATGAAGCACTTTTGAAATATTTGCTGCATGCATTATCAAGAATGTAAACAATTCTTTACACAGGAGAGTATAAATTCTATGTAAATTTAGCCTCAAGTGGGCCTCTTTTTTTCTTAGATGAACAATTCTAACACTGAAAATGCTTTCAATGTGACCAAATATTGCCTAATTCCATAAACAGTACAAACTAAACCAGACTATTTCCCATTTTAATAGATTATGTTTACAGAAATACCCAAGTTGTACATTTAGGGAATTATGCAGCAAAAAAGGCAAACATTTCAGTAAAAAATATTTGTCGCGACTTGAATTCTGGTGTTTCCAATTGAAAAAATCATTGCGAAAGGTGAAATCAAATACAAAAGAACTATAATATGGAGCATTTTACACAATATAGTTAATATTGACATCCTAGAATAAAGTTTTATATCATTACCAATCAATTTGACCTATCATGATGACTCAGCACTTTTCTCAACACAGTATTGTTCTCAGTGAAAAATTTCTATTCTTTGTGATAAAAATCAAATGTACTAATCAAAAGCTTCAAAATAGTATAAAAGAATTGAAGTTTGAGTGACTTTGATTTCCCTTGCTATCTTCAGTATACTGTGACATAAAGATATAAAGAATTCTTATGACATTATTAATGCAATACTGGGCTATTGTGAAAACCTTGGCTATAATAAATACTTGTATGTCCCCAGTACTTAAAGAAACATAGATCATTTTATGTCCCCACCCCTACATGCTGGTTTACCTCATTCTCTACTTCTTTCAGAAAAGCCTTAATAAACAACCTGTATCCAATCATATCTTATCTTATTTAAAAAGAATGATAAATAGTTCCATTTAAACAGATAAAATGGACAGTTCCATTCAATTTGTATTCATTTTATAAAAAATTTACAAGAAATGCACAAATTCAAGATTTTTCATACTAATCTCCATTTCATGCTTTAGTATATGCCATATTGTGGTTAAAATTTTTAGAGCTTGTTATAAAATCTATTATTCTGTCTTGAGATGATGAAAACAAAGATATTAGACACTTTAAACATTAAATATGCAAACTACTCAGCTGTAAAGTTGCCTTTGTTGCCTGTATTAATCAATGAAAAAGCTGAATTATGTCCCTTGGGAGTATTAATTTCCAACAAAAGTCCTTTCAAACAGTAGGAAATGAAAAATTATTTATGTCTGATATAATAAAAGAAAGAAACTACAAAATGAAGCACTTTTGAAATATTTGCTGCATGCATTATCAAGAATGTAAACAATTCTTTACACAGGAGAGTATAAATTCTATGTAAATTTAGCCTCAAGTGGGCCTCTTTTTTTCTTAGATGAACAATTCTAACACTGAAAATGCTTTCAATGTGACCAAATATTGCCTAATTCCATAAACAGTACAAACTAAACCAGACTATTTCCCATTTTAATAGATTATGTTTACAGAAATACCCAAGTTGTACATTTAGGGAATTATGCAGCAAAAAAGGCAAACATTTCAGTAAAAAATATTTGTCGCGACTTGAATTCTGGTGTTTCCAATTGAAAAAATCATTGCGAAAGGTGAAATCAAATACAAAAGAACTATAATATGGAGCATTTTACACAATATAGTTAATATTGACATCCTAGAATAAAGTTTTATATCATTACCAATCAATTTGACCTATCATGATGACTCAGCACTTTTCTCAACACAGTATTGTTCTCAGTGAAAAATTTCTATTCTTTGTGATAAAAATCAAATGTACTAATCAAAAGCTTCAAAATAGTATAAAAGAATTGAAGTTTGAGTGACTTTGATTTCCCTTGCTATCTTCAGTATACTGTGACATAAAGATATAAAGAATTCTTATGACATTATTAATGCAATACTGGGCTATTGTGAAAACCTTGGCTATAATAAATACTTGTATGTCCCCAGTACTTAAAGAAACATAGATCATTTTATGTCCCCACCCCTACATGCTGGTTTACCTCATTCTCTACTTCTTTCAGAAAAGCCTTAATAAACAACCTGTATCCAATCATATCTTATCTTATTTAAAAAGAATGATAAATAGTTCCATTTAAACAGATAAAATGGACAGTTCCATTCAATTTGTATTCATTTTATAAAAAATTTACAAGAAATGCACAAATTCAAGATTTTTCATACTAATCTCCATTTCATGCTTTAGTATATGCCATATTGTGGTTAAAATTTTTAGAGCTTGTTATAAAATCTATTATTCTGTCTTGAGATGATGAAAACAAAGATATTAGACACTTTAAACATTAAATATGCAAACTACTCAGCTGTAAAGTTGCCTTTGTTGCCTGTATTAATCAATGAAAAAGCTGAATTATGTCCCTTGGGAGTATTAATTTCCAACAAAAGTCCTTTCAAACAGTAGGAAATGAAAAATTATTTATGTCTGATATAATAAAAGAAAGAAACTACAAAATGAAGCACTTTTGAAATATTTGCTGCATGCATTATCAAGAATGTAAACAATTCTTTACACAGGAGAGTATAAATTCTATGTAAATTTAGCCTCAAGTGGGCCTCTTTTTTTCTTAGATGAACAATTCTAACACTGAAAATGCTTTCAATGTGACCAAATATTGCCTAATTCCATAAACAGTACAAACTAAACCAGACTATTTCCCATTTTAATAGATTATGTTTACAGAAATACCCAAGTTGTACATTTAGGGAATTATGCAGCAAAAAAGGCAAACATTTCAGTAAAAAATATTTGTCGCGACTTGAATTCTGGTGTTTCCAATTGAAAAAATCATTGCGAAAGGTGAAATCAAATACAAAAGAACTATAATATGGAGCATTTTACACAATATAGTTAATATTGACATCCTAGAATAAAGTTTTATATCATTACCAATCAATTTGACCTATCATGATGACTCAGCACTTTTCTCAACACAGTATTGTTCTCAGTGAAAAATTTCTATTCTTTGTGATAAAAATCAAATGTACTAATCAAAAGCTTCAAAATAGTATAAAAGAATTGAAGTTTGAGTGACTTTGATTTCCCTTGCTATCTTCAGTATACTGTGACATAAAGATATAAAGAATTCTTATGACATTATTAATGCAATACTGGGCTATTGTGAAAACCTTGGCTATAATAAATACTTGTATGTCCCCAGTACTTAAAGAAACATAGATCATTTTATGTCCCCACCCCTACATGCTGGTTTACCTCATTCTCTACTTCTTTCAGAAAAGCCTTAATAAACAACCTGTATCCAATCATATCTTATCTTATTTAAAAAGAATGATAAATAGTTCCATTTAAACAGATAAAATGGACAGTTCCATTCAATTTGTATTCATTTTATAAAAAATTTACAAGAAATGCACAAATTCAAGATTTTTCATACTAATCTCCATTTCATGCTTTAGTATATGCCATATTGTGGTTAAAATTTTTAGAGCTTGTTATAAAATCTATTATTCTGTCTTGAGATGATGAAAACAAAGATATTAGACACTTTAAACATTAAATATGCAAACTACTCAGCTGTAAAGTTGCCTTTGTTGCCTGTATTAATCAATGAAAAAGCTGAATTATGTCCCTTGGGAGTATTAATTTCCAACAAAAGTCCTTTCAAACAGTAGGAAATGAAAAATTATTTATGTCTGATATAATAAAAGAAAGAAACTACAAAATGAAGCACTTTTGAAATATTTGCTGCATGCATTATCAAGAATGTAAACAATTCTTTACACAGGAGAGTATAAATTCTATGTAAATTTAGCCTCAAGTGGGCCTCTTTTTTTCTTAGATGAACAATTCTAACACTGAAAATGCTTTCAATGTGACCAAATATTGCCTAATTCCATAAACAGTACAAACTAAACCAGACTATTTCCCATTTTAATAGATTATGTTTACAGAAATACCCAAGTTGTACATTTAGGGAATTATGCAGCAAAAAAGGCAAACATTTCAGTAAAAAATATTTGTCGCGACTTGAATTCTGGTGTTTCCAATTGAAAAAATCATTGCGAAAGGTGAAATCAAATACAAAAGAACTATAATATGGAGCATTTTACACAATATAGTTAATATTGACATCCTAGAATAAAGTTTTATATCATTACCAATCAATTTGACCTATCATGATGACTCAGCACTTTTCTCAACACAGTATTGTTCTCAGTGAAAAATTTCTATTCTTTGTGATAAAAATCAAATGTACTAATCAAAAGCTTCAAAATAGTATAAAAGAATTGAAGTTTGAGTGACTTTGATTTCCCTTGCTATCTTCAGTATAGGGAAAACGGTACTATTTATTCTGCCATTGGCGACAATGTTAACATTTTCTAAATTTACCATTTTTTAAGATAAAAACCTGGATAAAACAGTTAAATGTTGTGTTAGTACTTTATTACTCTGTTTTAAAAATTAAAGCCAAATAGTATCATGACCAACTTCCAACGGAGCTTGTTTATGTTATCCATGCCCACCGTCATTTTGCACCAAATTTATGAAATTTTGCAAGTCTTTTCGAATAATTCTCTAGAAAATATTTCAATAGGTTTTAAAATTTATATTGTAAATATACACACTGCAGTTATTCATAGATAAATAAAAAATATATTGTACCCTTACATCCAATCACAGCGCTTTTAATTTGACTTCCTTCACCTGCCTTGGGTACACAAAAGGCCAACCTAATGCTGGGAAAATTAAATACTACCGTTTTCCCTATACTGTGACATAAAGATATAAAGAATTCTTATGACATTATTAATGCAATACTGGGCTATTGTGAAAACCTTGGCTATAATAAATACTTGTATGTCCCCAGTACTTAAAGAAACATAGATCATTTTATGTCCCCACCCCTACATGCTGGTTTACCTCATTCTCTACTTCTTTCAGAAAAGCCTTAATAAACAACCTGTATCCAATCATATCTTATCTTATTTAAAAAGAATGATAAATAGTTCCATTTAAACAGATAAAATGGACAGTTCCATTCAATTTGTATTCATTTTATAAAAAATTTACAAGAAATGCACAAATTCAAGATTTTTCATACTAATCTCCATTTCATGCTTTAGTATATGCCATATTGTGGTTAAAATTTTTAGAGCTTGTTATAAAATCTATTATTCTGTCTTGAGATGATGAAAACAAAGATATTAGACACTTTAAACATTAAATATGCAAACTACTCAGCTGTAAAGTTGCCTTTGTTGCCTGTATTAATCAATGAAAAAGCTGAATTATGTCCCTTGGGAGTATTAATTTCCAACAAAAGTCCTTTCAAACAGTAGGAAATGAAAAATTATTTATGTCTGATATAATAAAAGAAAGAAACTACAAAATGAAGCACTTTTGAAATATTTGCTGCATGCATTATCAAGAATGTAAACAATTCTTTACACAGGAGAGTATAAATTCTATGTAAATTTAGCCTCAAGTGGGCCTCTTTTTTTCTTAGATGAACAATTCTAACACTGAAAATGCTTTCAATGTGACCAAATATTGCCTAATTCCATAAACAGTACAAACTAAACCAGACTATTTCCCATTTTAATAGATTATGTTTACAGAAATACCCAAGTTGTACATTTAGGGAATTATGCAGCAAAAAAGGCAAACATTTCAGTAAAAAATATTTGTCGCGACTTGAATTCTGGTGTTTCCAATTGAAAAAATCATTGCGAAAGGTGAAATCAAATACAAAAGAACTATAATATGGAGCATTTTACACAATATAGTTAATATTGACATCCTAGAATAAAGTTTTATATCATTACCAATCAATTTGACCTATCATGATGACTCAGCACTTTTCTCAACACAGTATTGTTCTCAGTGAAAAATTTCTATTCTTTGTGATAAAAATCAAATGTACTAATCAAAAGCTTCAAAATAGTATAAAAGAATTGAAGTTTGAGTGACTTTGATTTCCCTTGCTATCTTCAGTATACTGTGACATAAAGATATAAAGAATTCTTATGACATTATTAATGCAATACTGGGCTATTGTGAAAACCTTGGCTATAATAAATACTTGTATGTCCCCAGTACTTAAAGAAACATAGATCATTTTATGTCCCCACCCCTACATGCTGGTTTACCTCATTCTCTACTTCTTTCAGAAAAGCCTTAATAAACAACCTGTATCCAATCATATCTTATCTTATTTAAAAAGAATGATAAATAGTTCCATTTAAACAGATAAAATGGACAGTTCCATTCAATTTGTATTCATTTTATAAAAAATTTACAAGAAATGCACAAATTCAAGATTTTTCATACTAATCTCCATTTCATGCTTTAGTATATGCCATATTGTGGTTAAAATTTTTAGAGCTTGTTATAAAATCTATTATTCTGTCTTGAGATGATGAAAACAAAGATATTAGACACTTTAAACATTAAATATGCAAACTACTCAGCTGTAAAGTTGCCTTTGTTGCCTGTATTAATCAATGAAAAAGCTGAATTATGTCCCTTGGGAGTATTAATTTCCAACAAAAGTCCTTTCAAACAGTAGGAAATGAAAAATTATTTATGTCTGATATAATAAAAGAAAGAAACTACAAAATGAAGCACTTTTGAAATATTTGCTGCATGCATTATCAAGAATGTAAACAATTCTTTACACAGGAGAGTATAAATTCTATGTAAATTTAGCCTCAAGTGGGCCTCTTTTTTTCTTAGATGAACAATTCTAACACTGAAAATGCTTTCAATGTGACCAAATATTGCCTAATTCCATAAACAGTACAAACTAAACCAGACTATTTCCCATTTTAATAGATTATGTTTACAGAAATACCCAAGTTGTACATTTAGGGAATTATGCAGCAAAAAAGGCAAACATTTCAGTAAAAAATATTTGTCGCGACTTGAATTCTGGTGTTTCCAATTGAAAAAATCATTGCGAAAGGTGAAATCAAATACAAAAGAACTATAATATGGAGCATTTTACACAATATAGTTAATATTGACATCCTAGAATAAAGTTTTATATCATTACCAATCAATTTGACCTATCATGATGACTCAGCACTTTTCTCAACACAGTATTGTTCTCAGTGAAAAATTTCTATTCTTTGTGATAAAAATCAAATGTACTAATCAAAAGCTTCAAAATAGTATAAAAGAATTGAAGTTTGAGTGACTTTGATTTCCCTTGCTATCTTCAGTATACTGTGACATAAAGATATAAAGAATTCTTATGACATTATTAATGCAATACTGGGCTATTGTGAAAACCTTGGCTATAATAAATACTTGTATGTCCCCAGTACTTAAAGAAACATAGATCATTTTATGTCCCCACCCCTACATGCTGGTTTACCTCATTCTCTACTTCTTTCAGAAAAGCCTTAATAAACAACCTGTATCCAATCATATCTTATCTTATTTAAAAAGAATGATAAATAGTTCCATTTAAACAGATAAAATGGACAGTTCCATTCAATTTGTATTCATTTTATAAAAAATTTACAAGAAATGCACAAATTCAAGATTTTTCATACTAATCTCCATTTCATGCTTTAGTATATGCCATATTGTGGTTAAAATTTTTAGAGCTTGTTATAAAATCTATTATTCTGTCTTGAGATGATGAAAACAAAGATATTAGACACTTTAAACATTAAATATGCAAACTACTCAGCTGTAAAGTTGCCTTTGTTGCCTGTATTAATCAATGAAAAAGCTGAATTATGTCCCTTGGGAGTATTAATTTCCAACAAAAGTCCTTTCAAACAGTAGGAAATGAAAAATTATTTATGTCTGATATAATAAAAGAAAGAAACTACAAAATGAAGCACTTTTGAAATATTTGCTGCATGCATTATCAAGAATGTAAACAATTCTTTACACAGGAGAGTATAAATTCTATGTAAATTTAGCCTCAAGTGGGCCTCTTTTTTTCTTAGATGAACAATTCTAACACTGAAAATGCTTTCAATGTGACCAAATATTGCCTAATTCCATAAACAGTACAAACTAAACCAGACTATTTCCCATTTTAATAGATTATGTTTACAGAAATACCCAAGTTGTACATTTAGGGAATTATGCAGCAAAAAAGGCAAACATTTCAGTAAAAAATATTTGTCGCGACTTGAATTCTGGTGTTTCCAATTGAAAAAATCATTGCGAAAGGTGAAATCAAATACAAAAGAACTATAATATGGAGCATTTTACACAATATAGTTAATATTGACATCCTAGAATAAAGTTTTATATCATTACCAATCAATTTGACCTATCATGATGACTCAGCACTTTTCTCAACACAGTATTGTTCTCAGTGAAAAATTTCTATTCTTTGTGATAAAAATCAAATGTACTAATCAAAAGCTTCAAAATAGTATAAAAGAATTGAAGTTTGAGTGACTTTGATTTCCCTTGCTATCTTCAGTATACTGTGACATAAAGATATAAAGAATTCTTATGACATTATTAATGCAATACTGGGCTATTGTGAAAACCTTGGCTATAATAAATACTTGTATGTCCCCAGTACTTAAAGAAACATAGATCATTTTATGTCCCCACCCCTACATGCTGGTTTACCTCATTCTCTACTTCTTTCAGAAAAGCCTTAATAAACAACCTGTATCCAATCATATCTTATCTTATTTAAAAAGAATGATAAATAGTTCCATTTAAACAGATAAAATGGACAGTTCCATTCAATTTGTATTCATTTTATAAAAAATTTACAAGAAATGCACAAATTCAAGATTTTTCATACTAATCTCCATTTCATGCTTTAGTATATGCCATATTGTGGTTAAAATTTTTAGAGCTTGTTATAAAATCTATTATTCTGTCTTGAGATGATGAAAACAAAGATATTAGACACTTTAAACATTAAATATGCAAACTACTCAGCTGTAAAGTTGCCTTTGTTGCCTGTATTAATCAATGAAAAAGCTGAATTATGTCCCTTGGGAGTATTAATTTCCAACAAAAGTCCTTTCAAACAGTAGGAAATGAAAAATTATTTATGTCTGATATAATAAAAGAAAGAAACTACAAAATGAAGCACTTTTGAAATATTTGCTGCATGCATTATCAAGAATGTAAACAATTCTTTACACAGGAGAGTATAAATTCTATGTAAATTTAGCCTCAAGTGGGCCTCTTTTTTTCTTAGATGAACAATTCTAACACTGAAAATGCTTTCAATGTGACCAAATATTGCCTAATTCCATAAACAGTACAAACTAAACCAGACTATTTCCCATTTTAATAGATTATGTTTACAGAAATACCCAAGTTGTACATTTAGGGAATTATGCAGCAAAAAAGGCAAACATTTCAGTAAAAAATATTTGTCGCGACTTGAATTCTGGTGTTTCCAATTGAAAAAATCATTGCGAAAGGTGAAATCAAATACAAAAGAACTATAATATGGAGCATTTTACACAATATAGTTAATATTGACATCCTAGAATAAAGTTTTATATCATTACCAATCAATTTGACCTATCATGATGACTCAGCACTTTTCTCAACACAGTATTGTTCTCAGTGAAAAATTTCTATTCTTTGTGATAAAAATCAAATGTACTAATCAAAAGCTTCAAAATAGTATAAAAGAATTGAAGTTTGAGTGACTTTGATTTCCCTTGCTATCTTCAGTATACTGTGACATAAAGATATAAAGAATTCTTATGACATTATTAATGCAATACTGGGCTATTGTGAAAACCTTGGCTATAATAAATACTTGTATGTCCCCAGTACTTAAAGAAACATAGATCATTTTATGTCCCCACCCCTACATGCTGGTTTACCTCATTCTCTACTTCTTTCAGAAAAGCCTTAATAAACAACCTGTATCCAATCATATCTTATCTTATTTAAAAAGAATGATAAATAGTTCCATTTAAACAGATAAAATGGACAGTTCCATTCAATTTGTATTCATTTTATAAAAAATTTACAAGAAATGCACAAATTCAAGATTTTTCATACTAATCTCCATTTCATGCTTTAGTATATGCCATATTGTGGTTAAAATTTTTAGAGCTTGTTATAAAATCTATTATTCTGTCTTGAGATGATGAAAACAAAGATATTAGACACTTTAAACATTAAATATGCAAACTACTCAGCTGTAAAGTTGCCTTTGTTGCCTGTATTAATCAATGAAAAAGCTGAATTATGTCCCTTGGGAGTATTAATTTCCAACAAAAGTCCTTTCAAACAGTAGGAAATGAAAAATTATTTATGTCTGATATAATAAAAGAAAGAAACTACAAAATGAAGCACTTTTGAAATATTTGCTGCATGCATTATCAAGAATGTAAACAATTCTTTACACAGGAGAGTATAAATTCTATGTAAATTTAGCCTCAAGTGGGCCTCTTTTTTTCTTAGATGAACAATTCTAACACTGAAAATGCTTTCAATGTGACCAAATATTGCCTAATTCCATAAACAGTACAAACTAAACCAGACTATTTCCCATTTTAATAGATTATGTTTACAGAAATACCCAAGTTGTACATTTAGGGAATTATGCAGCAAAAAAGGCAAACATTTCAGTAAAAAATATTTGTCGCGACTTGAATTCTGGTGTTTCCAATTGAAAAAATCATTGCGAAAGGTGAAATCAAATACAAAAGAACTATAATATGGAGCATTTTACACAATATAGTTAATATTGACATCCTAGAATAAAGTTTTATATCATTACCAATCAATTTGACCTATCATGATGACTCAGCACTTTTCTCAACACAGTATTGTTCTCAGTGAAAAATTTCTATTCTTTGTGATAAAAATCAAATGTACTAATCAAAAGCTTCAAAATAGTATAAAAGAATTGAAGTTTGAGTGACTTTGATTTCCCTTGCTATCTTCAGTATACTGTGACATAAAGATATAAAGAATTCTTATGACATTATTAATGCAATACTGGGCTATTGTGAAAACCTTGGCTATAATAAATACTTGTATGTCCCCAGTACTTAAAGAAACATAGATCATTTTATGTCCCCACCCCTACATGCTGGTTTACCTCATTCTCTACTTCTTTCAGAAAAGCCTTAATAAACAACCTGTATCCAATCATATCTTATCTTATTTAAAAAGAATGATAAATAGTTCCATTTAAACAGATAAAATGGACAGTTCCATTCAATTTGTATTCATTTTATAAAAAATTTACAAGAAATGCACAAATTCAAGATTTTTCATACTAATCTCCATTTCATGCTTTAGTATATGCCATATTGTGGTTAAAATTTTTAGAGCTTGTTATAAAATCTATTATTCTGTCTTGAGATGATGAAAACAAAGATATTAGACACTTTAAACATTAAATATGCAAACTACTCAGCTGTAAAGTTGCCTTTGTTGCCTGTATTAATCAATGAAAAAGCTGAATTATGTCCCTTGGGAGTATTAATTTCCAACAAAAGTCCTTTCAAACAGTAGGAAATGAAAAATTATTTATGTCTGATATAATAAAAGAAAGAAACTACAAAATGAAGCACTTTTGAAATATTTGCTGCATGCATTATCAAGAATGTAAACAATTCTTTACACAGGAGAGTATAAATTCTATGTAAATTTAGCCTCAAGTGGGCCTCTTTTTTTCTTAGATGAACAATTCTAACACTGAAAATGCTTTCAATGTGACCAAATATTGCCTAATTCCATAAACAGTACAAACTAAACCAGACTATTTCCCATTTTAATAGATTATGTTTACAGAAATACCCAAGTTGTACATTTAGGGAATTATGCAGCAAAAAAGGCAAACATTTCAGTAAAAAATATTTGTCGCGACTTGAATTCTGGTGTTTCCAATTGAAAAAATCATTGCGAAAGGTGAAATCAAATACAAAAGAACTATAATATGGAGCATTTTACACAATATAGTTAATATTGACATCCTAGAATAAAGTTTTATATCATTACCAATCAATTTGACCTATCATGATGACTCAGCACTTTTCTCAACACAGTATTGTTCTCAGTGAAAAATTTCTATTCTTTGTGATAAAAATCAAATGTACTAATCAAAAGCTTCAAAATAGTATAAAAGAATTGAAGTTTGAGTGACTTTGATTTCCCTTGCTATCTTCAGTATACTGTGACATAAAGATATAAAGAATTCTTATGACATTATTAATGCAATACTGGGCTATTGTGAAAACCTTGGCTATAATAAATACTTGTATGTCCCCAGTACTTAAAGAAACATAGATCATTTTATGTCCCCACCCCTACATGCTGGTTTACCTCATTCTCTACTTCTTTCAGAAAAGCCTTAATAAACAACCTGTATCCAATCATATCTTATCTTATTTAAAAAGAATGATAAATAGTTCCATTTAAACAGATAAAATGGACAGTTCCATTCAATTTGTATTCATTTTATAAAAAATTTACAAGAAATGCACAAATTCAAGATTTTTCATACTAATCTCCATTTCATGCTTTAGTATATGCCATATTGTGGTTAAAATTTTTAGAGCTTGTTATAAAATCTATTATTCTGTCTTGAGATGATGAAAACAAAGATATTAGACACTTTAAACATTAAATATGCAAACTACTCAGCTGTAAAGTTGCCTTTGTTGCCTGTATTAATCAATGAAAAAGCTGAATTATGTCCCTTGGGAGTATTAATTTCCAACAAAAGTCCTTTCAAACAGTAGGAAATGAAAAATTATTTATGTCTGATATAATAAAAGAAAGAAACTACAAAATGAAGCACTTTTGAAATATTTGCTGCATGCATTATCAAGAATGTAAACAATTCTTTACACAGGAGAGTATAAATTCTATGTAAATTTAGCCTCAAGTGGGCCTCTTTTTTTCTTAGATGAACAATTCTAACACTGAAAATGCTTTCAATGTGACCAAATATTGCCTAATTCCATAAACAGTACAAACTAAACCAGACTATTTCCCATTTTAATAGATTATGTTTACAGAAATACCCAAGTTGTACATTTAGGGAATTATGCAGCAAAAAAGGCAAACATTTCAGTAAAAAATATTTGTCGCGACTTGAATTCTGGTGTTTCCAATTGAAAAAATCATTGCGAAAGGTGAAATCAAATACAAAAGAACTATAATATGGAGCATTTTACACAATATAGTTAATATTGACATCCTAGAATAAAGTTTTATATCATTACCAATCAATTTGACCTATCATGATGACTCAGCACTTTTCTCAACACAGTATTGTTCTCAGTGAAAAATTTCTATTCTTTGTGATAAAAATCAAATGTACTAATCAAAAGCTTCAAAATAGTATAAAAGAATTGAAGTTTGAGTGACTTTGATTTCCCTTGCTATCTTCAGTATACTGTGACATAAAGATATAAAGAATTCTTATGACATTATTAATGCAATACTGGGCTATTGTGAAAACCTTGGCTATAATAAATACTTGTATGTCCCCAGTACTTAAAGAAACATAGATCATTTTATGTCCCCACCCCTACATGCTGGTTTACCTCATTCTCTACTTCTTTCAGAAAAGCCTTAATAAACAACCTGTATCCAATCATATCTTATCTTATTTAAAAAGAATGATAAATAGTTCCATTTAAACAGATAAAATGGACAGTTCCATTCAATTTGTATTCATTTTATAAAAAATTTACAAGAAATGCACAAATTCAAGATTTTTCATACTAATCTCCATTTCATGCTTTAGTATATGCCATATTGTGGTTAAAATTTTTAGAGCTTGTTATAAAATCTATTATTCTGTCTTGAGATGATGAAAACAAAGATATTAGACACTTTAAACATTAAATATGCAAACTACTCAGCTGTAAAGTTGCCTTTGTTGCCTGTATTAATCAATGAAAAAGCTGAATTATGTCCCTTGGGAGTATTAATTTCCAACAAAAGTCCTTTCAAACAGTAGGAAATGAAAAATTATTTATGTCTGATATAATAAAAGAAAGAAACTACAAAATGAAGCACTTTTGAAATATTTGCTGCATGCATTATCAAGAATGTAAACAATTCTTTACACAGGAGAGTATAAATTCTATGTAAATTTAGCCTCAAGTGGGCCTCTTTTTTTCTTAGATGAACAATTCTAACACTGAAAATGCTTTCAATGTGACCAAATATTGCCTAATTCCATAAACAGTACAAACTAAACCAGACTATTTCCCATTTTAATAGATTATGTTTACAGAAATACCCAAGTTGTACATTTAGGGAATTATGCAGCAAAAAAGGCAAACATTTCAGTAAAAAATATTTGTCGCGACTTGAATTCTGGTGTTTCCAATTGAAAAAATCATTGCGAAAGGTGAAATCAAATACAAAAGAACTATAATATGGAGCATTTTACACAATATAGTTAATATTGACATCCTAGAATAAAGTTTTATATCATTACCAATCAATTTGACCTATCATGATGACTCAGCACTTTTCTCAACACAGTATTGTTCTCAGTGAAAAATTTCTATTCTTTGTGATAAAAATCAAATGTACTAATCAAAAGCTTCAAAATAGTATAAAAGAATTGAAGTTTGAGTGACTTTGATTTCCCTTGCTATCTTCAGTATACTGTGACATAAAGATATAAAGAATTCTTATGACATTATTAATGCAATACTGGGCTATTGTGAAAACCTTGGCTATAATAAATACTTGTATGTCCCCAGTACTTAAAGAAACATAGATCATTTTATGTCCCCACCCCTACATGCTGGTTTACCTCATTCTCTACTTCTTTCAGAAAAGCCTTAATAAACAACCTGTATCCAATCATATCTTATCTTATTTAAAAAGAATGATAAATAGTTCCATTTAAACAGATAAAATGGACAGTTCCATTCAATTTGTATTCATTTTATAAAAAATTTACAAGAAATGCACAAATTCAAGATTTTTCATACTAATCTCCATTTCATGCTTTAGTATATGCCATATTGTGGTTAAAATTTTTAGAGCTTGTTATAAAATCTATTATTCTGTCTTGAGATGATGAAAACAAAGATATTAGACACTTTAAACATTAAATATGCAAACTACTCAGCTGTAAAGTTGCCTTTGTTGCCTGTATTAATCAATGAAAAAGCTGAATTATGTCCCTTGGGAGTATTAATTTCCAACAAAAGTCCTTTCAAACAGTAGGAAATGAAAAATTATTTATGTCTGATATAATAAAAGAAAGAAACTACAAAATGAAGCACTTTTGAAATATTTGCTGCATGCATTATCAAGAATGTAAACAATTCTTTACACAGGAGAGTATAAATTCTATGTAAATTTAGCCTCAAGTGGGCCTCTTTTTTTCTTAGATGAACAATTCTAACACTGAAAATGCTTTCAATGTGACCAAATATTGCCTAATTCCATAAACAGTACAAACTAAACCAGACTATTTCCCATTTTAATAGATTATGTTTACAGAAATACCCAAGTTGTACATTTAGGGAATTATGCAGCAAAAAAGGCAAACATTTCAGTAAAAAATATTTGTCGCGACTTGAATTCTGGTGTTTCCAATTGAAAAAATCATTGCGAAAGGTGAAATCAAATACAAAAGAACTATAATATGGAGCATTTTACACAATATAGTTAATATTGACATCCTAGAATAAAGTTTTATATCATTACCAATCAATTTGACCTATCATGATGACTCAGCACTTTTCTCAACACAGTATTGTTCTCAGTGAAAAATTTCTATTCTTTGTGATAAAAATCAAATGTACTAATCAAAAGCTTCAAAATAGTATAAAAGAATTGAAGTTTGAGTGACTTTGATTTCCCTTGCTATCTTCAGTATACTGTGACATAAAGATATAAAGAATTCTTATGACATTATTAATGCAATACTGGGCTATTGTGAAAACCTTGGCTATAATAAATACTTGTATGTCCCCAGTACTTAAAGAAACATAGATCATTTTATGTCCCCACCCCTACATGCTGGTTTACCTCATTCTCTACTTCTTTCAGAAAAGCCTTAATAAACAACCTGTATCCAATCATATCTTATCTTATTTAAAAAGAATGATAAATAGTTCCATTTAAACAGATAAAATGGACAGTTCCATTCAATTTGTATTCATTTTATAAAAAATTTACAAGAAATGCACAAATTCAAGATTTTTCATACTAATCTCCATTTCATGCTTTAGTATATGCCATATTGTGGTTAAAATTTTTAGAGCTTGTTATAAAATCTATTATTCTGTCTTGAGATGATGAAAACAAAGATATTAGACACTTTAAACATTAAATATGCAAACTACTCAGCTGTAAAGTTGCCTTTGTTGCCTGTATTAATCAATGAAAAAGCTGAATTATGTCCCTTGGGAGTATTAATTTCCAACAAAAGTCCTTTCAAACAGTAGGAAATGAAAAATTATTTATGTCTGATATAATAAAAGAAAGAAACTACAAAATGAAGCACTTTTGAAATATTTGCTGCATGCATTATCAAGAATGTAAACAATTCTTTACACAGGAGAGTATAAATTCTATGTAAATTTAGCCTCAAGTGGGCCTCTTTTTTTCTTAGATGAACAATTCTAACACTGAAAATGCTTTCAATGTGACCAAATATTGCCTAATTCCATAAACAGTACAAACTAAACCAGACTATTTCCCATTTTAATAGATTATGTTTACAGAAATACCCAAGTTGTACATTTAGGGAATTATGCAGCAAAAAAGGCAAACATTTCAGTAAAAAATATTTGTCGCGACTTGAATTCTGGTGTTTCCAATTGAAAAAATCATTGCGAAAGGTGAAATCAAATACAAAAGAACTATAATATGGAGCATTTTACACAATATAGTTAATATTGACATCCTAGAATAAAGTTTTATATCATTACCAATCAATTTGACCTATCATGATGACTCAGCACTTTTCTCAACACAGTATTGTTCTCAGTGAAAAATTTCTATTCTTTGTGATAAAAATCAAATGTACTAATCAAAAGCTTCAAAATAGTATAAAAGAATTGAAGTTTGAGTGACTTTGATTTCCCTTGCTATCTTCAGTATACTGTGACATAAAGATATAAAGAATTCTTATGACATTATTAATGCAATACTGGGCTATTGTGAAAACCTTGGCTATAATAAATACTTGTATGTCCCCAGTACTTAAAGAAACATAGATCATTTTATGTCCCCACCCCTACATGCTGGTTTACCTCATTCTCTACTTCTTTCAGAAAAGCCTTAATAAACAACCTGTATCCAATCATATCTTATCTTATTTAAAAAGAATGATAAATAGTTCCATTTAAACAGATAAAATGGACAGTTCCATTCAATTTGTATTCATTTTATAAAAAATTTACAAGAAATGCACAAATTCAAGATTTTTCATACTAATCTCCATTTCATGCTTTAGTATATGCCATATTGTGGTTAAAATTTTTAGAGCTTGTTATAAAATCTATTATTCTGTCTTGAGATGATGAAAACAAAGATATTAGACACTTTAAACATTAAATATGCAAACTACTCAGCTGTAAAGTTGCCTTTGTTGCCTGTATTAATCAATGAAAAAGCTGAATTATGTCCCTTGGGAGTATTAATTTCCAACAAAAGTCCTTTCAAACAGTAGGAAATGAAAAATTATTTATGTCTGATATAATAAAAGAAAGAAACTACAAAATGAAGCACTTTTGAAATATTTGCTGCATGCATTATCAAGAATGTAAACAATTCTTTACACAGGAGAGTATAAATTCTATGTAAATTTAGCCTCAAGTGGGCCTCTTTTTTTCTTAGATGAACAATTCTAACACTGAAAATGCTTTCAATGTGACCAAATATTGCCTAATTCCATAAACAGTACAAACTAAACCAGACTATTTCCCATTTTAATAGATTATGTTTACAGAAATACCCAAGTTGTACATTTAGGGAATTATGCAGCAAAAAAGGCAAACATTTCAGTAAAAAATATTTGTCGCGACTTGAATTCTGGTGTTTCCAATTGAAAAAATCATTGCGAAAGGTGAAATCAAATACAAAAGAACTATAATATGGAGCATTTTACACAATATAGTTAATATTGACATCCTAGAATAAAGTTTTATATCATTACCAATCAATTTGACCTATCATGATGACTCAGCACTT
Source organism: Mytilus galloprovincialis (assembly GCA_037788925.1). Lineage (NCBI taxonomy): Eukaryota > Metazoa > Mollusca > Bivalvia > Mytilida > Mytilidae > Mytilus > Mytilus galloprovincialis. The sequence continues at coordinate 6,526,474 of CM075339.1, forward strand.
TTCTCAACACAGTATTGTTCTCAGTGAAAAATTTCTATTCTTTGTGATAAAAATCAAATGTACTAATCAAAAGCTTCAAAATAGTATAAAAGAATTGAAGTTTGAGTGACTTTGATTTCCCTTGCTATCTTCAGTATACTGTGACATAAAGATATAAAGAATTCTTATGACATTATTAATGCAATACTGGGCTATTGTGAAAACCTTGGCTATAATAAATACTTGTATGTCCCCAGTACTTAAAGAAACATAGATCATTTTATGTCCCCACCCCTACATGCTGGTTTACCTCATTCTCTACTTCTTTCAGAAAAGCCTTAATAAACAACCTGTATCCAATCATATCTTATCTTATTTAAAAAGAATGATAAATAGTTCCATTTAAACAGATAAAATGGACAGTTCCATTCAATTTGTATTCATTTTATAAAAAATTTACAAGAAATGCACAAATTCAAGATTTTTCATACTAATCTCCATTTCATGCTTTAGTATATGCCATATTGTGGTTAAAATTTTTAGAGCTTGTTATAAAATCTATTATTCTGTCTTGAGATGATGAAAACAAAGATATTAGACACTTTAAACATTAAATATGCAAACTACTCAGCTGTAAAGTTGCCTTTGTTGCCTGTATTAATCAATGAAAAAGCTGAATTATGTCCCTTGGGAGTATTAATTTCCAACAAAAGTCCTTTCAAACAGTAGGAAATGAAAAATTATTTATGTCTGATATAATAAAAGAAAGAAACTACAAAATGAAGCACTTTTGAAATATTTGCTGCATGCATTATCAAGAATGTAAACAATTCTTTACACAGGAGAGTATAAATTCTATGTAAATTTAGCCTCAAGTGGGCCTCTTTTTTTCTTAGATGAACAATTCTAACACTGAAAATGCTTTCAATGTGACCAAATATTGCCTAATTCCATAAACAGTACAAACTAAACCAGACTATTTCCCATTTTAATAGATTATGTTTACAGAAATACCCAAGTTGTACATTTAGGGAATTATGCAGCAAAAAAGGCAAACATTTCAGTAAAAAATATTTGTCGCGACTTGAATTCTGGTGTTTCCAATTGAAAAAATCATTGCGAAAGGTGAAATCAAATACAAAAGAACTATAATATGGAGCATTTTACACAATATAGTTAATATTGACATCCTAGAATAAAGTTTTATATCATTACCAATCAATTTGACCTATCATGATGACTCAGCACTTTTCTCAACACAGTATTGTTCTCAGTGAAAAATTTCTATTCTTTGTGATAAAAATCAAATGTACTAATCAAAAGCTTCAAAATAGTATAAAAGAATTGAAGTTTGAGTGACTTTGATTTCCCTTGCTATCTTCAGTATACTGTGACATAAAGATATAAAGAATTCTTATGACATTATTAATGCAATACTGGGCTATTGTGAAAACCTTGGCTATAATAAATACTTGTATGTCCCCAGTACTTAAAGAAACATAGATCATTTTATGTCCCCACCCCTACATGCTGGTTTACCTCATTCTCTACTTCTTTCAGAAAAGCCTTAATAAACAACCTGTATCCAATCATATCTTATCTTATTTAAAAAGAATGATAAATAGTTCCATTTAAACAGATAAAATGGACAGTTCCATTCAATTTGTATTCATTTTATAAAAAATTTACAAGAAATGCACAAATTCAAGATTTTTCATACTAATCTCCATTTCATGCTTTAGTATATGCCATATTGTGGTTAAAATTTTTAGAGCTTGTTATAAAATCTATTATTCTGTCTTGAGATGATGAAAACAAAGATATTAGACACTTTAAACATTAAATATGCAAACTACTCAGCTGTAAAGTTGCCTTTGTTGCCTGTATTAATCAATGAAAAAGCTGAATTATGTCCCTTGGGAGTATTAATTTCCAACAAAAGTCCTTTCAAACAGTAGGAAATGAAAAATTATTTATGTCTGATATAATAAAAGAAAGAAACTACAAAATGAAGCACTTTTGAAATATTTGCTGCATGCATTATCAAGAATGTAAACAATTCTTTACACAGGAGAGTATAAATTCTATGTAAATTTAGCCTCAAGTGGGCCTCTTTTTTTCTTAGATGAACAATTCTAACACTGAAAATGCTTTCAATGTGACCAAATATTGCCTAATTCCATAAACAGTACAAACTAAACCAGACTATTTCCCATTTTAATAGATTATGTTTACAGAAATACCCAAGTTGTACATTTAGGGAATTATGCAGCAAAAAAGGCAAACATTTCAGTAAAAAATATTTGTCGCGACTTGAATTCTGGTGTTTCCAATTGAAAAAATCATTGCGAAAGGTGAAATCAAATACAAAAGAACTATAATATGGAGCATTTTACACAATATAGTTAATATTGACATCCTAGAATAAAGTTTTATATCATTACCAATCAATTTGACCTATCATGATGACTCAGCACTTTTCTCAACACAGTATTGTTCTCAGTGAAAAATTTCTATTCTTTGTGATAAAAATCAAATGTACTAATCAAAAGCTTCAAAATAGTATAAAAGAATTGAAGTTTGAGTGACTTTGATTTCCCTTGCTATCTTCAGTATAGGGAAAACGGTACTATTTATTCTGCCATTGGCGACAATGTTAACATTTTCTAAATTTACCATTTTTTAAGATAAAAACCTGGATAAAACAGTTAAATGTTGTGTTAGTACTTTATTACTCTGTTTTAAAAATTAAAGCCAAATAGTATCATGACCAACTTCCAACGGAGCTTGTTTATGTTATCCATGCCCACCGTCATTTTGCACCAAATTTATGAAATTTTGCAAGTCTTTTCGAATAATTCTCTAGAAAATATTTCAATAGGTTTTAAAATTTATATTGTAAATATACACACTGCAGTTATTCATAGATAAATAAAAAATATATTGTACCCTTACATCCAATCACAGCGCTTTTAATTTGACTTCCTTCACCTGCCTTGGGTACACAAAAGGCCAACCTAATGCTGGGAAAATTAAATACTACCGTTTTCCCTCTATTGAATTTTATCGTCTGTAGCCATTAATAGTTTCAATCGGAAGAGGATGCTTTCTGGGTAGTTCTTCGGACATCTCTCGATGGTCTGTCTGATGACCTAAAACTAACCCTACGAATACTACACTCCCCCCAGTTTTATTAATAAGGCCCCCTCTACTGATGGGGGCCCTGTGGTTTTCGCCCAAAATCAATAAAATACGGAAATAATACCAAATTTAGAGAAAATATGCATCAATTTAAAAAAGTAGATACCCTATCCCCCTAACAATTTTTAAAAGAATAAAACCTATCCCACAAAAACGGACCCTTTGTATCCATGGGTCTACTGATTAACTAAAAGCTAGTACAATGGGTTCCCAACCAATTGGGAACCCAGACAACTGTGAATTGTTCTTGTCTGGGTCGTATGCCAACTCTTCCCTGTCTTTATACAAACTAGAACCGGGTCATTTAGTGGCTGCGTGTCCACTATATAGTTGGACCCAGGAGGTTGTGCTGATCAATTCTCCATCGTGAAGAGTTTGGTTTCATTTTTCCTCACTTGCACTGTATTTATACCTTTGTTAAGGTAGGGAATTCCAGGGTCCCACTGTCTTCTGTTGGGACCTGATCTAACTGTGCTCACACAAAAGACTGACATCCTACTGTCTGCTGGTGGCGGCTGCTGCTGATTGAAATACCTAGTGCCAACATTATCTGTTTTAAAAAGTAGCCCCAAACCCAAATCGGGGCTTTCTGGATTAATGTATACAGATTGCTGGTTGACAGAAGATTTGAAAGTTGTAACTTGTTCATTGTTGAGCGGACTGTTGCTTTCTGTTTTGGCTTTTCTGTCAGTTTCTCCCATTGTGGAAGGGTCCTCAAAAATGAGGGATGAATGACTGTTTTCAGCATTGTCAGTAATTCCTCCGTCAACAACAGGAGAAGGAAACACTGTGACTATCTTCTCATCACTGGCCCCTTCTACCAAAGTGGTATGTGCCTTACCCTCTGAGGAGGAGTCCCAACTTTCTTGGGCCTCCTCATCCATTGTCAAAGTTGTCTCTGTTGGGGCAGCAACTTTTTGAATGCTACTGTTATTCTCAATTGCCAAAATAGCTCCTATGGGTTTCCTCATAATATTGGCTACTGGATCCTCCTGGTTCCCTGTGAGCAATGCTGAAGTAACTAAGTGGCCTTGGGGCTGCACCTTACTTTTCTCTACTAATGGTATGGCTAGGGTATCCCCCATCAAGGAATACCCCTGGTTGGCCCTTATTTTCCAACAACCACTGCCCGAGTCCTTTATTAAAGTGAACCTCCTGTCCACATCCACCTTGATCAGTTTATGAACATCAGGTAAGGAGTACCCGGCAAAGCCTGTGTCCCTTTTAAGGATTTCCTCAACCAATAAATACCCACCTGGGAGAAGGCTGTGGTCCAACCCCGGTGCACCATACCTCAATATGTTCGTGAGACATTTTAATAAGTAGCAGTCTAATCCGCCTGAAGGAGTTGCCTCTTTGTAAGAATTGGAGCATTGTTCAGACTCAATCTCTGCTCTAACCTTAACCGACACACTGGATTCTCTGTCCCTGGTCCCTACCCCCTGGCCTACTACAACTGCCTCCGCTACTCTTGCTTGGGGTACAGACTCAACTATTGAGAGGCCTAACTTCATTTGCGGGGACTCACTCCGGCCTCCTGAGTAGTCCCGTTTAAGTTTAATGGTCCTGTTGCAGTTCCGCTTGACTGATTTATGAAGGTAACAGTTTTATCCCTCCCCTGTAAATCAAGACAGTTCTTCCTAACATGTCCAGGCTTTAGACAGTGGTAGCACACTCCCTCCCATGGAGGCCCCCTATCAGTGGAGGGACTCCCTGAAACTGACTTACCTCTTAAGTTTGGGCATTCCATTTTGGAATGGCCCCTCTCCCCACAGTGGTGGCAACTTTCTGTCCCTGTCTGTCTGCCAGGTGAGCAACTTCCTGAAATGGGGCCTGTGAGGAGTTGCTTGAATTGGTCCATCATGTCGTCTAATTTTTCATGGACTTGACCAAGTTTGTTTTCAAACTTTTTATTAGACTTTTCTAACTCCACTTTCCATGTACTGACTGGGGCCCCCTCGAGGGCCATTGTATCTCTTACATGGGGCCCCTGATACTCATGGAAGGCCTCATGGTGGGCTTCATACTGCCCATCAGTTACTTGCCTAACCTCACGCCTGTTTGGCTTACCATATATTGCCTGTGTGTTGTGATGGAATAGCCGTATCTTATCTATGGCCTCCTCAATACTTGGGGGCTGAAGGTTGGAGATTTGCACTCCCAACTGTTTGTTTTCAATACCCTGGCACAGCTGCATTACAGCTTGCTCATACATATAGTCATCAGGGAGGTTTCTAAATGCCCTGGTGGCCAAGAACAACACCCGATCAGCCCAGTCCTCGAGAGACTCCTCAGGGGCTTGCCGGGCATTGTTAAACTGGACCCGGGCGGTCTCAGGGAATGCCTTCAAACCAAAGCGCTTGTGAAGCTTTTCCACGTGTAAGCTCCCTATAACTCACCTCCCTGTCTCTTTCTGTTATGAGGGCATAATATTCGCTGGCCTTTCCCTCAAGGCACCATCAAAGTTGGTCCTTGCATTCCTGGGGACCCCATTCACAAACCTCTGCGTACCTTGCAAATTTTGTGAAAAAGGCCTGCCAGTTGCCCTTTCCGTCATACTTAATATTTTTTGGGGCATTGGTAACTTTAGAGACGCCACCTAAAGTTCCTCGTCCCTTTGGCGTTTCCATAGGCCTATCCTCATCATATGGTACTGGGTAGGCCTGTTGTCCATAGCTCACCCCTGCGGTGACCCCTTGTGGGGGCACCGCTGTATACGCTTGATTATACTGATTCTTGGGTTGCTTATCCCCATAGTCATGAGATTGTGTCCGTACCCCTATTGTCTTGCCTCTTGCCATACTTACTGCAGGCCATCTCATAATGTCTCCCACCAGTGTAAGCTGGTTGGGTACAGGGTGCTGACCCCTGACCTGCATACTTGCATGCGTGACCCATGGGGTGTGAAGGTGTGCCACAATAGTTCGGGGTACATTTGTCCCACACACTGTCTTTACCTGGCCAATACGGCTCGTTCCCAATACTACCCCTGTACATGTGGTGAGGGGGACTACCTTGGTTTGGGTCACCAATATCATGGGGACTCCACTCCTTTTTCTGTAAATGTTTCCTGTAGCCCCATCCCAATTACCTGTGGGTTCAGGTCTAGCATTAGCATCCCCGGGATATGGACTATATTCAAGGAAGGCAGAGTCCATCTGGCTGGGCCCTTCCAAGGGCCTGGAACTTTGCCCCTGGTGCCATGCTTCTTGCCTAAATGCAGATTGGCCTTGTACATTGGATGGTGTGCCGTGTTGGGCAATGTATCCCTTGTTTAACATCTCACCATGCCTGCCTTGGGCCTGAGGTGGTGGCCCAATATTTTGGCCACCTCCATTTGGGCTGAAGTCCAGCCTGGATAAGAGGCTCCTTGTTACTCGTAGGTGGGAGATTGTGGCAAAGTCTGACTCAATCACAAAGCCCTTACTCTCCCTAATGTCCATTATTTGCTCCCCAGTTTTTAAGCCTATACATGGGAGCTGGAGTAACTCTTAGTAAGTAAGTAAGTAAGTAAATTTTATTTAGAGTCGGCATATATATACACAATAACAGAGGAAACATGAGCTCTGGTGAGCTCTTTAACCGACTAAAAACCGACTCTTGAAAGCTACAAGTGTTTAGGTTTACAACCGACATTTGTAACTGTAAGTAACTGAACAACAATTTGTAACAAAGTTTATTTATCTAAATAATAAACAACAACAAACAACACTTAGTGCCACACGTTTTTTTATTTAATAACACAAATACTTCTGTTTCGGGTAACCCGTCCTTCTGGTCTGCGATTATCAGAAGTAAACACAAAACAAAACAATAACAATACGACTGGTAACCCGTCCTTCTGGTCTGCGATTATCAGAAGTGAACAAAACAAAACAATAACAATACGACTGGTAACCCGTCCTTCTGGTCTGCGGTTATCAGAAGTAGACAAAACAATAACTTGTCGACTGGTAACCCGTCCTTCTGGTCTGCAGTTACCGGTGACTGGTACCCAACTGTCCCTTCAGGGTCAGCAAGGTAACCTGACGTTCACTTGAACAATCCCTTCTCCTAAACAACCGTGAAGTATTCCTCCAAAATACTCCACGAGTGCCTGAAATGACTTATTCCCGCGCTGGAATAAACCAAATCACCTTTCCCCTCCTGCCTTACTATTTTTTGCCGTCCACTACCGGCACGTCAAAAACAATGTCCCTTAAGGTAACACGATACCGAATGACGTTACGCCACGAGTTATCGTTCCTGACGTTCTCGAATAACGTTCATACATACAAGCCAATACAGCAGATTCTGCAATCACAAAGTGATTATAATAATAAAGAAAAAATATTTTGGATAATCATAACTATGTTACATTTTTAACGGTAACTTTTTCTAGATGCAGAGTGCCGAGAGTTTTGATTCAATACGTAACGGTTAACTTTTCGACATAGATTGTTTTATCGTTTTCCGGTAATTCTTCTGCTCATTGTTAACCTTAAACAATGTATTACTTTACTTTTAATTCATATTCTGTTTCTTTAATATTTTAGCATCTGCACGATTTTTATCATTTTATTTTACTCTTAGTTTATTTTCGCAATAAAAACTTTTTCATGATGAACGCCGTATCCCCATGCAATTTTGTTTTGAAAATAGAAATCTTGTCTATAGAAACTTAATTGTACAGCTATTAATTCGTGTTAAAATGGTCGTCAAAAACACCGCTCGGGCAAAAAGGAAAAAGGAAATTTATCTGGATGAGAATACTGAATAGGAGGGGTCCTGATCCCGAAATCCCGGACTTAAAAGCATGAAATCCCGAGGTCCAGAATTTAAAAAATTGAAATCCCGCCATCCCAAAATTGACGTTTTCCTATGAAAATACCAAGAAAACAAAAATGGTGACCCCCATTTTTTATTACATATTCCGATGTAACTCGATTCAAAGAACACGTGTGCCAAAAAGTTTGGAAATCGGGAGATATGCCATTCGGTATCGTGTTACCTTAAAGACGTAACACTGCCCGCTGATTGCTCGCAGCGCCAATGTTGTGATCCCGAGTATATCTTAAAATCAATATATACCTTGGATGGTCGTTCCTGCAGTCAGGAACGGCCGATTGCTCTTCTAGTGAATTTTATCGTCTGTAGCCATTAATAGTTTCAACCGGAAGAGGATGCTTTCTGGGTAGTTCTTCGGACATCTCTCGATGGTCTGTCTGATGACCTAAAACTAACCCTACGAATACTGCAGTAATTTAGCACTTCATTATTCACTTTTCCGTTATACATGTTATATTTTAACCCTTTATTGTCAATTTTTCTACATTTTTCTTCTCTTCTGCAAACTATTCCTTTAAGTACTATTTAAAGATTTTCAATTCATTTTTTGTTTTTTTTTGTGACTACAATTGCAATTTAACATTGTGTAGCACATTTAGACCTCACAGACGTGCCTTTTGATAAATATACATCTTGTACATATTTTACAAAGTATCATTCGCAGCTATATATACATCTATAATTCTTATACGTCCATTGTATTTGAAACTAAGGAGAATAACATTTGCAACTATACCAGAGTTACCTGCGGAACCGTAGCTCTTCGGTCCTTATGTAATTTTTTTACTATTTGCGGACCATCTATGGTACCGTAGCTCTTAGGTCCTAATGTTATGTTTTGACTATTTGCGGACCATCTAAAAATATCATAAGGACCTAAGAGCTATGGTTCCGCAGCTGTACCAGATTGTGTATTTATATAGGTGTGGATTTTTATGAATAAATTTGTTGTTCATAGTTGTTGACATTTCGGATCAGATCTATTTATAAATATGGAACTACATGATGTAGTTATACGCATGGTAAACACATATATATACGATCATCGAACTATAGCCACAAGTGGGCGGAAATGGGAAACCCGATATATGTCGGTTACACCTTTGTGTTTCAGAAAAAATAAAATCGTTTTTGGAATACTAATGCACGCCTGGTAAACCATCTAATCTCAACCAAATGGTTGAGACGGAAAAAAGTATTCTGGCACTTCCTGTTGAGGTTTTCTGGTTCAAAATATTCAAAATAAACAAAGGGTAGGTCGACTTTTCGTCGATTTACTGAAAATCAATGACTTTTTTGTAAAAAAGGAGAATGTCATGCCATAGATAAATGATAATTGTAGCTAATATGTCTCTGTTTGGTTCAAAATATCTGAAATTGAAGTCACAATCACTTTTCTCCTACGGATTATCATGTTTACTTTCTTTCAATCCGATAAAACTGCTATGATTTTATTGACCTAGCAAGAAAATATGTCAATTATTTGTGGTTTTTTTATGCTTTACGATAACCACGTCTGTACATTGTAAAAATATTTTTTGTTAAGCCTATTCTAAGCAGGAAAATGAAAAATTCTAAATGGTTGAGATATAAAAGTACTGGTTGAGTCTTTCTGTCACAATGTTGAGTCTTTCTGGTTACTTTGTGTCATTAAGTATATTATTGTTAAAATATGGGCGCTGAGGTTTCAAAGTTCAAATTCACTACGACTAGCAATCCACCACGCGTGCAATATTACTATATAGAGACAAAAACTGCTAAAATAGCTATGCTAAAGTTTAATTTAAATAATTAAATGTAATTTCTATTGTAAAAATAAAGTTATTTCCCAAAATGAACAACGAAACTATATCAGTGAGCGGTACTATTCGAGTTTACCTTTTGCAGTTAACCTGATATATGTTTTCTGTCTGTGGTAAGTTAAAATCTAAATACTGATACAATTTCAAGAATTGCCGATAGAAAAATGCATGCTTTACAAGTATAAATAAGATTATTTTATAATATTTATTTATTATAATGTTTTAGATGATTTTGATTCCTAACAGACTTTATTTAATGTCGAAAATGCTTACATTTATAAAGAAAGAAAATAGTTAAAAACTAAACAATCGAACAGACCCCCTTTTCTAGGTTTAATTTTTCATAAAGGATGACTTCATAATGGTGGGGATAATCTATTTGTCAGTAAAATATGTCATTTTTGTCATTATAGTACTTATCACAAAAAAAAAAATAACGATTTTGAAACTGCTTTATGCAAGTATTATAAGTGACGTCCAACTTCGTGTAATCGCACGTGTTGTATTGAAATGATGATAACTTAGATTGTTTATTCACAACTGCATTCAGGGCACATTCTTAATATTTGGTAATATTCAGCAACATTTATAGTATACCCCAGGCCCCGTCACACTAGGCCATGATCGCACTACGATCTCTATAAAAAAAAAATAATGCTTTTGACGATTGTACTGCGAGCGATTGTGTAAATCGCAGTATTGTCGTGGTACGGTCTTGAGGTCTTGAAGATTGTATTGAGAGTAGCCAACATGTTGAAATGAATCGTGATACGTCGTTGCGAAATCATGTTTAAGTAGGAGCGCGTTAAGGTCGTAGTCCACAAAGATCGCTGTGCCATCGTATCTTGAGCGTGATTCAAGTCGCAGATACATGTACTGCGCTACGATCTAACGTCGATGTATACAACCACTAGACTATACCTTATTAATGCGACCCAACCACTACGACTATTCTACAGTTATGCTAAGCTGTTCAAGACCGTATCCTTTGCAAAAGTCGATTCTAGTACGATCAAGCCCGGTGTCCTCATCACGCTCTTCTTTAGACCTGACTACGATCATATTACTACGACGATTTCCAGCTCTATAGTCGTGCTCATTGTCATTTTCACATAAAGATATAAAAGCTCTCCAGGTTTTGTTAGTATGTATTTTGGACCTCATGTCTCTTTTTTCCAACGGGCCCAACCAAGCATTACACATTTCATTGTGTCATTTCCACTGTCTTTCATTAAAGCATCGTTTTTTGATCTACATTGACCAGCAATATGTTGTGATTCAGGTTGGATATGTCGGTCCAACATTTTTACTGGATCAGGCGGATAACTCCCGAGGACCTCTGTCTCTACCACTATATATATATTACTACTACTTCTACTAGTATGTTTTTGTTCCAATGATACAGAAAAAGGCTAAACATATGTGTGTGTGTCTATGCTTCTGTCTCTACCACTATATATATATATATATATATATATATATATATATATATATATATATATATATATATATATATATATATATATATATATATATATATATATATATATATATATATATATATATATATATATATATATATATATATATATATATTACTATTACTTCTACTAGTATGTTTTTGTTCCAATGATACAGAAAAGGCTTAACATGTGTGTGTGTGTCTATGCTTAGCATGCAAGTTCTGCTTAAAACTGTGGTCACACTTTACCAGATAGCTCGAACGGACGCCGAAAGGATGGACAAAACTTTTCCATTTACACCATTTTCATCCGTTAGGAGTCCGTGATGTAATGAACAAATAAAACGGACGTGTAGTATGCCGAGAAATGGTAGGGGTAGAAAAGAAATAAGAAAACAAATGTCAGAATAAAAAGCCAATAACTTTGCCTGATCATGATTTAGAAGATCATATAAAAAAGAAGATGTGGTATGATTGCTAATGAGATAACTCTCCACAAGAGAGCAACATGACACAGAAATTAACAACTATAGGTAACCATACGGCCTTCATCAATGATCAAAGCCCATACCGCATACATGTAGTCAGCTATAAAAAGCCATAAATATTCATGATACTAAAGAAAACCAACATACCAATAATTGTTTTTTTCTGACGCGATTTTCAATTGGTGTGTATCCGTTTTATAATCAATTATCGTTCTGTTATCCTTCTGTTCATGTCCGTCTCACATCCGTTTTATCCTTTATATGTCCGGTAAAGTCCGTTAGTGAACCTGTCTACCGGACCTCCAAAGGATGTATAACGGACAAGTAACAGATACAAAACGAACACAGAACGGACGAGTATTGTAAAAAAAATCCGACGAGTCCGTTCACAGGTTTTTAACATGCTCAAATGTTTCCGCCGGACCAACCGGACGTCGACTCATAAAGTGGATACTGAACGAAATGAAACAGATATGGATGGACGTCTAACGGATAACAACACTCGTTTCACGGAATGAACGGATTAAAAAAATTATCCGTTCGGCGTCCGTTCGCGCTATCTGGTAAGGGTTGACCGGAGATTTAAGCACATGTTACACCTAAACGGATAGCGCAAACGGACGCCAAACGGATTACTTTTTACAATCCGTTCATGTCCGTAAGACGTCCGTTAATTTTCGTTTCATGTCCGTTCAACATCCGTGATATCCATCAATGTCCCTTCTGTCCGGTGGAAAATTTCGAGCATGTTCAAAACTTTGAATTAACGGACATTCAACGGCTGAAGTGTCCGTTGTCTATCCGGTAGGCGTCCGTTTTTTACGGATGTGCATGCGTTCTTAAGTGACAAATCTTAACTGCGGGATAATACCTTGTATACTATAAATATATATATAAATGAAGTATGATTGCCAATGAGACAACTCTTCACAAGAGACCAAAATGACACAGAGATTAACAACTATAGGTCACCGTACGGCCTTCAACAATGAGCAAAGCCCATACTGCATAGTCAGCTATAAAAGGCCCCGAAATGACAATTGTAAGGAAAAAACTAACGGCCTTATTTATATAAAAAACTAGAGGCTCTAAAGAGCCTGTCAGCTGTGTCGCTCACCTTGGTCTATGTGCATATTAAACAAAGGACACAGATGGATTCATGACAAAATTGTGTTTTGCTGATAGTGATGTGTTTGTAGATCTTACTTTACTGAACATTCTTGGTACTTAGAATTTTCTCTATCTATAATAAACTTGGACCTTTAGATACAGTGAAAAATATTTTGTAAAAATTTACAAAAATTTACCATATTAGTGAAAATTGTTAAAAATTGAATAAAATGGGCAACAACTCCTTAAGGGGTCAACTGACGATTTTGGTCATGTTGACTTATTTCTAGATCTTATTTAGCTGAACATTATTGCTGTTCACAAGTTATCTCTATCTATAACAATATTCAAGATAATAACCAAAAACAGCAAAATTTCCTTAAAATTACTAATTCAGGGGCAGCAACCCAACAACAGGTTATCCGATTTATCTGAAAATTTCAAGGCAGATAGATCTTGACCTGTTACACAATTTTATCCCTTGTCAGATTTGCTCTAAATGCTTTGGTTTTTGAGTTATAAGCCAAAAACTGCATTTTACCCCTATGTTCTATTTTTAGCCATGGCGGCCATCTTGGATGGTTGGCCGGGTCACCGGACACATTTTTTAAACAAGATACCCCAATGATGATTTTGGCCAAGTTTGGTGTAATTTGGCCAAGTAGTTTCAGAGGAGAAGATGTAAAAGATTACTAAGATTTACGAAAAATGGTTAAAAATTGACTATTAAGGGCAATAACTCCTAAAGGGGTCAACTGACCATTTCGGTCATCTTGACTTATTTGTAAATCTTTTTTTGCTGAACATTATTGCTGTTTACAGTTTATCTCTATCTATAATAATATTCAAGATAATAACCAAAAACAGCAAAATTTCATTAAAATTACTTATTCTGGGCAGCAACCCAAAACTGGGTTGTCCAATTCATCTGAAAATTTCAGGGCAGGTAGATCTTCACCTGATAAACAAATTTACATCATGTCAGATTTACTCTAAATGCTTTGGTTTTTGAGTTATAAGCCAAAAACTGCATTTTACCCAAGGTTCTATTTTTAGCCATGGCGGCCATCTTGATTGGATGGCTGGGTCACTGGACACATTTTTCAAACTACATACCCCAAAGATGGTTGTGACCAAGTTTGGATTGATTTGGCCAAGTAGTTTCAGAGGAGAAGATTTTTGTAAAAGATTACTAAGATTTACGAAAAATGGTTAAAAATTGACTATAAAGGGCAATAACTCCTAAAGGGGTCAACTGACCATTTCGGTCATGTTGACTTATTTGTAAATATTACTTTGCTGAACATTATTGCTGTTTACAGTTTATCTCTATCTATAATAATATTCAAGATAATAACCAAAAACAGCAAAATTTCCTTAAAATTACTAATTCAGGGGCAGCAACCCAACAACAGGTTATCCGATTTATCTGAAAATTTCAGGGCAGATAGATCTTGAACTGTTACACAATTTTACCCCTTGTCAGATTTGCTCTAAATGCTTTGGTTTTTGAGTTATAAGCCAAAAACTGCATTTTACCCCTATGTTCTATTTTTAGCCATGGCGGCCATCTTGGATGGTTGGCCGGGTCACCGGACACATTTTTTAAACAAGATACCCCAATGATGATTTTGGCCAAGTTTGGTGTAATTTGGCCAAGTAGTTTCAGAGGAGAAGATGTAAAAGATTACTAAGATTAACGATAAATGGTTAAAAATTGACTATTAAGGGCAATAACTCCTAAAGGGGTCAACTGACCATTTCGGTCATCTTGACTTATTTGTAAATCTTTTTTTGCTGAACATTATTGCTGTTTACAGTTTATCTCTATCTATAATAATATTCAAGATAATAACCAAAAACAGCAAAATTTCATTAAAATTACTTATTCTGGGGCAGCAACCCAAAACTGGGTTGTCCAATTCATCTGAAAATTTCAGGGCAGGTAGATCTTGACCTGATAAACAAATTTACATCATGTCAGATTTACTCTAAATGCTTTGGTTTTTGAGTTATAAGCCAAAAACTGCATTTTACCCAAGGTTCTATTTTTAGCCATGGCGGCCATCTTGATTGGATGGCTGGGTCACTGGATACATTTTTCAAACTACATACCCCAAAGATGGTTGTGGCCAAGTTTGGATTGATTTGGCCAAGTAGTTTCAGAGGAGAAGATTTTTGTAAAAGATTACTAAGATTTACGAAAAATGGTTAAAAATTGACTATAAAGGGCAATAACTCCTAAAGGGGTCAACTGACCATTTCGGTCATGTTGACTTATTTGTAAATATTACTTTGCTGAACATTATTGCTGTTTACAGTTTATCTCTATCTATAATAATATTCAAGATAATAACCAAAAACAGCAAAATTTCCTTAAAATTACTAATTCAGGGGCAGCAACCCAACAACAGGTTATCCGATTTATCTGAAAATTTCAGGGCAGATAGATCTTGAACTGTTACACAATTTTACCCCTTGTCAGATTTGCTCTAAATGCTTTGGTTTTTGAGTTATAAGCCAAAAACTGCATTTTACCCCTATGTTCTATTTTTAGCCATGGCGGCCATCTTGGATGGTTGGCCGGGTCACCGGACACATTTTTTAAACTAGATACCCCAATGATGATTTTGGCCAAGTTTGGTGTAATTTGGCCCAGTAGTTTCAGAGGAGAAGATTTTTGTAAAAGTTAACGACGCCGGACGACGACGGACGACGGACGACAGACGACGGATGACGGACACCAAGTGATGGGAAAAGCTCACTTGGCCCTTTGGGCCAGGTGAGCTAAAAAATGAACGAAAAACAAATATGTAACACATAAACAAACGACAACCACTGAATTACAGGCTCTTAACTTGGTACAGGCACATACATACATAATATTGCGGGGTTAAACATGTTAGCGGGATCCCAACCCTACCCTAACATTGGACAGTAGAATAACAGTACAACATATAGGAACGAACTATAAAAACAGATGGACAAACATACAAGTGGACGTATATATCAATTTCATTTCAAAAGCACACACGGCGTGCCAATCTAGTACAAAGGAGGGTTTATGTTCATATAACATTCATGTTTACATTTCATGCACTCGTCCTGAAAATGCATTTAGTTAGACAATGAGTATTTTAATGACTCATTAAAACATCAATACTACAATCTGCGCAGTTTTACTCCTGTTCATGTTGATCATAAACATATAAAAAACCTAATAGAAAAATAACTGACCCACTGACATTTTACTTTGTGAAATTACTACCCGTTGATATATAATTTGACTATGAATAAAGAGACCCATTCCTGCGGCACGTCTATTCTTTATAAAGAAGGAATCCTTTACCACGGTATGAGGCAGAATAAAGTTCTAGTGTTGAAGATTCAAAGTTAAGCACTGATTATGTAAATATAGCACAGGGGATGCAAATTGGACAGTTTTAACGATTTTTAAATGACAGTTGAAAAAGACAAGATTAAAATGACAGTTGAAATGTCAAACAGTCTACGGCAAGTTTATGAATTTTGGCGGTTGTACATTTGTATATATAATTGATACTAAGCTAGTTGAAAATTTCAATCACCAGAAGATCTCAACATTGTTCCAGAATATCTCAACCGATACCAGAAAATCTCAACATGATCTACTTCATAACATATTTAGCTTAATGAAATTATATTAGTAAAGAAAAAGAGCAAACTGTAATTTAATGTTGATAAGGTTTTAGAAAAATACTAATTTACTGATATATACGTTAGTTTTATCAATGATTTCACTGTCATTTTGTCAATAGCTGACTGCACTGGCCACATTTACCTGCAGGAGAAAAGTAATTCCGATGTCATTTTAAATCATATTGGTCCGTGTTATACACGAAAGAAATCCTAATTTAATTATCTATGGCATGACATTCTCCTATTCTACAAAAAACTCATCGATTTTCAGTATATTGACGAAAAGTCGACCTACCCTGTGTTTATTTTGGATATTTTGAACCAGAAAGGCTCAACAGGAAGTGCCAGAATACTTTTTTCCGTCTCAACATTTGGTTGAGATTAGATGGTTTACCAGGCGTGTAATGGTAATTTTTCTTAAACATCACAACAGAAGAAAGTAGAAAAAACCCACCTTTATTTAATTTTTTTTTATATAATACGACCAATAGAATCAGTCACACTGGTTACTCGCCCATTTACGTGCATATGAACTCTGTCAGCAGATTAAAAACTTTTTTTTTCAGTATACGGATATGGTTAGAAAACTGTTCTTTGCTAGAAAACGAAGTAATATTAACGCCAACTTTAAAAGCGTAAATAATCATGATCATGTAATACAAATTAACAAAAAATATGAAAAAAGATTTGAAAAAACTCGATAAACAAAATTTTCATCTGTTAATCTGCTAACCGAGTCCCTATGTTCAGTTTACCGGTAGATGTACAATTACTAAACATAAATTCACAGGGGTAAAGGGTGGCACTAGTCTGCGATAAATACAAGTTACTTTATTTTATAACATTTTTCAGGAACGAAAAAATAAATTTCTATCAGAATAAACAAAATGATGGTATTTTATGAAAAACAGTAACCAAATGCGTTCAAATTTTTATATACTAATTATTTTAGTCCCAGTTTAAAAAAGTCGATGGTGATCCTTTAACTTGCTCAACTGAACTGGTTTATCTGTAATGTTCGATGTGTAATGGGACGACCTTTTAACTTAAAAAAATGGGGGGGGGGTTTCTTTCTAATAAATATTATGATTCCCAATTTGACGAAAAAAAGTAAATATCCAGGTCAAGCAGAAAACAAAACAAAAAAATATTCTGGTCAAATCGATAGGTAAAAAAAATATTCTGAATCCAGATTCTCCCCGGCTATACCTTTTTTTGTTGAATAATAAAAAAAAATATAATTTGATTGATTGAAAAATTCGGAAAACTATAGTTCGCGCTCAGACTAAAAAAAATATCCCCTCTCTTTGCAGTTTTAAAAATGGTTGCTGTACTAAACACAGCCATTCGTAGTTGTTATGATAAACCTCAACGATGAAGATTTACTGGGTTTCAGTCTTCGAATAGCTAAAATTATTATAGACAATTCGTTTGGCGCTATTCGATCATACTTATTCGGTCATATTGAAACTAGTTTTAAGTGTTATCTCACAGAAACACGTGATATTCTCAAAACAATTGAAACACCCTGTAAACACTATATTGTCATTGATATGGTTATATGTATAAATTATATGTTTAAAAAATTTAGAATTTTTGAAATACTATTAAAGGCTTTTCTACCTCCGGCATATATTACCTTAGCTGGATTTGGCAAAACTTTTAGGAATTTTGGTCCGCAATGCTCTTCAACTTCGTACTTTATTTGGCTTTTTTAATATTTTTGGATTCGAGCGTCACTGATGAGTCTTTTGTAGACGAAACCCGCAGCTGGCGTATAAACTAAATTTAGTCCTGGTATCTATGACGAGTTTAATTAAATGAACAAATATGTTTTTTTACAATGAATTTTACGAAATAAAAACCACTCTGTATGTATCGGCTTTACAATCACACAAACGCAAAAACTAATACTTCGGCGCGCTCCATATCTTTTTGAAAATGATATTGATATATCTTAGTATTTTTGCTGTTCAACTGGTTTTGCTGTTTTAAAAAACACATTAACCGACTGTTTTGATACAGTGTGAACATATCTATGAGTTTAGCCTTTTTCTTATGTTGTACTGTTATACCACTGTCCCAGGTTAGGGGGAGGGTTGGGATCCCGCTAACATGTTTAACCCCGCCACATTATTCATGTATGTGCCTGTCCCAAGTCAGGAGCCTGTAATTCAGTGGTCGTTTGTTTATGTGTTTACATATTTGCTTGTAATTCAGTGGTTGTCGTTTGTTTATGTGTTTACATATTTGCTTTTCGTTCATTTTTTTACATAAATAAGGCCGTTAGTTTTCTCGTTTGAATTGTTTTACATTGTCTTATCGGGGCCTTTTATAGCTGACTATATGCGGTATGGGCTCTGCTCATTGTTGAAGGCCGTACGGTGACCTATAATTGTTAATGTTTGTGTCATTTTGGTCTTTTGTGGATAGTTGTCTCATTGGCAATCATACCATGCACATCTTCTTTTTTATATAATACTTAACAAGTTACAAAGGTGCGTTCGTTGTGATTTTCATAAGAATGCTCGGACACAGACATTTCAAATTAATATAAATATACCTGAACAGATATGAGTGTAGATGCGTGTGAACCTTTATGACCAAAAAAGGATATTTTCAATTTCATCTATTAAAAATAAACTTCGTGTTGGTTTCATTTTAATCGTACTTCTCTAATTTCTTCTTAAAGCACTGCAGTGATATATGTCAAAATCGTTGCAAAAATATTATAAAGATTCAATAGCCCGACTTTCGGATCACATCTACTACCGGTTATCGGTGCGGCAGATACAGTACCTTATTATATATATGTGTGCCCGATTGCTATATACATGTATTTGAAAAGTTTGATCAATTTGTTTTTTGCTACCGTCATGATCGTATATAGCAGATTTTGATTCGTTTTACCATCCATTGGCAATTTGCAGATTCGTGTCGATAGCCAATTATAACTTCAACAGTTAAAGCAGTTAGCACAGGCATATTCGTCACAGCCGAATTACGGGTCGCCCTGTAGTTGTTGATATATCCCGGTCCGCCCGCAACAAACTGTGTTCGCTCTATACCTAAAGAACCGTTATAATATTACTTTATACTTGACATGTATATTAAACAACACGTACAGAGGGTGTGTCTTAGTGTATGTACAATGTCCCAGATCTTGACAACCGTTATGCCACGATTTCGAGGTTTATACTTGACATGTATATTATCCAACACCAGAAGATGTGTGTATTAAATGTATATCATGAAACTACCTAGGTCAAAGGTCAAGGTGAAAAACTTTGGTTTCAGCTGACAACCCTATGTCCTATGGTAAAGATACATTTCTCCCCACACGTTATTTAGCGGTGCCAACAGATATTGATGGCTCCAATCTCAATGATGTCTTTTTTTTCTGTGTCTACATCGGTCTTTGAATGTGTGAGAAAAGATCAGAGGGATCATAATACATGTTATACATAATTGCAGATGCACCAGTACATTTCAACCAATTGATAGCCCACAAGTCCTGGAATGTCTCGCTCTAGTGGCCTTTGTCTCAGCTGTGTCCTGTGCTTTCCTGAAGATGTTTGTACTGAAGGAGCAAGGAATGCTTTTTGTTGTTACATGCTTGCTTAACTGGCTGGCAGGTAAATATAATTAACTCAACTGTGAATTATGCTCCTTTATACACATACAATTTTTGTATTTTTTGTATTTCCGTTATCTATCTTTTATTAGTTTGCCACAACCAAATGTTATGAAACGTATACACAATGCCAATTACCACAAAATACAGATCAAGAATGTTGGTGGTGTCACTTTTACCGTTTTAGAGTAAATATGCTTGTTTACAAACCAAAAACAATGATGATTTTTTCGTTTCGGTACTCTAACTTAAGTAAGCCTCAATTAAATATTATGAGACTTATACACAATGTTAATTACAAAAAAAACACAGATTAAGTACAAATTTGGGTAGCGTCACTTTTTCTGTTCTGCAGTTATGTCCCTTTATAACTATATAGGATATGCAAGCCGGGGCGTCATTTGTATCCTATGGAAACATTCCCAATTTATTTTGATTTACATACATTTGTTTGAGGTCTTTCGACATTCGCCATAACAGTTTAACATCATTTCTTTACAGGAGGACTTGCCTTGGTCGGAGTTATTGTCTTCGCAACGATGTCATTAAATGGAATTAAGTTGGATAATTCCAAATACCACTACTCCTTTGGGTTATGTATTGTTGGTGGTATAGGAGGGGTGTTCTCTGGACTTGTATTCTTCCTAGCATGGAGATGGGTCAGAAACTAACGACAACAGCCGTCATTGTATTATTCCTAGCATGGAGATGAATGAGGAGCTGAAGAAGGCAGCTAGATAAACAAATTATCTGTATGAACGTTCTTTCTGTGAAATCCTCGAGAGAAACTTTATTTTGAAAACTTTCGTATATTGATTTTTGCAAGCAGTGAACGAAACTGTTTAACCTGAAATCTTTTTGATATTTTTTTTACGCATGCAAGAGCTTTCTGATTGCGTTATTAGGTTTCATGTAAATATGGTTTACCGTGAGATAGTTTGTCTGATTTGTCACTCACATCTTATTTTGCATCCTAAAAGCAGGGGTATGATAAATGAGCAGTAGCTCACATTTAATTTTCATATTTTAATTGTGTTTGGATTAAGAAATATATGGTGTTAACAATTTTGTTTGTTAAGTTCGACAGTTCAATGTGGAAAAACCGCATTTACAAATATAAGTGTTTTTGTAAATAATAAAAAATATCGTTCAGTTTTGAGTATTTAAAATCTTGCACATGGTCCTACATTTGTACCTTTCAAACCTGCAGGTATGGAATGCATCCTAAAATATAACCTGTAGATACCATTTTAGTTAATTTTGATAACGATGTTTTTTTAAAGTTTATTTGACACAAATGTTTGAACTTTGAACTAATAAAAATCAATGCAAGATTGTAAAACGCTTCTACATTGCATGCTAGGTGTTATAATATGAACTGTGACATCAAGCAGTAAAACAATTGATTTATTCATCTGCTTTCAGCTTCACTGATAGTTGATATGATACGTTTTGTTACATTTAAGATTTGCTGTAAATAATATCAAAATTGGTAATACCATATATGATAGCCATTACTGAAAAAATCAGCCTCCTGCAAACATTTGCTGCAAGTCTGCTGCGAACTTGCTGCAGACTTGCAGCGAACATAGAGTCCGTGTTTGCGGCGTGTTTGCTGCAAATACGCTGCAGGTCTGCTGCAAACAATTTACCATGCAAATTAGTGTTTGCTGCAGACCTGCTGCAAACATTTATATGCAAATGAGTGTTTGCTGCAGACCTGCTGCAAACATTTTTATGCAAATTAATATTTCTCCTGCCTGTTTGCTGCAGACCTGCTGCAAACATTTATAGGCAAATGAGTGTTTGCCGCAGACCTGCTGCAAACATTTTTATGCAAATTAATCTTTCTCCTGCGTGTTTGCTGCAGACCTGCTGCAAACATTTTTATTCAAATCAATCTGTTATACAATTAACCAATGTCATGTTGTGTACACATCATTTTATCTATATTACACAGCAAATTCTTAAAAAGTTATGTTACATCCATCCATTCATAAAATAATTCAATTACTTTATCATTTGAAAAATTGTCATAGCATAAGTTTATACCCTTTAACATGTTTAATAAGTTAAATTAATTCCAAGTACGTTCTCAAATGAATTACATGCATGAATCTAAAGTTAAAAAAGATTTATTTGAAAATTTCTTTGCGCATGTATATGATTATATACAGCTATAGTTAAACTAAAATTGTCACAAAATTCAACTAGACTTACATATATTTTGTAAGTTATAATCTCTAAGCATATGAGGGAGTACTGTATATTGCATGGTTATATATTTGAAAATGTATTTTAAACCTCATGCAGATATCTGTGGAAGGAATGAATTTCATAAGTTAACATTCTAAGATGAATATGTACTTACAAATAATGTTTTAAAAACTAATCTGTTAATCATGTTAATTGCCAAACTATAATGCCTCCCTGAACACTAATATATATATCATGACACAAACATCACCAACATTTTCAAATTTCAAATCTTTATCTTCCAGGAAGTTACCAATAGGCATGCTCAGTCGTTTTATGTAGTTTCTTGCAATGCTCTTGCAAACATATAAAATTGTCAAAGATTCCTGCAATATAGCTGCGAACATCCCTTATATTCTTGTTTTTCCTGCAATCTTACTGCAAACATATTTGTTTCTGCAAGCTTGCCGCAAGCTTGCAGCAAAAAGCTGCAATGTTTGCAGGAGGTTTGCAGCTAGCTGCGAACATCTGCAAACATTATTCAAAGGGTTTCTGCAAGCATTTTGTTTGCAGCAGACCTGCAGCAAGTTTGCAGCAGATCTGCTGCAAACATTTCAGTTCTGTAAGGGAGGCGTGATTATACATGTAGAACTGCATGTCAGTCATTTTGTTGTATCATTTTGTTAGGTGTTAAAACGCCACATCATTCATGGTATGCCATACATTTATATTATGCCTTCAACATTGTGATGTTATTTAATAGTTATCCCATAAGGACGGGGTGTGTCAGTGTAAGATCATCCCGATGGCCGGAGGCCAGAGGGTGATCTTACACTGACACACCACAAGTCCGAATGGGATAACTATTTTACATCCCAGCTGTTTAAGATTAGACGAAAAACCATTTATAATTCATAAAATCTAGTTTAGAACGCCACACAACCATTATTATATACTTTATATATTACTATATGATGTATACCCTTTATGACCCCCTAACACGATGAGTAAATATCAAACAATGTCAACTCGCCCCACTAGCTAATCGGCCCACACTATATCGCCACTTTATGAAAAAATGGCCCCACTCTTGTAACCGACTCGCCCAACTTCATGAACTTTAAAAAAGTGTAAAATCAAATTGAACAATCAGTCTGACAACTCATTTATCTAACGAAAAGGGTTTAAACCCCACTGAGTAAAGGTCTGCCAACTAGACCCAGTTATAAAAATATCTTGCTTCCTTTAAGTATGTTAAATTTCTGATAGTTCGTATCCAGTCATCCTGGTGAAGTGGTATGTGTCGTGGCTTGATATGCTAAAGGTCTTGAGTTCGAATCCCAGCATATACACTGGATTTTTTCTACGTGAATTTTGATAGATAGTCTTCTCCGTATAATTATTTATAAGTTTTATACTGGATTTGACATTCCCGCCAAAATGTTACGGACAAAGGAAAGCATGCATAACAAAGAAACTTAAACTGGGGTGATCTGGTATGGGTGATCCGGCTCAGATCACCCCTGTTAGAACAAAGGAGCTGGGATGTAATATAATTGAGACGTCTTTTGTAGTGTAAAACATATCTTGATATGTACTCATTTTTAAATGTTCATTAAACATTTTTCGTAATATTATTTCCAGATTTTTTTTAATTCACTATGCATTATTAGTGATGGTGTGTGAAAATTACCAAGCCTCTAGTTGCCTTTTATCAACACAACAGGAAAAACCTTGACAACAGCCCTTTACGAACGTTCAGATCTCCTAAATTTATTTAGAAGAAACTTATCAATGGAACAAACCATCCACAGACGTTCGCATGATCTCAAACCGGAGCGAGACCGGGTGCGTCAAAGGATAAGTGTAGGATTGCTCTCAATCTTTAAAATGGTTAAAATTCATTTGATATTCATAAAAAAATATGTCTATTGATGGTCATTTGAAATGAAGTTATTGACCTTAGATTGAAACAAAAAGCATGCCCTTGAAGACGGAGTTCACTGATTGGACCAGCAAACTCCTTATAATGTTATATTACATGTAGATTCTTGTCACTTCGGCTCCTGGTTAAATCAGCACCTGGTTAAATTGACATCTAGACAAATCGGCACCCAAGGTAGTTATTTCGGCACGTTTGATTAACATTATGTCTTTAAAGTCAATCATCATCTCTAAAATAGAAATAAAAACAACTCTTTATACATGTCATGCGCGTCAAAAGCGCTATTCTGGATTTACGCTCAAAGCCTAGTATCCGAAGGTGGTACCTAACACTACAGGGAGATAACTCTGTAAAGTCAGCTAAACGTTTTAATTACATTGTGTTGTTAAGGTTCCGCTAAAGTCAAAATTAACTTATTTTTCAAAACCAAAATTCCAACTGATTTAAGAACTATATACCATATTATATACATCAAAATTTGCGGAATTTAGTGGTGAATCACTTAATCATAAAACTTGAGCCAAAAAATGATTGTGTAGTAAGAACTTTGCAATTTTATCCATCATTGTTTTAAAAAAATCTGGACATTAACTGACTACTCTATTTTCCTTAAAAATGAAGCATTATTATCCTTAAATCTGCATCTAGGGCAAGCTGGGGCTTCATATTAAAAATAATGTATAATAAAATAGGTATACATCTATAAAGCATGATAGGCAAATTCAAAATGAGAAGCCATTTTTTCCATGTGGGAACTACTTTCATCATGTTCATAAAAAGTATGGAGGACCACACCTGTAAAGATACTATTGGACATACACATACCATTTTCAACATACAGATAGCATGGCATTAAAATTATAACAAATTCAGTGCTAAAAATATTTATTATAATAAATTTCACTTAATTCAATAACAGGATGTAAAAATATATCATATCACAAGTAAAAAAGGGGGGATTGACTAACCATAAGGTAAAATTTATGTTAGATCAAATACATCTATTCTCTGGTTCTCTCTTTTTTTCTTAGATAGAAAATTGAACATTGAGTTTTGATCTGTACTTTTTCAGTTTCCTCTCCTGAATAAATGGAAGAATTAAAAAAAAAAACCAACATTACTATCTTTTTCTTCAATGAATAAAAATAAAAACATAAATTCATTTTTTCAAATTAGTTCAACAAGTTTTCAGACTGATTTAAATTTTGTTTGCAAGGCTATATAGAAATGAGGGATACCCATATATTTTTTGGAATCCTGGTTATCAAAACAGAAAGGAAAAAATATACATGTAGAGTGACATACAGGTACAAGATTGTAATGGAAAAGAAAAATTCACTCCAAGTAATATATAAAGTAAAAGAAGTAAATCAGTATTATATTTTCATCATGCTCTGATTTTTGAAAAAACCCAAAAATATCAAATCAATAACTTTACTTTCTTTCTCTTTCTCTTTCTCTAGAATCATTCTGAAAGTTTATATTTGAGTTTATAAAGTCAGCAGTTTTTAAAATTTGGACAATGAAAAAGAATGACATAAGTATAATGTCAAAGTAATGTTGCATTTCTTTTGATGGTCAATGTATAGAAAAAACTTGGCATACATGCACTACTTATGAATTCAAATGGAGCAGTACTAAATGAAATCAATCATACACATTTTTGAGTACAAAGGACCATGCAGTGAAATATGAATTGAAAAGTTGTGACTTTGAATACCAACCAACCAGTCTACAGCACACGTTGATGACTAATACTTCATATAGCTAAGGTTGTTTACAAGGTAATAGAAAACTCAATATATACACAGTTTTTAGTGTTCACAATATTAAAAACATTGCTTTATTATAAAAGCAACAAATCTTAGAATTACACAACTTATATCAGTAATTTTCTGTTTTTCTTAATCTAGATTGATGTGCTGTCTCTTAGATTTTCAGACATGTTTACTGTTCATGTTTCTACTAAAATATCATGATCTATAGTAAATCTTTATATGGAATATCCACAATGTTGTTGTCTCTTTTCCTTTCTAAGCATGAAAAATTCTCTGAAACAGAAAGTAAAGCAGCTGTAGTGAATAATTTCAGTGTAAAACAGTACTTTCTTATCACAAAAAAATTAGCTTATAGAACATTTACATTAGTATCTTTATTAGTACATGTATTTAAATTTAAAAAGCTGTGATTGGTTTACATATATATATATATGGTATGGGCAATATGTAATATTTTTTAAATAAAAAACAAACAAAGTACATTTGTTCATGTGTAAATAATAACATTACAAAAAAATGTATATGTATGTTTCACTTTAATACGTTTTTCTGATTGGCTTACTGCACATCACATGTTATTCCTTAAGAAATTGCATTACTCAATAAAACTTTTCATTCATGATAACACGAGGGCCCATAAAAAGTGCACAGGTGATTTAAATAAAAAAATGATAAAATTTGTGTTTTCATGATTCTAGGTTAAACAAGAATGTGTCCCCAGTACACGAATGCCCCAGTCGCACTATCATTTTCTATGTTCAGTGGACCGTGAAATTGGGGTAAACCCTCTAATTTGGCATTAAAATTAAAAAGATCATATCATAGGGAACATGTATACTAAGTTTGAAGTCGATTGGACTTTAACTTCATCAAAAACTACCTTGACCAAAAACTTTAACCTGAAGCGGAACAGACGGACGAACGAATGGACAGACAAACGAACAGACGGACGGACGAACGAACAGACGCACAGACCAGAAAATATAATGCCCCTTTACTATCGTAGGTGGGGCATAAAAATGTAATTATAAGTATTGAATGCTTCTTTTTGTAACTTCATAGGGTTGTTAAAGCGTTGACCGTGCCCACATTTTAAGAATGAAGCGCTTATGCGCTTCATACAAAATGTACTTCAGTTAACACTTTTACACCCCAATGAAGTTACAAAAAGAAGTGTTCAATTCTTAAATAAAGCGAGTTAGCTTGTTTGCAAGGAAAATGAAAAACGGTTCCAATTATTCAAGAGACATTTGAATTTTGTTTAGCAAGCATCAAGAATCTAACAGCTTGTACAAAAAAACTCCTTTATTTTCAAAAGAGAACTTTCATGTATAAACTAACATCTTTGAACCCTAATCCATTCATCAAATCAATGAGCAACTACACTGTATCAACTGCTCATTATACTATATTGTTATAACATTAACATGTTATGAATTTTAAGAGGAAAAAAGAAAGAAGTAATTATTATCAAACTGCATACAATAATCCAAATGGGGTACATGTATAATTGTCTCAATGTGATATAGATTTTATATAAAATTAACAGTGCAAAACAATTTCAGCTAAAGTGAACAGATGTATTGAAATGTCCATAATTTTGGTTGATTTGTTACTACATTTCTTTATCATGTTTATTAGAAAGTTTTCAAGAAACTTCTCTGGTTTAGTTTGTAAAAAACATGTTTTTATAATTTTATAAAAGAACTATCTCTAGATGTTTTTTTTTCCTAAATATTTTCACTCTTGGATCAAAAATTTCTACTTATATATACATATAGCTACTGTGGTCATATGGTTATATGCATATATATCCAAAATAAACAATTATATTATTTTTTTACCCATACCTGCTTTGTAGACAAATTTTTTATATTCTATAAATAAGACTGTAAACCAATAATACACCAAAACATCACTTAGCAGCAACAATTATTCCTCAATTGCTAATAAATACGTCAATCATTTACTCTAACAACTCATTTGATACACAAGGTATAAAGTAGGGTACTACCTGAAAAGAAAAAAGGTGTATATACAATGAAAAACAATGTATGGCAGTTCATACCTGTAGTTCTTTATTCAACATTGTAAATTTGGTATGTGAAATAACTTTAGCACATGCTTCAAGTGAAAAATCAGGCATGGCATCTACAACTGTACTAGTATTAAAAAAAATACAAAAACATAATTTGTTTTGCTCTATCTGTACATGTACAAATGTAACTTGGTTTTGACAGACTTTCACCGAAAGAGTACTACATGACATGTATATCAGACCTATTTAACTTACTGGTATGTCAGGGTTATCAGCTGTTCATAATTAATTTAAGAAAGGTACTCAATACTGCTTTTACAATTAATCATCTATATGGCTTTGTAATCATTAAATTTATTGTTCTTCACAACTGGTCCTGTCTTCAGGACCTGAACTGTAATAGATTTATCAACTGAGCGAAATGACATGTGTCACTTTTGAAGCAGGACAAGCTCAATCTTCTGGAGGACCAGATGTCACCCTTGGTTTTTATAGTTTGTATTGACCCAGCTTTAGTTTTGAGTGCTAATTTTTCAATCTGTTTCTAGTTTGTGCTTGTATCTTCTTGCCCCCCCCCCCCCCCCCCCCCCCCCCTTTGCCATCCTTTTTTGAGACTTACTTTTAGACTTATGACACTGTTCTGTTACATATATGTTGTATCTTTTGTTTTTACTTACAGGCATACATATGTGTGCTTATTCTACTAAATCTATTTTGAAATGAACATGAATATTCTGAAAAAGGAAGTTCTATTTTAACCCTTTCCTCCATGAATTTTTTTTTTTACATATTAGATTCGCATAGGATTTTTTCAATAAAAAAAATCATCAGATTTAAAGTATTGATGCATTGTGAAAACAAATATTTCATCAATGAAATTCAATTCAGATATTCTCATGGATATCCTTTTCATATTGGATACAATTTTTTCTAAGCCTGATCCAGACATTTTGTAGTCCGAGCACTTCAACTGAGGTACTACACAGACGTCAAAAGGCGTCATTATGGAGTAAAGGGGGTGGTGTCAAAAGGCGTCATTATGGAGGAAAGGGTTAACTTAATATGATTAAAAATATGTGCAAATGTAGCTCTTTGTCATGTCGACCAGATGTAGCTACTCCATGAGTCCATGTACTAACAATTTTGTATTACCTTTAATTTCAACTGTAAACTTTTGTAATGAGAATCAATTTAGTTGTTTACACATGTCTTTTTGCTGGCTCTTTTGCTGTTTTTTCTAGACGATTGCTGTTTAGCTTTAGATACCGGTGGTACGAACTGAAAAATCCATGATCAAAATTAACTAAATAAAAAGTTGAAAAAAAACAGTATAAAATTAGTGAACAATTCAGTGAACTTTATTATTGTCATGATCATGATGATGATGATGACTAGGTTATTCATGGTCAATAACTCTGTTTATTGTATAGCAATATAATATTTCCCACAGAAAGTAACCAAAAGTTAGCGTGCAATAAATTCTAATATTGCACTAGTGCAATAAATCTTCAAAATTTATGACGTCACCAACAATCAAATCTTAGTTTAAACCAGTTTTCACTTTTAAATATTATATTGCTATACAATAAAAGGGTTATTGCATGAATATTGGGGAATATTGTCCCTCGTAGAACATATATTGCACTCGCAAGCTCGTGCAATATAAAATTCTACTCGGGACAATATTCCCCAATATTCATGCAATAACCCTATATTATGTGTAGTTGTTAGTATTAGAAGTATGACAGTCAGACTACATGGACTACATTCATGTGACATATGTATATATAAAAGTTCTTAGACTGAGAGCTACATTTTCAGGATTCTTAAATGTTAATATTCATATACAGGAAGATGACTACATCAGCTGTACATGTATCTTTATAGTTAACTGCATAGTTACCTATGAGTCTGCATTAACAAAAATAAGTTATTAATCCGGAAACTAAATTTTAAATATCAAAAATTGTCCCTATCTATGTTTATATAAAATTTTCTACATTTTAACTTTTCTGAATCAGTATTTACCATGTTTACATTGGACTATTAGCTAACAATGCAGACTGACCTCCATGTAATACATGTATATGCTTTACTTCGAAAAATCCACAAATGTTGAATTGGAAAATCTGTATTGTGTTAAATTTAAATTCCCAATCTATCCAAGGGCCTGGAAAGAAGCAGTGACAGCTTTGCTCAATCTTGAAGGCTGTATGGTGACCTTTTATCACATAAAATTGAGAATTTCTGTGTCATTTGGTTTCTGATGAAGAATGGTCTCATTATCAATCATACCACATCTTCTTAATTTACCTGTACTAAATATACATTTTAATGCTACTTTATCTCTGGAACTTACCCAAACTCCCGGTTCTCTAATGCCAGGGCTCTTCCCTTCTCTAGGGCAAGCAAGTTCTGGTAGAATAGCAGAATGGTAGAAGGCGGTTAATTTTGGTAACATAACATTGTTCCATAAATTGAGGTCACGTTGGATTCTCTGAATAAATAACTGATAGGGATTTATTGTTCGTACAACAAAGTCCAGCCAGTGAAAATTTCCAACATTTAACAATCCTTGGCACTGATAATAATAATCGTGATTTTGTTTTAGAAATAGTTTATCTTGGCGTATCTCTAAACAAAAGTTTTTATTTGCTGCGGCTTGAAATAAATTTATAGGTTTTGAGTGGACAAGATTTTTCACTTCCAATAATCCCTTTTCACCATTACCAACAATAACAATGCCATCAGGGCTACCAGCAAGAAACTTATGTTCATTGTTGATAATTAGACCACTTGATTCTACCGTTAAAATAACATTTTCTTCCGCTTTCTTCAGTCTATATTCCTCGATAGTACTACGTTCGTGCAGAAGTCCATTTTTTGTGTGAAAAGTTCCCCGAAACTTTGAGTACAACAGGTTTTTAACTAAATTCTTTACCAATATAGATGGTCTTCTTCGAATGATTTTTCCAAAATTTGAACATGTTATGCGTTTTTTCCTTTCAGAATGCCAGTTATCAGATTGAGATTGTTTAATTGTTGCAGATGCTATTTCTTTTATTTTAATTTCAGAAATATTAATGTGTTTTTCCAGAAAGTCACTTTGCAGTACAGCTAGATCTGTAACAGGAATATCCTCTGTTACATCAATAGCCTCTGGTCCATAAGATCTTCTAGCCTTTTTGGAACAACTAATCGTTAATGATCTCATCTTTCTCTTCCAACGCTTTTGGTGTGTATCATATTTAGCCTTATATCTAGTGCTGTTGGCTAGCCTTATATTACTACGTTTAAAATGTCGTGTGAAAAAAAATCCTGGTTGGGTAGCTGTTGTTTTTTGCCATACTTTAGGAGACCACTCTGGCCCAAAGTTCATTCGTAATCCTCCACCAAAGCACCTCCCATGCCATGAACCTCTATTACATAAGTTATACAACTTTCCTCCGTCAAACTTACACCGTATGTGCATCCAAGATTCTGCAAGATTGGTGGTGTTGTTACCCAATAAACGATCAGCCTTTTCACTTATTCGAGACAATAAAGTACAGACATCTTGGATGATGTACTGTTCAACATCACTGTAATTTATGTGAGTACCTTTACGTGTTTCCTCTTGTGCCTCAATGGATGTTCCCTCAGTCCACAGTTTTATTTGGTCTTCAAATATATCTGAACTTTCATCTTGATCTTGTAGAGAAGTCAGTATACTGTCATTTGAGGTTGTGCTGGATGATAACTTTGCTTTGCAAAAGTCAGAACAATTACTGTGTTTTCCAAACACATGGTGGACTGAATTTATAATATCATGACGAAGATTTCTTACTGCTTCAGTTTTTTCTACACCCTTTTCCTTTACTTCCTTTGCTCTCATTCTGATTGCACATCTTACAGCACTGACTAACCTACAATTAATAATATGACAGGATTAATATTAATGCAAACAATGTATTTCATTCGCAAATTATGATTTCCCAATGTACAATGTACTAATGGAGACATATTTAATATATCATAAATTTAATTTCAATGAGGTGGTATCCATATGGTATCTGAAAAAAATAATAACTTGCAAATAACCCGCTATTAAGGCTAGAGCTAAAATGCATGCAATAGAAAAGGGGGGTATACAAAAAAAATTCATGCAAGCACCCATATTCAAACAACTTCATTGATGGTTCCTTCACGAAATCCTAATCCACTATATATAGATAGCAGTAGAAAGAATATAATATATACTTGTACTTCATTTTGTGGGGTATTATAATAATAAAAGAGAGTGTGTTTTATTATGTTTAAAAGCAATCTTCAGAGTATCATATGTATGGTGTGTGGTTAGATATTTAAGTTTGAAATTGTTAAACAAATCATGCACAAACAAAAAAATACATTCACTTATTTTAAACTAAAGTTATTATCAGGAAACCAATGTGTTTTTCAGACGATGATGAGGACGACGACATCATACCATCCAAAATAAAACTTTCTCTTGTATATAAAACAACTTATGAAGATTAAGCATGAAATGTAATTCAGTGCCAAATTCTTCGTGAATGTTAGTCTGCCTACTCTGATATATACATATATGCATGCAATACTAGATCAGGACTATATCTCATACTCGTACAAATATTGTTGTAATTGCAAGTTCAGACTTTAAACTTGATCCAAGTCAGAAGACCTTAATATTTAGCTATATATATATATATATATAGGTAAGTGACCTAATTTTGGGTTAGAAGGTTTCATATTCTGTCAGATAAATCAGCATGCATGAGTATATAATTTTGTGTTAAAGTAATTGAATTTTGACCTCAGACCTAAAACTAAACAAAGGTGTGAGCTGAGGATGAAGGTAAATTGTAGTAGAATACACTTTAACAAGAATGTGTCCTCAGTACACGAATGCCCCACTCGCACTATCATTTTCCATGTTCAGTGGACCGTGAAATTGGGGTAAAAACTCTAATTTGGCATTAAAATTAGAAAGATCATATCATAGGGGACATGTGTACTAAGTTTGAAGTCGATTGGACTTAAACTTCATCAAAAACTACCTTGACCAAAAACTTTAACCTGAAGCGGGACAGACGGACGGACGGACGAACGAACGGACGGACGGACGCACAGACCAGAAAACATAATGCCCCTCTACTATCGTAGGTGGGGCATAAAAATCTCTCTTCCCCAATTAACATCAACAGCTATTAACATGTGAAGGAATATATTATAGGGCAAGCCACAATCTGTATGTATGTGCCTGTCAACTGTAATTCTATCTTTATTGTTTATTGCTGTGTTACATATTTGCTTTTTGTAAGTTTTTTTTACATAAATAAGGCAGTTGATTTTTTGTTTGAATTGTTTTAAAGTTGTTATTACAAGGTCTTTACTAAGTAACTATGTGGTATGGGCATTGCTCATGGTTGAAGGTCATACAGTGACCTATAGTTTGTAATTCCTGTGTCATTTGGTCTATTGTGAAGAGTCACAAGTCTCATTGGTCATGTTGGCAATCATATATCTTCTTTTTTATAAGTGTAAATCATGTAAATTGAACATTATCAATATACACTGTGAATTTGTTCATGACCAGAGAGAAAAAAAAATTTTGCTTTCTGTTCATACATATATTCATATGTTTATTTTTTTAATACTAAGAGCATTTGTAATGTGTTGTTCTTACAGTGACTAACCTTATTCTAACATTCTTTGTCAAATTATGTCTTCCCTTGTAAATAGGGTTATCTGCAACCAGTTTCTCCAGATTAGACCTATAACACTTGCAAATGTGATTTGCACATTCTTCTTTGGTGACATATCTACCCCATACTGGAACTTGCTCACGGATGTTTGAAAAAACAGAGGAATCTCCATCTCCTGAAAAATATAGTACATTCTAATTATCACTCACCTAATTTGAGTATTCAGTGAAAGAAAGCAAAATGTATTACACAAAATATACAAACCTATTGATTAACACTGCATCAGAAAATAGTATTCTGACCTTAGTTTTTTGGTTACATGTACCACCAAATTTTTTCTCTCTTCACTTTTATTTTCTATTTAATATATTTCCCTTTATTTATTTCAAATGTCCAAATATTCTCATTATCTATAAGGTAATTATGTTCAGCCAAATACATTTTGTAATATGCTAGTATGACCGTGAGACCATGACATACTGTGCGGATGGGTACATGTATATGTTTTCCTGATAATGGTATTTGTAGAAAAAATTTAATTTCCTTGGCCTAAGGCTAATTCTCGACTCCTAGGAGTCGAGATTAAGAATTGAACGATGGACAGATAGTGCGTGAATTTTTCTTGCTTTCTGATTGGAAGATATTACGAGACGTGAATAATCAAAGTTTATTGATTGGTTAGGACAATCCAAACCAAGTAAATGTCCTTCAATCCCGTAGAGTATCGGATTTGTCCTCTCTATTTTAGCAATTAGATTTTACACAGGTAACCTTTATCTATAAATAGTCGAATCTTCTGGAGTAAACAACAACGTTAAAGGATAATAATTCAAAGCATGTGACCTCACGTGTGTGGTAAAATTTGCTGATTGATGCACGTGGCTATTATAGTACATTTTTGTAAATAGTAAATTAATCTGCAAAGCGAGAGCACTTTCCATTTTCATCAGCTAAGAGTCGAATAGCCTTTTTGAAAGGCTAACGCTTGTACAATGTTCATGATGTTGAAAAGGAAAACAAGAATTCTCATGATCAGTAATTGAATATATAATCTGCTTTTTTGCAGTAAAGATATTATGAAGAAAGATGTAAAACATGGGAATTACTGTTTATAGCTTACAAATTTATACAGTACATTGCGGTATAATATATATACATGTACTAGTAATATTTTTTATAACAAATTTTTCATACACATAAATAATTATGCCCCACCTACGATAGTAGAGGGGCATTATGCATAGGCGGATCCAGGGTGGCCCGGGCCCCCCCTTTCGTGGGAAAAATTTGGTTGCTTATATAGGGAATCATTGAAGCATGACTGGAGCGGGCCCCCCCTTAGGTCAGTCAGCGGGCCCCCCCTTAGGAAAAGTTCTGGATCTGCCACTGTTATGTTTTCTGGTCTGTGCCTCCGTTCGTCTGTTCATTCGTTCGTCCGTTCGTTCGTCCCACTTCAGGTTAAAGTTTTTGGTCAAGGTAGTTTTTCATGAAGTTGAAGTCCAATCCACTTGAAACTTAGTACACATGTTCCCCATGATATGATCTTTCTAATTTTAATGCCAAATTATAGTTTTGACCCCAATTTCATGGTCAACTGAACATAGAAAATGAAAGGGCGAAGTTCAGGTTAAAGTTTTTGGTCAAGGTAGTTTTTCAAGTTAGAGATTTTCTCGCTACATTGAAGACCTGTTGGTGACTTTCTGCTGTTGTTTTTTTCTATGGTCGGGTTGATGTCTCTTTGGCACATTCCCCATTTCCATTCTCAATTTTATTTGATGAAGTTATAGTCACAACTACTTGAAACTTAGTACACATGTTCCCCATGATATGATCTTTCTAATTTTAATGCCAAATTATAGTTTTGACCCCAATTTCACGGTCCACTGAACATGGAAAATTATAGTGCAAGTGGGGTATTCGTGTACAATGGACACATTCTTGTTCATTGTGATTTGCTTCATATCAATTTCAGTATTATTTTTATCATTTTTATTGTAACAAGACTGTTCAATATGTACATTAATAATTAAGAGAGTTTTATAATCCACCATAAATCAGTTGTACACGTTGAAAGGTGTATTCCTAAACACTCTTTTAATGTGATTGATAAAAAATTGGATACAAATATAGTATAAATTTCTGCCATCAAAAATTTGTTGACAATGTATAAGTCAGATAATTTATATTAAAAGTTTTTTTTTACAGTTGTAAATTACAATAAGTCTTTCATTTGATCAATCATGACACCCTTTAGTGTGTTATACAGTTAAACAAATAGAAAAACCTTAAAAGATATACATTATGTACATCATCTTAGACATATTACCATTGCTGAAATGCCAGTTGTCATGGTTGTGCAAAACCTGTTTAACAGGTTTTTCTGTTTTAGTTTTTTTTTACTGTTTCTTAGTACATGTATATAGATTTTATTTGCACTTGCACTTACCAATAACCCTCATATAACGTAAACCATGTTTGCTTTCAGCCTGTTTAAATCCCTCAATAATAATGTCTGATTCCATGGACTGGCTATCATGATTCCAGTTTTTAAAGCAAGAATGTGGCTTAACGGATTCTTGTCTACTTTCAGCTGAATTGCAGATATAACAATACCTGTTACGCACACCAATATGTAATAGTTTTTTTGTCTCTTTCCCTATTATGATAGCCACACCCCCAAGAGCATTATAACTGTGTTTGTGAGTTCTCTTGGACCATCCTCCATCCATAATCACAGTAATTGATGGTATCTCATTGTGAAAATCCCCTTTCTCAATAGCTATTTGGCGCTCTTCTTGACCAGCTTCTATCATACTCTGGTCAAGAATACTACTCCACCACTTTCCTATATCATGTTCAATGGCTGAAAATGTTGGTTGTGAAATACCAGGTGAATTAAGTGTACTCAAAATTTCATTCAAATGGGAAGGACCATTTCCAGTGGCAATACTCCCCCATACAGCTCTAACATTGACATCATATCTCCTGCTTTCTGGTAGTTTAGGACTTGTTCCAAAATCAAATTTCTTATTGCAACCCTTACACTGCACAGATAAAACACTTGCTAAACCTAGAGATCTAATTTCAGTCTGCAAACTCAAGGGTGATTCACCAATTGAAGCTATATGTATGGCCTTCAAACACTGACATGCATGCATTGTGATGGAAGTTACATGTGATTGCAAGCATTCTAGATTAATAATACGATATCCATTTTCACTTGTGTCCAACACCTTTCGAATCTTAAGTTTAATAGGTGGCCTAACAGTACAACCAGTGTCATCAAAGAGTGTATGTGATATAAAAACAGGCTTCTTATCAATTGTCTTCTTTGGAACAGTTTTCTTAATTCTCTTGACACATAAAGAAATATTTCTAGACTTTGAAGATGTGATACGCTTAACAATCTTGTATTTTGGTCTTCCTGTATATTTATTACTGCGTAACCGCTTATTAATGCCTACAGATTTCCCAAATATTCTCGAAGATTTCTTTTTACTACCCATACTGAAGTTTCACATGTGCATGTATAACTAAAATCAAGTGGAGACAATTCAAATTATCTCCCTTCGATTTTTATATGGATAATATAGAGGATTTCACTTGGGGCCCTCCATATAATTTCGTGTTGGAAACATAGGGTTTTAACTGCTAATTTTTAGTAACTGTATGCATATATAACTATTATTTAGGTTGTTTATCATCTCATTTTCGTTGAATAGTAAAATTAATGTAGTTTTGAAAAATGTTTTTTTCAAAACATTACCTCATGGCTGACACGACAGATCAGTTGAATTATTTGGTTTTAATCGTCAGATCTTGTGGCGATCTTTGATACAACATAATTTAAGGGTTAGAACCAACTAAATTGACAAGTATGTGTTTGTATTACCTGTAAAAATCTGTATTTCTTCTGATAATTGGTCTGTTTACGTCTTCGCGGTCAAAGATCAGCTGAATAACTTATAACCGGAAATCGTCGCATCAAAAGTTATCGGTAGCAAAAGTAATAAACAAAGATGTTTCATGAACGAAAAATATTCCCCAAAACAATGAAAACTATTTGTTGATAAAAATAAACTAAAAATTAAAAAAAAAAACTTTCAATGTTCAAGTAAAATAAAAATACGAAAGTGCGCAATAATCTACTTTCACTTTCACTTTCCACCAGCATCGAAAACAGATAACAGTGGTCAGAATAAATCCAAAATATGTCCTCACACTACCCAAAAAGTGCACGTATTAAATGCTAGTCGCTGGTTACATATCACATGTGTATTTAACAACAAAGGAAAATTATAATTTCTTATTCGATCTCTCGTATGAAAACGAAATTGTAGCATACCGTGATCTTCCAAAATGGCGTGGTCAACAACAGGGAGACACGAAGGGAAAATCAACACATCTCTTCAAATTCGCATATTTAGTTAAAAAGAGTGTCCGCTTGTCCTCAATAGAAAACTTGAGAAACAGCAAATGCGTATTATATAATGTAAAATCATTCTTGTAAAGGTGTGTATTTTTTGGAAATTTTACATTTTATTTTCAAATAAAATCGAAGCTTACACTACTTCTATAAGTAGCCACAAGTCAAAAACATGACAGACAGAAAGTCTGTTTAAACCTTTGAAAGTGTGTAAAATTTCTAGGTCATGTTCCACATACTTAAGGAATATTTGCTTGGTGTTTGTCTTCCTATTTTTTACTGAAATTTGACTTTAGCGGAACCTTAAAGGAATATTAAGCTTCTAAATGATCAAAATTGGTGTTTGTCAAACTGCTATATATAACCAGTGTAATTTTTTTGACAAAACGGTTGGTTCAAATTTTTTGAATTTTTTTATATTTTTGTTAAAGGGTCAAAGTAAATAACTTTGGTAAATAGTTGGAAATCATACCATATCCGTCTCATTTTTTTTTTTTTTATATTGAATGATACTTGTATATCGACAATCATTTGTAATAACTTTTGCATGTCGATATTTTGGTCCTTTTTCAAAGTTCTTTTTTTATCTCGGTCTTGAATGATTGTGTGGTCCTATATTATAACATGAACATCTGGAATAATTTCAGTTCAATGGTTGTTTGACTATCATGTTGAAGAGGGTATTTATTTTTAATACGGATATCTAAAGCAACTTGCGAATAATTAAAACAAGTCAGAGTGCTTCTTTTCTAATCCCTTCCAGGTACGCACATACCAAATATATAGTTATGCTTTTACTTATAATAATGAGAAATTAACATTACTAAAAATCCGAACTTATTTTTTAAGTAGTCACTACACCATTTAAATCGGCCACATCAAATCGGACATATCAAATGGATACTAACAGAAATACTACAGAGTGGACGTGGCCGGGTATTTGTATAAAAACACACTAAGTACAGATCTGATAATTATGTCTGTTTTATTTTATTTGTACTTAAAATTTTATTTTGTTTCCATAATTAAAGACGAACAAATTTACTATTATTACGAAATATCTCAAAATAAATCTCAAAATAATGATAACACTTTTTAATAAATTTGTCTGAAAATATTATAAACAAATGTATATATCTTTATTTTATTTTTTCAACAGACATATACACGAGTCAGTTTAATTCAACACCTTTTAACCCGAAGCAAATTTTACTTTATTTTAAATACTCTACACTGAATTTTCCTTTTCGATACAGTAAGAATCGGTATTAACTATTTTGAAAAATCCCGTGATTGTCAAAGACACTTGAGATCACATTTTGGAATAACAGGTGCATATTCTACTTTCCATTTCGAAACTATGAATGAAGTTAGCTAGTGTAAAACTATGAATGGAGTTAGCTAGTGTAAAACTAATGTTGTATGAAATAAGTACTTGGTCACTCCCTGTTTTATATTCTATAACATGTTAATAACATGGACTGAATTAAAGAATTTAAAAATTGTTCACACGTTATAACAAATACTGGACTGTTAAGATCTGTTAAATATCCCCTGTATGGGTACCTCTTTTAAAGGTGAAGATCGCCATATTTTCGGAAAACCACTGGAACATTTTAAAGACATTGTCAGTGTACTTGTGAGTTTGAGACACAACTAGAAATAATATCGACGTTAAAAATTGAAAGAAAATAAATAATGCCGGAATCTTTAGCAGGAATTCCACCTATGGTGATCGGAGGTAGCATTATAAGTGCTGTATCGTTGATTTTTCATATTATTGGATTTTCAACCACATATTGGTATAAAGCACAGACTCCATTCGGCGTCGAACATCTTGGACTATGGAAATCGTGTGGTCCAATAGATGGCGTGGAAACATGCTTTAACATTGCAGGTACATGTTTTATCAATTTTATTTTTACATTTAAAAAAAAACAAACCTCTTCTGGTCTTTTCTGTACAGTAGTTTACGTGAATCAAATTTTGACCAGATGAAGCCATATTAAAAAGGGGGGAGGTGGTCATAACCAAGGGAAAAAAACCACATGTTCCCGTTCAAATGCATTGATCGTCCAAAATGAAAAGGGGGTCCAACCCCCATGACCCCACCCCCTGGATCTGCGACTGGTAATATACAAATAAGTATTATAATTCAACACATTTTAAACAGAGACAAATTATTCGACTTTCCTTTTCCAGCTTTCAAAAAGTGACAATGTTGTTCTCTATTATTTTTTTCAACAAGTGACATTGTTATTTGTCTCTCTTTTCTTGTCGAGTTTGATAAACACAATATTGAGTAAATTTGCAAATGCGATACATTTAGAAAAAAATTTCCATAAGTCTCAGATGAGACAGGTGTTGGAGGTTTTATTCATCTTCTTCTTTTGAAATAGAACTTTACACAATTTGCAATCTTTTAAGAACACGTAATTACCATGATTACTGATTGACGAGCTATTTTACTTTTTGTCTCTCATAATTCTTTTGAGAATATATTAATATATTAATGTTTTATGATATATGTAAATATTGTATTGTGTATATTAATGGTGAGACGTTAATAAACTATCTATCTATCTATCTAGCTATAATTGTTACATTAAAAAAGGTAATTTGATACCGTAACGTTAACATATTTAAATATTTTGTATTTCATTGTCATTGAAGAATGACTTGTGGCCGACTTTAAAACGTATAATGGACAGTGCACTTAAACTAGAAATAAGATCTATTTGTATCCTTGTCAGCTGGAATAGGTTTAAAGGCGGACAAGGGGGGATTTATTCTCCTTTATATGATAAATAATAAATTCAAACTCTTGTATCTAAAAAAGTTGGCCTAGCTATATATGTATAGTGGTGAACGCACTGTGTTCACACGTTTAGTTATTAATTGAACGTTTTTAAATTCTAGCCTTAAACTCCGAGGAGATTAAAGGGATGGTAGAGGGTGTTACGTTCCAGACCATATGAGTATTTGGACCGTACACGTACGGTTTAAACTGTAAACGTACTTTTTCAAAATATACTCATACGGTCGGACTGTACGCGTACGATCTGCTAATTTTAAGAAGTTGGACAAGTTTATTTACAACCGCTGGGTCGATGCCACTGCTGGTGGATTTTTTTTTATTCCCCGAAGGTATCAACAGCCCAGTAGTCAGCACTTCTGTGTTGACATGAATTATCATTGAATACGTATGGACATAATTATACATTAACTGTTTACAAAACTGTGAATTATTAAAATATTTTAGGCTTTTTTACCTCAGGAATAGACTACATTAGCAGTATTTGGCAAAACGTTTAGGAATTTTTGGTCCTCAATGCTCTACAACGTCATACTAAATTTGGCCTTTTTTACTTTTTTAATTCGAGCGTCACTGACGAGTCTTTGGTAAACGAAACGCGTCTGGCGCAAATACGGAATTTCAACCCTGGTATCTATAATGAGTTTGATATACACACCATTAAAAGGGTAGGGGTCCATGCATCATTTCCGTTTTGGTTTATGGATAACACCTTATCTTTTCTATAATTGGAATTAACAAAGTGGTTTTATACAGAAGAGAGCTACTTTTGTTGTGTTCATTGTTTTTGTATTTCATTGCTGTATCAAGGCATCAGCAATTTCGCTTCTTGTTTGGCGCTTGGATTTTTTCATGAGAGAAATTTAATAAAGGTTTTGGATTTTTCTATAAAATACAAGAACTATAATCGTATTTGAAAACTAAAATGAATACATTGTTCTGTAAGTTGCAATGGAAATGAAGACGGTATTTTCATAGACACTAACTTTTTTTTATTTAGAAAAGTAGCATATTAGAAAAGTTCATAAGCCTCCCCTTTTCAAAACATGCACACAAAAATAGAAGATGAATCGCCGTCTTTATTTAAAACTGGTGTCTGGAGACATGGGTGCTTTAAGAGACTAAAAAAAATAAAATCGAAACTACCATTACAGCTATTATTCAACCCTGAAACTGAAGAAATTACAAATATTTTACTGTCAGATATTTTTAAAAAGACACGATCTATAAACAGATGGTTGTCAAAAATTGTACATTGCAACAACTCTAGTGAATGCATTTAACCAACTTTCTTAAAATGCTGAACAACTCTCTTTATAACAGTTACAAGTTTGAGCTTTCTAAAAAGCTGAGGACTGCTTCTCTCTAGCCTAATATCAGGTAATGTGTGTGCATGTGGTGTATTGGACAAGTTATAGATATTGATTGATATACATTGGATTGACTTTAAGGAAGCTGGCTTGTCCTGTTTTGGTTTTTCTGTCAGATATTTGGAATCCTCTGGTTTTATCCATTTGAATGCCTTGAAAAAATTTGCCCGGTAACCCCCTTTTTTCTTTTTGTAAATCTTTTACTTGTATAATGATAAGCCATCTGTAAAAGTCTTATAAAATTTTAATTACTTTTTAACAGTTTTTGAGAACTTCAACTTTTCAATGATAAAGCTATGAAAAGTCAAGAGAGAATATTTTCCCGCCAAAATTTCAATGGCTAATATCTCGAAAACAAGCACGGTGACCTATATATATTTTTTGCTCTTTGGATTCCTTTATTAATCCCCTATCAATATAAACTAGTGTTTTGAAAAGTTAATTACTTTGAAACTGAGCACCCAACTCCCTTAAGATTGCGTTATACACCCATGCTTTTAAAAAAGGTTAACTTTACTTGTTATTCTTAACTTATTTAAGCCAATAGCTGTTGCTGTAACTCATAAACAACCAATCAGAATCTATTTGTGATCAGTAATTATTTCCAGATGGCATGTGGTCGAAGCAAAAATCCAACAACTCTGTTTAATGCAGTGTTCATGTTTATTTTACAATGTGACAAATCGCAACTGTGTCCTGAATATAGAAGACAAGTCTCTTAAAAAAAGGCGGCAACTATCTTGAATCCATCGTGCGTTGTACGACTCTTTTCAATACATTGCAATAGTTCTCTTGAACACACTGTAAGATCTGAACTGAAATCATAACTGAAATATAATTGACTGTCACTACATTGC
Source organism: Mytilus galloprovincialis (assembly GCA_037788925.1). NCBI lineage: Eukaryota > Metazoa > Mollusca > Bivalvia > Mytilida > Mytilidae > Mytilus > Mytilus galloprovincialis. The sequence continues at coordinate 6,569,785 of CM075339.1, forward strand.
AACCGGGCATATAGTAACTCTTTCTAAAACATTACCAATTAAGAAAACTGCGTATGTTGTGATTTGAATGTCTCTTAAGAGAAATGATCCGGCTTAGCGCGTAAAGAAAATCCGCAAAAAAAACTTTTAAGGTAAATGGCTGCTCCCTTACCTATACTCTGTGAGTATAAAGATGACAAGACGGATCAAATGTCTAGAGTTCATCATTATAATGTATAATTGCAGATCAAACAGTACATAACTCTCACATCATAGCAACAGAAGTTCTGGAATGTCTTGCCCTTGGAGCCTTCTTAGCAGGTGTGACTTGTGCTTTCCTTAAGATGTTCATATTGACGGAACAAGGCATGTTATTTATTCTTACAGGATTGCTCAACTTGATGGCAGGTAAATAACTATATATGAAATTGTATTTAATTATTTTTTGGTGTTTGCAACTTCGGAAATACAAACGACAACAAATATGCAAATAATTCAGTGGTTTTTGTTTGTTTATGTGTTGCATATTTGGTTTTTGTTCATTTTTTTAACGTAAATTAGGCCGTTAGTTTTCTCGTTTGAATTGTTTTACATTGTCATTTCGGGGCATTTTGTAGCTGACTATGCGGTATGGGTTTTGCTCATTGTTGAAGGCCGTACTTTGACCTATAGTTGTTAATTTCTGGTTTCTTGTGGAGAGTTGTCTCATTGGCAATCATACCACATCTGCTTGTGCATACATTCAGTCACTCTCTAAATTATATAAAAAAGAAAGCAGAAAACCTTAAGTTCGTTCTATTACAAGTGACATGCGGTATGATTTATAATGAGACAACTATCCATGCACGAGAATTAAAATTCAAGGGTAGTAAGCAATTATAGACCACCTTTCATAATGAAAAAACCCATACAGTATAGACGGCTATTCATAGCCAGGCATAAACAATTTAAAACAGTTCAAACGAGAAGACTAACAGCCCAACTTATTACCAAATATCATTTAACGAAATAAAGATTTGACAAACATGAACGAACAACAACCACTATTGCAGACCCATGGGTTGGATCGGCACACCAACGACAATCACTGTATTGAAGGCACCTGACTTTGGATATGCACATAACGAATGTGTCAGATTTAACCTTGCTTTACAGCGATTAACCCTTCCCTAATATGAGACAACACAACAGTAGATCAGATTACAAAAATCAGCTACAAGAGACCATTATAATCTCAAAAGATTAAAAGGCGAAAGATAATAAAGGAATAACCAAAGACGGAAACAAATTAACTTTAACATGATAAAAACAGCTAAAGTAATAAAAGACTAACAATAGTCTACACAACACAACATAGAATACTAAAGACTGAATATTACAAACCCCAAGAAAACCCGAGGCAATCTGAAGTGCTCCGGAAGGGGAACCATATCATGTTGTTTTTTTAATAATAATTGGAACAAGCAGTGGGACAGATATCACATGTCAGAAAGTTTCATCGATGCCGATCAGATACTTTGTTTGGTATTTTTAAACTTTAAATTGTTAATACTATGGAAAATGATCTCACTGCTAAATTGTTTAAAGAAACATTTGTTTTTCTTACAGGAATATTTGCTTTGATCGGAGCCATTGTCTTCGCCACTACGTCAAATGGATTTTCTACGATTGATTCTTCTAACTTGCACTACTCCTTCGGGTTGTGCATTGTTGGCGGAATAGGAGGAGTGTTCTCTTGTATGGTATTCCTACTAGCATGGCGATGGGTGAGAAACTAAGGAAATATGAAGATTGAAGAACTTACGGTATACACGTCATCCTTAATCATCGAAAGAATCTTTTAACAGAAACCTTTTTGTTGTTTTGTGTTGTAATTTCTATAATATATTAGTCTTTTCATCTTGTATCAGTCTTCATTGTGTACGCTTGTCATTGTAACACAGTAGATCAGATGTTCAATATCTTTGATAGAATACCAACCATTAGATGTATGACTTAAACAATGCACATTTAGTAACAGGAAGACCTAATGATATATTCTATCAAACCAAATGCAAGGTTCACAAGAAAAGTACAAAAACTCATATTCAATTTTTTAACAGTAACTTGACCAGCATCTATTAACTTTTGGCATATAGTCACAAGCTCAAATTTAAAGAAGTGGCAAATAGAAAGTTTACATAAGAAACCCTATGTGTTGAAATGAAATTAATTCTAAATGAGTTTTTCACAATATAAAAGAGTTATAACTTTGTCCTGTATCTATAATACTAAAATTACGAGGTCCAATTTGTCAGCCGTCATCACGTAAAAACGACGAATCAAAGAATTCAACTTTATATATAAATAATATAATACAAAGGTGTAGATTAAAAATTACACCACTCCAGTCCCTTTTGTTTTCCACGTAATTAATATTGCCAATAATTAAGAAGTTCCGGGTCGAGTCCGATACCGATACCGATACCAATAGTATATTCACCTGTTACCTATTACCTTATCTGAACGTTCCGCATCTGACAGGCGCACCACCAAACGGTGTATTTAGGATTAATATGCTATATACACGGGTCATAATCACAGGGTTGACACTACTAATTTTAATCATTTAATCAGTAAGACTTTCTAAGATAACAATACGAATACTAAAAATCTGGACTAAAAATAAGGCGTATAGGTACAGTTTTCAATTTGTTAGCGGGCATAACGTAAAACAGCGAATCAAAGAATTCAATTTTATTTATAACTAATATAGGACAATGCTGTTGATTAAAAAATACTCCATTCCAGGACCTTTTGTTTTCCAAATAATTAATATTACCAATAATTGATAAGTTCCAGTTCGACGGGTTCAAACAGAAAGATTTGAAAGCAGAGAAAACTGTGTATCTTATAATCGGCAATGACTTTATCAGATGACAATACTAATACTAAAATAAGGCTTGCGCATAGTTATATACATTAATTCAGTCACGGACCCGCGATATCACGGGTGTGTTCTAGTATTATATATAATGAAGGTAAAAAATAGTTACTCTGTCATCATATTTGAATATTTCCGGGGAATTGGCTATTTCCGAAACTGGCCGAGTTTATATTGTATTTTTTAGCTCACCTGGCCCAAAGGGCCAAGTGAGCTTATGCCATCACTTGGCGTCCGTCGTCGTCCGTCGTCTGTCGTCGTCTGTCGTCGTAAACTATTTCAAGAATCTTCTCCTCTGAAACTACTAGGCCAAATACTTCCAAACTTTAACTGAATGTTCCTTAGGGTATCTAGTTTATAAATTGTATCCGAAGTTTTGATCTATCAACAAACATGGTCGCCATTGCTAAACATAGAACATAGGGGTCAAATGCAGTTTTTGGCTTATATCTCAAAAACGAAAGCATTTAGAGCAAATCTGACATGGGATAAATATGTTTATTAGGTCAAGATCTATCAGCCCTGAAATTTTCAGATGAATCAAACAACCCATTGTTAACCCATTGTTGGGTTGCTGCCACTTTTATATAAAATTGGTAATTTTAAGGAAATTTTGCAGTTTTTGGTCATTATCTTGAATATTATTATAGATAAAGATAAACTGTAAACAGCAAAAATGATCAGCAAAGTAAGATCTACAAATAAGTTAATATGACCAAAATTGTCAATTGACCCCTTAAGGAGTTATTGTCCTTTAATGACAATTTTTCACAATTTGTTCATCATATTTGCTAACTTTAAAAAATCTTTTCTAAAACTACTCAACCAAATTCAACCAAACTTCAACTGAATGATCAGTAGGGTGTATAAAATAAAGTTTGTGTTTTATTTTCTATTTCGTCAAAAAACATGGCCATCATGGCTAAAAATAGAACACAGGGTAAAATGCAGTTTTTGGCTTATATCTCAAAAACTCTAGCATTCAGAGCAAATAAGACAAGAAGTTAAAGTATTTATTAGGTCAAGGTCTACCTGTCCTGAAATTTTCAGCCGAATTGGGTAACTGGTTTTTCAGGTATAATGCCCCTGAATTGATGATTTTAAAGAAATTTTGCAGTTTTTGGTTATTATCTTGAATATTATTATAGATACAGATAAACTGTTAATAGCAAAAATGTTAAGCAAAGTAAGATCTACAAATAAGTCAATTTGACCAAAATTGTCAATTGACCCCTTAAGGAGTTATTGCCCTTTAAAGACTTTTTTCACAATTTGTTCATCATGTTGACTTACTTTAAAAAATCTTCATGGATTTATGAGTTTTGAACAGCGGTATACTACTGTTGCCTTTATTTCTCCTTTGAAACTGCTGTATCAATTTCAGCCAAACTTAGGCTAAATGAGTTTCAGAGTATCTAGTATAAATTTATATTTTATTTCCTTGTATGTCAAGAAACATAGCTCCTATGGCTAAAATAAAACATAGGAGAAAATGATTTTTTTTTTTGCTTTTGAAGAAAATAGGACGATTCAAAGAACATTTAAATAAATTGAAAAGCCAAAATAATCATTGATGAGAGATTTAACCAAAAAAATTAAGGTGAGCGATTCAGGCTCTTGAGAGCCTTTTGTTAATTAAATGAACTGTACATAAATGGAGGCCGTTAGTTTACTCGTGTGATTTGTTTTACATTTTTATGTCGTGGGCTTTCATTGCATACTATGCGGTTTATGTTTTACTCATTGTTGAAAGCTGTTCAGTGATCTATACTTGGTGATTTCTGTGTCATTTTGTTTCTTCTTATTTTTATATCTTACTTGACTCTTTATGTTTTTGTTTTATAGTTATCTTAATATTCATTTTAGTTTCACTCAACTATTTGTAAGGCATTGTAAAACATAAGAAAAAGATTAACGAATACATTATAAAGAAATTATATTTATTATGTTTAATATGAAAGTATCACATATTTATCTTAATTTATTAACCAACTAAGTACATTATTGCCAAAAATGACTATTTATTAAAAATTACATATTTTCTGTAATGACCCTGTTTTTCTGTAATGGCCCTGTTTTTCTGTAATGGCCCTGTTTTTTCTGTAATGGCCCTGTTTTTCTGTAATGGCCCTGTATTAATGCCCAGTTTGTCTGTATTAAGCCATGCAGTTAGGGTTTTAATCAAGTTAATAAAATTAAGTTATAAAGAGTATAATACCTTTTTGCATTTTGTTTAATTTAGTAACCAGCAACAAACATTAAAGAGTTATAAAGAACCATATAAAGGGATCACTGTTCATCCTGTTTTTCAACACATAACTTCTTTCAACTTTATATCTTGGATATTTGGTATATTTAAAGCTTTATCATGGTGAATTACAAATAATTTTTTTTCAAACTAAACTGTCATTAAAAGAGAAAGAGAGTTCATCAAGTTGGTAGCAACATATATACTTTTGTTCAGTTGGTTAATAAATGTATTAAGCAATGGGTGTTTTTATAATGACCCTGTTATATGCCTCGGGCCATTACAGACTTCCTCGACTATTATTACAGACCTTGGACATATAACAGGGCCATTATAAAAACACCCATTCATTAATACTATAATATTAATTTTTTTTACCGTATAAAATAACTGCTTTAGCATTATTTAGAAGGTAATAAAATGACACATTACTAATTGTATATGCCAAACATTTATTTTATTTTTTAGTCTATATTAAAACTTTTCATAATTTTTCGAGTCTTTCTTTTTACTATAAAAAAAGTGTGTGATAACATTGTGTGAGGGAATTCGACGTTTGATGTACCACTGTTCACTCCAGTGCAATTTATGACAATACCACTGCATCAATCAGAATTATTTTTTTTGCAGTGTTTTAAGAAATGATTTTGCTTTGTTGTCGCGTATTATTTGTGAAACATTCAATGTTTTAAAAAGGCGAATTTTCTTTATAAAGTCAATGATTGTGTTGACTTTTGAAGGCCAAACTTTCTACAGCCTTAAATACGCTAATGAAAGATCCAAAAACTATACCAATACATAACGACATGTTTATGAAATTATAACAAATCTATTGGTTAACAAATTTTTACTCGTTATTGCAAAATAATGAACTTAATATATCTGACATTTTCTCCCTACCCAGTTTACCCCTATACATTTTTATGATGTGGACTGGTCATTGTTATTGAATCGTAGGCAATTTGATTGGATTAAGTTGTTATTAGTTTACCTTCAAACTTGTTTATGCTTTTCATACATGACTATTGAACTAGTAGAACGTGCATGAATGTGTACGGTAACTAAAATGACCTTCAAACTGGACGAGTCAATATTATGTTATATCAATGAAAGTTAAGGTATGAAAGGTAAGAATTGCCACTTATTCGATTTTCACAAAATTTTCGGAATATACAGTTGAAAGGTTATTTTTTAAACGCCTATTGTGAAGAGTAAAGAGAAAGTTTACAGATAATACGTTTTGTTCCATTAAACAAGTCATTTTCGTAAGAGAAATACCGAAATATATTTTACGCACGACTACGGCAGGTAATATTATTATTTATCATAATAAAAAAAAGCATTTTTCAGTCTCATTGGAATATGTTGATTACAATTAAACCCAAACTTAAGAAGTAAGTAACTAAAGTTAAAATATGCCCGATCTGCCTATTTCTGCACATCAAAAGTCAATACGATCGTTTTAAAGTCAATTTCGTCTACCTCACAAAATCTTGTTTGGCACATAGTGTGAAGCTAGCTGTCGATAGCAACCGGCGTTAATATTCATGAGGCCAGCCTTCAATAATATTCATGAGCCGTCAATAATATTCATGAGATGACTTGCGTTCGAATAAGTGTTGTTAGAAACTATGAACGATCATTATGATTAAATAACGTTCCTATTTATATTTGATATTGCTTCAAACAGGCATGTCAATGGGTGTCTTCTTCGAGGTCCGGGTTTACTTCATCAACTTTGGGTCTTCTGCAAGGTCTGCGTCTTTAAACAACATTGTAAATGAAATAAAAACAATGTTAATGCTTCCATAAATATAAAACAAAGTAATTTCTATTAACATTCTGTGATAAGAGAAATAATGTAAACTGAAGCAATAACAAATTAGAAAAAAATATGATTATATATAGAAATTTAACGGGACATTACAACAAACAAATTAAGAAAAGAACAGTTCTTATTAAAATTTTGTGATTATTGAATCAATGTAAACTACAATACATAAAAAAAGATGATTAAATATAGAAATTTAGGAATTAGAGAGAATTAATTGTCATATGAGCATTCCATAATATGTTCGTTGTATGTTCGTTGTCTGTTCGTTGTGTACAAATATAGTCCAATCATGAAACTAAAACATACAATACATACGATAGTATTTTCCATTTAAACAGATCAGAAAAACAAGAAACATAGTTAATTGAAGAAATAAAAACAACAGAAAAATAAAAACTGTCAATTACTATTTCAATGACATATAATTCTTCAAAATTACGGAGACCAATCAGAATGATTAATCTCAACATTAAAAGTTCATATTATTGCCTCTAAAAATGGCCCATAGCACTTATGCCCTAGACCCGTACGAGTTAGTCAGGAAAGGATAAGGGGGGTACCCTGGTATATCACAAATTCGAAAATGAACTTTTGTCGGCTGGCCAAACGAAGATATTCTCCACGTGAACAATGATACCAGAGGAAGAGGAACTTATTGCCTTTAAAATGGCCCATAGCATTTATACCCTAGACCCGTACGAGTTTGTCAGTAGAGGGTTAAAAGGGGGGATATGGTATCCCGGTTTACAACAAATTCGAACTGAACTATTGCCGGCTGGCCAAACTAAGAGATTCTCCACATCGACCATTATACCAGAGGCAGAGGTGGGTATTGCCTCTAAAATGGCTCATAGCACTTATGTCCTAGACCCGTACGAGTTAGTCAGGAAAGGATAAGGGGGTTACCCTGGTATATCACAAATTCTAAAATGAACTATTGCCGGCTGGCCACACAAAGAGATTCTCCACGTGGGCAATGATACCAGAGGAAGAGGAACTTATTGCCTTTAAAATGGTCCCTAGCACTTATACCCTAGACCCGTACGAGTTTGTCAGTAGAGGGTTAAAAGGGGGGATATGGTATCCCAGTTTACAACAAATTCGAACTGAAGTATTGCCGGCTGGCCAAACAAAGAGATTCTCCACATCGACCATTATACCAGAGGTAGAGGTGGGTATTGCCTCTTAAATGGCCCATAGCACTTATGCCCTAGACCCGTACGAGTTAGTCAGGAAAGGATAAGGGGGGTACCCTGGTATATCACAAATTCTAAAATGAACTATTGTCGGCTGGCCAAACGAAGAGATTCTCCACGTGGGCAATGATACCAGAGGTAGAGGTACTAATTGCCTTTAAAATGGCTTATAGCACTGATACCCTAGACCCGTACGATTTTGTCAGTAGAGGGTTAAAAGGGGGGATATGGTATCCCGGTTTACAACGAATTCGAACTGAACTATTGTCGGATGGCCAAACTAAGAGATTCTCCACATCGACCATTATACCAGAGGTAGAGGTAGGTATTGCCTCTAAAATGACCCATAGTACTTATGCCCTAGACCCGTACGAGTTAGTCAGGAAAGGATAAGGGGGGTACCCTGGTATATCACAAATTCTAAAATGAACTATTGCCGGCTGGCCAAACGCAGATATTCTCCACGTGGGCAATGATACCAGAGGAGGAGATACGTATTGCCTTTAAAATGGCACATAGCACTTATACCCTAGACCTGTACGATTTTGTTAGCAAGGGGTTAAAAGGGGGAGGTGGTACCTCTGTTTACAACGAAGTCGAAATAAACTATTGGCAACTGGCCAAACTAAGAAATTCTCCACGTGGACCTTTATACCAGAGAGAGAGGTGGACCTAGCCTTTTAAATGGCCTAAAGCACTTATGCCCTCGACCCGTACGATTTTGTCAGCAAGGGGTTAAAAGGGGGAGGTGGTACTTCTGTTTACAACGAAGTCGAAATAAACTATTTCCGGCTGGCCACACTAAGGGATTTCCACGTGGGCCATTATACCAGTGGTAGAGGTGGGCATTGCCTCTAAAATGGCCCATAACACTTATGCCCTAGATCCGTACGAGTTAGTCAGCAAAGGGTAAGGGGATACCCTCGAATATCACAAAGTCGAAATGAACTGTAGCCGGCTGGCCAAACTAAGAGATACTCCACGTGGACCATTATACCAGAGAGAGAAGTGGACATAGCCTTTAAAATGGCATATAGCACTTATGCCCTAGACCCGTACGATTTTGTCAGCAAGGGGTTAAAAGAGGGAGGTGGTACCTCTGTTTACAACGAAGTCGAAATAATCTATTTCCGACTGGCCAAACTAAGGGATTCGCCACGTGGGCCATTATACCAGTGGTAGAGGTAGGCATTGCCTCTAAATTGGCCCATAACACTTATGCCCTAGACCCGTACAAATTTGGCAGCAGACGGTTTAAAGGGGGATATGGTATCCAGGTGTACAACGAAGTCGAAATGAAATATTGCCAGCTGACTGACTAAGATATTCTAAACGTGGACCATTTTAGCAGAGGTAGAAGTAGTCATTGCCTTTAAGATGGGCCATAGCACTAACCCTGATGGCGTTGTCCATTATATCAGATGTAGAGAATAATATTGCCTCGAAAATTATATCCTAGACTCGTACCTGTTGGACAGCAAAGGGAAAGTAGTACTCTTGTATATCACAAAGACCAAAATAAGAGATTCTCCTTGTGGGCTATTAAAAATATTAACGTAGGTGTTTTCTCTAAAAAAGGCCCATATATCGTATATCATAGATCCGTACGTATTGGTAGGAAAAGGGTAAGGGAAGTACTCTTGTATATCAAAATATACAAACATACTTTTACTTGCTGGCCATTTTAAAGGCAATTATTACCTTAACCTCTGTATCATGGTCCATGAGGAGAATCTTTTAGTTTGACAAGTCGTCAATAGTTCAATTCGACTTTGAGATATATAAAGGTACCTACCTTTCTCTTTGCTGACTAAGTCGTACGGGTCTAAAGAATAAGTAATATGGGTCATTTTAGAGGCAATGCCTACTTCTTCCTCTGATATAATGACCCACGTGGAGAATTTCTTAGTTTGGCCATCCGGCAATAGTTTATTTCGACTTCGTGATGAATCGGAGTACCACATCCCCCTTTTGATTCTCTCCTGACAAACTCGTATGGGTCTAGGGCATAAGTACTATGGGCCATTACACAATTACTACGTCTACCTCTGGTGTCATAACCCATGTGGAAAATGTCTTGGTTTGGCCAGCTGGCAATAGTTCATTTTGACTTTGAGATATATAAAGGTACCAACCTTATCCATTCCTGGCTAAGTCGTACGAGTCTAGGGCATTAATGATTTGGGTCATTTTAGAGGCAATGGATACCTCTCCCTCTGATATAATGGCTCGCGTGGAGAATCTCTTCGTTTGGCCAACCAGTAATAGTTTATTTCGACTTCGTGGTAAACCGGGTTACTACCCTTTTAACCTACTGCTGACAAACTCGTACGGGTCTAGGCTATCGTTTAGTGGATAAATCGGGCAACTATATGGCTAACAATAACAAATCTCTCTATTCAAGCTCTAATGTCAACATGTCACACTTAGGTGACGTTACAATGAATAGCGGCAGCGAGAACGTTACGTTTGTGATTTTGCTCCCAACATGCTTGGGCCGCACATGAATAACTTTACAATAAATGAAAGTGATCACAACTTTAATTATTATAGTTCTAATAAAATAAATTAAAACTTTAAAGTTTATATGTAAAATATTTAGCAGCCCACGGTTTATATTCATTTTTATGTCCATATGCTAATCACACATTATCATTTTACTTTTCACAATTTACATTTAACACATGTTAGTCCATGTTTTTATTTTCGTCTTTGCCTCACTCTGAGCTGCTATATTTTCAAGTTCCAAAGAATTCAGTTCTAACGGATAAAGTTTGATGATAGGTCTAGATATCAAACCAGTTTTTATTTGATTATGGCTGATCGTGTAAGTCCATCTTTGCCGTAAAATAATTTGTCAATGATCGCCAAAGTCCAATTTACTCTTGATACAAAGTCCTGAATCTGAACTACATATCCGACTTTAATGTTCTATGTGTTTCGATCTGTGTATCGGTGTACCCTAAGCGAATTTATGTATTCCTGCTTCCATCTTTTTATGTAGTTTTTAAGAGTTAATGAAAGAAACTTCGATTGTCTAGCCAGTTACTGATTCATGCGTAGTGTCTTTGGTTCCTGGTTGTAAACTACCGTCTTCAAGTCCGTTATACGGTAGCGTCCTGGTCCGTTTTTAATATAATAAATGTGACGGAGTAAGGGGTTCGTCTTCCGTTTGATCCGATGAAACGTATGTTAGTGGGCGATCACTGAGTAAACTTTCTACTTCAGTAATTATCGTGTTGAGTGTTTTATTGTCCATAAGTGCTCGTCCTTATACTTTTTTAATGCAGTTTTTCGTTATTCATCTCAATCTCTCCCACCATCCGCCGAACAAAATTGTTCCATAAGAATTAAGCTTCTCGGTTCCATATGATGATTTTGATAAATGTTCAATTTCTTATGCTCCCGCATCATACAAATAATTTACAAATACTAAACGTGATGCATTAAAGAAGTCTAACAAAGCTCTTTTTTGATTAAAGCTCGAAATAATATTGTCTTTCTTTAACATTGTTGTCCAGTCTGTGGAATTGAGGTCAATTGTTTACGTATAACATCATTTAGGATAAACGAAGAGAAAGTTGCTCCAAATTATACTGACTTGAATCTGTTTGTGGTTAGTTGACTATTTGGGTCATCCGGGTTACTAAGCTAAAAGAATCTGGTAACATCACGATCCTCTTCATCCAACCCATATTAAGAAAGGCGTTTTTCTATATCTGTCGACACGGCGTATTTGTGCATTCTAAATCGGAGAAAAATTCCGGTTAAATCATTAAAGTTTGGCCAAAGATCCATCAAACAATCATTTAAGCTTAGACTAACAGGTTAAGGTTTGCAGCTGCAGTCAAATACAATTCTGATGGGCGTGGTTGACGACCTTTTACAGTATGATGGTGCGGTATGGAATGAACATTTGTTTTGGTTGATCGTTCATCAACTCTCTCGATAAATCCACGTTTTTCTTGTTCATTTATAATTTTTCGGTTTTCCTGTAAAAGTGTAAGTTCACGACTAAGACGCTTAATGACATTTTCTGTTCTCCGTTGTGCAATACTTCTGTTGTCTAGTAAGGTGTGGTGTTCCTCCTTACAAGGTAACTTAGCAACATATCTTTCTGTTTCCATATGGTAACCTCTACTACAGTATTTGATTCATATACATCTTGGAATTGTCTGTTTTCAGATTTGTTGTCAGTATTATTTATACTAGCAGCTTCAACTACCCAAAATTTCTCCAATATATGCTCTTCAACTTTGTGACCTTCTTATATGTTCATCATTGACGTAAGTGTGTGATCTGGATTTGCAGGTATTCAATTGATTGTGCCGGACAGAAGGTTACGGATTTCCGAGTTGACGGTAGTAGGTCCTGCTCCTCATACTATTCTATCATCGACAATTGACCAGTAATAATCGAATTAGATAGAATTCAATAGAGAAACTTCAACCAGTGGTTCATGTGAGACCGGATGGGCTAATTTCAAGCCAAACAAATACTTTAAATTTGTAATATTATGTACATAAGTCTTCATTGGTACAGCTATTTCTGGTACAATCAAAACGTTGATAAGGTAATTTACCGTTGTCTGTAAGTAGGCAAATGGTACCATTATTATGATGTCGAACTTTTTTGCCCTCACTTGTGTCACCAAATCCTGACAAGTTTATGGTCTCCTGTCTGGTAATTGTCAATTCAAGCTCTGTAGCTAATTTTTCTGTGATGAAGGACATCTGTGCGCCCTTGTCAAATAATGTGTTTGTGTTAGTACATTGAATGCCCGAACTTACTTGCGCTACGGCAGTTTTCTGTGCCCGTTTTCTTCGCGTTGTGTTGTGTTTCCTGAATTGTGTTAATATTTACATTAGTGTTACTCTGTTTTTCATCTTTTTCAACCTCGTCTTTGCATAAACTAGTATGGTGTCATATTTTACATTTCCTGCAACTTTGGTGTGATTTGCAATCAGCTTTATTGGGAGGTCAAAGACAGTTAAAACATAAACTATCCCGTTTAATAATAGAAATATTTGCTGTGTGATCAATTATCTTAGTGCATTTAACGGGGACATATGATTCGTTACAAAAGTACATATGATTTTACGTTTATTTGTCTGTTGATTTATTTTGTACGTACCTTTGCATTGGTGTGAAATACTGCTGTAGCGGTATACATTTCCGTATGATCATGCAGAGGAATTGCCTTCCTCCATAATGTTGAGTTCGTGAGATAGTATTTGTAGTAGCTCATTTAATTGCCAACTATTTGATTCATGCTGTCTTGTTAGATTTATGCGTACGTCCCCCGGTAATTGTTTCAATATGATAGGCACCAATAATGGGCCATATGTATTCTCTGTCTGACCAAGGGATTCTAAACCATGTACATATGTTTCAATTTTGTCGTAAAGAATAACGTAAGCTCTTATATGAAGGTATGTAAAATAATGCATTCACGTACTTTTGCGTGATGTTGTGAACTTGTGGCATTTGTGTTTAGCGTTGATGTTTGTTCTTAGATAAATTTTGCTATTTGACTTATTTTTGCTTCTAAATTAAATAAATACTCATCAGAGTCAACGATTTTTGTTTCGAAAGTTCATCGGAATCAACAAGTTCTGTTCCGCTCTCCCCAGTTTCGTCGAATGTCTGGAATATTCTGGAAACGGCGCTTCTATGTCCTGCTAGTATCGATTTCAGCTTCAAATTCATCCTGGTCACTTGACACCAAAATCGTTAAGTGGATACATCGGGCAACTATATAGCTAACAATAACAAAAGCGAATAGAATGTATGTATATCTATTCGGACTCTAATGTCAACACGTCACACTTAGGTAACATTACAATGATTAACAGCAGCGAAAACTTGATCAATTACTCCTTAACAATTGTCTCGGTACCCAATACGATTGTAGTACGTAAGTAAGCGTAGCATTGAGTCCAAAATGAAGTGAACGCTCGTGTGCGTCTGTCCCTATCAGTTTGGTAAGTAAATGATTCGCAGGTAATAAATACGGAAATTTGGTATTCTCTGAAATCATTGCGTTGTGAATCCTTCCATTGCATCTCACAAAGGCACCGTCATCTTTGAAGAGTCCTAATTGTCTAATACTAGGATATTTCCTTGTGTTTTTATCTCAGATGTTTGGTATATCGGTATATTGGTAGTTGGATATGAACCGCTGAACGTAAGCAGTTACTCGAATCACTTTCCTGAAAGTTCCATATTTCGAATTGTCTATAACGTTACTGATACCATAGTGATCAGTATGAACTTCATTGTTTAGAAATTCCTCGTCTTCGTTTTCTTCTGTAATTGTCAATACCGTTAACTAATTCGGTCTTTTTTTAATGACACTATCGATGTATTGATCGACGTCAATTCCTCGTGTTAATTATAAGAGATCGGTGGGTTTGCATTCTTTTGAGCAATATCTCCATTTATGTTGATTTTGTAGATTTTGTTATTTCTCGCACTCGATTCACAATAAATCGTTTAAACGGTTTCGATGATTTTAACCAGTGTAATACTATACAGCTATCCGACCAGAAAACCACGTTTTTACATTCAAAGGTCGATTTTACATGAAAAGCTAGTCTAGTTTTAATATCTGCGGCCATAAGTTCTAGTTGCGGTTATGTTAGGGTTTTCACTTGCGCTAATCTGCTTTTCGCAATCACTAACGTAGTTTCGGTTCCGTTGTTCAGATATGCAGTCGCAAAATACGTGTAGTTCAAGGTATTCCGAAGATTAGATGAAGCAAAGGAGAATACAAATTTCGATGAAGTAGAAGTCATTGCAACACTCGGAAAACTTGTGCAAAAACAAACATTGTTTTAGGACTTGAATGAACAAATTCTAAAGTTAACGGAACCGGAAGATGTGGTAAATAAGATTATTTGATTCAGATGAATTTTCGGTTAATATGGTAACGAAGATTCGACACGTACGTAAGTTCATACAAAATGTCCAAAACCCTGCAGTCCCGTCATATTGAATCAAATACTTAAGTACTAGAACACACACTTTAAATCCAGAAACTATACCGTTTGTTTCAACGCACAACATAGCCAACCCACACAACGCACAGTCGTTTGAAAACCAGTTTGCCCAAGCTAGTCTCACAATCAACACGCAATAAAGTACATTTTATCTGCAGCTATTAATCAGAGTCACGGCCTACCAAAACTTACGCTTCCAACTTTCTAAGGTACCATTTTAGAATGGCAAACCTTCTTGGACTCATATGAGTCGGCCGTTCATCTAAACCTGTCACTTACAAATATACAAAAGTGTAACTGCTTGAAAGCTCATGAGCTAGAACACGAAGCACTAGGTTTAGAAATTCCTTCGCCTATAAATCAGTTAACAAGCTTACGAAGTTTTTACGATCAAATTGAAGGTAGTGTCAGGGTCTAGAAACTTTGGGTCAGACACATGAAACATACGGCACGCTACTTGTTTTTTTATTGTGAACAAATTACCCGTGGAAGTCAGAAAATATATCGCGCGAGAACATAGAACAAAAACCTTGGTATTACGGGACCTCCGTAAAAGCATATAAGATGAGATCTTTATACTGGACACAGGACAATAGAGTCGTCACCCGAAATTGGTGAAATATAAATCTTACAATAATATTGAGACTAGACCTAGCGTTTTCTGTCACGAAATACACACACCAACTCATTGCAGTAAAATAGCCGACACAGAATCCCGTATGAACAGATTAGTTATTCTTTAACTGCCTTGGTATACATAGACTAAACGAATGTAAATCTAAACACACATGTACACATTGTAAAGAGAAACACCATACAAACTAATGTAATGCACTTTCAAGAAACAACATAAAATAAGGGAATGAGGTTAGCCATAGAAACAAGGGTTGTAACTCATCGCATACGAGTTTTCGCGGAAAGATAATCAGAGCAGCAACCCGTTAAACCCACTATCTTCGAATTCGACCAACGTTCAACTCGTGAATGACATTCATGATACGGAACATGATGCTACTATTTTGTATTCTCAATCGACAGAATTGCAATCAAATGTAATTTTGAAAACTGCCGTAGCACAAGTAGGCTCAAATCAGTACGTTATCGATACGAATATTCTTTTTGACGAAGGAGCGCAAACATCTTTTTTAACGCAGAACTTAACTAAATTTACAGATAGCGGGAACAGATATAATATATTTATCGGTATTTGGAGGTGCAGAGAAAAACGCGAGACACATAGAAAAGTCAACAATCTATCTGAAAACCGATGCAGGACACGTCTTGTCAATCAAAGTACTGATAGTACAGATGATCGGCATGCCTCTACAGAATCACATACGTAACATTGATACACAGAACGGTTATTTGCGTGGTTTAAAGTTAGCGCACACGGCGACAAAGCACAATTCATTCGAGATATCGTTGCTGGTAGGCGCATATCACTACGGGAACATTGTTAAAGATTATATAGTACGATCCGACCGCCGTGAAATCCAAGATCGGATATATGCTTTCGGTACTTACATACGGTAAGAAAACAAACACGTCGAAGACTTGTATGTTTAATGTTCTAATATCACACAAAGTTGAAGAATACAATCTAGAGAGATATTGGAATTTCGATTCAATTGGAATAAATAGTAGGGAGGTAGACGAAGACGACAATGATCGAAACGCTACACGTTTCTGGTGGCTAAGTAACCCATCCGACCCAACAAGTTATTTACAGACTTAGAAGTTCAAATCCGTTCTGTTCGGAGCGACTTGTTCACCGTTTATACCAAACGCCACGATACTTAACATTTACAACGTAATAACACTATAACAGCTACATTGATGGAAAGAGATTTGTATGTGGACAACATTCTGTTAAGTTTACAGAACGAGGGTGGGCTGACTATAAGGAAGGGAGATCAATGATGGAGGGAACTGGATTCTATCTACGATCCTGGACGTCAAACAGTGTGGATATACGTAAGCTAGCTAAGACGGAAAAAGTACTATATGCGGACAAAACACAAAAGTACTTTGTATGTTATGGAATAGCTGATTCGATGATCTGATGTACCAGAAATTAATACGGCCGCTTTGTGAAAAATTGTGCAAATACTGCTACAAGAATAAAATTTGGCATAGACCTTCCTCAGCTATTACTCTTTTATTTCAGATAAGGAGGCATTTGAAAAAAATGTCTCACTTCCGGTAAAAATCCAAAATGGCCGACATCATACTTAAATCATCCAAATATCAGAGGCTAGTGTGTGAAAAGCGGTTTTTATCATGCAGCTATAATAATATTTGGTACAAACCTTTGTTATGTACTACTTTTGGATATATTATATAGATAAGATGTCTTTAAAAACCCTGCTTTCGGTAAAATCCAACATGGCGGACATTGTACTAAAATAAGCTTATTTTTTAGGGAGGGTGATTGAAACGTGTTTTGACGTATTGCTACTATCATTAAATTGTTCAGGAACCTTTCTTTGATGCTGCGAATGGATACAATAAATAACATATGCCTTTAAAATCATTACTTCCGGTTATATTCAAACTGGCGGACTAAATGTGATATTCCAATACTAGACATTGTAACAAAAAGTGAGATTTTGAAACATTCTTCGAAAAAATACGATCCACTTGGAATACTTAGCCCGGTAACAATACGAACAAAGAAGCTCATACAGGATCTATGGAAAAGTTGATTGAATTGGGATAAACACGTTCCGGAAAACTTTAAGGATTAATGTAGCAAGCGACTTAGAGAAAGCGACACACTACGTATTTCCGAGATATTATTTCACCGGTAATTCTACTACGGAATAGTCTGGTAACAGCGCTTCTGTTCCCCGATCTGACTGATTTAAATTTTTCGAGATCCGGGTCACGGTATCATAAATATAGATGATAGTTAAGGCAATATGTACTACAACAACTTTTCAGCCAGTACATTAAAGATACAAGTATGTATTTCCGCCCAAGGCGAAGTCACTGACAGTACGACGTCGACAATGGACAAGTACAATAATTCGGACGTTATGCTACCATGATAGGCTCACCCATAATGGCTAACGTGGAGAGTTTCTTAGTATGGCCAGTCGACAATAGTTTATTTCCATTTTTAACCCTCTTCTGAAAAACTCGTACGGGTCTAAGGCATAAGTGCTATTACCCATTTTTAAAGGTAAAAACTACCTCTATCCCTGTTATCGTGGCCCTAGTGGAGAATCTCTTAGTTTGTCAAGCCGGCAATAGTTCATTTCGAATTTGTGATATACCAGGGTACCCACCTTACCCTTTCCTGACTAACTCGTACGGGTCTAGGGGATAAGTGCTATGGGCCATTTTAGAGGCCATACCCACTTCTACCTCTGGTTTAATGGCCGATGTGGAGAATCTCTTAGTTTGGCCAGCCGGCAATAGTTCAGTTCGACTTCGTTGTAAACCAGGATACCATATCCCCCTTTTAACCCTCTGCTGACAAAATCGTACGGGTCTAGGGTATAAGTGCTATGGGTCATTTTAAAGGAAATAAGTACCTCAACGTCTGGTATTATTTCCCACGTGGAGAATATCTTAGTTTGTCCAGCCGGCAATAGTTCATTTCGAATTTGTGATATACCAGGGTACCCACCTTTCCCTTTCCTGACTTACTCGTACGGGTCTAGGGGATGAGTGCTATGGGCCATTTGAGAGGCAATACCCACCTCTACGTCTGGTATAATGGCCGATGTGGAGAATTTCTTAGTTTGGCTAGCCGGTATGGTTCAGTTCGACTTCGTTGTAAACCAGGATACCATATACCACTTTTAACCCTCTGCTGACAAACTCATACGGCTCTAGGGTATAAGTGCTCTGAGTCCTTTTAAAGGAAATAAGTACCTCTACCTCTGGTATCATTGCCCACGTGGAGAATCTCTTAGTTTGTTCAGCCGGCAATAGTTCATTTCGAATTTGTGATATACCAGGGTACCCACCTTACCCTTTCCTGACTAACTCGTACGGGTCTAGGGGATAAGTGCTATGGGCCATTTTAGAGGCAATATCCACCTCTACGTCTGGTATAATGGCCGATGTGGAGAATATCTAAGTTTGGCCAGCCGGCAATAGTTCAGTTCGGCTTCGTTGTAAACCAGGATACCATATCCCCATTTAAACCCTCTGCTGACAAAATCGTACGGGTCTAGGGTATCAGTGCTATAAGCCATTTTAAAGGCAATTAGTACCTCTACCTCTGATATCATTGCCCACGTGGTGAATCTCTTAGTTTGGCCAGCCGGCAATAGTTCAGTTCGACTTCGTTGTAAACCAGGATACCATATCCCCCTTTTAAGCCTCTGCTGACAAAATCGTACGAGTCTAAGGTATTAGTGCTATGGGTCATTTTAAAGGCAATAAGTACCTGTACCTCTTGTTTCATTGCCCACGTGGAGAATCTCTTAGTGTGTTCAGCCGGCAATAGTTCATTTCGAATTTGTGATATACCAGGGTACCCACCTAACTCTTTCTTGACTAACTCGTACGGGTCTAGGGGATAATTGCTATGACCCATTTTAGAGGCAATACCTACCTCTACCTCTGGTAAAATGGCCGATTTGGAGAATATCTTAGTTTGGCAAGCCGGCAATAGTTCAGTTCGGCTTCGTTGTAAACCAGGATACCATATCCCCTTTTAACTCTTTGCTGACAAAATCGTACGGGTCTAGGGTATAAGTGCTATAAGCCATTTTAAAGGCAATAAGTACCTCTACCTCTGGTATCATTGCCCACGTGGAGAATCTCTTAGTTTGTCCAGCCGGCAATAGTTCATTTCGAATTTGTGATATACCAGGGTACCCACCTTACCCTTTCCTGACTAACTCGTACGGGTCTAGGGGATAAGTGCTATGAGCCATTCTAGAGGCAATACCTACTTCTACCTCTGGTATAATGGCCGATTTGGAGAATCTTTTAGTTTTACCAGCCGGCAATATTTCAGTTCGGCTTCGTTGTAAACGAGGATATCATTTACCTCTTTTAACCCTCTGCTGACAAAATCATACGGGTCTAGGGTATAAGTGCTATAAGCCATTTTAAAGGCAATAAGTACCTCTAGCTCTTGTATCATTGCCCACGTGGAGAATCTCTTAGTTTGTCCAGCCGCCAATAGTTCATTTCGAATTTGTGATATACCAGGGTACCCACCTTTCCCTTTCCTGACTTACTCGTACGGGTCTAGGGGATAAGTGCTATGAGCCATTTTAGAGGCAATACCCACCTCTACGTCTGGTATAATGGCCGATGTGGAGAATTTCTTAGTTTGGCTAGCCGGTATGGTTCAGTTCGACTTCGTTGTAATCCAGGATACCATATACCACTTTTAACCCTCTGCTGACAAACGCATACGGGTCTAGGGTATAAGTGCTATGAGTCATTTTAAAGGAAATAAGTACCTCTACCTCTGGTATCATTGCCCACGTGGAGAATCTCTTAGTTTGTTCAGCCGGCAATAGTTCATTTCGAATTTGTGATATACCAGGGTACCCACCTTACCCTTTCCTGACTAACTCGTACGGGTCTAGGGGATAATTGCTATGAGCCATTTTAGAGGCAATACCTACCTCTACCTCTGGTATAATGGCCGATTTGGAGAATATCTTAGTTTGGCCAGCCGGCAATAGTTCAGTTCGACTTCGTTGTAAACCAAGATACCATATACCCCTTTTCACCCTCTGCTGAAAAACTCTTACGGGTCTAGGGTATCAGTGCTATAAACCACTTTGAAGGCAATAAGTACCTCTACCTCTGGTATCATTGTCCATGTGGAGAATCTCTTAGTTTGTCAAGCCGGCAATAGTTCATTTCGAATGTGTGATATACCGGGGTACCCACCTTACCCTTTCTTGACTTACTCGTACGGGTCTAGGGGATAAGTACTATGGGCCATATTAGAGGCAATACCCACCTCTACCTCTGGTATAATGGCCGATGTGGAGAATTTCTTAGTTTTGCCAGCCGGCAATAGTTCAGTTCGACTTCGTTGTAAACCAGGATACCATATCCCACTTTTAACCCTCTGCTGACAAAATCGTGCGGGTCTAGGGTATAAGTGCTATGAGCCATTTTAAAGGCAAAGAGTAGCTCTACCTCTAGTATCATTGCCCACGTGGAGAATCTCTTAGTTTGTCCAGCCGGCAATAGTTCATTTCGAATTTGTGATATACCAGGGTAGCCACCTTACCCTTTCCTGACTTACTCGTACGGGTCTAGGGGATAAGTGCTATGAGCCATTTTATAGGCAATACCCACCTCTACTTCTGGTATAATGGCCGATGTGGTGAATATCTTAGTTTGGCAAGCCGGCAATTGGTCAGTTCGGCTTCGTTGTAAACCAGGATACCATATCCCCATTTTAACCCTCTGCTGACAAAATCGTACGGGTCCAGGGTATAAGTGCATTAAGCTATTTTAAAGGCAATAAGTACTTCTACCTCTGGTATCATTGCCCACGTGGAGAATCCCTTAGTTTGTCCAGCCGGCAATAGTTCATTTCGAATTTTTGATATACCAGGGTACCCACCTTACCCTTTCCTGACTAACTCGTACGGGTCTAGGGGATAAGTGCTCTGGGCCATTTTAGAGGCAATATCCACCTCTACGTCTGGTAAAATGGCCGATGTGGAGAATATCTTAGTTTGGCCAGCCGGCAATATTTCAGTTCGGCTTCGTTGTAAACCAGGATACCATATCCCCCTTTTAACCCTCTGGTGACAAAATCGTACGGGTCTAGGGTATAGGTGCTATAAGCCATTTTAAAGGCAATACGTACCTCTACCTCTGGTATCATTACCCACGTGGAGAATCTCTTAGTTTGTCCAGCCGGCAATAGTTCATTTCGAATTTGTGATATACCAGGGTACCCGACTTACCCTTTCCTGATTAACTCGTACGGGTCTAGGGGATAAGTGCAATGAGCCATTTTAGAGGCAATACCTACTTCTACCTCTGGTATAATGGCCGATTTGGAGAATCTCTTAGTTTGGCCAGCCGGCAATAGTTCAGTTCGACTTCGTTGTAAACCAGGATACCATTTACCCCTTTTAACCCTCTGCTGAAAAACTCATACGGGTCTAGGGTATCAGTGCTATAAACCACTTTGAAGGCAGTATGTACGTCTACCTGTGGTATCATTGCCCATGTGGAGAATCTCTTAGTTTGTCCAGCCGGCAATAGTTCATTTCGAATTTGTGATATACCAGGGTACCCACCTTACTCTTTCTTGACTAACTCGTACGGGTCTAGGGGATAAGTGCTATGAGCCATTTTAGAGGCAATACCCACCTCTACCTCTGGTATAATGGCCGATGTGGAGAATTTCCTTGTTTTGCTAGCCGGTAATAGTTCAGTTTGACTCCGTTGTAAACCAGGATACCATATCCCACTTTTAACCCTCTGCTGACTAACTCGTACGGGTCTAGGGTATAAGTGCTATGGGTCATTTTAAAGGAAATAAGTACCTCTACTTCTGGTATCATTGCCGACGTGGAGAATCTCTAAGTTTGTCCAGCCGGCAATAGTTCATTTCGAATTTGTGATATACCAGGGTACCCACCTTACTCTTTCCTGTCTAACGCGTACGGGTCTCGGGGATAAGTTCTATGAGCCATTTTAGAGGCATTACCTACTTCTACCTCTGGTATAATGGCCGATTTGGAGAATCTCTTAGTTTTACCAGCCGGCAATATTTCAGTTCGGCTTCGTTGTAAACCAGGATACCATATCCCCCTTTTAACACTCTGCTGACAAAATCGTACGGGTCTAGGGTATCAGTGCTGTAAGCCATTTTAAAGGCAATAAGTTCCTCTACCTCTGGTATCATTGCCCACGTGGAGAATCTCTTAGTTTGTCCAGCCGGCAAGAGTTCATTTCGAATTTGTGATATACCAGGGTACCCGACTTACCCTTTCCTGACTAACTCGTACGGGTCTAGGGGATAAGTGCTATAAGCCATTTTAGAGGCAATACCTACTTCTACCTCTGGTATAATGGCCGATTTGGAGAATTTCTTAGTTTGGCCAGCCGGCAATAGTTCAGTTCGACTTCGTTGTAAACCAGGATACCATTTACCCCTTTTAACCCTCTGCTGAAAAACTCATACGGGTCTAGGGTATCAGTGCTATAAATCACTTTGAAGGCAATAAGTATTTCTACCTGTGGTATCATTGCCCCTGTGGAGAATCTCTTAGTTTGTCCAGCCGGCAATAGTTCATTTCGAATTTGTGATATACCAGGGTACCCACCTTACCCTTTCCTGACTAACTCCTTCGGGTGTAGGGGATAAGTGCTATGGGCCATTTTAGAGGCAATACCCACCTCTACGTCTGGTATAATGGCCGATGTGGAGAATTTCTTAGTTTTGCCAGCCGGCAATAGTTCAGTTCGACTTCGTTGTAAACCAGGATACCACATCCCACTTTTAACCCTCTGCTGACAAACTCATACGGGTCTAGGGTATAAGTGCTATGAGTCATTTTAAAGGAAATAAGTACCTCTACCTCTGGTATCATTGCCCACGTGGAGAATCTCTCAGTTTGTCCAGCCGGCAAGAGTTCATTTCGAATTTGTGATATACCAGGGTACACGACTTACCCTTTCCTGACTAACTCGTACGTGTCTAGGGGATAAGTGCTATGAGCCATTTTAGAGGCAATACCTACTTCTACCTCTGGTATAATGGCCGATTTGGAGAATTTCTTAGTTTGGCCAGCCGGCAATAGTTCAGTTCGATTTCGTTGTAAACCAGGATACCATATCCCCCTTTTAAGCCTCTGCTGACAAAATCGTACGGTCTAGGGTATAAGTGCTGTAAGCCATTTTAAAGGCAATAAGTTCCTCTACCTCTGGTATCATTGCCCACGTGGAGAATCTCTTAGTTTGTCCAGCCGGCAAGAGTTCATTTCGAATTTGTGATATACCAGGGTACCCGACTTACCCTATCCTGACTAACTCGTACGGGTCTAGGGCATAAGTGGTATGAGCCATTTTAGAGGCAATACCTACTTCTACCTCTAGTATAATGGCCGATTTGGAGAATTTCTTAGTTTGGCCAGCCGGCAATAGTTCAGTTCGACTTCGTTGTAAACCAGGATACCATTTACCTCTTTTAACCCTCTGCTGAAAAACTCATACGGGTCTAGGGTATCAGTACTATAAACCACTTTGAAGGCAAGAAGTATTTCTACCTGTGGTATCATTGCCCATGTGGTGAATCTCTTAGTTTGTCCAGCCGGCAATAGTTCATTTCGAATTTGTGATATACCAGGGTACCCACCTTACCCTTTCCTGACTAACTCGTACGGGTCTAGGGGATAAGTGCTCTGGGCCATTTTAGAGGCAATACCCACCTCTACCTCTGGTATAATGGCCGATGTGGAGAATTTCTTTGTTTTGTCAGCCGGCAATAGTTCAGTTCGACTTCGTTGTAAACCAGGATACCACATCCCACTTTTAACCCTCTGCTGACAAACTCATACGGGTCTAGGGTATAAGTGCTATGAGTCATTTTAAAGGAAATAAGTACCTCTACCTCTGGTATCATTGCCCACGTGGAGAATCTCTTAGTTTGTTCAGCCGGCAATAGTTCATTTTGAATTTGTGATATACCAGGGTACCCACCTTACCCTTTCCTCACAAACTCGTACGGGTCTAGGGGATAAGTGCTATGAGCCATTTTAGAGGCAATACCTACCTCTACCTCTGGTATAATGGCCGATTTGGAGAATATCTTAGTTTGGCCAGCCGGCAATAGTTCAGTTCGACTTCGTTGTAAACCAGGATACCATATACCCCTTTTAACCCTCTGCTGAAAAACTCTTACGGGTCTAGGGTATCAGTGCTATAAACCACTTTGAAGGCAATAAGTACCTCTACCTGTGGTATCATTGTCCATGTGGAGAATCTCTTAGTTTGTCCAGCTGGCAATAGTTCATTTCGAATTTGTGATATACCAGGGTACCCACCTTACCCTTTCTTGACTTACTCCTACGAGTCTAGGGGATAAGTGATTTGAGCCATATTAGAGGCAATACCCACCTCTACCTCTGGTATAATGGCCGATGTGGAGAATTTCTTAGTTTTGCCAGAAGGAAATAGTTCAGTTCGACTTCGTTGTAAACCAGGATACCATATCCCACTTTTAACCCTCTGCTGACAAAATCGTGCGGGTCTAGGGTATAAGTGCTATGAGCCATTTTAAAGGCAAAAAGTAGTTCTACCTCTAGTATCATTGCCAACGTGGAGAATCTCTTAGTTTGTCGAGCCGGCAATAGTTCATTTCGAATTTTTGATATACCAGGGTAGCCACCTTACCCTTTCCTGACTAACTCGTACGGGTTTAGGGGATAAGATCTATGGGCCATTTTAGAGGCAATACCCACCTCTACTTCTGGTATAATGGCCGATGTGGAGAATATCTTAGTTTGGCCAGCCGGCAATATTTCAGTTCGGCTTCGTTGTAAACCAGGATACCATATCCCCCTTTTAACCCTCTGCTGACAATATCGTACCGGTCTAGGGTATAAGTGCTATAAACCACTTTGAAGGCAATAAGTACCTCTACCTGTGGTATCATTGTCCATGTGGAGAATCTCTTAGTTTGTCCAGCCGGCAATAGTTCATTTCGAATTTGTGATATACCAGGGTACCCACCTTACCCTTTCTTGACTTACTCCTACGAGTCTAGGGGATAAGTGATTTGAGCCCCATATTAGAGGCAATACCCACCTCTACCTCTGGTATAATGGCCGATGTGGAGAATTTCTTAGTTTTGCCAGACGGAAATAGTTCAGTTCGACTTCGTTGTGAACCAGGATACCATATCCCACTTTTAACCCTCTGCTGACAAAATCGTGCGGGTCTAGGGTATAAGTGCTATGAGCCATTTTAAAGACAAAAAGTAGTTCTACCTCTAGTATCATTGCCAACGTGGAGAATCTCTTAGTTTGTCCAGCCGGCAATAGTTCATTTCGAATTTGTGATATACCAGGGCACCCGACTTACCCTTTCCTGATTAACTCGTACGGGTCTAGGGGATAAGTGCTATGAGCCATTTTAGAGGCAATACCTACTTTTACCTCTGGTATAATGGCCGATTTGGAGAATCTCTTAGTTTGGCCAGCCGGCAATAGTTCAGTTCGACTTCGTTGTAAACCAGGATACCATTTACCCCTTTTAACCCTCTGCTGAAAAACTCATACGGGTCTAGGGTATCAGTGCTATAAACCACTTTGAAGGCAATATGTACGTCTACCTGTGGTATCATTGCCCATGTGGAGAATCTCTTAGTTTGTCCAGCCGGCAATAGTTCATTTCGAATTTGTGATATACCAGGGTACCCACCTTACTCTTTCTTGACTAACTCTTACGGGTCTAGGGGATAAGTGCTATGGGCCATTTTAGAGGCAATACCCACCTCTACCTCTAGTATAATGGCCGATGTGGAGAATTTCCTTGTTTTGCTAGCCGGCAATAGTTCAGTTTGACTCCGTTGTAAACCAGGATACCATATCCCACTTTTAACCCTCTGCTGACAAACTCGTACGGGTCTAGGGTATAAGTGCTATGGGTCATTTTAAAGGAAATAAGTACCTCTACCTCTGGTATCATTGCCGACGTGGAGAATCTCTAAGTTTGTCCAGCCGGCAATAGTTCATTTCGAATTTGTGATATACCAGGGTACCCACCTTACCCTTTCCTGACTAACGCGTACGGGTCTGGGGGATAAGTGCTATGAGCCATTTTAGAGGCATTACCTACTTCTACCTCTGGTATAATGGCCGATTTGGAGAATCTCTTAGTTTTACCAGCCGGCAATATTTCAGTTCGGCTTCGTTGTAAACCAGGATATCATATCCCCCTTTTAACCCTCTGCTGACAAAATCGTACGGGTCTAGGGTTTCAGTGCTGTAAGCCATTTTAAAGGGAATAAGTTCCTCTACCTCTGGTATCATTGCCCACGTGGAGAATCTCTTAGTTTGTCCAGCCGGCAAGAGTTCATTTCGAATTTGTGATATACCAGGGTACCCGACTTACCCTTTCCTGACTAACTCGTACGGGTCTAGGGGATAAGTGCTATGAGCCATTTTAGAGGCAATACCTACTTCTACCTCTGGTATAATGGCCGATTTGGAGAATTTCTTAGTTTGGCCAGCCGGCAATAGTTCAGTTCGACTTCGTTGTAAACCAGGATACCATTTACCCCTTTTAACCCTCTGCTGAAAAACTCATACGGGTCTAGGGTATCAGTGCTATAAACCACTTTGAAGGCAATAAGTATTTCTGCCTGTGGTATCATTGCCCATGTGGAGAATCTCTTAGTTTGTCCAGCCGGCAATAGTTCATTTCGAATTTGTGATATACCAGGGTACCCACCTTACCCTTTCCTGACTAACTCGTACGGGTCTAGGGGATAAGTGCTATGGGCCATTTTAGAGGCAATACCCACCTCTACCTCTGGTATAATGGCCGATGTGGAGAATTTCTTTGTTTTGCCAGCCGGCAATAGTTCATTTCGAATTTGTGATATACCAGGGTACCCACCTTACCCTTTCCTGACTAACGCGTACGGGTCTGGGGGATAAGTGCTATGAGCCATTTTAGAGGCATTACCTACTTCTACCTCTGGTATAATGGCCGATTTGGAGAATCTCTTAGTTTTACCAGCCGGCAATATTTCAGTTCGGCTTCGTTGTAAACCAGGATATCATATCCCCCTTTTAACACTCTGCTGACAAAATCGTACGGGTCTAGGGTATCAGTGCTGTAAGCCATTTTAAAGGCAATAAGTTCCTCTACCTCTGGTATCATTGCCCACGTGGAGAATCTCTTAGTTTGTCCAGCCGGCAAGAGTTCATTTCGAATTTGTGATATACCAGGGCACCCGACTTACCCTTTCCTGACTAACTCGTACGGGTCTAGGGGATAAGTGCTATGAGCCATTTTAGAGGCAATACCTACTTCTACCTCTGGTATAATGGCCGATTTGGAGAATTTCTTAGTTTGGCCAGCCGGCAATAGTTCAGTTCGACTTCGTTGTAAACCAGGATACCATTTACCCCTTTTAACCCTCTGCTGAAAAACTCATACGGGTCTAGGGTATCAGTGCTATAAACCACTTTGAAGGCAATAAGTATTTCTGCCTGTGGTATCATTGCCCATGTGGAGAATCTCTTAGTTTGTCCAGCCGGCAATAGTTCATTTCGAATTTGTGATATACCAGGGTACCCACCTTACCCTTTCCTGACTAACTCGTACGGGTCTAGGGGATAAGTGCTATGGGCCATTTTAGAGGCAATAGCCACCTCTACGTCTGGTATAATGGCCGATGTGGAGAATTTCTTTGTTTTGCCAGCCGGCAATAGTTCAGTTCGACTTCGTTGTAAACCAGGATACCATATCCCACTTTTAACCCTCTGCTGACAAACTCATACGGGTCTAGGGTATAAGTGCTATGAGTCATTTTAAAGGAAATAAGTACCTCTACCTCTGGTATCATTGCCCACGTGGAGAATCTCTTAGTTTGTCCAGCTGGCAAGAGTTCATTTCGAATTTGTGATATACCAGGGTACACGACTTACCCTTTCCTGACTAACTCGTACGGGTCTAGGGGATAAGTGCTATGAGCCATTTTAGAGGCAATACCTACTTCTACCTCTGGTATAATGGCCGATTTGGAGAATTTCTTAGTTTGGCCAGCCGGCAATAGTTCAGTTCGACTTCGTTGTAAACCAGGATACCATATCCCCCTTTTAACCCTCTGCTGACAAAATCGTACGGTCTAGGGTATAAGTGCTGTAAGCCATTTTAAAGGCAATAAGTTCCTCTACCTCTGGTGTCATTGCCCACGTGGAGAATCTCTTAGTTTGTCCAGCCGGCAGGAGTTCATTTCGAATTTGTGATATACCAGGGTACCCGACTTACCCTATCCTGACTAACTCGTACGGGTCTAGGGGATAAGTGGTATGAGCCATTTTAGAGGCAATACCTACTTCTACCTCTGGTATAATGGCCGATTTGGAGAATTTCTTAGTTTGGCCAGCCGGCAATAGTTCAGTTCGACTTCGTTGTAAACCAGGATACCATTTACCTCTTTTAACCCTCTGCTGAAAAACTCATACGGGTCTAGGGTGTCAGTACTATAAACCACTTTGAAGGCAAGAAGTATTTCTACCTGTGGTATCATTGCCCATGTGGAGAATCACTTAGTTTGTCCAGCCGGCAATAGTTCATTTCGAATTTGTGATATACCAGGGTACCCACCTTACCCTTTCCTGACTAACTCGTACGGGTCTAGGGGATAAGTGCTATGGGCCATTTTAGAGGCAATACCCACCTCTACCTCTGGTATAATGGCCGATGTGGAGAATTTCTTTGTTTTGCCAGCCGGCAATAGTTCAGTTCGACTTCGTTGTAAACCAGGATACCATATCCCACTTTTAACCCTCTGCTGACAAACGCATACGGGTCTAGGGTATAAGTGCTATGAGTCATTTTAAAGGAAATAAGTACCTCTACCTCTGGTATCATTGCCCACGTGGAGAATCTCTTAGTTTGTTCAGCCGGCAATAGTTCATTTTGAATTTGTGATATACCGGGGTACCCACCTTACCCTTTCCTCACAAACTCGTACGGGTCTAGGGGATAAGTGCTATGAGCCATTTTAGAGGCAATACCTACCTCTACCTCTGGTATAATGGCCGATTTGGAGAATATCTTAGTTTGGCCAGCCGGCAATAGTTCAGTTCGACTTCGTTGTAAACCAGGATACCATATACCCCTTTTAACCCTCTGCTGAAAAACTCTTACGTGTCTAGGGTATCAGTGCTATAAACCACTTTGAAGGCAATAAGTACCTCTACCTGTGGTATCATTGTCCATGTGGAGAATCTCTTAGTTTATCCAGCCGGCAATAGTTCATTTCGAATTTGTGATATACCAGGGTACCCACCTTACCCTTTCTTGACTTACTCCTACGAGTCTAGGGGATAAGTGATTTGAGCCATATTAGAGGCAATACCCACTTCTACCTCTGGTATAATGGCCGATGTGGAGAATTTCTTAGTTTTGCCAGACGGAAAAAGTTCAGTTCGACTTCGTTGTAAACCAGGATACCATATCCCACTTTTAACCCTCTACTGACAAAATCGTGCGGGTCTAGGGTATAAGTGCTCTGAGTCATTTTAAAGGCAAAAAGTAGTTCTACCTCTAGTATCATTGCCCACGTGGAGAATCTCTTAGTTTGTTCAGCCGGCAATAGTTCATTTTGAATTTGTGATATACCAGGGTACCCATGGCCACCTTACCCTTTCCTCACAAACTCGCACGGGTCTAGGGGATAAGTGCTATGAGCCATTTTAGAGGCAATACCTACCTCTACCTTTTGTATAATGGCCGATTTGGAGAATATCTTAGTTTGGCCAGGCGGCAATAGTTCAGTTCGACTTCGTTGTAAACCAGGATACCATATACCCCTTTTAACCCTCTGCTGAAAAACTCTTACGGGTCTAGGGTATCAGTGCTATAAACCACTTTGAAGGCAATAAGTACCTCTACCTGTGGTATCATTGTCCATGTGGAGAATCTCTTAGTTTGTCCAGCCGGCAATAGTTCATTTCGAATTTGTGATATACCAGGGTACCCACCTTACCCTTTCCTGACTACTTCGTACGGGTCTAGGGGAGAAGTGCTATGAACCATTTTAGAGGCAATACCTACTTCTACCTCTGGTATAATGGCCGATTTGGAGAATCTCTTAGA
Source organism: Mytilus galloprovincialis (assembly GCA_037788925.1). NCBI lineage: Eukaryota > Metazoa > Mollusca > Bivalvia > Mytilida > Mytilidae > Mytilus > Mytilus galloprovincialis. The sequence continues at coordinate 6,600,758 of CM075339.1, forward strand.
TTTACCAGCCGGCAATATTTCAGTTCGGCTTCGTTGTAAACCAGGATACCATATCCGCCTTTTAACTCTCTGCTGACAAAATCGTACGGGTCTAGGATATAAGTGCTATAAGCTAATTTTAAAGGCAATAAGTTCCTCTACCTCTGGTATCATTGCCCACGTGGAGAATCTCTTAATTTGTCCAGCCGGCAATACTTCATTTCGAATTTGTGATATACCAGGGTACCCACCTTACCCTTTCCTGACTACTTCGTACGGGTCTAGGGGAGAAGTGCTATGGGCCATTTTAGAGGCCATACCCACCTCTACGTCTGGTATAATGGCCGATGTGGAGAATATCTTAGTTTGGCCAGCCAGCAATATTTCAGTTCGGCTTCGTTGTAAACCAGGATACCATATCCCCCTTTTAACCCTCTGCTGACAAAATCGTACGGGTCTAGGGTATAAGTGCTATAAGCCATTTTAAAGGCAATAAGTACCTCTACCTCTGGTATCATTGCCCACGTGGAGAATCTCTTAGTTTGTCCAGCCGGCAATAGATCATTTCGAATTTGTGATATACCAGGGTACCCACCTTACCCTTTCCTGACTAACTCGTACGGGTCTAGGGGATAAGTGCTATGAACCATTTTTGGAGGCAATACCTACTTCTACCTCTGGTATAATGGCCGATTTGGAGAATCTCTTAGATTTACCAGCCGGCAATATTTCAGTTCGGCTTCGTTGTAAACCAGGATACCATATCCCCTTTTAACTCTCTGCTGACAAAATCGTACGGGTCTAGGATATAAGTGCTATAAGCTAATTTTAAAGGCAATAAGTTCTTCTACCTCTGGTAGCATTGCCCATGTGGAGAATCTCTTAGTTTGTCCAGTCGGCAATAGTTCATTTCGAATTTGTGATATACCAAGGTACCCACCTTACCCTTTCCTGACTAACTCGTACGGGTCTAGGGGATAAGTGCTCTGAGCCATTTTAGAGGCAATACCTACTTCTACCTCTGGTATAATGGCCGATTTTGAGAATCTCTTAGTTTGGCCAGCCGGCAATAGTTCAGTTCGACTTTGTTTTAAACCAGGATACCATATACCCCTTTTAACCCTCTGCTGACAAACTCTTACGGGACTAGGGTATTAGTGCTATAAACCACTTTGAAGGCAATAAGTACCTCTATCTGTGGTATCATTGCCCATGTGGAGAATCTCTCAGTTTGTCCAGCCGGCAATAGTTCATTTCGAATTTGTGATATACCAGGGTACCCACCTTACCCTTTCCTGACTTACTCGTACGGGTCTAGGGGATAAGTGCTATGAACCATTTTAGAGGAAATACCCACCTCTACCTCTGGTATAATGGCCGATGTGGAGAATTTTTTAGTTTTGCCAGCCGGCAATAGTTCAGTTCGACTTCGTTGTAAACCAGGATACCATATCCCACTTTTAACCCTCTCCTGAAAAAATCGTACGGGTCTAGGGTAAAAGTGCTATGATCAATTTTAAAGGTAAAAAGTAGCTCTACCTCTAGTATCATTGCCCACGTGGAGAATCTCTTAGTTTGTTCAGCCGACAATAGTTCATTTCGAATTTGTGATATACCAGGGTACCCACCTTACCCTTTCCTGACTTACTCGTACGGGTCTAGGGGATAAGTGCTATGGGCCATTTTTAGAGGCAATATCCACCTCTTCGTCTGGTAAAATGGCAGATGTCGAGAATTTCTTAGTTTGGCTAGCCGGTATGGTTCAGTTCGACTTCGTTGTAAACCAGGATACCATATACCCCTTTTAACCCTCTGCTGACAAAATCGTACGGGTCTAGGATATAAGTGCTATAAGCCATTTTAAATTCCTCTACCTCTGGTATCATTGCCCATGTGGAGAATCTCTTAGTTTGTCCAGCCGGCAATAGTTCATTTCGAATTTGTGATATACCAAGGTACCCACCTTACCCTTTCCTGACTTACTCGTACGGGTCTAGGGGATAAGTGCTATGAGCCATTTTGAAGGCAATAAGTACCTCTATCTGTGGTATCATTGCCCATGTGGAGAATCTCTCAGTTTGTCCAGCCGGCAATAGTTCATTTCGAATTTGTGATATACCAGGGTACCCACCTTACCCTTTCCTGACTTACTCGTACGGGTCTAGGGGATAAGTGCTATGAGCCATTTTAGAGGAAATACCCACCTCTACCTCTGGTATAATGGCCGATGTGGAGAATTTTTTAGTTTTGCCAGCCGGCAATAGTTCAGTTCGACTTCGTTGTAAACCAGGATACCATATCCCACTTTTAACCCTCTGCTGACAAAATCGTACGGGTCTAGGGTAAAAGTGCTATGATCAATTTTAAAGGTAAAAAGTAGCTCTACCTCTAGTATCATTGCCCACGTGGAGAATCTCTTAGTTTGTTCAGCCGACAATAGTTCATTTCGAATTTGTGATATACCAGGGTACCCACCTTACCCTTTCCTGACTTACTCGTACGGGTCTAGGGGATAAGTGCTATGGGCCATTTTAGAGGCAATATCCACCTCTTCGTCTGGTAAAATGGCCGATGTCGAGAATTTCTTAGTTTGGCTAGCCGGTATGGTTCAGTTCGACTTCGTTGTAAACCAGGATACCATATACCCCTTTTAACCCTCTGCTGACAAAATCGTACGGGTCTAGGATATAAGTGCTATAAGCCATTTTAAATTCCTCTACCTCTGGTATCATTGCCCATGTGGAGAATCTCTTAGTTTGTCCAGCCGGCAATAGTTCATTTCGAATTTGTGATATACCAAGGTACCCACCTTACCCTTTCCTGACTTACTCGTACGGGTCTAGGGGATAAGTGCTATGAGCCATTTTGAAGGCAATAAGTACCTCTATCTGTGGTATCATTGCCCATGTGGAGAATCTCTCAGTTCGTCCAGCCGGCAATAGTTCATTTCGAATTTGTGATATACCAGGGTACCCACCTTACCCTTTCCTGACTTACTCGTACGGGTCTAGGGGATAAGTGCTATGAGCCATTTTAGAGGAAATACCCACCTCTACCTCTGGTATAATGGCCGATGTGGAGAATTTTTTAGTTTTGCCAGCCGGCAATAGTTCAGTTCGACTTCGTTGTAAACCAGGATACCATATCCCACTTTTAACCCTCTGCTGACAAAATCGAACGGGTCTAGGGTAAAAGTGCTATGATCAATTTTAAAGGTAAAAAGTAGCTCTACCTCTAGTATCATTGCCCACGTGGAGAATCTCTTAGTTTGTTCAGCCGACAATAGTTCATTTCGAATTTGTGATATACCAGGGTACCCACCTTACCCTTTCCTGACTAACTCGTACGGGTCTAGGGGATAAGTGCTATGGGCCATTTTAGAGGCAATATCCACCTCTTCGTCTGGTAAAATGGCCGATGTCGAGAATTTCTTAGTTTGGCTAGCCGGTATGGTTCAGTTCGACTTCGTTGTAAACCAGGATACCATATACCCCTTTTAACCCTCTGCTGACAAAATCGTACGGGTCTAGGATATAAGTGCTATAAGCCATTTTAAATTCCTCTACCTCTGGTATCATTGCCCATGTGGAGAATCTCTTAGTTTGTCCAGCCGGCAATAGTTCATTTCGAATTTGTGATATACCAAGGTACCCACCTTACCCTTTCCTGACTTACTCGTACGGGTCTAGGGGATAATAGCTATGAGCCATTTTAGAGGCAATACCTACTTCTACCTCTGGTATAATGGCCGATTTGGAGAATCTCTTAGTTTGGCCAGCCGGCAATAGTTCAGTTCGACTTCGTTGTAAACCAGGATACCATATACCCCTTTTAACCCTCTGCTGACAAACTCTTACAGGTCTAGGGTAATAGTGCTAAAAACCACTTTGAAGGCAATAAGTACCTCTACCTGTGGTATCATTGCCCATGTGGAGAATCTCTGAGTTTGTCCAGCCGGCAATAGTTCATTTCGAATTTGTGATATACCAAGGTACCCACCTTACCCTTTCCTGACTAACTCGTACGGGTCTAGGGGATAAGTGCTATGGGCCATTTTAGAGGCAATATCCACCTCTTCGTCTGGTAAAACGGCCGATGTCGAGAATTTCTTAGTTTGGCTAGCCGGTATGGTTCAGTTCGACTTCGTTGTAAACCAGGATACCATTTTCGAGAAGACCGCGGGACCGGCAACGTCTCGGAAGTAACATTGTATCCAAGGTCGACGTCACACGGCGACGTCATCTTATCTATGCTTAGTAACTAGTAAACGTCAAACTACAAAGCTGTTGCGTATTTTATCAGAGTTATATTATAAGATATCGTCCCCACATTTATGGTGCCGTGACTAATGGAGCTACCAAGGCTGAAATCAAGAAGAACGGGCAATCGTAGTGCCGTTACCAGACTTTTACGAAAATTTGCCGACGCAAAAGAAAGTTCTGAGTTCGACAGAGAGGAGCTGTTAGCCACATATAAAAATCTACAACAGAAGAACACTGAATGAACAAATTGAGAACGCATCGGAAACAGAGGATATATAGACGGAAATCGTAGACACAGATGAGTATACTACAAATTTTGTTACTAAACTGAGACATTTTAAGATATTCATAGATAAAACATCACAACCTATTTCCAATCCACCATCACATTCGTCTTATCAAGTTTTTATGTAGACAGTCCACCGTTTATCCCTACTAGTTCACCCGAAATTGCACAGACAAGTTATGCCGCCCCGTCATTGCCACAGTCAAATGATGCCGCTCAAATTTTAACAGAGACAAGCCAAATTGCCACATCAATTCCAACGTCAAGCTATACTGTCCCGTCCGCTATATCCAGCAATCACCGTTTGCCAAAATTAACTTTACCTACATTTAATGGCAATATATTAGAATGGCCAAGCTTTTGGGATTCGTACGAATCAGCAGTTCATTACAACCCAACATTGACAGATGTTCAAAAGTTTAATTATTTGAAGGCCCAATTAGAAAACGAAGCCGCTCAGACAATTGGCGGATTTTCTCTAACTAACGCTAACTATGCCGAAGCCGTAAATGTTCTGATAGAGAGATTTGGACAAACTCATAAAATAACACAAGCACACCTACAAGCACTGCTTGATATTACGCCACCCCGGAATGACCTCATAAGCCTGAGAATATTTTACGACAAAATGGAAAGTTTGGTTAGGGGACTTGAATCGCTTGGACAGACACAGGACTCGTACGGTAATTTATTAGTCCCGATTATAATCAACAAACTGCCTGGAGAAATCAGAAAGCATCTCGCTCGGGAGCATGGTACGACAAATTGGTTATTACGAGATCTTCGAAGAAGTATACATAAAGAGATACAAATCATGGAAGCCGGACAAGTTACACAGACAGAAAGTGATATTTCGTATTCTACCCTTTTCGCCGGTGCTAACTCACAAAAAAAACATAACACAAGTACTAGAAATGTTAATCAGCATTTAACAGAAAAGCCGTGCATTTTCTGCAAAGATATTCATTCGCCTGCCAACTGCCAGAAAGTACGCGATTTAGATGAACGCATCGCTATTGTTAAACGTAACAATTTATGCTTCAACTGCCTCGGTACACATCACATAAAAGAATGCAAATCGAAAAGCTCATGTCGTAACTGTGGTAAACGACACCACACTAGTTTATGTAATGAAGTTGAACACACCGCGAACCCCGACCAGAGAAGTGAAAACCGTTTCACTGACACGAAAGATTCCGCCCACAGTTGTACGAACGAAAGTACGACATCTACACCGACTGTAGTTAATCTTGTGAAGGATACCGGGATACAAGAAGACTCAACAATATTACACTCGTCAGCACAATTTCACTCAAATGTATTGTTGAAAACTGCCGTGGCCCCTGTTTGGTCAGATCATCATTGCACAGATACGAATATTTTGTTTGATGAAGGCGCTCAAAGGTCTTTTGTAACGGAGAGTCTTGCGCGAGAATTAAACCTGCAGAGAGAAGGATCCGAAAAGATTCAACTCTCATCATTTGGAGAAACCAACACTAATGCTAGGCGACTCGATAAAGCCACAGTTAATGTTGAAACTGAAACTGGACATACAATCCCAATACATGCATTAATCGTTTCTATGATAGCTACGCCGTTACAGAACCACATTCGTTTCATTGACAGGAACAGTAACTATTTACAAGATCTTAAGCTTGCACATCCAGTTACGCAACAGTAAACCTTCGAAATTTCACTATTAATTGGAGCCGATTTTTATTGGGAAATAGTTGAAGATAAAGTTGTACGCGAAAACGGACCCACCGCTGTCAAATCAAAATATGGGTACTTACTTTCTGGACCGTTACAATCAGAAAAACCACAGTTATCAACAGCGTCAAGTACATTCAATGTACTAATTTCACATAAAACAGAGAAGCACGACTTAGAAGCGTTTAGAAAGCTTGAAGCTAGAGAAAAAGAATCTCCAGGAGTACACGAAAAGGAGAACTATATAGAGTTTCGCGACGACAATAATTATACAAAGTTACCATGGAAACACGACAACGATTAAATAGAACATTAAATATTTTTATGGACTTTCGGAGTAAAGTATAATCGAGCATATTTGTTTAGAAATGTGTTACGCACTTATGATGGACTGTTTATGGTATGCAATTTTGTTTTATGAACTACGTTAGTTCATCTATGAAAGAACTGTGACAAATTTTAATTTGAGAGACTTTAATCTTAATTTAATGTGATTTATATATTGTATTTCAATTTTCTTTTCTACGTAAAGTAATTTTTTTTGAGGCCCCGAGAATGTCGACAAGACCGCGGGACCGGCAACGTCTCGGAAGTAACATTGTATCCAAGGTCGACGTCACACGGCGACGTCACCTTATATATGCTTAGTAACTAGTAAACGTCAAACTACAAAGCTGTTGCGTATTTTATCAGAGTTATATTATAAGATATCGTCCCCACAACCATATACCCCTTTTAACCCTCTGCTGACAAACTTGTACGGGTCTAGGGTATAAGTGCTATGGGTCATTTTAAAGGAAATAAGTACCTCTACCTCTGGTATCATTGCCCACGTAGAAAATCTCTTAGTTTGTCCAGCCGGCAATAGTTTATTTCGAATTTGTGATATACCAGGATACCCACCTTACCCTTTCCTGACTAACTCGTACGGGTCTAAGGGATAAGTGCTATGGGGCATTTTAGTGGCAAAACTCACCTCTACCTCTGGTATAATGGCCGATGTGGAGAATATCTTAGTTTGGCCAGCCGGCAATAGTTCAGTTCGGGTTCGTTGTAAACCAGGATACCATATCCCCCTTTTAACCCTCTGCTGACAAAATCGTACGGGTCTAGGGTATAAGTGCTATAAGCCATTTTAAAGGCAATAAGTACCTCTACCTCTGGTATCATTCCCCACGTGGAGAATCTCTTAGTTTGTCCAGCCGGCAATAGTTCATTTCGAATTTGTGATATACCAGTGTACCCACCTTACCCTTTCCTGACTAACTCGTACGGGTCTAGGGGATAAGTGCTATGAGCTATTTTAGAGGCAATACCTACTTCTACCTCTGGTATAATGGCCGATTTGGAGAATCTCTTAGTTTGGCCAGCCGGCAATAGTTCAGTTCGACTTCGTTGTAAACCAGGATACCATATACCCCTTTTAACCCTCTGCTGACAAACCCTTACGGGTCTAGGGTATCAGTGCTATAAACCACTTTGAAGGCAATACGTACCTCTTCCTGTGATATCATTGCCCATGTGGAGAATCTCTAAGTTTGTCCAGCCGACAATAGTTCATTTCGAATTTGTGATATACCAGGGTACCCACCTTACCCTTTCCTGACTTACTCGTACGGGTCTAGGGGATTAGTGCTATGGGCTATTTTAGAGGCAATACCCACCTCTACCTCTGGTATATTGGCCGATGTGGAGAATTTCTTAGTTTGGCCAACCGGCAATAGTTCAGTTCGGCTTCGTTGTAAACCAGGATACCATATCCCCCTTTTAACCCTCTGCTGACAAAATCGTACATGTCTAGGGTATTGGTGCAATGAGTCATTTTAAAGGAAATAAGTACCTTTTCCTCTAGTATCATTGCCCAAGTGGAGAATCTCTTAGTTTGTCCAGCTGACAATAGTTCATTTCGAATTTGTGATATACCAGGGTACCCACCTTACCCTTTCCTGACTAACTCGTACGGGTCTAGGGGATAAGTGCTATTGACCATTTTAGAGGCAATACTCACCTCTACCTCTGGTATGATGGCCGATGTGGAAAATATCTTAGTTTGGACAGCCGGCAATAGTTCAGGTCGGCTTCGTTGTAAACCAGGATACCATATCCACCTTTTAACCCTCTGCTGACAAAATCGTACGGGTCTAGGGTATTGGTGCTTTGGGCAATTTTAAAGGCAATAAGTACCTCTATCTCTGGTATCATTGCCCACGTGGAGAATCTCTTAGTTTGTCCAGCCGGCAATAGTTCATATCGAAATTGTGATATACCAAGGTACCCACCTTACCCTTTCCTAACTAACTCGTACGGGTCTAGGGGATAAATGCTATGAGCCATTTTAGAGACAATACCCACCTCTACCTCTTGTATAATGGCCGATGTGGACAATCTCTTAGTTTGGCCAGCCGGCAGTAGTTCAGTTCGACTTCGTTGTAAACCAGGATACCATATCCCCCTTTTAACCTTCTGCTGACAAACTTGTACGGGTCTAGAGTAAAAGTGCTATAAACCACTTTAAAGGCAATAAGTACCTCTACCTATGGTATCATTGCCCACGTGGAGAATCTCTTAGTTTGTCCAGCCGGCAATAGTTCATTTCGAATTTGTGATATACCAGGGTACCCACCTTACCCTTTCCTGACTAACTCGGGCGGGTCTAGGGGATAAGTGATATAGGCCATTTTAGAGGCAATACCCACCTCTACCTCTGGTATAATGGCCGATGTGGAGAATCTCTAAATTTGGCCAGCCGGCAATATTTCAGTTCGACTTCGTTGTAAACCAGGATACCATACCCCCCTTTTAACCCTCTGCTGACAAAATCGTACAGGTCTAGGGTATAAGTGCTATGGGCCTTTTTAAAGGCAATAAGTACCTCTACCTATGGTATCATTGCCCACGTGGAGAATCTCCTAGTGTGTCCAGCCGGCAATAGTTCATTTCGAATTTGTGATATACCAGGGTACCCACCTTACACTTTCCTGACTAACTCGTACGGGTCTAGGGGATAAGTGCTATGGGCCATTTTAGAGGCAATACCCACCTCTACCTCTGGTTCAATGGCCGATTTTGAGAATCTCTAAATTTGGCCAGCCGGCAATATTTCAGTTCGACTTCGTTGTAAACCAGGATACCATATCCCCCTTTTAACCCTCTGCTGACAAAATTGTACGGGTCTAGGGTATAAGTGCTATGGGTCATTTTAAAGGCAATAAGTACCTCTACCTATGGTATCATTGCCCACGTGGAGAATCTCCTAGTGTGTCCAGCCGGCAATAGTTCATTTCGAATTTGTGATATACCAGGGTACCCACCTTACACTTTCCTGACTTACTCGTACGGGTCTAGGGGATAAATGCTAAAGGCCATTTTAGAGCAATACCCACTTCTACATCTGGTATAATGGCCGATGTGGAGAATCTCTTAGTTTGGCCAGATAGCAATAGTTCAGTTCCACTTCGTTATAAATCAGGATACCATATCCCCCTTTTAACCCTGTGCTGACTAACTCGTACGGGTCTAGGGAATAAGTGTTATGGGCCATTTTAAAGGATATAAGTTCCTCTACCTCTGGTATAATGGCCGATGTGGAGAATCTCTTAGTTTAGACAGCCGGCAATAGTTTATTTCGATTTCGTTGTAAACAGAGGTACCACCTCCCACTTTTAACCCCTTGCTGACAAACTCGTATGATTATGGCAGAAGTGCTATGGGCCATTTTAAAGGCAAGGTCAACCTCTCTCTCTGGTATAATGGCCCACGTGGGGAATCCCTTACTTTGACCAGTCGGCAATTGTTCATTTCGACTTTGTAATATTCGAGGGTACTCTTAGTTTGGCCAGCCGGCCAAGTGGGTCTCATTGGGGTCCAAGCGTGACGCGGGATTGCCGATTTTTTGAAAGCGTGACACGTGAAAGTCAAATTGTTGTGCCGTGAAAACGGGAAATGAAGTCTAGCGGGACACGGAAAATTACAAAATACTGAAAATTGCTTACGTATATATGGTAAGCGGGATACGGGAATCTGACGAAACAGTAAGCGGGATCCGGGATCAGAACCCCCAATGAGACCCCCGGCCAAGTATAGCTTGATAATGTTGTGATTAATGACTCTGACTGATCTCCGTTATGTTCAAAATGATATATCATTGAAATATAGTACCTGATAGGTTTTAATTTTTCTTTTTTTTTCTTTAATAACTAATATAATTAATCTTCTTGTTTTTCTTATCTGTTAAAATGGAAGATGCGATCGTATGTATTGTTTGTATCAGTTTTGAGATAGGACTATAACGAACAGTTTATGGAATGCCGTGTTGACAATTAATACCCTTTAATTCCCTTCAGTGTATGTGTAAACTGTATATATATTTGTAGAATTACCAATGCCAAATATTTAATCAAAAGATGATAATTATTGATTATAACTGTATATACATGAATTGTTTGATTGTGTGTTCCATTTTGAAGAAGCATATATGCATATGTTATCGGTTTTGTTAAATTTTTTTATTTTCAGTAATCGCTTAATTTCTATATTTAATCATCCTTTTATCTATTGTTGTGTTAGGTTACATTTTTTTTTAACTTATCACTGATTTTTTAAAGAGTTCTGTATGGTTTTATGTGTATTAGGGCATTAACCTTTTTATTTACTTTCATTTTCAATGACGCGGACCTTGCAGAAGACACATATTGATTTCAGATTATATATTGCTATAAATAGCATAATCATATTTGATTTTTACGGCAAGAAGTGATTGTATTGTCAACATCAATTAATTACCCACACGACTTCATCGAACGCGGTCTAATCTCATGAATATTATTGACGGCTAGCCTCATGAATATTAACGCCGGCTAGCTTCACACTTTTTTATTATTTTCAATATCCATAAACAGTTATGATACTATAGTTACATGCAGTGTGTTAATTACTGAATACGATATTCTTGCACATTTGTTTGTGCTGTGTGCCTGTCACATAGTGTTGTCATTTTAGCGATATTTGTTTACACTGCCATATAAGCGGAAGCAAAGTTTTGTTCTTCCCTAGCCGCGATTCAAACTCATGTTATTAGTGAAGCGGCGAATGGTGAAAAAGTCGCTTAGTTTAAATTACATAAATACCTCATGGACATTTAATGTCTTAAATTGTCGAATGATTATTCAGCTTCAGAAAAATGTTTGTCGAAAATATCAAATTTTAATGTGGTACCAATGACGTTAAACACCTTTTTAAAAATATTTTGTGAACAGAATTGGTAAATACAGTTACTCTTGAACCTAATACACTATAACATGGCAAGGGCATTTTTAAGTACTCTTATATGTAAAGCACAATGCATCTGAAAATGGTGAACAATAGCACCGAAAAATCATCTTCTTTTACCTAGCATTATTTGCACGTGCAGTACATGTGTGTTTTAAAGGTACAACAAGCCCTGGTCACGAACCCACATCACATCTATGCAGCGCCACGACATGACATTTTGTTAAATCGTGGGTCCTATTTTGAGAAACGTGGCGCTGTCGTGTGTCGTGGACGAAAATTGGACATGCACCTTTTTTTGCTCTACGATTTTTTGTCGTGTCACTGTCTTGTTGCTATCATAAGAGTGTCTTACCACAGTCGTGCAACTGTCGTGCGATAAACACATTGTCGTCGGAACCAACATATACCATTTTAATAAAACATTCGTACGACTGTCGTACGACAATCTAACGACTATCGCAAGACACTTGTGATACAGTCACACAATTGTCTCACGAAACAAAATTTCGTACGATTTTCGCACATCATTGATTGTCTGTCGATCAACAGTGGCACGTTCGTCGTGCAACATATTTTCGTTTTTATTGAGAAGAATACAATTCGGCGGGAATGAATGTTTGGAAAAACATTCTGTCCGACGTTTAAAGAGGATGGCAATTCCACGTACCAGAACGATCACGCTTGGCCCTGCTGAATAGGAAACTTGTTGGATTCTATAAAGAGTTAAATGTGGATCTGTTAGCGTCGATTCGAGCCCGTGAACAGTATAGACGTTGGTGGGTTACGTTATGGATCGAACGGTGCCTGCTGTTTGGGCAGTATAATACACTGATAGAAGAGTTGGAGCGGGAATCTGCCAGTGATTTCGTTGGATTCACAGGGATGGATCTCGGCATGTTTCAAGAGGTTTTGCTGAGAGTCACCCCTCGCATCACCAAGGGTGAAAGTGGCACGGCAGTGAAAGTGGCACGATAGTGACACGACAGTTACAAGCGACTCCCATGACATGAAAACCTGAAAAATAGCCTCAAACAACTCATGATTGTCGTACGACTATCGTATGACTGACGCACTGTCGGCTTGTGACAAACCCACGACAGTACAATTACAATTTTTTTTTCTGTCGTGTATCCATCGTGTACCCATCGTGTACCCATCGTAGACATGTCGTATCTAATGTGACGACTCGAAATATTTTTTGGAAATGTTGCACGACAATTCCACGACAATTGTTTTATAAATATCTTCCACGACAAGATATCGAACGATCTGTTGTGACCAGGGCTTTACGCCGTACAATACTTCAATCGACCTGAGTTACTTTTTCAAGTTAATTCGTCAGGAGATAAATATTTGGCTAAATATCGGCTCTTTATCAGGTTTTCGAGGCCGGATATTTGTCACACATTAGCGGACACTGTTGTGGATTCTAGTTATAGGCCCACATTTGGCGATTAAGCGAAGGTTATTTAAAGTCATTATTTAGCTGATTTTTTGTTCATTTTAGAATTTTTAAACGACAAGCTAGAGTCAGTTTACTGTTAGTGACACATGGCATCAGACATCATTCAAGATTTTATTTGATCGTATAGGGAGAAAAATCACGCTAGGAAGTATGTGTTTTCAAGGAGCAGAGTGTACAAAGCACTGAGTTATGCTTTTGTCAAAATGTAGGTAGTTGCAACAATATTCAGACCATACCAGTCGACATAGCTAATGGAACAGATGAATTATAAAGGAACATTGTTTTTTTTATATATTTATTAACTTTTTTTGATTTTTGTCAACGTTTCATGTTGTACGGAAACAGTCATGTCTAACGTTTTATATTTGTTATTTAACACATGACAGAGGCAAAATCCCTTTGATCTTACTGTGGCATAATCTGGATAATGCACGGGTCTGGTGTGCATTAACTACTTCATTTATTGCACAGGTCACGTGTACTTCACGTCCTTGACAGATGTTTATTGTACAGTAATTTACGTTTGTTGATTCCATTGCTACTACAGATATTTGTTTTTCTCCATTTTGTAAGAAATATCAAGTGGATACATGTATCTTTACTCGGACATACAAATCAGTCACTTGATAAACATCAGAATAGAAAACATACAACACAAATGTAGTAGCATTACAATCAACACAATACAAGTCTAAATAAGATAAAGAACACAGGTTGATTTAATACTAAAATAATTTTTCCATCAATATAAAATAATTGTCATTAAAAAAAAATGAAAATAAATAATCATCGACATCTTCCTATTATAGTCTTGATATGTAAGTCAAAAGTTATCAGTGTCACAACCTGACACAGTGAAAACTAAAAAAAATCGCTTTTTCATACATTTCTATGTACGGCTTTAAAACAACATGAAATAACGATTCAGTGTCAACAATTGGAAAAAAAAATCTGTGAGGTTCACATCTTCGTTACAAAATTGAACACGCAGTTTTGAAAAGAGCTGTTACTTTGTAGTCCCCGATATTTTCCTTTTGGTTTTAAAAATATTAAATGCATTCTGTATTTTCAATATTAACTTGTTCAGGTAGAATTGCACGAGTATCCGATTCGGTTAATGGTTTGGAATCCTCAAGTTTTAACTGCTTATTAGAAGGATTCAAAATGTTAGAGACATCTTTTAGCATAGAATCCGCAGGTCTTTTGTAGGTACGAACAGCCTTTTCACTCCTGTGACCTGTTCTATCCATTATCATCTGCTCACTGACTCCTGCTTAGTACAATCTAGTTGCAAGTGTTCTTTTTCCAGAGTGGTTACTAAAATTCCCCTTTAGTTCTCCCTTTTGGCATATTGTCTTCCCTAATCTATTAGCACCCAGTATGTGGTCAAACTTAACAGAACCATCTGATAAAACAGGTCTACGATAAAAAGGACTGCTAACAGATTTATCAATTTCATATATTGTATTCATATAAATCTGATACGATTCAAGTATCTGACAATCCTTCTCTAAATATTGTCTGACATATTTTGGTGCAATATAGCGATGGCGTAGCCCTCCATTATACGTTTTATTATCCTTACCCCGGAATTCAATATAGTTTCCGTTATCATCTTCTCCTAACTGTATTTGTGAAATTTGCAGATTACGGTGCTCGTCACGACCACGTAGACCAAAATATTTACAGTTGTAGAAAAAAAAAACAGTATGCAATAGACTTTCGGATAAATGATTACCAAACACAGACTTGTCCCACAATATTTCTTCCTGTTCAACTGAAATCGGATCTGCTTGTTTAACATTTTGGATATTTCTCTCCATTCTTTTTTCGAACTTTTACTACAAATTTTCCTAAAATGCTGTTAATATCTTGAACAGACAAATCCTTCAGGTTTGGTTTAATTAAACCACTACCAATTTTAGAATTCTTCCAGTCTTCATAGACATTAACTGCCCATTTTGTGGCTTTCTTTGTGTTTTTGTTTTCAGCATCTTTAATAAATGTAACAATTTCATTGTCTGTCATTTCTGCAAACCTTGATTCGACTCCTTGTCCCTGTTCTTTAGGTTTTTCATCCTGAAATAAGATAATATCACATAATTTAACACATGGCAGAGGCAAAATCCGGCAGTGGCAAATATTTCATGAATATTCCGGATGAGAACAATTAAACGATAAATCTAGTCGGAAGTTTCCGCAAATGATTATATCAAGGGTTCAAGTAGCGGATCCAGAACTTTTTATTAAAGGGGGAGGGCTAACTGACCTAAAAGGGACGGGTTGGGGGGGGGGGGGGGGGCGCTCGTCATGTTCCAGTGATTCCCTATATAATTAACCAAATTTTCCCACAAAAGAGGGACCCGGGACCCCATCCCTTGGGTCCGTCTATGGGTCCGCACCTCAAATTATGCAATAATGGGTCTGCGCGTGGCAGATAATTCTAAAACAAAGACGTACCTTGACGTTTTTTATCTTTCCGTTTTCCGAAGGAACTTGCAACCATAGATCTAAGTCTAGTCCTAGGTCAAATGAAACAGCTGAGGTGTCGATTAAATCTCCAGATGCATTCTCATCCATCACATTATAAGGAAACTCTCTAAAAAAGTCCTCTATATTTACATTTCTCAGTTCCATTTCATTCTCCAATGTTTCTAATACTTGTGATAAAATCATATCGTCCTCCGATAATTCATGATGAAATCCGTCCATTTCAGCTTCTTGTTGGGCGGATGTGATCTGATTTATGCGGGAAAACTGTTGACGTCATGTGTTAAAACAGTTATTGACCAATCAAATCGGTATATGGAATTTAATTTGCACCGCACTTCGTCGTTCGGGTTAAACAGGGTCACTCGAGCTGTGCAGATTAAATCCCATATACCGACTTGCTTGTTCAATAACTATAACATAACACGCTGTCACTCATTGCAGTAATGTCGAATAAACATTAAACTGACAACATCTGAAAAATTATCCTTTATTGAGAAAGTTCAAATGAATTTTAAGAAAACTCAGTGACAAGTCAAATCCTGGAACACTTAAACGAAATTTAAACGGAAAACATCTAGTACGAACAGAAGTATAATAAAAACATAATATTACTTATATAATTTGATTCATGGGTTATAAATTTTAAAAGTATCAATGGTTTGTTTCTCCAGATACAAATAAGATTTTTTTAAGTGATGATCTTTGACGTTGATTTACGGCAAGATTGTACCAGCTTTTATATCTACGACACATATTTTTGAAAAGAACTCGTTTTCATCTTTCCAATGAGCTACATGTATTAAAATGCCATGAGGTATTTAAGTAATTAAAATTTCTAAAATTGTCCTTTCTGCTGCTCCACTATATTGGGATATCGAGATAACAACGTTTGCACTGTGTAAAAAACTTTGTCTGCACCGAATTTGTTTGTGTCAAGACTATATTATTTTTTGTGTTATCTGATCTGTCCGGACTTTGCAAATACACAATACTTATATATCTATCACTAGATACTAAGATTCCTAAATTACACAACCTTTTAATGCAAAATTAAAAACACTGTTTCAGCACTTGAATTTTTTTTTTCGAAGATAGAAAAAATATTGAAATGATTTGATAAACTGGTGTTTTATAGTTAAGAAAAAAATTCTGTAATATACTGTAGTAGAAAAATATAAGCAATTTGAAATTCAATGTATGTGAAAAGGTCAAGGCCACTTAAACTTTTGTTGTGTCATAAATGGAAAAAAAAATATAGGTTCCAGATCAACGCCATTTTGTTATTACAGCTCTTCATATACATAGTCTAATTTGTCGTTGAAACATCCTTTGCAGCATATGCTTATGATTGAACCGTGTTTTGTCTCGCTTGACGGAGTCAAAATGCGAGACATAGGTATGCTGTTTCCGGCGTCGGCGGCGTCAACAAGTATAAGATTGTGATTAGGTCTAGATTTGGTGAATCACTAGTGGTAAGTCAAAGATATTTGGTATGTAGTTGTGTTAGTAGTGGCACATCTCATTTCCATGAATATTATATGGCCCCGCCCCCTCAGTTATGGTCTATTGACTTTGAAATTTTGCTTATTTTTCATGTATTAAATTGTGATTATGTCAGTTTAAGGAAAACCACTAGTGGTAAGTTAATGATAATTGGTATGCAGTTGTATAAGCACTGACATATCTCATTTCCATGGGCATTGTTTGGGCCCGCCCCCTCAGTCATGGTCTTTTGACTCTGAAACTTTTGCTTACAATATTATATAATATGTGTTTGTGATTAAGGTTGGTTTATGGGGAACCACAAGTGGCAAGTCAATGTTTTTTTTGGTATGCAGTTGTATAAGCATTGGCACATCTCATATCATGGAGATTATTTTACCCCGCCTCCTCAGTTATGGTTTATTGACTTTGAAATTTTGCTTAGTTGACGTGTATTAGCTTGTGTTTAGGTGTATTTAAAGAGAACTACTTATGCATGTTATGATAAGTGAATGGTATTTTGTATGCAGCTGCATTATTATTGGCACATCTCATTTCCCTGGAGATTATTTAGCCATGTTCTTTCAGTCATGGTTCATTAATTTGAATATTTGCAAAACTTACATGATGAAGTGTTGCTATTTTAATTTCAACATTTGCATTTCCGAAATTACAAAAATTGAGACATATCTCTGTGATAACCATTTATGTAGCATGCTACTGAATAAATATTAGAAAATTTCTCCTTTTTGTCCTTGTGGTTGAAATATTGATAATTGTAGGCCTGACCTTTGACCTCAATACACAAATATGTGACCACTCTGGATTTTAACGACCAAATTTTTTCTTACACGTTTTCATCGATATATAGTTTAGGTGTGTGTTCTTCCGGAACATTAAAGTTTAAAAAAATGAACTCTGGTTGCAGTACTATTAGTGTTTGGTGTCGACTGCCTTCAATAATTTAAATTTGTGAAATATTCTATTATAAATATTGTCGATGGAAATACTATTTCAGGTTTTGGTTTTTGTTCCCTGATAACGTATAGCTGCAAACGGTTTTTCGGAGTTTATTAATCCTAAACGCTTTTTTTTTAATTTTCCTTTACATAATATTTGTGAATGAATTATATGAGATTAGAATATAGATATATATTTCGTTTTGTTCGTTTCTATGTTTAATAGCAGTTTTTGGTTCTGTTCAGTGTTTCTGTTGTTCTTTTGTTTTCTTCTTATAGTTGATGTGTTTCTTTCGGTTTTAGTTAGTTTAACCAGTATGTTTTTTCTCTTTTTTCTCAAATGACATTTGAACACCGATATACTACTGTTGTCTTCATAACCTTCATTTTAGATGTTTTAATTTAACCGATTCCTTTAAACATATTATTGGTTGATTAAAAAGAACAGCCATCAAGTAAGCAACTCGTTTTATTTGCTACTAACATATAACTAAAATCTACTTATAATTATACGTATATGTTATATTTGAAATATATATATGTTACAGGCATTTTCTAAATTTAGGCGTTTTGTAAAATGACTAAATTTTCAGGCAATTTAGAAAATGCCTAACCTTGACAGGCATTATACAAAATGACTAAAAATACCTAGTCATTTTGTAAAATGACTGAAATTTTGTGACAAAATTCCACAAATTGCCTGCTGAGTTTCAGGCAATTTGCGGAAGGAGGATATCCTTGAGATGCATATGACAAAAGTGGACAAAAAATATCTTGCAAAAAGAACTTAAGGTTCGTAAAAATTAATTGATTCTCCAAAAACCAGATTGGTGGGTTTTTATCATTTTATGTGTTATGATATGTTCTTTTTAGTGAAACTACGTTAAGTACGTACTCACTCTGTATTTCAGATTCCAATAGTGAATTTATGATTAGTTTTGTCAAAATGGTATTAGGATAAATTGTTCTGTCAAAAGAACAAAATTTGCAATCGTGATTTTAGAAACAGTAAAGTGAAACATATGGAGTAGAGAAAAAAATCGTTTTTTTAATTGACTGATTGCTGCTACAGTCGCATATATGTCATGCATTTTTAAATCGTGAACAATTTGGTTACAGTTTGTTATGGTTATTTCTACAGTGGATTGACCTGAATAAAGAACAGAAGTTAAGACTGCAGCTTGCAATCGAAATGAAGGTAATTAGGAAGGATGAACAGAAAATCCCCCCTGCCGAACAGCCATAGAGTTCTTAACTTGTAGAAAGTGTTGATTGATCTCCTTAAGGGGTTGATTGAAAATTGAATTAATTGTTGATATTACTTTGCTGAAAATTATTGCGGTTTATCTCTCTCTCTCTCTATTATAATACAATGTATACAAGATAATAACCAGAAACTGCAAAATTTCCATAAATTAACAATGCAGGGAAAGCAATCTAACAACGGGCTGTCCGGTCATCTGAAAATGACAGGGTTGATAGATCTCAACCTGAAGAACTTGTACCCCCATGTAAGATTTTCTTTAAATGAATTATATTTAGAGATGTATTAAGCCAAAAAATGTATTTTAACCCCTATGTTCCATTTATAGCAATGTTGGCTATGTTGTTTGGCAATCGGGGATTAACGGGACAGATTTTTTTAATTTACAATACAATTATAACTGCAATTGTATTATAGAAAGAGTTTTTGTCTTAAACAAAGAACTGTAAATATATATCGTTATTCAACAAATACGAAGTTGAAAAAATAAAAACATCAAACAAAATAAAATGAGAAAAACATTTAAACAAACATCAAAATAACGCAAATAAAAGAAAAAGTAAATATCGTTCGTCGCTGTACTGTGGATTCCTTTATTTTCGTGGGAACCCATTTTTGTGGAATGTGGACATCTTTTTTTTCGTAGATAATTGATACCGTGATTTGCCAAAGTCTGCATACAATCTTATAACAAGTTTGTAATTCGTTTAACATAAAATTCATGGTTTTGCTATGCAGAATAAAAATGTCAACACTTGCTATACTGCAATGTTTGAAATAAGGTCGTCATTATGTTTTGTTCTATAAAATGGGACTGATGAAAGGATAATGGAAGTACTAAAATTATTAAATTGACGAAAAGGTTATATAATTTCTTCCCAGTTTGAATTGATATCTGCATGACAATAAAAGCTGACAAATATCCACATTAACGTATATAGATGAACAGAACTAGATGTGCATTTTGATATATAAAAAAACTCTTATAAAAAGTGATGTTCAAGGCAAAATATTTGAAAATGCAAAACCTATTACCACCATTGATATAATTGAAGAGTTAGTCATTACTATATACAAAAAAATACATGTTAGTCGCCTTAAGTTATGACAAACGGAAAAATCGTCTGTTTTAAACTCCTCCAACCAGTTGATGTAATTGTTTCAGACTGAAAAAAAAATATATATCAATAAAAATATAGAAGGGGAAATTACATAAAATTTACTTATACATGGTTTTAAAGTAAAGAGTGATAAATTTATTTTCCCTTTACGTATAGTTAGTTTTGTTGTTTGAGGCTAGTGGTTAGCAATATATCTCATTATTAGTAAGTTATAGAATTAAGATGAGAGGTAAGAATTCAACACTTTATCTCATTAGCACTTATAGATATTTAATAAATAGTCCTGTCAATGAGCCAACCCAGCAGATCATAAATACACTTTTGTCCATATGTGATTTACATATCGTGTTCGTATATAACATGCATAGAACATGTTATTAAAACTCGATGAGTAGTTAATGCGGAAACATATCACATGAAGTAGTATTTTGAGGGCACGGCACCTTGTGAATCTGCAGTAACGCTTTTATTTTATGCCCTTACTCATCTAATTACTTTTTAATTGTTTACAGGGAATTTTGGAATAAAGAGAAAACGTATTCAGTGAGCGATCAGCAGTATTTATGGAGTAAAAGTTTCTTTTACCACACAGTGAAATTTCATGGCGACAGTTTATGTATGGGAAATTCTACAATTTCATTGGAGCTTAGTCATATCGTTAAATCAAGGAACAACTCAGACACAACGTGTGACAGCAGACGAATGTTTTCCTGGTAGAAATACCAACAATGTGTACCACATTAACTATTCTTGAATCATTCATGTTTCTATTACACAAAACCAAATTAAATAAACAAAAAATTAATGAAATCATGCATTAACCTACCTGCAAGGTAAGGAATAAGCACATTATCTTATCACTACTATCTGATAGTTTAAATTTGAGGTCATATCTTAGGAGTTAGCACTTTGTCTTATTATTTTCAAACATACTTTCGGGGTTAGAGTAAGGATTTACCACTTGTTTTTATTAATATAAATAGATATTTTCGAGGTCAGATGATAAGAGTAAGCACTTGAACTTTTAATTAATAATAGATAGTTTATAGTTAAGTCTGAAACTTTCAAACGTATTATTAATAATAAATAGTTTCGAGGTTCGAGGCTAGAAATAAACACAGTATATTATTATTACGAATAGATAGTTTCGGTGTTAGATGGTTAGAATAAACAGTTTAATTTATTATAAATAAAAGATGATCTCGAGGTAATCAGTATCATGTTTTAGCAAGCTTTATTCTAAACTTCATCATCATCTGTACAATTTATGTTCGGACACCACTGTTACTGGGGTTCGTGTTGTTTATTCTTTATATTTTTTTATGTTGTGTCATGTGTACTATTGTTTGTCTGTTTGTCTTTTTCATTTTTAGCCATGGCGTTGTCAGTTTATTTTCGATTTATAAGTTTGACTGTCCCTTTGGTATCTTTCGTCCCTCTTTTACAAAGACCCTTTCAAACCAATACCAACGTAAAGCTATCCACTCCAAATTATCCAGGAGCAGAAGTTGAGACCAGTTTGCATTGGCAAAAATGAAAAGGGGAAAATATCGATCAAACAAAGGAGTAGATGCCATCAAATTTGGCAATATCTTTCGTCATAAATTGCTCCACTCGAAAATACTTTCTTACTTTAAAGATGTGAAAGGGTGAGACTAAAGCCATCAATTTTGAAATACCGTTGGATTAAGCCAAGGATTAGGGACTTTCTGTTTTGAATTTTCCTAGGAGTTCAGAATTTTTGTGATTTTACTTTTTACGTATGTAAATCACATTAGATTAACTGCTTGTTAAGGAATTATGTATTGATAATTCATTTGGAAATTAATTATATTCACCACGACACTTACCAAAGAGGAAATGATGTTCTTCAAATAGGAATGTTAACCAATGAAAGGAAAATGGAAATCTAAGCAAATTATCAATATTATTCAACCGTAATCTTTAAAAATAAAACTTAAAATAAAAAAAAACTTACAGACATTTCGTACAATCACTGAAAAGGAAAGATGGTTTACAATAATTAAAAATGTATGATAACTATATTGTTCTGATAATACTAAGCATGTGTAATGCTTATATTGTTTTTGTACGTAAAAGATTATTTAATTTATCCATTGTGTGTCATAATATAATAATTTATTTGATTTTATTAACATTCACTCATATTTTCCAGAATTGAACTCGGCTTCACCGTGAGGAATTGGGTTTACCTTCCTTACCCAATAATAAATGGGTGACACAAAACTTAAGTCTGAGGAAAGTGTGACAAATTTTCGTCAATTATTTCTCAAACAGATGATTGATTATAATTTCGGTAACCTGACATACATGTTTATTGAACAAAAACGAACTGGATGTTTTCATTCCTCTAAATAAATTGCTAGTTCCACTCTAGTTTTTGAATCGATTCATTTTATAATGCTTGCCATTAAAGTTCATATATATATATATATATATCATTCGTAAATATAGCATTATTCTATATATTCATTTCTTACAGATTACAAACAAAAATCTCGAACAATCAATTTATGTTTCACTGTTAGTTAAAGTATAGTTTACAGTCTTCAAACTCGCATTTTTAGTTTTTAATTTGCAAATATTGTGATCCAGTCTAGATCTTTTGGTTTAATTGTAAGTTGACGCAAATCTGTCTATGTATATCCATACAAGGTATTACAACAAAGCATCGTTCAAATATGTTACCTTGAAGGTACGTAACACTTCTTGAATGTATCAGACAGCAAACAAACAATGTAAACTTTTTTTTAACCACCCATTGTTGATAATTAATATTGATTCTGAACGTGCAGAACGTCAAGACGCCACATAGGGTCATAAAATGTAAACCATGCAAACAGAGTATCGAAAATTCAAATGAATGCTTGAGAATCAGTTGAAAATTCCTTTGATATGTAATATTCAAATGAAAATCAATTAACTAGGCGAATAGGTCAAAACTTGGAGACCTTCTGAATAAATAAAGAATTTCAGTTATTGAAATTAGACACTCATTTTTACAAGCTTCAAGTACTGCTGCTTGAGAATCAGTTGAAAATCCCTTTGATATGTAATATTCCAATGAAAATCAATTAACTAGGCGAATATGTCAAAACTTGGAGACCCTCTGAATAAATATAGAATTTCAGTTATTGAAATTAGTCACTCATTTTTACAAGCTTCAAGTACTGCTGCTTGAGAATCAGTTGAAAATCCCTTTGATATGTGATATTCAAATGAAAATCAATTAACTAGTCGAATAGGTCAAAACTTGGAAATCCTCTGAATAAATATAGAATTTCAGTTATTGAAATTAGACACTCATTTTTACAAGCTTTAAGTACTGCTGCTTTAGAATCAGTTGAAAATCCCTTTGATATGTATTATTCAAATTAAAATCAACTAACTAGGCGAATAGGTCAAAACATGGAGACCCTCTGAATAAATATAGAATTTCAGTTATTGAAATTAGACACTCATGTTTACAAGCTTCAAGTACTGCTGCTTGAGAATCAGTTGAAAATCCCTTTGATATGTAATATTCAAATGAAAATCAATTAACTAGGCGAATAGGTCAAAACTTGGAGACCCTCTGAATAAATATAGAATTTCAGTTATTGAAATTAGTCACTCATTTTTACAAGCTTCAAGTACTGCTGCTTAAGAATCACACGAACATCCCTTTGATATGTAATATTCAAATGAAAATCAACTAACTAGTCGAATAGGTCAAAACTTGGAAATCCTCTGAATAAATATAGAATTTCAGTTATTAAAATTAGACACTCATTTTTACAAGCTTCAAGTGCTGCTCACAGCAAAAGAAAAACTTATACGACGTATCTCAGACTTACAGGTGAGTATTTACTTTATCTGATAAGAACAAGGACGATTGACAGTCTGAAAGACCTGGACACTTGCAACTAGGGCATATCTCGTTATATCAATGCTACACGATTTATCCTGACACAGGCGAAGTTTACGAAATAAGGAAATTAAAGAGCAAGTTACATTTGCAAACCTGAGCTCAAACGTCTCTGATTTATCTGGCCTAGAAAACGTGACTTAGCTGTAGCTGCAAAAGCAAATATCACCTTTGCTAAACAAACAGTCTCAGTTCCTAAAAAAAAAGAGTGATACTGGCGGAGCAGGCCCTATTCAGACAAATCGAGATAAAAGGAGAAATGGAACTGTATACCATTGTGAGAGAAAAAAATTGAGATGGAACATGAATCACTTCGTAAGAGACCAAAATTGAGATGGACAAAATGCGCAAGAAAGTTCGGTGTCAAGAGAACGTATACCACTAGCAAATCCAATTCAAACCTATCTGATTGTAACCCATTTTTAACGACGGAGCTAATCGCGTTTCGCCTCGCCAAAATTCTTGTTCTTTTTGATATACAAGAATGCAGGAAACCATACCTTTAGGTCGATAGTTTTCTTAATTGAATTGTTTTATATTTTTCATATCAGAACCTTTTTAAGACGACTAGACAGTTTTGGTTATTATCAGTGTTGAAGGTCTTTCAGTTGCCTGTTATTGTTTTCATCCACTTCACATGAACTTTGAGTAAGTTGTCTCATTTGCAATAATACAACATCTTCTCAATTTTTATACTTGTCGTCATTCTCCGTTACAGTAGTCTTCAGGGAAAAGAGGAAAAGGTTAAACTAAAGATTTTATTATCCCAGGGATAGATTACATACGCCGTATTTAGCACAACTTTTGGGAACTTTGGTTCCTCAATGCTTTTCAACTTTGTACTTGTTTGGATGTATAACTATTTTGATCTTAGCATCACTGATGAGTCTTGTGTAGACGAAAGGCCCGTCTGGCGTACTAAATTATAATCATGGTACCTATAACTATTTACACCACTGGGGCGATGCCACTGCTATTGGACGTTTTCACCAGCCCAGTAGTCAGCATTTCGGTGTTGACATGAATATCAATTATATGGTCATTTTATATATTTCCTTTTACAAAACTTTGCATTTTTTGGAAAACTAAGGAATTTCTTATCCTAGGAATAGACAACCTTACCTGTATTTGGCACAACTTTGAATTGTCGTTACATATGAATACTTACAGTTTATGATATCTGAAAATAATGATAAAAAAATTAAGTAATTTTGCAAAGGGATACGGAAGGTTGTACTTTGTAAATACAGATGTTTCACAAGCCACGCCTCTTTCTGGTTACCAGATATGATCTTTATATTTCATCTCATTGAGAAATAACTTAAAATTTTACCAGTGTAAACAAGTATGGAAGCCATGAAAAAAAAATCTGATGAAGACACAAAGTAAAAGTAGCTTTAGAACAGAATTTAAATATAGCTCTTAAATATTTGGAGCATATAATACCTGTTGAAGATATGCTGCACAGCCATATGTTATGATTTTTTAATAGAAATAGTAGTGCATATTAAGTTTTCGTTTTAGGATGTATTTTTTTACGAAACTTCATAGTAAAATTGGCATAGATTTAGCCGCAAAGGGATTTCCCTTCGGACATTGCATCGTCTCTGTTTACAGAAGTGGAACATATATTGGGTGAAAAAGGAGTATATAGAATTTCACATAGTATGGTTTAACTCAGACATTTTAATGAAATTAACTCAAATACAAATTATGTCATGAAGGTTTCGAAAATCGAGAGCATTAAATATGATGAATCAGCATAATTTCACAGTTTACATGACGTATAAGTTACTTAAAAATCTGAATGCAAAATAGATGCACAATAGTGGCATATTTATAATTTAAATTGTTGAGAAGATCTTATAAATATTCTTTCCAGTACTTGAAATTTCAAAAGTGATTATTTTCAAAAGGTTAAATATTTCGCGGTGGTGTCATGCCATGGCTTTGTTTGGACTTGTTTGTTTGCTTTTTGGCCTTGAATGTTTGTCCCTAATATGTTATTAACTGTGCATTTGCATTCCGATATCGTAGATCAAATTTATTCGTTCATATTTAGTTAATTTTCGTTTTTGATTGAGTTAAGCCTGCCAATTGATATTTCATCGTGTGTTTTTCTATGTTAATGTTATGCTATTGTTTAAGAAAAAGGTTTGAAAAAGGTTCAAAAGAGAAGGTTTGGTACCATTAAAACGTTTAATCCCGCTGCAAATGTTTGCTCCTGTCCTAAGTCAGGAATCTGATGTACAGTAGTTGTCGTTTGTTTATGTAATTTATACGTGTTTCTCGTTTCTTGTTTTTTATATAGATTATAGCGCTGGTTTTCCCGTTTGAATGGTTTTACACTAGTCATTTTGGGGCCCTTTATAGCTTGTTGTTCGGTGTGAGCCAAGGCTCCGTGTTGAAGGCCGTACATTGACCTATAATGGTTAACTTTCATAAATTGTTTTTTGGATGGAGAGTTGTCTCATTGGCACTCACACCACATCTTCCTATATCTAATTATAGATCTTTGATGCATAGTACTATGATTTTATTAATTTGAATGACTTTGAGCAAAAACAGATGTTAGCAGTCAGATCTATATGATATTTAGTGAATACATATATCAGACTGTTAACTTCATAAATACAATTTGTTTGGTTGTATTATATATGCACATAGGGTACTCTAACAACAACAAGAGTCCTGTGTTTAATTACTAAAAATAATTTGAAACAGGGATGAGAGTATTAAATGCATTGTAAAAGAAAAGTAAGAGTATCTGCAATAATTTCTCTAAGGTGGTATGGGAGTGTAAAATACAAATTATATACTTTGGTAACACGTAGCATATATTGATAAATGTTCAAAAATATAATACAAATGATAGGTCACCGCGCATTTTCTCAAGCTGTAGGTTGTGACAAAATGACACAATATGTGCGGATCAAACAGGAAAAAATATCATTATGTGATTAAAAGCTAAACTAAATGAAAGAAATGTAAAATAAAATGCGAAAATATGGCTTTGAGTCAATGTTTTAAGAACATTAAAAAAAGATAAGTAGAAGTGGTACAGCTTTAGGGATATCCTTTAGAAATTGCATTGTCTATATTTACAGTAGTCACTACAAAAATCCAAAAGTCTGAAAGGAGTAATTTGTCTTCATTCGCATGAACACTATTTAGACATTCTCCAAAAGTGTGACTTGTGTCTTATTTTGTCTTGACAAATTCTGATTAATATTAAATTTGTATGAATTTATTCGAAAAATTCTCGACATTCTGAATATGGTCTTAAAATTACTTGACAAATTCTGACATTTGAATACTGTCTTGAAATTTCTCGACAGATTCTCGACATTCTAATTTTTTTTCAGTATGGCTGGACATATTCTGAATATTTTGAATTGTGTCTTAAATTTACTTGAACAATTCTGAGTTTTACAAAAATGAACAATATACCTGAAATAACTTTATCTTTATTTCTCTTCATATAGTATACCGTGTTTTCAAGTTACACTAATTACAACAAAACCAAAGTTGGGCATGTTAATATAAAATAATGAAAAATTTGGTATTCAAATATTTTCATAAATACGAATATGGCTATGTAATTGAAAAACATAAACCAATTTGCATGAAGTTTGTAGATAATTCAAAATGTTGATTCCTTAATCTTATAAATGATTTCTTAAATCAATCATACTGTAGACACATTTCATTCTACATGCACAACATTCAATGGTGATATGGTAAATAAACAATTATTGTACCAAAAAGCTTTTTTTTTACTAATAGCAAAGTATAATTGTAGCCTTATTCTTACAAGTATCTGCTAACTATACAAATCCTTGATCTAACAAAGGAAAATTTGTGTAATGTCATCTGTTACGATATATATTAAGTATACCATGTAGACAAGATGTTCCCCAGAAAATTCAGGTATTCCAAATAAGTCATACACAACCCAGGAGACACAGAGTTGTCATATTGAAAATTACATTTACCTGTAATCAGCCATGCTACTTATCAGTTGGCTGACCATGCCATCACAATTTAAAAAGTTTGTCGTTAAATCAAAATGGATTTTCTTCTTAAAAATAATGAGGTGAAATAAAAACAAATCTGATAATTTCCCACAGATTAAAAGAAAATTATTATCTTCTTCGGGAAAAATAGAAAACTGTATTTATAATGGGTTTCTGTCAATGATTTATATAGAAATAATTGGTCTTATGAAATGGATCTTAGACATGCATAATTAAGATCGATATCTTAAAAAATTTTTTTTGTTCTATGTTCAGGAGGGAAGAGTAACAAACAAATAGTTTTGAAATAACATTACGAAATACAACACTCACTTTTAAATAAAGAAGCGTTTTGGTTGTTCTAAACAAAATATTAAGTTTTGTAATCAAGATGGGAATAAATTCTTTGTCTCAAACGAAACAAAAACCAAATTCCTCCTTTTCAGCCACACACAAGCACAAAATAAATGGTAGGGTTTAAAAGAAACACACGGTCACATTTCAAAAACTGCCTCAGGACATCCATTTTAGTCAAGCAAATTTTACTGCAGTTTTTTGACCGACAAAAATCTCAAATGCTGTTTGTCAGTAACTACGACATATTTTCAAGTGAAAACAATTTAATGAAAGTTTAATAAAGAATCAACCAAACTACATGGGGGTAATTTGGGGTACTCCCACTCAGAGGCACCCAAAAGGTACTTTGTACAAATCCTAGATTCTAAGTTTAGTTTAGCGATAATAAAAAATGAGTATAACAGCAAAAGAAAGTGTTTAAACAGTGCTGAATGCGTCTGTACACAATTCAGGCGAAAGTAATACTGTTTAGATAGTGTCAAGACATCTTTCAGACCGTCAATAATGTGCTAAAACATATTCAGACATTATTAAGAATGTCAAATATATATCAAGACTGATCAAGACAAATTTAAAACTATCAAAAAGAATTGGTCGAGACTAATCAAGACTATTATCAGATGAGAGAAAGGGTTGAGAAATTTTTAGACAATGTCAATACTGTCAAACCGCTTGTCAAGAAAAATCAAGAACCTTAAGCTTATTAGACAAATTTATACTATGTTAAATTTGGTCTTTTTAGACTTTTTTGCTTTTGTAGTAAGTGCAATCTTAATAAGTATTTAACTTAACAAAATGATAAAATAAGAAACTGATCATCTTTTTTTTATATAAGAGAAATGAATAGAAATTGAAGATGGAAAAATTTTATATTATAAGGACGGAAAAACTCAAAAAAGATACCAGACAGGGTTCTAGTTTGCTGCACACTTCGTTAACTCAAGGACTCTGAAATAACAGAACTAATGTCACGTACAACATATACAATGACATTGCAAACATGTTTAAACTTTGTTAAGAATATCAATGAATTTGAAAAAAGCGAATGGTAAATACATTAGAAATATATAGCCAAGCATATTATTACTGAAGGACTGTAACCCTTTCTGGCTTTAAACATTATCGTAAAAAAGCGTGTCAAAATAATGTTTTTTTATTAAAACATAGTTACAATCCGATACCAGGTTAGGTTTGGCGTTTGCTAACGTATTTAACACGGCATCTAGTGTATGAGCATTTCTGCGTTGACATGAATTATCTCTAGTATAATCATAAATATACATAAACTAAAATGTAGAATGAAAATGAGCAATGTGTCACGGAGACAACAACGCGACCAAGGACCAGAAAGGTTTTGAAATACTGAAGATTTTTTATCCAAGAAATAGATAAATTTAGCTGTAACTTGCAAAACTTTTGCGAATCGTGGGTTCTCAATGGTCTTGACTTTTATTTTGCCTTTTTCTCTTTTATATCTGTTGTTTCCAATGTAGTCTTTATTAGACGGAATTCGCGGCTGACGTACACCATTTTAATCTATGAGAAGTTTAATTACATCAACTTATAAACTATATATTTTGATTTGAAAATGTTTGCAATTCGGATTTGTTGTAGTTATAATTAGAAAATATAAATAAGTAAAGCATTTTATGAAAAAAATAGAGATAAGAAATTAAGGCAATGTATCACAACGACAATTGAACCACATCAATCATCAGTAAATTTGTTTTGTAAAAGGGGTATCCTCTGGCAAAGCATACTTGCACTTTTCATATTGCTGCGTTAAGCCCATATGTTGTTGACTTGGCAGCGATTATTGTGCGAATTTCGTAATTTATAGAATGGTTTATTCTTTTTGTGTTATTTTTCTAAACGTACATAAATTGGTTGCCAAAATTACTCGGTTTGAAATACTGTATTTTCCAAAACTAAATTATAAAGAAAACGCTAAAAACTGAATCCATAACAACGTAAAAAATAAGTACAATCTAATGCTGTGCATGCAATGTTTTGTGCTTTGATAATGATGCAGAGTTCTCATAAAAGCAATTAATGTCTTATATAAGTCGACATAAAAAAACACGAACGAAAAGGTATGTTAAATTATTAGAACACGCATTAAAATGAGTTATCTGCTATTTAACTTTATTTGAATGTGTTTATCATAAATGAAATCCCAGCATTTACACTATTCATATATAAACTTTGTGAACTTCACTAAAATTTAACAAGCGATGTAGGAAGGGTGTTGCTTATTATGCAGGTTTATAGACTAAAGGAAAGACATATAAATGAGCAAATGAGCGTAGGGAAAATCCAATATGTCTGAAAGCACCATGATTAATATTTTTTTCAAATATATTTGATAATACACCAAATATAGTGTGCAATGGTATGGCCTTATGTCCAACTGAGGATGAAGAGGATCAGTAAGTAAGTAATGTGCTTATTTAGATTTGTGATTATAAATCGCATACTGCAAACCGTTTTCATTCAAGTAAACTGAACACATGTCCTCTACATTCCACACTGAAAAAGAAGTTCTGTATATACCTTTTATATCCTTAAGAGCCAGTCTGCCATAAAACCATGCAAAATCTCAAATTTCGTCCAAATTGGTAGTTATAACTGGGCAACATTATATATATTTCCAAAATCTTTGGGTATTTAGGAGTTAAGATAAAAAAATTTTATTTGTAAATTCACACTATTTTTCATTTAACAGCCTTATTTGCATATTTGTGAATTATTAAAAAAAAAATGCCAAAAAAAATCACCATATTTAGGTACTTTTTAAAGGTCTGGATAATTGATATATCTCTTAAATATAGCATTATCTTGTTATATTTTGCAAAGAACATTATAAAAAAAAAGAAAAAATGCATTTTGACATTTTTTTTACCTTTTGGCAGGTTGCCAGAGAGGTTCGTGCAACAGATGTATTATATAACTTGCATGTAGTACATGTACTCAGTAGGTGTTTTCTCTCAAGATCATATTTATTTTTTTCAACTTTTAGGATTTTTTTTAAGGTGCATATCAGTTCTAAGACAAGTAAAAAAATTTAGCCTGGCAAATATTGGGAAATTGGTAAAAAATGCTCCCAAATATCTATAAAATGCACTAATTGTAATAGTTTTTGCCCCTTAATATTTTAACTAAAACTGATCAAAGTAGACTTATATTCCGGACAATAACTTTGGTTTAAGTGTATAGATCTTTATGATTTTTTTTCAGAAGGTTAAATACCACAAAAGGAAGGTTTGAATCGATTTTGGGGATGATGGTCCCAACTGTTTAGGAATTAAGGGCCCAAAAGGGGCCCAAAACAAGCATTTTATAGTTTAAGGATAATAACTTGTGTATAAGTATTTCAATTGCTCTGATATTGTATCACAATGTTTAAACCCACACGTAGAAGGTTTGGATTCATTTAAATGGGTCATGGATTCAAAGTTAGGAATTAAGGACCAAAAAGGGGCCAAAAAAACAAGCATTTTTCTAGTTTCCAGACAATAACTTGTGTGTAATTGTATGGATCTCTATTAAATTGTACCACAACGCTCCATATAACAAAGGGGAGGCTGGGATTTAGTTTTGGATTAATTGTCCAAAATATGTAGGAATAAGGGGCCAAAAAAGGGCCAAAAAGAAGCATGTTTCTAGTTTCCAAACAATAACTTGGGTTTAAGTATATGGATCTCTCTGTAATTGTACTACAAGGTTCTCACTACTTAAAAGGAAAGGATGGGATTGTGTTTAAGGGTTATTCCTTAAAGGGGGTTTCAATAAATGGGTTGGGGGGGGGGGGGATTTGTAAACAATTTTTTAAGGGATTTCTTTTTTTTTTCAAAATTTTTCAAATTTCAAATTTTGAAAATTTTCAAGAAGAAATCTTTAATTGCACAGTATTGTGCAATAGATTTGTTGATCTTTGACCACATTTATTTTGTAACAAAAACCTTTATTTTGTCAAAAATGCAATCACAATCCAAATTCAGACAGCATCAAGCTTGAATATTGCGACCAACTTTAATTTGCCCCAACTGTTCAGGGTCCAACCATTGCGGCTGTATAAAGCTGTTCCCTGCGGAGCACCTGATTTTCACATACTTTCAATTGATGACAGTCTTTTAAAAAGCTTGTTATATGAAACAGAGTTGTGAGCATACTTGTACTTCAAAAATTCTTCCTCTTTGAAACTTTTGATTGGAATGCAACCAATTATAGGGGCAATCACTCATTGAGTGTCTAGATTCGAAATCTGTGTCTATTAGAGCGTATGTAAAAAATGTGGCCATTTTTTTTCATCTACGAAAAAAGTTTATATGTGCATATATAATGTGCCATATAAAAGTTTTTAATTTATATCTCAGATTAAATCAAGATAAAAGAAAGACATTTGAGGTGACCCTACTTCTTCAAAAATCGAAAGCTTTTCCAAAATTATCTTGAATGTTCCCTCTCCAAAGAACATCTCTTTCCTGTTTGTTGATACTTTGAGATTTTGATTTTAAGTCCCCTAACGGCTAACGTCTAAGTGGACTTAGGTTTGCACTGGTTTGTCTGTATGTCAGTCTGTCTATCTGTCATTTTGGCAAATCAAGACTTTTTGGGCTTGTAGATTTTGATTTGATATTTGGTTTATTGATTTATCATGACAAGTTACAGGTCAAATTCATTATTCACGCTTTAAGCTTTTCTCTTTGTACAGTTGAAGCCCTTTCTCTAGAATTAAATTTTTGATGAAATACTTATTCATTAGAAAATTTCTGTTCAAACGGAAATAACTCATTTTTTTTAAGACAAAATGACATTTTGAATGTTTTTCCTTTTCTTTGGTATTTAGTTATTCAGTTTTGTTCCAGTCTGATATTTGTGTGCAGAGTTGTGGTCTTTGGACATAGGAAATTCACTTAGATAGTCATAATTCAACAAGTTTTTTTAGTTTTGCTCGAAGATTTTGTCTCGATATTTTAATGTAGTTTTCACCATGACAAATTATAGATCAAGTTAAAATTTTGTTCCTTTACAATGAATTTGTAACGGGTTGGGGACTATGTATTGCCATGTATTACTCACAGAATGCTTGTTCTTATCCAAAAAAATTCTGATGCTGCAAAATTGTTTAATATTTAGTCAAAATAGATATTGATGACTTTATTATGTTAAATTTTTTCAGATCTATCAAACTTTTACTATTTTGCTAATACCTTCATCATGTTCATTCATGACTAAAAACTTGTATTTAGACCATTTTGCACGTTTTTCTTTACGGTAGACCACCATAATATTACATGTATATAAACAGTAAAATCCTACCATTTTAATGACAGTATAAAAAAGAAGATGTGGTATGATTGCCAATGAGACAACTGTCCACAAGTTTCCAAAATGACACAGACATTAACAACTAAAGGTCACCGTACGGCCTTAAACAATTAGCAAAGCCCATACCGCATAGTCAGCTATTAAAGGCCCCGATAACACAATGTAAAACAATTCAAATGAGAAAACTAAAGGCCTTATGTATATTAAAAATGAATGAAAAACAAATATGTTACACATAAACAAACGACTACCACTGAATTACAGGCTCCTGACTTGGGACAGTCACATACATACATAATGTAGCAGGGTTAAACATGTTAGCGGGGATCCCAACCCTCCCCTAACCTAGGACAGTGGTATAACAGTAAAACATAAGAACGAATTATAAAAATCAGTTGAAAAAGGCTTAACTCATCAGATGGACAAAAATACAAGTGGACGTGGCCGGGTAATCAAGTTGTATGTCTGCTCAACAGTTTAACCTTTTATCTGTGTATATTTGTTTTTATACAACCGCAAAAAATGAAAAATTTTGGTCGTATATTGGTATGACGTTACCATTGTCATCGTCGTCGTCATCCAAAGATATTTGGTTTTCGCACTATAACTTTAGTACAAGTAAATAGAAATCTATGAAATTTAAACACAAGGTTTATGACCATAAAAGAAAGGTTGGGATTGATTTTGGGAGTTTTGGTCCTAACAGTTTAGGAATTAGGTGCAAAAAAGGATCCACAATTAAACTGTTTGATTTCATCAAAAAATGAATTATTGGGGTTCTTTGATATGCCAAATATAACAGTGAATTTAGATTCTTAATGTTTTCAAATTGGTTTACATTAAGGTCGTAAGGGTCTAAAATTAAACTTATTTTGATTTTAACAAAAATTTAATTCTTGGGGTTCTTTGATATGCTGAATCTTAAAATGTACTAAGATTTTTGATTATGGGCCCAGTTTTCAAGTTGGTCCAAATCGGGGTCCAAAATTAAACTTTGTTTGATTTCAACAAAATTGAATAAATGGGGTTCTTCAATATGCTGAATCTAACCATGTATTTAGATTTTTAATATTTGGGCCCGGTTATCAAATTGGTCCACATTGAAGTCTAATGGGGTCTAAAATTGAACATTATTTGATTGCATTAAAAATTGATTTCTTGGGGTTCTATGAAATGCTGAATCTAACCATGTATTTAGATTTTGGATATTGGACCATAATAGGTAAATGTCAAATTAAATTTTTTAAAGTTTTTAAGTTTAAGTTCTTAGACCACACTCATTCTGTTATGTCAACTATTTAATCACAATCCAAATTCAGAGCTATATCAAGCTTAAATGTTGTGTCCATACTTGCCCCAACTGTTCAGGGTTCGACCTCTGCGGTCGTATAAAGCTGCACCCTGTGGAGTATCTGGTTATTACATGTAGTTATGAAATAAATTTTATTGCAATTTGAAATATTTGTGTTTGTCTCAGCTGGTAGTAATAGGCCATCTGTATTTTACATGTCTTATTCCCAAGCCTCAAATTGCTAGAGATTACATTCTAGGAGAAAACTTAACATTACTGTTATGTCCACTGTTTTCCCAGAATTGACATAGGGATAACTAACTGGTTCATGTCAGCGTCACAAAATTTCAGTTCCAGTTTTATCAGGAACTACTAGGAGTAGTTTCTTTATATTTGACACAAAGCTTTATCACAATATACAAAATATAGCACTTTTCTAGGTAAGAGGCACAATTCTATGAAATTCACAAAACTATTAAATCTTCCTCTTTTCTGGAAATAGATAACATGGATGTACAAGGCTGCGCAGTTTGTACAATTTTATCTACATTTTCATACTATTTTAAGAAAATACCCCGATTTCATCTGAAGGAGACGTGCTTAGAATTTTTAGTACTTTTATGATAGTATTTTGTCTAAATTGCAAGGGGTTGCATTCATGTTGAGTCTCTATCTCTTATATGTTAAACAGTTTTATGAATCATTATCAAATACAACATGTTTTAAAAATTTAAGACTGAACTCAATTGTGGCCACTTTGAATTTAGACAAAAAAGCGTCTAAAAACTAGACTATTATAAAATGCTAAAATTGTGAAGAAGTCATGATGATATTACCTGATGAGTGTGCATAGTATTGTAAATAAAACAGCCCATTTTAAGTTACTAAAGTAATTTACTTTTGAATAAGTTAAGATTTCAAACATATGGTAAAAATGCCCAGTTTAGGGGCAAAAAATGCAAAAAAGCGGGTTTCCCGGGTTTACTCCTTTAGTATATTTTATAATTTAAACTAAGTTAAACTTGGTTTATTCAATTAATATAACCAGTAAACATTAGTTCAGTCATTATTTTTCTTATATTTTGACTATTACATACTTTTAAAAAGTTTCTAATGAAACAGATAAAAAAATAAAAAAATCGGCAAAATGGCCATCACGCCTATCTTTAATTATTATTTTCTCGTAAGAAGGTATCATTTGCCGAGCACCATTTTCTTGCATTTTGTAGATAAATATATAAGCTTCAAGAAAAATTACATTTTATTGAAAATAAAACATGATCTTACAAGATTCAAGCCTTTAAAAATATACAAATTTTGCTGAATCGGCACTTTTTCAAAACCATGCAATTTCAACCTGTTAGTAGGGGTATTGAGAAATCTCACAACTTTTTGAATTATCATAATTTCCTTTCATTTTAAGTTGTTTGTTAAGATATTTGTTATCATTAAGCTGTATTTTTTCTATAAAACAAAAAAAAATCAGGTCAAAATACCCTAAAATAGGCTTGAAATGGCCATTTGTCAGTACAGAAATAGACAATTATCGAATGTTCGGCATACACAAATAATGGCTGAATATTTTTTCAAAATATTTTGCACAAATAGTTATTACATATAAGGTATCTAAAATACAAAATATCAGTCTGATTGGAATATTTTGGATTTGGACCATTTTGCATGGTTTTATCACAGACTGGCTCTTAAGCACATTTTTTTTTTGGTATCTCTATATAAATATGGTAAATCATATTCTTCTGATATTGAGAAAAGTCGATGTTTGATCTAAACAATGAAAAGTAAGATGATCCCTATTTGCACAGGAAAGTTGAACACATGTATACATGTAACCTGAGTCACTTAAGTCTTCTACATTTAATTGCGATGTATAAGACAACATTTTTCTGATGATTGTTTTTTAACCGTTTATTAGACAAGTTCAAAACTGACCAGAGTCCATTTTTATTGTAACTATTGCAATTGAAATAAATATTGAACTTGACAAATAACAGTATTGTTATTCATAGAAAAACCGTCCCATCTTTAATCAAGGTACACCATCTATCCTCCTGCTTTCTATAAGCAAGACAATTATTATTTGCGACAGAATGTAATGACCTGTACAAATATTGGCCTAAAATATATGACTTTACCCATGTTATGTAAATTCAAAACAAGACGATGCATATACAACATATAACAATAATCTGCTGTTATGAAGTCATAATCAAAATAGTTTTTATTTCAATAAAAAACTATATAATTTCAAAATTCCGTGATGTTTACAATTACTTTCTTCAGCTGATGCACCTTGCGCCTCGTTTCGGCTTATACTATTATCTTAACCAAATCGGGATATATAAAGGCAACAGTAGTATACCGCTGTTCAAAACTCATAAATCCATGGACAAAAAACAAAATCGGGGTAACAAACTAATACTGAGGGAAACGCATTAAATATAAGAGGAGAACAACGACACAACATTAAAATGTAACACACACAGAAACGGACTAAGCATTAGACAAAATCCTATGAGAATAACAAATATAACATCAAAACCAAATACATGAATTTGGGATAGATAAGTACCGTGACACGTCTTATAGTAATGTGAATTCAAACTAAAAAATAAACTCTTTCCCTTATTTTGCACATGTTGGCAAATAAAGCAAATATTTGCGTTTTTATGCAAACTTCTGCGAAATAACACCAATATTCTCAAACCGAAGACGTAAAGTCTAGTACTGAAGATGAAATTATCGCACAGAGGACGTAAAGTCAAGGGCTGAAGATTCAAAGTCTAAATAGCTGGAATAAATAAAAAAAATAGTTCTTGTGGCGTTAGTACGCTTCTGTAAAATGATATTTGGGATTTTTTTGATTTTTTGGTAACTATTTGTAAGAATTCGTGTTTTTTATTCCGAATTCATTTATTTTCAGAATTTTATATAAATAATATATATAAAAATAAACA
The DNA here is from genome assembly GCA_037788925.1 of Mytilus galloprovincialis. NCBI lineage: Eukaryota > Metazoa > Mollusca > Bivalvia > Mytilida > Mytilidae > Mytilus > Mytilus galloprovincialis. Next base: position 6,638,948 of record CM075339.1, read on the forward strand.
TGATAAATCTAAATATCAGCACAACAATGTCAAATATGCAAATTTGCGGAGGCATATTTTTGTTCTTCACCAAACGGGATTCATACTTATGGTATTGACATTTCGAGACAACACGGCCTATGTTTAGCGCTCTAAACCACTCAGCCACTTCGAATTAACTAAACTTTCAGCCTTCGGTTGCCATGCGTTACATTTCCTTGTCATCTAAAGTTGAAACACAATACATGATATATAAGGCATAGAGATGGAATTAATTGCATATTACTAAACTATCTATCATAAAGGATCGTACGGTGCAGTCGCAGAAATAGTTACTACTCGACGACAGCGCTCTAGACCACTCGATGACAGTGCTCTAGACCACTCGGTCTAAATGAATTTGTCGCAGAATTGTCACTTGTTCACACGTATTTATCAAATAACATGACCAGATGGGTTAAATTTGTATTGGGACGAGGCACATGGCTGTTAATTGTAGAATTATTGAAACGGCATAAAGTTTAACATGTTTAATATTTGTTTATTGGGGATATCAAGTTGATCTAAAAAAGGTGACATCAATTTTAAGTATTCCTAATATCTCAATAACAATATGATATTAATACTTACTTATGCTCCTCTCTAAAAAATAAATACGTACACAAATAGAATAATAAGACAGACTGCACATTATCATGATTTTAAAAAACAAACACACAGAAAAAACCGAGGAGCACTAAAACAATATGCTCTCAAGAGCTTGAATCGCTCACCTGATTGTTTATTGTTCAATTCAATTATCAATCATGATTTGTATTGTTGAATTGTAATGTATTTCGGTGTTTCCTTGAACATTTCACTTCAAAATATTCTTTGTTTTGGTCATATTTGCTTACAAAAATTGTCTGCAATCTCCCTGCAGATATATTTTTAATTGTTGATTGTATATGTTATGTAAAAATGTCCTCTGTACCTGCCCCATTCACAGAATATCTTTCTCTTATTCTGTAAAATAACAAGTGGTCCAAATAAAAGCCTGTTGAGGCTACAATTGCATGCTAGTTTTTCACTAAATAGTGAAAAATCTTTGGCTTAAGATCCTTTTATACTATATAATATGCTATTTGTAATTTTTCTTTCCATTTAAAGCACATTTTATACATGTGTAAAGATCATTCATAACAAAAAAACTTCACAAATTTAAAATTGCTGGAAAATATTACATCTTCGTCATGTTCATGTAAGGCCCTCCTTTATTGGAAAACCTCTTTTTATTTGGCACAGGCTCATATAAAAGTGGAATTTTCGATAAGTTTTATAAATTAAATGAGTAGTATATTCTATTGCTTTAAATGCATAATATGTTATATATTAACGCATTTAAATAGTATTTTTTGCAATATTTGAATTTTTAAAGCCTTAAATGTTGAAAGATTAAATATTTCAATTTTAACCTAAATATTTAACACGCAAAGTTAAATATAGAATATATCAATTGAGGTGTAAAGGAGTTTTGCTTCGGCAAACTGTTGCCACATGTTCTAATAAATTTAATGCATGCAAGTTCAAATATCTCCCTTTATTGAAAGACAAAGCTGTCTTTTGTGGTTCTCTTCTTTAATGTAAAGACAGATACAAACTTAACACAGTTGCAGTAAAAACTTCAGAATTTACATATTATATCAAGGAATATGGAACGCCAAAGCTGTCTCATATGGTACTGTTGTATAACGTTATGTTGTTTTTTGTCTTTACATTATATATATTTTTTTGACATTACGTTATGATTTAAATTAATATGGAAGAGTCATTAGTTATAGTGCGGTGACAGAATAGGACAAAATCAATTATTAAAAGAGTTTAATTTCACTTCATGATACACTAGATGATACACGGCTAAAAATTGGCACTGTCCTAGAAAAATGATTTTACTTTTAATTAATATAAGATTGTTCGTCAAAAAGTCCTATGGTGCAGTTTTTTTTTTAATTTAAGCTCTAAGTCGACAAATTTGACTTCAAAATCATTAGTGGCATGAATTTAACGTATATGGCAAAAACTTAAGTATTCACTTTCATTGAGGTATACTGGATGGTTATATCGGTCAATACATATACAATCATGATTTTGTTCATGATTTTATATAAATTTTGACGGACGTTGTTGTTAATACGTGACAAAAAAACATTATTTAAAACTGAAAACTACCCCCCTTTTTGTAAAGTCGCATAAGTGTGTTCGGAAATCTCATTTAATGATTGGTTTCCACTTTTTTAAATGAAAAATTGAATATTAAGGAAGAACATAGATTCAAGTTTTCAATCATTCTATAGTAAAAAGGATATTTAAATTGGAGTTAGACAATTATGCTTTCGTATTGACTTGATTTTAATTCGTTTTTAATTTTTTTTCCGATGATCGAGGTCTTTTATTCGGGCTCATGAAAAGAGGTCTTAGAGATATGCGCACGAAGGCTAAACAATGGAACAGTATACAAAATACAACATAGAAATCGAAATAAAGTTATAAGATGTGGTCCCGGAATGTGGTATGATTGTCAATGACACAAGTAATCCTAACCTAGGACAAAAATGTAACAGCACAACGTAAGAAAATACTGTAAATATAAGTTGCATTTGGTTTAACTCGATAGATCGGCTTGACTGGGCCATTTTAATCCATTACGATTCAGGTCTAATATCGAGTGCTCTGAAAGGGTAAGTAGATCCTCCTTAATGTGTGGCACCCGTTGTGTTATTCGTGAAAGTAAAAACCGAGTGATTTGGTCTTATTCGGTAGTTCACATTCGATAAAAAAAAAAACGGAGTGGGTTGTGATAACTACAATTTGTACATATCCGTCTTCACCTGTGAAACAGAAATTGCAAACAGTTTTTATTTTTGAATTAGTGCAGATTATATCGTAGAATGCAATTGATTAAGATAAAGTATCAAATTGATCATTCATGTTAAAAAAAAAAAACTTGAGAATTCTTATAATATAGAATTGATGTTTTCTTTGACTATTCCAATCTCCTGTTTCCCTGTAATCTACGTGTGAGTTGATTAAAATTGTCTAATTTTTTGATAATAAAGTACAAGTAGGTTTCTCGTTTGAATTGTTTCAGATTCGTCATTTCGGGACCTTATATAGCTTACTATTCGGTATGGATTATGCGTATTGTTGAAGACCATGCAGTGAAATATAGTTGTTAACATCTAAGTCATTTGGTATGCAATGGAAATCAGATCATAGAGTTGTCTCATTGGTAGTCATACAACATCTTTTTATTTTCATATAAGTTTTTTCACAGGAAATATTACCGAATTTAAATAGTTTTGTCATGATAAATTTGGGAACCTCCATCAATTATTAATCAATTTCGTACAGGAGTTAATGTTCAAGATCAAGATAAAGCATCTACAGAGGAAAACCTTTTACAGGTAAAGGACATGTTATAGTCAACTCTACACTTTCAAACTGACAGCAACAATCTCAAGTGAGACAGAGGGTTCCGTGGAATCCTTCAAAAAATAAATATAAATTAAACTGCTTTCATTTAAGAACTAGGGAGATACAAAAAATGCGGCCAGTCCTTGTGGTGTGAGAAGTTAAAAGTTACAACTCTCCACGGTTAATGTCATTTATGATAATACTTTATGTTGTTCCTTTTAATTGTGTTTTAAGAAAAGAGGGAACGAAATATTTGTTCGACAAACAACTGAATGGATGGATATAATTATCTATAAGTAAACCTGGAAAAAAGGAGTTGAATTAAATCTTGAAAAAAGGAGTGAAAAAAGAAATGATCCAACAAGAAATTTGTCAACAAAAGAATCCTTTAAGGGCAATAACCAAAAGCATCGTTTCTCCGAAACAATTGATTCGTATAATCACCCAACAACGGTTGGCATATTCGTTTGAATATTTTGAATCAGATAGAATTTAATCTATTTAATACGTCTGTCTCTTTTGCTCTAACTGCTTTACGATATAAGCCAAAAACTGCATGTGTCCCCTATGTTCTGTTTTAGCATTGGTTTTCACGTTTTTGATGAAACAAATATTTAGATACAATCGATAAACACGATACCCTTAGGAACATTTGGTTGAATTATGTAAGTATTTAGCCAAGTAGTTTCAAAGGAGAAGAGTTTTTAGTAAGTAATGTACTAACAAGATCCGTAGAATGGCAATAATCCCTCTAAATCAACTTTGTCGATTTTGAAAGGGCATTTGATAGTGTCAACAGAGAAGGGCTGTGCCAACTGTTAAGGAATTATGGCATACCAACAAAAATTTTGAACATGATCAAGGCGTTGTATGAGGATTTCACAGTACAGGTGATACATGAATCATCATTCACCAATCATTTTGTGAAACAAGGCTGCCTACTCTCCCCTACACTATTCTTGATAGCTATAGACTGGGTAACAAAGCAAGCACTAGACACTACACCAAGAGGTATACAGTGGAACTTCGCACAAAGACTAGAAGACCTAGATTTTGCAGATGATCTGGCTCTGTGATCTCACCGTTTGAAAGACATGAGAGACGAAACCAACTAACTCCATGAAACAGGAAAAAAAAGTAGGGCTAAAAATCAACAGCAAGAAGACAAAAATTATGAAAGTAAAGACTAGAAAAAGAGGAACAATGTCAAATGAAGGAGAAGATATTGAAGGAGTAGATTAGTCTGCTTATTTAGGAAGCATCATGGATAGAACTGGTGGGACAGATGCAGACATCAGGACAAGAATAAGTAAAGCTCGACAAGCTTTTGCTATGCTGAAGCCAGTTTGGAAATCAACAGCATTTACAGAAAACACCAAAATTCGAATTTTTAACACAAATGAAAAATCAGTCCTTTTCTTTATGGTGCAGTGATCTGGAGACTTACAACAGGGGTACAACATCAAATCCAGATTTTTATCAACAAATGCCTGCGCCAAATTTGTAAATTTTGGTGGCCAGAAACCATTAGTAACAAATACTTATGGGAAATAACCAACCAGGAACCAGCAACTAAACAGCTAAAAGCAGGAGAACTTGGCAATGGATTGGGCACACTTTGAGGAAACCTGTAGGTACCATCACTAGACAGGCATTAGAATGGAATCCCCAAGGACATCGGAGACCGGGTAGACTATTTCACAGCTGGAGAAGATCAAGGCACAAGGAGCTGGAGGAAATTGGATATACCTGGAGCGAAGCAAAAAGGATAGCCCAAAATAGAGTTAGATGGAAAGCGACTGTAGCAGCCCTATGTTCCACTAGGAACGAAGAGGATTAAGTCAAGTAAGTCAATGTACTAACAAAATGTAGACAATTGTGTTTCAAGGCATTTACTCCTTAAGGGGTCAATTGATAATTTGATCGCGCTTACTTATTTGTAAATCTTACTTAGCTGATTGTTTTTTTTTCATTTACACTTTGTTTTTATCTACTATGATTTAAAGATGATAACAAAAAACTGTAAACGTACTTATAATAAACTACTTCTAACAGTAGCGCAAAGTTTTTCCAAAAGACCTATAGCAAATAGATTTTGACAAATTCATCACTTTAACTTTCATGTTTGTTGTTACTGCTTTAGTTTTTTGAGAAGTAAGCCAAAAACAGCATTTGACCCATAAGTTTCGATTTTAACAAGAATGGCCTTGTTTGTTGATTGATCAGAACTGCAGATAAATTTTATAAATGAGATACCCATAGGAACATTCAGTCAAAGTTTGAAGGTATTTTGCCAATGTGTTTCAGTGGAGAATTTTCTAATAGAAGTTTGCGACGACGACAGATACTGACAGAAGACATAAGCTCACTTGGCCTTATGGGTTAGGTGAGCTAAATGTGCTATATCATTTGACCAAAATATACATGAACTATGATTTAAAAGGATGTTTTTGTATTTAACAAAATAATAGCTCCTTTGTTCAATTTGTTTTCAATAAATAGAATTTTGATCGGTCCTATTACTTCTTTAACGCTATACCCTGTGGTGTAAATAAGCATTATGTCCGCTATAAGAAAGGATGAATATATTTGTGTTATTATGTATTGTTGCTGATATTGTTGTTGTTTCCAAGTGAATATAAAACATGTCAGTATCAATGCATGGGACATACTTAAAGGTACTTACTCAGAAATGTTTTCTCTCCTGCAATCAAGATCAGTATAAGTTTACATTTAGTTAAATCATTACACATAGAAGAGAACGTAATCTAATAATATACTGTAAAATGCGATGTTTCATTATTGCGTAAAATGCGACAGGACTATAATCAAATAATCTAAACTGATCTGTATGTAAAGCCTATTTTAATTATCGTTATAAGCGTTGTTATTATGATTTTTTTGTGTCCATAAAAAGGTCTGTGTACAACTACCGAAAATACTATATTACATTATTCTCCTTGGAAAATAAATAAGTTTATAAAACTCACGTCATGTTTAGAATCAAACAATATATACTAGTAGCCAATATGGAAACAATAAAATTAGAATAAGTGAACAAAGAACATTCTATAATAGCATTTAGGTATACTTAACATGATTAAAGGCACACATTCAAGAGTTAAATGCACATGTACGGTAATCGGGTTTGAACACATTGAAACAAGACCAGAGTAAGCTAAATTAGGAACAGCAAGCAAACCATCATATCAAAATTAGGAAACTGACAATTTGAGTCAATTAAAATTAAAATCGAACTCACCTTCCACGTACAATATAGAAAGACACACTATAAAGTATAAACTTAAATGACTTTATACAATCAAAAACACATACATGTTGTATTAACAGAAATAAGTCAAGATACACTGAACAGATCTATAACACAATGTAAGAATATTAATAAAAAAGTAGGGAGATATAAAAATGTAAATGGGGGACATTTATTACCTTGGACAAAAGTGCATTAAATTCAATAACGTACACAGGTAAATATAATACTTTTGTTGTAAAGAGTACATGGAGTACCTTAACATTGTTTAAAAAAATAAATGAATTTACTGTTCATAGTACTAGAACCGAATTAAAAATGTATCATGGTACTTACTAATTTTCAAAAGTTGTAAATTAAAAACAGTAAGACGAGATATGTCACATTGATAAACAAAAATGCATTACACATTATGTCAAGAGATCAAATCAACCAGAAAGTACGATTGGCGAGTACTCGCAGTTACAGAAAGGTAGTTAAAAGACCAAAAAAAAAAATGGTAAAAATAGATGCATTAAGAACTATACGAGCAATTCGGAACCCATCCAATGGATTTAGTGTTAAATCCATGGAAGTAAAAGAAGACCTTACTTGTGCGATGCCAAAATAAAAGAGTCGACAGGCAGTAAGAAAGTTAAAATTTACCCTTATAAGACATGTGCATAATGTTATTTACGGAAATGTGAACTCTATATAGCAAATATAAACTATGCTTATACATATCCCCCCCCCCCCCCCCCCCCCAAAAAAAAAAAAAAAAAAATTTATAAAAAATACAAATTAAGTTACGTGTATTTATGACTAATTTGAAATCTGTGCCAAGATAAACAACATTCAAAGAAGTTATTACATTATGATTACTTTCTTATTTTCTGACGTACTTTGTATCAAAACATGGTCTTGCGTACTCGACTTAAATAAAACTAAATAAGATCACACTTACCCGCATCCGCAGCATTTGTATCTGTATTGTTTAGCTATTGTTGTAACTCTATAAAATATTAAAAGTAAAATCACAAAAATAGTTAACTCCGAGGATATTTTAAAAAGGCAAGTCCCTTACATGTATCACTTGGCAAAATCAAAGCTCATGTTAACGATATTCTTAAGAAAATTTCTAACTTTCAGAGCATTTATTTCACCAACAAATAAACGTAACATCTTATTCAATTATTTATCTTTACTTATTTGCCACACCACTTGTTTCAAGGGTATGAACTATGCAATTATTAGTTCTTCTAAAGAGACAAAACGAATCACACCCATCAGATCTAGTGTTTACAAATCAGTTAGACCATAACAAATTACGGCGGGAAACAGTACAACTATAACTTCCCAACAAATGTGTGTAATCTGACTTAGAAAGACAAACCTAAGTGGTTTGATTGATATAACTATTGTAGTTAAAGCCGATCTACATAACAAATGAAAATAGAAATGAGAATTATCATTTTTAATGTCTATAATTATTACAAACCTGACGTTCTTGTTTTCTTCTTGGTTTTCTTCTCTTTTCTCAGTTTCACTGAAAAAATAGATCTTGTCAATAATATATTACAGTGAATGTTCCTAACGGAATAAATGGTAGAGAATATTTGTTCCAACAGGAACAGATATATTGACATTGTTTAGAACAAAGTTTCTATTGGAACTTCCGTTAGGTGGAACAAATAAACAACTCGACAAAAAGCTTCATATTGGGACTCGCAGCTGATACTTTACAATATCGATATGCAGACAACCTGATAATCGATTTATCGGGCTTTATCTGTGGCCTTTGGAAGTGTTTTCTTAGTTTCACCAACAACCGGAAGTTGAATTGATAAACATATCAACGTCAATTCAAACATTATGACGTCGGTGATATGTCCAGGCCTACGTTATTAAGAACGGGTGATGGGATATGAAGTCACAAAGACGTGATATTGTATTAATAGCTGAGCAGAGTTATATAGACAGTGGGACAATCGATAATATATATTATTAATTAACTACACTGTTATTGGACTTAATATGATGAAAACTGCCAATGCAATATAAGGTGTAAACTCGGCCAATACAGAATAACTCGGCTTTTTGTATTGGCTGAGTTATTCTATATTGGCCAAGTTGACCCAAATACAGGATTTTGGAACGTCTCTAGTTTTTACATCAAAAGTCACGACAAGCACAAACTGAAAGTAAACAGTTGTTAGGAAGACGCAGTTTTCATTTAGTCATCATAAACATGCTGAAAAGTTGATTATGGCATATATTTTAGACTAAAGACGGTCACATTGATTTAAAAAGCATTTTGAAAGCAGACGATGGATTTATTTCAGGTTTGGGGAACGAGTTGATTATTACAAAGTTCATTTCTTGACGACCTTATAATTTCACGATGGTACAAATCGATTAACTGTTTACTTTCGCTTTTTTTTTTGTAAACTGTCATCTATACTATTAAACGAGGAGACCTCATTTTGTGTGTCGCTTCTCTTCTTTCCCCAATAAATTAATCATCATGCCTCTGTGTCCTATAGGTACAGTGCATAGTCGCATTTGTCATCCATTCATATGAATATTCAGATTGCGTTATTTTGGGAGAAAAACGAGAAAAAAAGTGTCCGGATATAGTGTCCGTCATCGAACGAAATTTTTAGTCAGGTTAGACTTCCGGTTTGCGTTTTTCTGTATACCTTGAACATACATATACTACGAATAAAGTGCATTTTCTATCTGATAACATTTTCAAATTTTCTATCCACGGCGGTCACAGAGTATTAAATAGAGAGGGTCTGTATAATATATCAATGACCGCCGTGGATCGATTAGTAAACTGAGAATTGAAAGTAAAAAGCAATTACACTTTATTTATAGTAATGAATGTTCATTTTATATAAATGAGCGCTAAATTATTCATGTGTTATTATTTAAAAGAAATGGGAGTTTCGGGGAAAAAAGGAGGAGCCGGGCTAGAAAAACAATTGTCCTGTCCAAAAGTACCTATAACGTTTGATGCCTTTTTTGAAATTCTCCAGTCATTAAATCTTTTACAAAAAATCATTGATTACAAAATAAGAAGATGTGGTATGATTGCCAATGAGACAGCTCTCCAAAAGAGACCAATATGACACAGAAATTAACAACTATAGCTCACTGTACGGTCGTCAACAATGAGCAAAGCCCATACGGCATAGTCAGATGTAAAAGGCCCCGATATGACAATGTAAAACAATCTAAACGTAAAAACTAACGGCCTTATTTCTGTGCAAATATGAACGAAAAACAAATATGTAACACATAATAAAACGACAACCACTGAATAACAGGCTCCTGACTTGAATGTTCATAATATACTAAATTTATGTTCATATTGAAATTAATAGAAAATTTTTTTTGAGAATTTTGAAAAAAAAAGGATGAAGGATAAAAAAACATTTTTCTGTCCCTACGTACCTATGACTTTTGATACTATGCCTAAAATTCTCCAGTCATTAAATCTTTTACAAAATTCTTCCTACAACACTTTACACACTTTCAACCAAGCTATGAATGCCCGCGATTTCGCGGGTATGTTCTAGTTTATTTCTAAACCCGAACCAGGCATATATGCAAATCTTCGTTCTTTGGTCATTTGGCGTATCGATAGATGTATCATTTTCGACTCCTACATCATTTGTTTTAAATATATTCAATTACTCTAGTGTCCGCATAACACTTGCAATGGCAGTACCTTTCCAATTACTATTTATGGGTTGCGTCTAAATTTAAGTTGTAACACTTTATAGTGACTGGGAAGGGTAGAAAAATTCATCAGATGAAATGTTGAAGACACCTGGAAACAGCACCAGATCATTAAATATTGCATCTAATAAAAAAAGAAACTGAGATATAGATGGTTCAAGGTAAAAATATTTATCTCTTGTGAAATTAAATTTAAAAAAATATTGTAACACTGTAGTTAATTGATAAAGGTACTTTCACGTGTATTCCTGTATTGGCCTTGTTATATTATCCTCGGCTAGCTGTATTGGCCTCCGGCTTCGTCTCAGGCAAATACAGCAAGCCTCGGACCAATAATAAGGCCAATACAGAAATACTAACGTAATAATATCATAATATTATAATACAGTCTATACAAATTTCACGGAAGGAATAGTGTCCGCCTAGGATCGTGGTTTATCGAGTGATTTGGTCCATTTTTTCGAGTGTAGTTCGGGCTTTTTCGAGTGATAAAACATGCGATAAGTTTAACTAACGGATAATTCGTAATTATAACAGTTTTTAACATTACTACCCATCTTATATTGAATACTATATATGTTTTGATCAACAAAGAAGCTCAACTTCCTTTTATTTAATAAAAAAAATCAGTGATTGTTATTGTCCGTGTTTTTTCGAGAGCAACTGTGAAATCGTCCGGATTTGTAGACAAATGGTCCGGTTTTTTTACAGAAAATTTGAAGGTATTCTAGACTTTAAAAAATGACTTTTTTTCTAGTTTATAACTGTACTGAAGTGAAGGACAATATCATATATTCCCAATAAGTCATCAAAAACATATCAAAATGAATCTTTTTTCAATTTAATGCAAATATTCTGTTTTGAAAGCGTTAGACAACTACTTTCCAGTTTGTATTTAGAAATAACTTGATTCTTAACAAAACGGTGCAGGGAACTCATATTCATTTGAACTTCATTTCATGCTACTTTTGATATTACAGTTAATAATATTTCTTGTGGTGAACACCGGAGATTGATAAAAGAAACCTATTATTTAAAAATCATAAAATAAACAAAAAAACACACACAATTAACTCACCTCATTTTTGTTGCCATTGAACACAAAATTTTAATAAAATTTCAGATAAAATCAACAATGAAATGAATAGTTTCTTAGCCTAAATATGATTCATCAGCAATAATAGACATATACAAAATGTGTATATTATATGCTAACACCAGCTCAGGGAGACGGATTTATAAAAGTTTTTCCAAACTTGTTTCCGAATCCCATATTTGAACTTTATGTAACATTGTAATATTCGTCTTGACATTTTTCATTAATAAATACTGTTTAAACTAACACCAGCTAGATTGTCCAGTGCTTCGAACTACACCAGGAACAACACTGTAATTTATTGATTAATATTCATATTTTCCACTTTTTAGACACTTTTATTTAAAGGAAGTTATCATGGTATTTAGTTGCTGTATGACCTATTATTATATTTGCATAATCAGACTCCTCCTCACAGTTGTAGCATTTAGTCATTTTCGGTTTCCATTTCTTAAACAATAAAATAAATAATACAAGATACAAGACAAATAGATACTGAAATATCTAAGATGTATACTCATTTAAGAACAAACATTCATCTCATTTTATACAATATATTCATGTACGTTTCAATTCGAATTGTCTATGCTTTTGTTCTGGACCATATGAGTATTAGGACCATACGCGTATGGTCACGACTATATGCGTATACTCATATGGTCAAACTGCACGCGTATGGTCGAACCATATGATAGATATAGGAAGATGTGGTATGAGTGTGAGACAACTCTCCATCCAAATAAAAATTTATAAAAGTAAACCATTCTAAGTCAAGGTACGGCCTTCAACATTGGGCCTTGGCTAACATCGAACAACAAGCTATAAAGGGTCCCCAAAATAACTAGTTCAAAACCATTTAAACGGGAAAACTAACGGTTTAGGGGCAGGGTGGGGTAGAAAAAAAGGAAAATTTTAAACGAAAGATATATTTATGTTACTTGGCGAAAAAAGTAATAAAGTGGCGAAAAATATATTGATTTGGCGAAAGAGGTGTCGAAAAAATAATTGCCCAAGGGAAAACCCAATTTGGGACCATATATACATTAAAAACGATTCAATAACACAATAAACTTATCTATAACAATGACGGTTACATAAAATGTATTAATGTTATAGTTCAAAGGCTACCCAAAACAGCACAAGAAGTTACAAGTTGAAACCGACTGACTTTCGATGAATTGTCTTTAATCTATGTGTATCTGTTTTCTGTCCGTCTCTAGTATCAATTATTAGACTCTTTATCATATCGACTTTTTTTTGTAAGTAAGTAAAACAGTTTAACTCTTGTTTAACAGTTTATTAAGACATTTTTGGAAGTTATCTTCAAAGTCGACATTGTGCTGTTCAGTAATAGTTATTTCATGAGGTCACTCGAAAAAAAAGTGGTCAAACTCGAAAAAGCCCGATCAAATCACTCGGAAAACCACGATCCTAGCCGGACACTATACCTACCGTGAATTTGAAATTGACCCGGTTTAACCGAAAACTGTTTTTCTTGTTATGAGATCTCCTTGCAACCGTAAAAGAAAGCGACAAATTTATTTTTCCAAAATGCTCATTATATCCTCAGGATGTTTCATTTTACTTTGACCGAGGATATCAGGAGACTAGTGGCTATTATAGTTATTTCATGTAAAAGTACATAGAATAATATATTTTTAAAAATAATACCGGAAATGACATTTTCAGACCGGAAGCGACAAATTACCTCCCTTATCTAAAAATTAAGAAATAATTAAATATTAATGTCCAACCCATGGTTAAACGAACACAAATCAACGGCTGCCATGAACTATTTCGATTCTAATAGGATACATTCGTTATTTTGTTAACCGTAAAAGCCCTATACATACCTTACTGTTTTGGCTGTTACGTTTAACCAAATTTTGATAATATTAGTAATACTATATAATTCAATGATTATTTTTTTCATCGCATTTTTCACTTATATATTTTCTTCCATTGTATTTTTATTCGTTCTGAGGCGTACAAGAAGCAGTAAAACGCACGGTATTTACATTTGATTATTTGGAACAGAAACTTACTTGTAACGTCACCTTGTATCGTTGTCATGCCAAGACAAAACATTATTTCGCAAAATTTTCGTTTTATGAAGTTTTACCATAAAAAATAAATGGAAATGGACTGGTTTCTTTCCTTTGCTGTATAACAGAGATAAATATATTGTATCTAAATCTAGGCCTTCGTAAACTGGAAATGTTGATGTCGATAATTGAGAATATCTGGCAGTATGAATAAGTTGGCCGTAACGCGGACCAGCCGTTTTTGTGTATTACTGCGTTAGCGCTAAAGGACGATATTATTGTGATTATACTGTTGACGATAATAGGTCGTGATATTAGAGTACAGAATAGAAACCAGAATCAGCAGACATTAAGCTATTCCTTGAAACTAGAAATGATATTTTAAATAGGGTTTTAATATTTTCAGATCACAATTCATCGTTAGAAGAGGGCAAAATTTCATTTGCTCTCTGAACAATTGGATTTATAATTTGTTTTATCATTTGTTTTGCTGGAGCTGCTTGACGCTGATTTGAAACTCTACTAAACCAGTCAAGTTTTACCTTCCTCGTTGGCACGTTAAGTCTGGTAAAGTAAAACAAAAGATTGAAGAACAAATGAAGGAAAGAAAAAACTGAACAAAAAATATCTTCAAATTTAAGCTACATCATCTAACACTGGGTAACAAATGATAAAATAACAACTTTATAAAACAAAATTTAACAAAGCAGTTAAGGTATTGATTCAGTGTGAAATAAAACTGTCTTTATCGATTTTGTACGATTTGAGAAAAAGGTGTGTGTAGTTACGACGCCGGCAAACTAGAAAATATGTTATTTTGCCGGCTCTGATAAAAAATATAATTTGACAAAAGCACGAGGAGATTAACTTAATTAGGTAATAGGTGATCTATGTTTTGTCCCAAAAACGTACCTATTTTAATATAAGATTCACTGAAATTCAGTACCTATAGTTTTATATGAATGTTAAAGAAAGAATAACCTATACTTCTATATCCAATATTCAAATGATCATATAAGCACTAAATCTCTATCATCACTCATAATTCGTAAATGTACAGAAACTCTTAAGTTTTGTGTTTGTGTTTGAATTGATTTGATTTTATATAATAATTGTCTTTTAATAATGTAACAGACTAAATAGCATATCTATATTGAGATCATACCTCAAATCAATCTCAAATCAATCTGCAGTATTCAAACGTTAAAAAATAGCATAGAAAGTTGTTAAAAAAAATTATTTTTTATATGAAATCTCGAAAACAATATGACGGAAATTTTTTGAAACATCCCCCGTTACCCCAAAAATAGGAATTAACTCTGTCCCCTTGAATAAAAGCTGGCAAAAATACGTATTTCTATGACAATGACTTATTTTGGTTGCGCCGGCATCATAGTGGATTTTTTATTTTGAAAATGAGTTTTAATATTTGTCGGCAGTACTTTTGAAAATAACAGGGCTGAAAAGAGAAAACTGTGGCCCAATTGTGATTATATTCATTTAATTATATCTCGCAATCAAGCGTAGTCTACAGCGATGTCCTATTTGCCGGGGCTAACAATATCTTGAATTTGTTATTTTGCTGCTTTAATTTTTAAAGGTGTACGTTTGGTATAAACTTTTGAAAAGTGCTTCATCATGGGAAGGGATTGTAGAATTTACTGGACTTGTAAGTTCGTGTTCGATTTAATTGTCTAGTGCACTTGCGCAGTTAAATAAAACATTTTACCCAAGTATCCAGAGTTACAGAAATTGAATTTGATCGTAAAGTTCGATTGTCTCTCGAGTAATTAAACTCGACATATTCTGCAAAAAAAATTGAAAATGGAAATGGGCAATGTGTCAAAGAGACAACAACCCGACCATAGAACAGACAACAGTAGTCCGAGCTGGACGAATCGTAGAAGGCCAACGTTAAACATGTTAGGTATGATTTTGTTGTATTCTTATTAGCGCATTATACTTGAAAAGCTTATAAATCAAAATATTGACAGGACTGCTTAAAGTTCGCTGTAAATGATGTGATAACTATTAATTGCAATGCTACGGCTCTTCAGTAAAAACACTTTCCAAATATTAACATTAAAGCAGACAAAAACGTTAGTCAGTGCATGACAAATATATAAAAACGTCTGGGTTTACTAAATTATGACAGAGGTTAATAGTGACAGAATTATTTTTCTGTACAATTTCATATAATATTCTATTGAAAGGTCTTAAGATGAATATTCTTCAGGTAAACAATTCTGATTTGGTAGCCACACTATAAAATATCAATTGAAATACCTTAACTCAATGAACTTGATATAATATGACACAATGTAAATACAATATTGACAAAAAGGAAGAGATGTTAACCAATATCACAACGACACTGACTATATATATTCTTTAACAGAATGACGTTGTAACGTACCGCGTAATTATAATGATTTTGTTATAGGGAGGAGTTCTGTGCTGTTTTGTTATATTGAGGTGTATACCGTTTACTTTGAAGTACTCCACTTTTCGGTATAGCAATTTAAAAGAATTTACGTAACCGATAAAGCTGATATCTTTAAATTTACAATACGATAAAATATAAATCTAAATCAAATAAGTTGATGTGAGTTTAGAAAAAGATTAAAGGTCTTTAGTGGGTCAAAATATTATAAAAAAAAGTTAATCAATGATAGAATGTATACAGCACAATTGCGGCAGTATTAATCATGACCATGAATAAAAATGTTATTTACAACTTAGTAAATTATAATTAATAAGTGCCCTGTCAAGGCAAATTGTAATAGTACAACACAACTGGTATGCTGATTTCTATAGACTGAACAATTTAGCTTGTATCTTCAGAGACTATATTTAATGTGTCAGTCTGGGTTTAATAATGTTTATATAGAGTACATGTTAGCTAGACTGAACAATTTAGCTTGTATCTTCTTAGACTATATAAATGTCTGTTTTATGGTTTCGTTAGAATCCATGTTTAGTTTGCAGTACAATTGTATAGTATTTTGACTAAAATTGGCAACTTCGGAGAACGTAGGTACCAGTAAATAGCTTATATCTCTTCCTTTTTATGTCATATTTGGTAACTTCTTACAAATTTCCAAATGTTATGTGGTTTATTGCCGTATTATTATGTAGAGATAAATATTTGAGCGTTGATCTTGTTTAACATTCATTTATCCAAAATTAGGAACAGACTGAGCATTCATTTATGGTTTTTATCACTTATTTTTTTCTTATATTTTGATGCAGGATTTTCCAATTATTTCGTCTGCTTTTTTAATTAGATATGTTTGAAAAGTTTTATTATTGTGTTAAATAAATGAGTTTTAAAAATTTGTACTAATTTCTAATTCTCATTCTAATATTTTAATGATTTTGTAGAAGTTTGACGGGCGAATAGTGATGCCCATAGGTGACAGATTAGGAAAAAAAAAGATATAATTGTTACATTCAATTTCAGGTCTTTGTTCGGTTATAATTTTTAGCATTGACATGAACAATTATTTTTTTATTATCATTATGATTTTTACGTTCTCGTGGAACTGTTGATAAAAGTTTGAGTTTTTAATGTTAAAAGTTTTATCGAATCAATATACTTACAGTGTCATGAGTTTTGGGAAAATATCACATACGTAAATGTCATAGTTGGAGTTCTCAAATGTAGTTCTTTAACATGTTTAACACAATTGTACACAAAGAATTGCCAAATATTCCGTTACACTGGTGTATCAAAGGAAATGATGAAATCTACACTAATAGATTTTTTTTTTAAATCAAACCAATAAGATAAAATTATTGATTATGAAACAATATTTTGTGTAATAATTAATCTTAGTATGGGTTTCAATCCTGCATTGCGGTCTGAATGAGAGTTGAATTGCTTCGTCTCCTTCGGATAAATATCCCGTACGGTTCTCTAAAAACGAACGTTTCAGACGACACTCATATTGACACAACTTAAATGGACGAAACAAACTTACAGATGATACAGTTCATGTTTTGGATATCTTTAATATACATGTTGGTAAAACTCAAATATGGTAAATTGTTTTTCTTAACATTTCATTTTTACTTTGAATAATGATTGTGCTAACGTTTATACAAAAACTCTCAAAAACAGAAATATGACAAAAAATACGAATACGTTTGGTACAATTCTGTATTGGTGCATTTTCCTTTTAATTTCCTTTGTCACATTAATGCTTTTGTTATAACGTCACAGTAAGGACCGATTGTTCGATTACGAAATTTACGCTGTTTGACTCTGGTCAACCAGTGAAGCTTATTCATAAACAAAATATAATTGTGATTAGTTTAGTGGTGCAAATTAATTTAATTCCGATCTAAAATATTCCTAAAAGTATTTATTTGATTTCATATAATAAAAAAAAAACACAATACAAATCAACAAGACACTGGCATTATGTCGATACAATGGCCTATATGTCGTTTTTAAATTTGTTGAATATAAGTCTCATTGGTAATACTACTCAGTTTTTAAGCATTGCTTATTTAAGTCTGACTTCCAAGAAATGTAAACATACGAAATATTGATTACAGACTTAAGAACTTGGCAAATTGTGCATACATACACCTTTTGTTGGGGACTGTACATTGCTCTTTGAACATTATTTGGTTGTTTTTGTCGTCTGTTTGCTTTAATATATTACGCATAACCAACCTCCTACAGTTTTAGTTCTGTTTGATGTTCTTTCAAACCATTACATTTACTCAGCATATATATGAATTTGCACTTGTATTCCTCATGCATATGATACGGGGATGATTAACCGAGGAGATATGTTTCTTTTCAGATTGAAATATTCTCAGGAAGAGAGACATTCAGAAGATAGAACATTTAATTTGATTTGTCGTTATTTGGTCAACATTTAGAGTTTATTAAGACTGTTTCAGAAAATTTTATTTATGAATTTAACACACATTTTGTACTAAAATAAAAACAGAAGATGTGGTATGATTGCCAATGAAACAACTCTCCACAAGTAACCAAAATTTACAAATGTACGTCACCGGACGGCCTACAACAATGAGCAAAGCCCATAGCTATAAAAGACCCCGAAATGACAATGTAAAACAATTGAAACGAGAAAAAGGCCTTATTTATGTACAACAAATTGAAAAAAAAAATGTAACACTTAAACAAACGACAACAACTGAATTACAGGTTCCTGACTTAGGACAGGCACATACATATCGAATGTGTCGGGGTTTAACATGTCAGCGGGATCACAACCCTCCCCTTACCTGGGACAGTGGTATAACAGTACAACATAAAAACGAACTATACAAATCAGTTAAAAAAGGCTTATCTCATCAAATGGACAAAAAACAAATGGACGTTGCCGGGTACATCCCAACAACCAAAAGACACTAGGTACATATCATCAGAGAGTACTACCAGTTAACTGACAGCTAGTTTAAAGCCACTAGCAACTAATAATTTTACTTCCGGTAACCTGTCAATGACAAACTATTTGTAAACAAGATGTTGAAAATATTAAACATAATTCGATGTAAGCTTTCATTTTTCTCCACCTTGAAAATATGGGATACATAGATTATTACATGTCATTTTCCGTATTTGACCTGCTGTAGCAGAAAATAATGTAAATTGCAACAGTGAAAATAATTCTAGGTTATTCATTCTTCCTGATACAGACTTTGAAAATGTGACATTTAATATTTAAAATGTTTATCACTAATTGTTTTTAAAATTTTTCACAAATATTTGTTTACTCACTGTGACAAGAATTTTGTTAACTGACTGTGATACATTTTCTTACGTTTTTTCTTCAAATGGTTTTTTTTTTTTTTTTTAAATTTTGTTGAAAATAATAGACATAATTTGATATATGCAATCTTTTATTTTCAGCTTTAAAATATGGGATGAATAGATTACTAGTACTACTCTGGCTTGATATTGGAGTCAAGGGTTGATACCAGGGCCCATTTGGAAAATTCCATGTAATAATCTATAAATATTGAAATGATTTTTTTCAAGTTAAATTCGGCAACAGACATGTTTAAAAAGAATAAGAAAATAATGATTTATTTTGCAAATACGTATTACTTCATTTTTTATACCATGTTAAAAGATAATATGATGAAGACTCAAAACCTTTGCCATATTAAATCTGCAAAGGAAATAACTCTTACATTATCAAATTCGAATATTGATTAAGGCTAACTGAAATATCAAATACACTTTGCCGGATTTTCTTTTAAAACGCATTTATATGTCATCACATGTTTGTGTGGACATTTAAGTTATAATGAGTAAAATGTATTACAGTTTGTCAAATACAACACGTCAGCAAACTTGATCATGTTGATTTTGTGTCCCTTTTAAAACTAACAAAAGCCAAACAGGTTGTGTGGAGTATAAATTGAATAACGAATTTTAAAGTTTTACGGATGATTAGGTAAACTGTTTTTGGTTATTTTAAAACGTGTATTAAAAGCAAAGGTTTTACACTTTTTCGAAAGGTTTTTTTAATAGGCATGTTTGCCTCAAACATGTGTTTAATGCATAGTTTTGAATCATGCGTTCATCATTATATACTGTGTATTCATTTTGTTCATGGTTTACCAATTTTCCTAGGTTTCGTGGGTCACAGCAATCCACACATTTCAGAATCAAACGAAAAAAATTCACTTAGAGTGTATAGAGTCAGATGTTTATCTTTGTTCTGTTGTTCACTTCTAGTTTAGTGTTGATTTGCAATTGCATTTCAGCATAAAAAAACCATAAAATGTGTTTTGGATATTCTATTCAAACGTATTCTGATGAAATACTCATATGTGAGAAGTTACTATTTTGAATCAATAATCATTGTTCCTGGGACATAACTGCCAGTGTTAATTACCCTGACACTTTAAAAAAAAAAAAAAAAAAACTCATGGGATTTTTTTTACAACCGCTGGTTCGATGCCACTGCTGGGGGAGTTTGAATTCCCCAAGGGTATCACAAGCTCCATAGTCAGCACTTCAGTGTTGACCTGAGTTATCATTTAGATATTCATATTTATAAATTTCCATTAACAAAACTTTAAATTTTTGAAATACTTAGGCTTTTCTAACTCAGGGAAAGAGTAACTTAGCTTTAATTGGCAACACTTATAGGATTTTATGTCCTCAATGCTCTTTAACCTCAATCTGGTCTTTTAAACATCTTTTTTTATTTGAGCTTCACTGATAAGTCATTTGTACACGAAACAAGCGTCTTGTGCAAATACATTAAATTTTAACCCTGGTATTTAAAATGAGTTTATTGTCACATCTTTGAAGTATAAGAAGTATTAAATACACTTTTGATAAGGTGTCTCAGGTAAAATACAATTACCTCTGCAATTTTTTTTTGACAAATTGCCTTTAAAGCGTTTTCCCCCCATTTTATTTAAGACAAAAAGACATTTAGTCGTTAAAGAAGTTTTACATGGAATCAATATTGCATTTCAAAAATATTCTGATAAATTGTCTTTAAAAATGTCGTTTTGTTTATTCAAGAAAAAACCCCGTTTTGTTTTGAAATTGAATCTTACTCAATAACAGATAATAATTCGATTATTTTAGCATTTGTTTGATTCCAGTTAGGTTTTCAAAGTTCAACATCGTAAGCATGTTTCTGATTTTGATGATCATTGTTTGGTGATCGTGTATTGATTGAATCATTTATTTTCTCAAAGCAGAGTTTCCGCTGGCTGTCGAAAAAATAAGTGTGGCGGTAAAAAAAATTATCATTTGCGAAAAAATTTGAAAGAAGTATTTATAACGGTTTTCAAAATTTCATCCATCTTGATTATTTACTTTGTTTCGGGTTTCTCGGACTCTACCTGTTCAGACATTATACGGATTGATCTTATGCTCGTTAAGATTTTGACAAAAAAAATCAATACTCAGCTGATTGCATTTTATAACTGAAGGCAACAAAAGACTAATTAATAAAGGTGTTGATTGTATTGTTTGACAAAAGGATATGGTTAGAGGCGTCCGTCACATGTCGCATAAAGCATTTATTAACCACTTTGTGACGCAATTGTTTGAAGCAAACTTTTGACGTTACCTCTTCGTATTAAAATAACGATGGTCCGGAAAGGAAAACTAATTTTATGAAAAGTTCATACCAAGAAAAACCTCCAACTTTAAACTTTGTCCTTTGACTTTGATATAGATAATTGATTTGAGAAGGTCGTTTTTTTTAAAGTCGTTTTAGCGACGCACGTATTTCAAGCATAGTTTACGTCTCAACGTTTTCATTTACGATGGTTCGGAAAAGAAAACGGTCCTTATTATGGAATATATTCAAAGAGGGACGGAAGATACCAAAGGGATAGTCAAACTCATAAATCTAAAACAAACTGACTACGCCATGGCTTAAAATGAAAAAGACAAACAGAAAAACAATAGTACACATGACACAACATAGAAAACTAAAGAATAAACAACACGAACCCCTCCAAAAACTAGGGGTGATCTCAGGTGCTCCGGAAGGGTAAGCAGATCCTGCTCCACATGTGGCACCCGTCGTGTGGCTTATGTGATTACAAATCTGGTAAATAGTCTAATTCGGTAGGTCACATTCATGAAAGGGAAGGGGATTGTAGTTACGACGTAAGGAACATATCCGATATCATTTGTGAAATGGTTATTCCATAACGGTCAACCAACTCGTGATGGCGTCCGTAAAATTTACGAAGGGATGATTTCAACTTCACCATTTGGAACTCTTGGTTTAATAGCTTCCTTGTAAACAGCAACCCTCTATCAAGAAAATCATGATAGGAAATGCAAGCACGGGAATATCGTATCAATTGGGAGATATATACCCCGTATGCAGGTGCTGCTGGAATGTTGCTACTTAGAAATGGAAAGTACACAATTGGAAAGCTGAAATCATCTCTTTTGTCGTAAAGTTTTGTTTTCAACCGACCCTCATTGTCAATTTCTAGATGAAAGTCAAGATATGAAGCCGACTTAACTGTATCTGAAATATCCTTTATCTCTAGTTCGATGGGATAGATTCGTTCCACATAGTCACCAAATTGTGAATTGTTTAGTGAAAGAACATCATCTATATAGCGGAAAGAAGAGTTAAAGGATATTGCTAACTTCTTATCTTTCTTCCTAAGAAGTTCCTGCATGAAATCAGCCTCATAATAATAAAGAAACAAGTCGGCAAGTAGAGGGCCACAGTTTGTTCCCATTGGAATGCCGACAGTCTGTTGAAAAACACGTCCTCCGAACGTAGCATATATGTTGTCAATCAAGAAATCAAGCATCTTGATAATATCAGTTTCAGAGAATTTTTTGTTTGAATCAGAGTGATTCTTTACAAAGTAGGATTTATCCCTTTCTAAGACAAGATACTTGTATCTACGTTGACCATTCTTTTTTATGAAGCAAAGTATTACCAACTCTTTCAATTTGTCTTTTAGTTTGGAATGTGGAATACTTGTGTAAAGAGTGGAAAAGTCAAATGTTTGAATACTGTTACAAGATGAAAGAGAGTTAGATATACTCTAAAAGATCTTTGGAATTTTTAAGTATCCACATCTGATTCACGCCACCTCTAGAATAGGCAGTTTCACAATAACTTTGAAGCCCGTCTTTGATTGCTGATAAAATTGATGTTAATAATTTAGAAAGAGGTTTCGTGGAGCACTTGGAAGACCCAGCAATATATTGTTGTTTGTAAGGACACTTATGTAGTTTAGGTATCCAATACAGTGATGGAAGATCCAGTTCTTCATCTTTGGTTGAAATTCCAAACAAACAATATATTCATGTTACTTGGCGAATACAATAATAAAGTTGAGAAAAGTATATTGTTTTGGCGAAAGAGGTGGTGAAAAAAATTATTGACCCAGGGGAAACCCTGCATCTTATATTTAATACCTTATATAACTCAGACAAGAAGTCATAGCGTGTTAAACAGAGACAGTATAACATGTATAAGTTCCTTTGTCATCTCTCGCGATTGCAGTTTTGAATAAACACATTAACCTAGGATGTTCAAACGCGGATTTCACATTTGAAAAAAAAATCAAGATGTTTCTGTCTTTTAATTCTTATCAAACTGAAATCAACAAATTTACGAATCTGCAAACACATATATGGTATCATATGCGAATATAGAATTCTGACCAAATAAGTGGAGTTCTATAAGGAAGGTAAGGGCTCCTTAAATACGCCTCTCGGATAAACGTAAGATCAAGAACGTAGTATTCATGATATTGATAACCAAACGTTTGAACAAAATGCTTTACCGCTATAACTATTGCAGTCTTTGTTAAATCACAAGTTTTAATTTTCCTAAAAGCTGTGCAGTCAACTATCTCTTTAACAACTTTGAAGGTATATTTACAGTCCAAATTGGAATTCTATACTATACAATTTAAAATCCCTAACACGTCAAAATTCAAATATCTACTTTATTACCTCAAACTCTGATACAAAAAGCAGTCCACCGCTTTTTAGAAAGCTCAAACTTATGATGATTCTATTAATGTTAGATAAAAATTCAATGTTGACCAGCGAACACACCTGTCAATTGTAAGAATACAATAGCACTGAATAACTAAGCATTTTATAGCTGACTATGCGTAATGAGCTTTGAATTGTTGACGGTCGTACGGTGACCTAAAGCTGTTACTTTCTGTGTCAATGAGGTATCTTGTGGAAACTTGTCTCAAACGGCAATCATACTATATCTTTTTTTTTATAATTAATTATACAAAGTTTAATTTCAATTGGAGACAATTTTATTATCTCAGATACAAAACAAAAAGAATTAAAAACCAATTGTTCAGAGAACAATTGAAGGTCTTTCCACTGAAAACAATGCATTTTAATATGAAAGTTGTAAAATTAAGTTTAAAATGTCATTTCAATCGTCAACTGATAGGTTATTGTACGCTGATTCTAGAAATATATGGTTTGTATACAATATTTTTTAAATAAGGGAGATAATTTGTTACTTCCGGTTTGAAAAATGTTACTTCCGATAATATTTGAATATTTAATTGACACTGATTCCAAAAAGATCTGGTTCTATATACTTTTTATTAATAAAGTACAAAAAATAGCTACTTCCGGTTTAAACAAGGTCACTTCCGGTTGTTTTTTTCAAGGTTAAATGGTTTGATACCTTTCGCCAAAAGTCTCATGGCTATATCATGTATACATATGAGCTGAAAGCAAAGGTCAAAAACTAGAGCGTCAAATTAATCTATGACCTTGAGATCAATTTCAAGGTCATAAACCAAGGACCTCAAATCAAAAGACCATAGGTCTTAATTATATTTGGTTAATCAGTTATATCACCATTTGCGTATTTTTAAATACAAGAGGGGAGTAAACTCACTTTTATGTTCAACGTACCCTTGCAATCAAAATCTACGTGTTACGACATGTCGCAACTAACAATTTAGAAAAAATAATTTGTCGATATCTTATACGGTTTCTGGAAATTAGTGGAAATAAGCCAAATTCAAAAATTAGAATATGACCTTGACCTTTTGACCTTGACCTAATTTTTATTTTTTTGGACCAAGGACCTCAAATCAAAAGATCCTTGGTCTCTAGCACTTATGGTTTACAAGATAGAAATGCATATCACTTATATCAAATGCATAAGGGGAAATAACTCTCATATGGAGCGTTCATATCACTTCGGTCAAAATAGGACAAATCATGCGAAGGATATAACGAGCAATTTTGTAAAATAAATTTGTCATAATATTTTACGGTTGCGAAGGAGTTGTGCTCACAATGAAAACAGTGTTTGGGGAGATAACTCCTACAAAGAAAAGTATTCGTTTACGCAGGGTAAATTTCAAAAGCGCATAAACTGTTCGATATCATATACCAAATATCTAAGCGACATATTGCGAAACAAATGTTTATCGCAAGAACAAAATTAGGCGGAAGAAAAAAAAAAATAATCAGAAGAAAAACAATAGGTCTTTCCACAGAAGAGTGAAAAGACCTAATGAAGAGAACAAGACCAACAACAGTTTTCATAAAACTTCATAGAAATTAATGAAATAACTTACCCAAATGTTACTTTACCAAACAAATCCTTTATATCACTTTCTGCTCCCTTCTCCTTAACATATGTCACTGATGGCATAATAGGAACCTGTATTTCTTTTATTTGATCGATTTGTGACTTTATTGTTTTTAGTTTTTGCAACAATATGGTGGTATCTTGTAGCCCCTCTGCGTCTCTATGGAAGTTCTGTTGCTCCTTTGCTTTAGCAACAGCTGTTTTGATTTCATTGCCAGTAGACTGAAACTTTTGAATATTCTTTGTAGCTTGTTCTTTCGTGTATTTGATCAGATTTTTAACTTTATCATCGATTAGCTCTTTTAAAAGTCTCCCTTCTTCTTGAATAGCATTGATGACTTCATTCATTTCAGTCTTATGTTTATTTGAGCCTAGCTCAATCGCTGCTTCATTTGACTGAAAGCTTCCAATCTTCGTTTCGATATCTTTCATTACAGCAATTTTGATGTTTTCAGTCGATTCCGCGATTTCCCCAAATTCATGTGATTTGTGATCTTTAACCAAACATAGTTTGCATATCGGAGTATTACAGTCCATGCAGTAATAGATAAAGGCTGAATCATGTTCCCCACAAGATACTTCTAGGTTGATATTAGGGCCTCCTCGAAATGTATGATTTTTGGTCATCTTTGTACGTAGATGTGCTACCTTACATCCACCACAAAAGAACTGGTCACACTGTTCACAAACGTTATGTCCAGGTCCAGACATACATATTTCACACGATTTTGAAGAAGCCTGAGCCATTTTGATCCGTCTTGTTTGCAATTACTTATGACAATGTGCATTTAAGCTTTTTAAATGTCGGTAGTATACAGAGATATATGGAATATTTCCGGATCAGCGAATTTTGTCAAATAAAAGGTAAAATTCAAAACTGTTCCTTTCTTTAACCACAATTGAAATATTTTACAGGGAATATATTGATTTACGTAAAACTCGTAGTATAAACAAAGTCAATTCATACCATTGAAATGAAAAGATCCATTTACTTCTTAGATTTAAAATATAAGCGATACGTAGTGGTTATTCAACATTAGAATTGCACTTTAAATGTAATATATGTATTTGAAATCTTCCTGCCTGAGAAATAATCCGCTCCAACTAATAAAAACAGGTTTGATAAGTCGGATAATTTCGTTGCTTTTCAACATTTTGTTGAATTCATTTTGAATTCGTGATTTGTGTAAATTATAATTTTAAATGAAAAATTGACAACCATTTTTTTCTAATTACAATTAAAGGTCTTTCCATATCAAATATATAAATTGTAAAACAAAATGCAATTTCAGGTTTGGATACAGTTACTTTTGCCTTTTAATGATATTTTCTTCATAGTGATTCAATAAATATATGGTTTCATTTGCCTGAAATCAGGAGATAATTGCAAATTCTTTCGCTTAAGAAAATGTCACACTTTAATATTGCAAACATGTTTTGTTTGTTTATGGTTGTAATTAGTAAATAGTCTGCTACTTCTGGTAGATATAATACTATTGATGGTCTAAACTGATAGGTAAATGTATGACCATTCAAACATGTATGGTCGCTATGTACTTTTTCAACGTCTTTCGGTTAAGACAAAACCACTTTAGTTGACAATTTTGAAGGGCATATGTCTCCCAACATTATGTAAAAGACCTTATGGCTTTAACATGGTTCATTTTGAAGAAGTAATCAATTCAACTTTAAATAAAACATCGATCAAAAATGTACCAAAAGTCCCAAGAGTGTAACCTTCAAATATGAAAAAAAATGTTGTCGTCATCTTGTTGATTACGAAGGAGATACACTGAAACTGAAAACTTCGGCTTCTCATAAGATGAGCATTAAAAACTCAATACCTCGCCCTTTTCAGAAAAAAATGATAATAAAATTTATCGTTAGTCTAAAATATTCCTCAACAATTCAACTAAATATTTTTATCGTAAGATTATTTTTATACTTAAGATTTTTTTGTGAAAAGTGCTACTGGTTAAATTACTCTCTACGCGACATCTGAAGGATTGAAGGTCATTCCACATCA
The DNA here is from genome assembly GCA_037788925.1 of Mytilus galloprovincialis. Classification (NCBI taxonomy): domain Eukaryota; kingdom Metazoa; phylum Mollusca; class Bivalvia; order Mytilida; family Mytilidae; genus Mytilus; species Mytilus galloprovincialis. The sequence goes on from CM075339.1 coordinate 6,666,636, forward strand.
GGTTTTTTTTATTAATTGATAAAAATCTACTTTCACTTTACTCAATCATTCAACATGTAGTTGCTTCATTATAAGGCGTTTTGATGAGCGTGTGTGAGCTTTTAATTTTGACATTTACTTTTAGACTTTCTGTGTAGAATTTTCATAAATTTCACTTCTGATATCATATGTGAGAGTTATTTACAAATATATGGTTTCGATATACTTTTGCAAAAATTGAGTAAGTTGACAACTTCCAGTTTAGAAAATGTCACTGCCGTTCCATTTAATACCTGTATGTTCACTGACTCAAAAAACTTATGGTTTTTATATACCTTTGCATGTAATAAAGGATATAATTAGTCACTCTCGGTTTATAGAAGGTCATTTTCGGTCTCAACTGATAGGTTTATACATGTTTATTTAAACAATGATATAGTGTTAGGTACTTTTCAATTAAAAAAGTGAAAAGATGGCTACTTCCGGTTACATTAAGTCACTTCCGGTTGAACCTTTTCGAGGTCATATTTCATTCAACATTTTGCAAAAGACCGTATGGCTAAATGATCTACCAAGTTTTAAGAAAACATCATTCCAACTAAGACTTAAACATTTTAGAGAAAATAACTCCCATCAATTTAGATTGTTTCTGACTAAATGTATCATATTATCATGATTATCATCACAATAAAGCAAATACTTTGATCGGGTTGTTGTGTCTTTGACCAATTTCTTATTTCCATTCCTAGTTTTACTAATTTGTTTTATTGATTAAAGATGTTCGATGATGTAGTTAATTAGCCGCATTATTAAAACTAAAAACGAAATTTGATCCACTTCAACGGCGAAACAAAAGTCAGATACAAATAGCTGTTTAACAGTTTATTTACTTCGGTAAACTATTCCATTCTGTGAACTTGTTTTAGGAGTTCAAAAGTTAATTGGTTAAGGATCACAACATGTTTTTAAAACATACAGGCGATGCCCTAGTCATATATAAATATAAATAAGTGTATACAACAGGTACTGGTACTTTACAATTTAAGACATCAATCAAGAATATTGTGCATGTCAATGTGTTTAACTTTCCAAATAAATATAGCTGTTAAGTAGTTCATCCGATTTCATATTCTCATAGATCGATTAGGAAGAGACGTTGGAGCAATTTTCATTTTTTCAATATATATAAGCAAATTGAAAAATTATTAAAATCATCAATACTTTTTTTAAATGAAAATGCTTTAATTTATCCAAACTGTTAATAAATTAAATCCTGTTTAACATTGTTTAACACAAACTTATCATTATTCCTTAATATCATTGTGAAATTATAAAAAAAATCTCATAAAAATATAAAATTTCAAAATTTTCAAAAATACTTCAAAAGATTACTGTAACATTTTTTTAAACCAATTAACTCTAAAATTTGTAAAGCATTTTGCAAATCTATTTTTTCAATTTAAAAGGACAAATGTTTGGCGTAATATACACGGCCTACAAATGAACGTTAACAAAAACCAAGTGAATCACATGAGCACTTACACACAAAAAGATAATATAGTTGTACAGTGAATTGACAAATCACGCGGACAAAATGCCAATCATAAATCATGTGATGTTTAAAATGGGCTAGCAATGATTTGTAGAAATAATCATGTTATATATGAGGACATCTGTTTGAATGCATTTCAGTGACTAAGCTTCCACAAACCGGCAAAGTCTCTATATCTATACTATGTGTTTGTAATTTATTTAAAACTTAATACAGTGTATGTACAAAATTTAATCATGGTATTTTTGATGAGTTTATTTACATGTTTAAACAACCAATGTTTTATATTGAAGTGCTCCAGGTCAACTAAAGAGTTACTTTAATTTGCTCTCGGTTTTTTTTCTAAACGGTGTATATAAAAAAACCTGAACATCTTGTTTATTTTTTTATCAATAGTTTTCAAATTACTTATTTTGTTATGTTAAATATCCTTTTTGTGTTGTAAGTATGCTTTGCAAAGTTTTTTGTAGACGAGACGCGCGTCTGGCGTAAGTACAAAATGTAATCCTGATATTTATGATGAGTTTAAATTAAATGTTATAAATATTGTTTTTTCATCTATATTTATCTTTTATATGTTATTTTCAGTATGTTTTGATGATATGCAAGCATGAAAATCGATATCCCACTATTGTTTTTGCAGATTGATATATAAAAATGTAAAAAAATGTAAAAATTTTGTTCTTTGGATGCATTCCTAGTGATAAAGTTTAAACTTCCAAAATTTACTAATTAGCATATTTTAACCAATATTGTTTTATATTGTTATACTCAGTACATTTAAAAGTGACGTTTTGCATGATGTAAGTCAGCAAAAAGTGACTGTCCCTGTTGGTATTAGGCATTTAAATAACTGAACAATTCCACTTCTTGTATTCCCAAAATGGACATATCCAGTATGTGCCTAATAACAATTTATATTGTTCTTGCATATATTGTTATGACGTAATCACAAAAAGCCACATGTATTGGAAATTCGCATCGATCCGTCATAATATTACTTAAGACAATTTACTTGCAATGATCTTAAACCCTCAAAACGTATTCCTTTGTCTATTTTTTTCTGTGTGTAGTATTGATGTAGCTGTTGTTAAAATGTCAGTTGGTGAATATCTGTATTATGTTACACTACCTTGGTTGCCATAAGGTCATTGCGAGAAAAATAAGGAGCTTTAATACGCATGCTACATCAATCTTCAATCACTAAAACGATGCAAACTTCCGCCCTTACTAATACTTTGTTTTCCCCTGGAGATAACGGTTAAAAGCAATTTCATTTATATGTGTAAATCACTTAAGACTGCTAAATAAATTGGTTATGTTTTTGTTTTGACAATTCACTTCTACACTTGACATATATCAACAGCCTATACTAAGGATGAAATCCCGAATAATCATATGTTCTATTTTCTTTCACAGTTTTAACCAAAGTTAGATAACTGAATCTTCTTTCACTTGTTTGAATTTCATAAATTGCATTATTGAGACAACGATATATTGGTAAGTCTTCTAAGCCATCTACGAACCGTTTTTTCTACTTTCTAGTTATGACAAAGTATTTGTTACAATTGGAGGACGTGATTTTCACACCAAGCTTTCGGCATGCTCATAAGACCAGATGGGCTCCACTTCTTGCCACCTTGTTCATTTATTCCAACTATGATGACTACATAATGGGATGTCATAAGGGGAAAGACAAGGAAGTTAGCTTAATCCTTTAACATCACTTTCTGCGTGTTTTCACATGAATTTGGGGATTACGTTCATCAGTAGATTGATAGAGTGTTTATAGTCTTCTCCTTTTTAAAAATGTCTTGATTTTTTTAAGTCAGTAATGTCAAATTCACAAATTTAAGTTCTTGCAGTTTCCATAATGAATCGATTGCCAAATTGTCTCATTTGATCATCTCTGACACGAAAACGTATAGAGTTGACGCAATGATATTATCCTGTAATTGACAAATTAACAAATCGTCAATTTAAAATTTGATTTGTCACATTGCGTCAAGTTTGGCTGTTGCTTTATTTTCTACAACATTGTTTTTGAAATGCAATATACTGTCTCATCAATCACATCTTTAAGATTTATTTTTATACATGTTTAGTTTAATATTTTTTTTGGTCTGTAGGATAGAGGACATTAGCTTTTGATGTCAAATACATGGGCATGACATTTTTTGTTTTCAGTCTTTTTTTAATCATAATGAACTTTAACTTGTGTATAGAAACACGTCTTTCGTATTTAGTACAGTCCAATTGATAACAGTGATGACATATATATGGCAAATTATTTATAGTTGCCTGGATATTTTTTTGGTAAAATATGAATTATGGTATTCCTTTAATCTGTCATGCGTGATTGACTGATATTTGAAGTGTTTATAATCATATATAATAGTTTTGAGACTTCAGTCCTATTTTAGTGCGGAGACTGAATAGGAAAAAGTTAAATATTAAAAGAGTTTAATTTCACGTCATTATACACGACTAAATATTTGCACAGTCCATGAATTATTTTTTTCTCTGAGTGTAAGATTGGTCGTCCAAATATCGTCTGGTGCAGTTATTTTGATTTAAGCGTTTAGCCAGCAAATTTGACTTCAAATGCAGACACTATTGGCAGGCGGTTTGGTTTGTTATGCAAAGGCTGCCCTAAAGAATATTTTCTTTTTTGTGTTCTTCAAACCTCACTCGTAATGCTCTTTTTATGAAAAATTATGAAGGTAAAAATTACTGCAAACGGGGACATTTTGTGTTTCACCGGATTCGAACATCATACAATAATGCGCTGATGAATGGACTATATCTATATGTTTACCTATATAACAAACTGCCACTCAATCACTAACTTTAACGAATTCCGAAAGTTGCGTCCGGTCTCTGATTTGGCTTTATACATAGTTTTCCTCTAATATTTTTGACTTGATATTATTTATTTTTGTTGTTGTTTTATTTTTATTTTTTTCAATTATTTGGGTGTTCGTAATTTTTTTTTAAGGTTGTGTTAATATAGTATTATTCATATAACAGGCAGCATTAGTTTTTCAGTTGTTTACTTAAGACATGGTGACCCGATAAAATCCCCAATGACAAAACTGGAAATTCCGTTGAAACTTGGATTTTCCACTGACAGTAAATGACAGTTGAAAGGTGGAATGATGAAATTTACCCGAAAGTGCATTTAGTTTTCTATGTTATGTTTTGTGTACTTTTATTTGTCTGTTTGTTTATTTATCCTTTCTTTCCTTTTTATACATGACCTTGTCAGTTTATTTACGAATTACCAGTTTAAATACCCTCTAGTATCTTTAGCGTTTCATTTATGCACTATCAACTTTCATAATGTAAACCAGGTGAACTGCAGCTCAAAGTGTAATGCATACGATCAATTGTAATACCTCACTGCCGTAAATGGCACAGCGAGAGCGCAATTACTAAAAGAAGTAATACCAAACAAAAACAAAGACATACGGCGCTTAACAAAATACAACATGGAAAACTAATGGCTAAGCAACACCAAATTCAACAAACCCTCAGGTAGTTCGGAATGATAATCATATTATAATCTACACATGCCTCAAGTCATGATGCTCATCTAAATACAAGCTTGTTGATCAGAGTATAGCTATAACTATTTTGATGTTAAATTCGTGGATAAGAGGACAGAATGGTGGTAAAGACTATAAAAGAATATCGTTTGTCACGGTTGCGTTTAATATAGTCACCAAAGCTGATACTTTGGTAAGCGGACACCATGTATACAGCGAAACACGAAGCTAAAAGGGGTAATTAAAAGTGTTCGAGAAGAATAAGCTTATTCATCAAAATGCTCATAAAACAGTCCTGCAACTAGAGTTCATATTTAACACTTTGAAATAACGCAAAAAACACAAATCTATATTGAATATGGATGGAAAGCAGACAATATGTATTATAAAAGGTGGGTCGTAAGAACCCCGAGTTGTCACATTTTTGTGATATTAAGTTCAAAGTTCAAACCTCAAATATATCTTTCTGAGATATATTCCATTGAATGCTAAAAAAATGATTTTGTAACAAGGATATGCTGCAAAAGACGACAAAACAAAACATTTAGCTATTTCGTGTATATTATAAAATGGATTAGAGATTGGACAGTTTGTTTTTCTTCTTGAATTACAATAGTTACTTATTGGACCCTTTATATAGCTTGGTTTTCGGCCTTGCAATCAGCATGGTACCGTCCTCGTAGAAATGTGAGGTGTAAAAATATTAAATGTAGAGTAATAGAACTTACCTAATTTAAATATCTTCACGACACACAGCAGTAACTTGGGCATTACGGATTACTTATATGCGAATATATACATCAATTATCTCTTATGACCTTCACTAAAATTTTATACTTTTTTGTTAAGTCTTCGAATGTGTTTTTTCTAGACAGTTGTCACCGTTCAGCGCATCATTAACACACGATTTGACAATTTGTATACCATTTTCAAATGTTTTTGTCAATTATGATCCAATTTCCTTAGGCGCATGCATTCCAATTCGAAATGACTTTATATAAAACTGATTTTTCAGTCCTTGATGAGCATAGTATATAATAACATGAATAGATAAGTTTATATCCTCTTCATTTGGTCGTAAGACAGTTGTCTAGTTTCATCATGGTAGGACTTTTCTGGAGTAATGAATTAAGTGTTAATCTCATTTATGAATTTAACTCATCTAGGCTTAAATAATATGTTTCCAGTCTGTAAGCATGCATATTAATTGCTCTTTTGACGAAAATTGACACAAAACTCATTTTTCAAACTCAACCTCATTCGTTCCCTTTTTTTGAAAAGTAGGAGTAACAATTAACTCTGAAGGGTTTGAGTTCAGACTGACACACATACCATTGCGTTAAAATCAGCTGACGACCTATTGCAAGAAAACAATTCAGACATTTCTACGCAAAAATTAATAGATACCAGACCCATCTCTGAATACCAGAGATGGCACATAAAAAAAACAAATATACTGAAACTAGTGCCTGCCCTTTTAAAAGGAGAGAAATATTACCTTCACAGTAGACTTGCCACAGATTTAAGTCAAAAGTATCATGCAGAGTATGAATCTGTACTGTCGAAATACCATAGAAATGTATTTCAATTCAAGAGAACTGTGTCGCATATATATATTTATTTGTGCTACAGGGGCAACCATTTATTATGGAAAGCTCTTTCATTTGTTTGTAAGGGACAACTTAGTTGTCACAAATAAGTATCTTTCAAGTGATTCTAAAGAATAAATTGTCTATTGAAGACCATGCCGAGGTGAGAAAGATTGTGAATTTCAGACTTGGTCCCAAGGGCCTTCATAAAACAAAAAAATAGACCATCTCTTAACAATCTAAGTATTTAAATAAACATCATAAGATCCGTACCTAACAGAGTAACTTTCAGAAAATACATTCACGGAGAGAATCAATTATTACTACAATGGCACATACAAGAAACAAGTATGTGTGACTTGTGTAACGTGACTGAAGATTACGAAGACTTTTTTCTCAAATGTCAATTCTTCCGTGAATTTTGGAAGAAAATATATGTACTTGTAAGCAAAATCAAAATTGGGTCACATATTTTTAATTTTAAAACTTTAGTACTGGGCTATAAAATACATGATCCTATGTATAATGATATAAATCTCTTCCTAACTGTCTTATTATATTCAATTCATAAAAGTACTCATATATCAAATTATAAACAAAAAGACATAGACGCTTATGCAGTTTTCAGAAATGAATTTTTAAACACATACGAAATTAACATATATATTAATGCAAAAAACAGCAAATTTTTAAATGATGTAAAAAGATACATATGATCATGAATAGCTAGATATAAAAAAAATTCATGTATAGAACTTGTGTAGCAAAAGTTGACAATAAATCTGAGCACGTGGTAATAAACCAAAACAGCATGCTTTGTGAAAATGTACAGAATTTTGTCTCAAAATACTTTTATACACACTTTTTCACTTAATCAAATGAATTTCCAACTACAATGTCGAAACTTACCACATGTAATTTTTAACTAAAGTTTAAGTTGTTCGTGAGTATCAATAAAACATATAAATTAATCCGGACAATTGATCGACCAGCTTCAACGGTTTTCATCAATAAGGTTAAAGGTCAACGATCATAAAGTTTTAATCTGTAGAAACAAAACCGGACAAAACTGTACACTTTCCGTAATCATGAAACAATATAGTTTGTAAAATGTATGTAATAACCATGAACTGTAAAACTAACAAACTATCTTATATATGAATTCACTGTATAAATTCCCTGGTTATCCAGTGACTAATTCACAGGGATACTCGGCCAACTGCTGTAGGTCGAGTAATTTGTTACAACAGCAACGAAAAGTGCAATAAAGACATTATTTTATTAAAAAAAAAAAAAAAAAAAAAAAAGAGAATCAATCATGTATCTCTGTGTCTCGGTTTGCTCGCCAATTTTAGTTGGAAGTAAGGTCTACAACTCCTGCAACCAGAGCAATTTATGAAAAAGAATATCAGAAATCAGACTAACGCAAATCATAAAGGCAAATTTTGAGATATATTCATAATACCAAGACGAAGTCAATAAAGGAAAGGTATGCGTCTTCATGAAAAAAAAAGTCCTTGGTAAAAAAGGAAAGGCCGCAAAAGGTAATTCATTTGTGTCATTTTGTGCATTTTATTATTCTCAAATAATGAAATACATCAGTCCAGTGCCAATAATATAAATGTAGCCAAGCAAATCACCCCAAATTTGTCTTCCTTTCACTTTTGTTCAATACAAAAAAAGCAAATAATGCCGTAAAAGTAAATACTACTTTTATTCCCTATATTTTATTTACAGGAAACGGAATAACAAAACGTAATCAAAGCTGCTTAACAAACTGAAAAATAACTAGTGAGTCACATATTATGTACAAAATCGAATCAAACTATCAAATTCATTTTTTGACAAAAAAAGTCCTAATAATTGAAATTACTAAATGTTACTACAGTTTGTGCATTAAAATTTGCATGCAGTCATTAATCCACTCAAATATAAAATAACGTTTTCTAGTTTCCAAAGAAAAAGAAAAAAGTTACATTTTAGGCTAAAAACCTGCTTACTTAAGTTTTCGAAATCTTATTTGGGAATGATTTATTATTGATGAATTTATCATTCCGTTCCTCATATGGGCTTCAAAGATATTAAAATAATAGAGCTTAAAATTGAGTAGAACATGTATATTTCTAAATTTCCAAGTGGCACCCCAATTCATCAATTAAGGAATATCCCATCAACGGGTTCAGGTTTGTTGCATTACTACATATAATTACAAACCCGGGCATAATGAGATATAAGAAGATGCGGTATGAGTGCCAATGAGACAATTCTCAATCCAAGTCACAATTTGGAAGAGTAAACCATTATCGACCAAAGTACGGTCTTCAACACGGAACCTTGGCACATGTCGCACAGCAAGCTATAACGGGTCCTAAACATTGCTAGTGTTAAAACATTCAAACGGGAAAATCAACGGTCTTTTCTATATAAAAAACGAGAAACACTTATGAACTTTTTCGTTAGGTCACAAACGAGTAAAAAAGGATGGGATATTTGTTACGACAATTGGATATATCTGTTGTCAAACAGACATTTCATAGCAGCGACACGACTCGTGATAGCGTCCATATAATTTTTCGAAAAAGGCGATTTCAACTTCTGCACATATAACACTTGGTTTCAAATATTTCAAGTGATCAAAATCCCTTTATATAATATTCGTTTCACAGATGATAACTGCTATGTTCCTTATGTTTGTACTAACACGAGCAACATGAAAATTGCAACATGAGGAACAGGATTTACTTTTCCTTCCGGAGCACTAGAAATCACCCCAGTCGATGGTGAGGTTCGTGTTGTGTAGTTTTCGTGTTTGTTATGTTGAGTTATACGCACTTTTGTCTGTCTGGTTTGGTTTGTTCTTACTGCTCCATGTCCTGATCAGATAATTTTTGATTAATTGTTTTGAATGTCCCCGTGTTATCTATCGCCCCTCTTTTATGGACAGGTGTCTCAAACTAAAACTAGAGAAATTTAGTGTATATGCCTGGGGATAAGAAACTACCTTAAAGCAGTTGTTCTGAATTAAATTTGTAAAATATGTGGTCGGTAAATTATGGAGATAATACAAATATCCAATAAAGAAATTTGATATCAGATATAATTTACTATTTTTTTTTCGTCATATGGATTTGTTTTCGTAAACCATGGAGGAGTCATTGTCTACGATGTATTCAATTTCTTTTTGCCATGAATTGTTGGTTGGAGTTGAGTAGTTTTTTCAAGTGTTGTGTTCATCCTTACGTGGCGGTAGGTGATTAAAAACGATAACCAAAAGTCCGAACTTCAAATTGAATTCAAAAAGGGGTAGCTCTTAATTTTCATTTCTAATTAACCGTGATCAACATACAGAGCAAGTAAAAAATAACAGTCATATTCCCGACTTTTTTTTGTAGAAAACGGGTTTATTAAATCTGACTTTTCTAGCTAGCATAACCTCCCGCTCTTATGATAGTTGTTTATACATTTGTAGTTCTGTTATATGGACAAAACTAGACGAGCTACACAAATTGACATGAACGGTTTTGTATCATTAATTTTTCAGCTGCCAAATCTGTAATTTTACTCTTCTGTAGATAGATTTTGATTGTGTTACTATATTCTATTATATGATTGGATTTGTAGTGTGCTTGCCTGAATTTATATAGAAGGACTTTAGTTAGATGAATTTTGATTGTCATTAATATATAAGGCTGTTACACTTATTTTATTAAATAATTTATATCGTTTGAGCTGGCAAATTGGAATTTTAGTTTTATTTTCCTTTCACTGTCTGACCTATTTTGCCACCAACAGAACGGGAGGCAAGTGCACACTTAGTATGATGTTGCATGTAAGCTCTCTCCATGTATCATATTACCTGTAGTTAATCTCATTCGCATTCTAAGCGGGTAGTGTATCCCTTTTCAATGAACTTATTTCTTTGAAAAAAAATCATCTTTCCAAAATTCACCATCACAAACACGTTTTTCCTGCTTCACCGAGATAGTAATTTACATTTTGAGATTTTCCAAAGCCTCTGGTACCATTACTCCTGTGTGTCTTTAAATTTGTGTATGTCATGTGTCCTGATTGATAAACGAATTAGGTATTGACAATTCACATGGAAACTCAACATATACCCTCACGACACTCATAAAGATGAAATCCCTGGATAATCATACGTCTGTTTTATGTTCCTTTGGAATTTCAACAAAAGATGAAGAACTGGATCTTACATCACTTTATTGGATACCTAAACTACATAAGTGTCCTTACAAATAACGGTATATTGCTAGGTCTTCCAAGTGCTCCACGAAACTTCTTCTGAATAAGTAACATCTATTTTATCAACAATCAAAGCCGGGCTTCAAAGTCATTGTGAAACTGTCAATCCTAGAGGGGGCTAGAATCAGATGTGGATACTTAAAAATTCTTTTAAAGATCTTGTAGAGTATATACAATCTAACTCTCTTTCATCTTGCAATAGTATTAAAACATTTGATTTTTTCTAGACTTTACACAAGTATTTCGTATTCCAAACTAAAAGACAAATTGAAAGAGTTGGTATTGCTTTGTTTCATAAAAAAGAATGGCCAACGTAGATACAAGTATCTTGTCTTAGGGAGGAGTAAATACTACTTTTTAAAGGATTCTCTGATTCAAACAAAAAATTCTCTGAAACTGACATTATCAAGATGCTTGATTTCTTGATTGACAACATATTTGTCGGAGGATGTGTTTTTCAACAGACTGTCGGCATTCCAATGGGAATCAATTGTGCCCCTCTTCTTGTCGATTTGTTTCTTTATTATTGTGAGGCAAACTTCATACAGGAACTTCTTAGGAAGAAAAATAAGAAGCTAGCAATGTCTTTAAACTTTACTTTCCGCTATATAGATGATGTTCTCTCAGTAAATAATTCAAAAGATGGTGACTGTGTTGAACGCATCTATCCCATCGAACTAGAGATATAGGAAACAACAAATACAGTTAAGTGGGCTTCATATCTTTACTAACATCTAGAAATTGACAATGAGGGTCGGTTGAAAACAAAACTTTACGACAAAAGAGATGATGTTAGCTGTCCAATTGTGAACTTTCCATTTTTAAATATTAACATTCCAGTAGCATCTGCATACGGGCTATATATCTTCTAATTCAAATGATATTCCCGTGCTTGTATTTCCTATAATGATTTTCTTGATAGAGGGTTGCTACTCACAAGGAAGCTATTAAATCAAAAGTTCCAAATGGTGAAGTTGAAATCATCTCTTCGTAAATTTTACGGACACCATTACGAGTTGGTTGACCGTAATGGAATGATCGTTTCTTATATGATATCGGATATGTTCCTCACGTCGTAACCACACTCCCCTTCCCTTTCATGCATGTGACATACCGAATTAGGCTATTTACCGGATTTGTTAAAACATGAGCAACACGACGGGTGCCCCATGTGGAGCAGGATCTAATTACTATTTCGGAGCACCTGAGATCAACTCTTGTTTTTGGTGGGATTTGTGTTGCTTATTCTTTATTTTCCTATGTTGTGTCATGTGCACTATTGTTTGTCTATTAGTCTTTTTCATTTTTAGTCATGGCGTTGTCAGTTTATTTTCGATTGATGAGTTTGACTGTCCCTCTGGTATCTTTCGTCTTTTTTTCCAAAAACTTCAGATTGTTTCGAATATATTTTCACATTTTTAGCTCACGTGGCCCTATGGGCCATGTGAGCTTATCTCTCATCACTTGGCGTACGTCATCGACCAGCTATTCTTTGGGTCTATCGTCCGTCGTCGTCCGTTAACTTTTACAAAAATCTTCTCCTCTGAACTGCTTGGCCAAGTCTAATCAAACTCGGCCACAATCATCGTTAGGGTATCTAGTTGAAAAATGTGTCCGATGACATCGCTCGTCAACCAAAATGGCCAAAAAAGGTTATAAATAGTCATTAGGTCAAGATCTATCTGCCCTGAAATTTTCAGACAAATCAGGCAACCCGTTGTTGTGTTGCTATACCGGAATTTGTTATTTTAAGAACATTTTGCAGGTTTTTGTTATTATCTTAAATATATTATTTTAGATAGAGATAAACTGTGAACAGCAATAATATTTAACAAAGTAAGATCTACAAATAAGTTAACATGACTAAAATTGTCAGTTGACCTCTAATGAGTTATTGCATTTTATAGTAAGTTTTAAACAATTTTATCGTAAATTTTTGTAATCTTTTGTAACTGAAACTACTGAGAAAATATTAACCAAACTGGGCCAAAATCGTCATAAGGGTATCTAGTTTAAAAGTGTGTCCGATGACACCACCCACTAACCAATATGGCCGACCTGGCTAAAAATAGTACACAGGGGTAATAAACAGTTTTTGGTTTATATTTCTGAAACCAAAGCACTAAGAGCGAATCTGACGAGGTGAAATTGTTCCTTATGTCACGACCTATCTGCCCTGAAATTTTCAGACAAATCAGGCCACCCGTTGTTCGGTTGTTTTTGGTTATTATCTTCAATATTATTTTAGTGATAAACTGTAAACAGCAATTATGTAAGGCAAGGTAAGATCTACAAATAAGTCAACATGACCAAAATGGTCAATTGATCCCTTAAGGAGTTATTGCCCTTTATAGTAAATTTAATACAATTTTCGTAAACTTTTAAGAAATATTATCCTCTGATACAACTCTGCCAAGTTCATTATAGATAAAGATAATTGTAAGCAGCAAGAATGTTCACTAAATTAAAATATACAAACACATCATCACTAAACACAGTTTTGTTATAAACCCATTTGTGTCCTTTGTTTAAAATGCGTATAGACTAAGGTTAGCGACACAGGCTAACCTTATTTATTTTACTAATATTAAATTTTCTGAAAACCATTACCTATTTCTGGTTTGTAGTTTTTTTTAATATTGTCACTCCATCATGGTCATATAATGTTAAAGGGGTACTAGCTACGAGATATATAAAAAATATAAAGTAAGATTTTTTTTGTTAAATCAATAATAAAAGTGAAATAGTGAAATAATAATTAGCTTTTAGCAGCCAAAATAGTTAAATTTTGTAAAATTTAGCGAAGAAATATTGATATTTTCTAATTCACTTGCAAGTGAATCAGTAGACCTCATTAAATCCTTATTCATGTGAACTTCAGTTTAACCCCTAGCTAGAGATTGACAACGCATGCATTGTACGTGTCCTGGTTATTTTTAAAGAAAAAGAATGTCAACAATGAAAGTGAAACTACGGTAAACTATTTAATTACTTATTCGATCCATATAAAATCATTCTTATACGGTTACAAACAATGAGAATCATATATGTTTATTCTATAAAACAAAATCAAACAGACCTATAAAAATCTAATTGCACGTGTTGGTTTAATCTATTCATATCTCTATTATGTTTACATCGCTTATATGGTCATTTGAGGTCAAATCGATAGTTAATTAGATGGCGTCTGGACTTCAATTCACACGAAACGAACCTACATATTCTCTACCCTATGCTCTGTAAACTGTTTCTTTTGGACTTTTGGTAGTTTGGATAAATGTTTTACATTGTTATAAATCAAATATGAGAATTTGAGTCAAATTGTGACCATGAATTTGACAGCAAGTGCCCCTTTAATATCGTAATTTGGTTTTCCAAAAATTGCTATCACTTTAAAAGCAGAAGTCCCGTAACACTTCAAACTTCACCCATCCAAATTGTTTACCCTATTATTTCCACCAAGGTTAAACAATTAGATTTTTGCAAACATAGAAAATCCAAATTTCTTTTTACACTATTGAAACAATGCATTCCTTTTTTTTTATATATATCTCCAATATCGTTTGTCAAACTAAGACAATAGAAATACATTATGAAAGGATTCATATATTGAAGTTGACAGGGAAAATTGTATTTTTTGTGGATATATGCAGTTCGTGGTTTACTAATTATAAGGTTAGCATACAAAGATCTAGAAAATTTAGACTTCGTTGAAAATGTCTCAATTCGTACATGTCGTAGTTCACCTTTACCTATGAAATTTATAAACATTGGTTTTCCACGAAGACTGTTTTTCTATGTTGTGATGTTATGCTATTGTTTCAGAAAAAGGGAGAAGGTTTGGATCCATTAAAACGTTTAATCCAGCTGCAAATGTTTGCACCTGTCCTAAGTCAGGAATCTGATGTACAGTAGTTGTCGTTTGTTTATGTAATATATACGTGTTTCTCGTTTGTCGTTTTGTTTATATAGATTAGACCGTTGGTTTTCCCGTTTGAATGGTTTTACACGTCTAGTAATTTTGGGGCCCTTTATAGCTTGTTGTTCGATGTGAGCCAAGGCTCCGTGTTGAAGGCCGTACTTTAACCTATAATGGTTTACTTTTTAAATTGTTATTTGGATGGAGAGTTGTCTCATTGGCACTCACACCACATCTTCCTATATCTAGTATATCAACAGTAAAATCTGTTAAAATAAGTTTTAGCTAAAAAATCACACAAACACAAAAAATAAAGCTTACGTAATTTTACAAAGCACTCACTGCCTTTCTAGGAATGTTACACCTGTATTCTTTACACATGAAATTTACGAAAACTCCAGTTGTCGTTTTCTAAAATTTGTTTCCCAAGAATACTTATATATTCAACGTTCATATATAGTGATAATTGAAAAAAAAAATCATAATAACTCAATATCAAACAAACACTAATTATACACTCAGTGCCTTTATATGAGTGTTACACATCTGTATCCGTGTCCATTACACGTCATCCTTCAAAAACTGACTATAAAACTAAAAAACAGTGGGTTGCAAATTAGAAATATCCCTTGTACAATTACGAACATAATTCAAAAACCACATACTACGTGTTGCCGTTTGACATTATCGAGTTTGACATTATCGTGTTATCACAACAAGTAAATATGTCATGTATTATATGTATATGTAATTCGTTTGTTTATGTATAACATCTTTGTTTTACGTTCATTTTTTTGTACATAGATTAGGCCGTTAGTTTTCTCGTTTGAATTGTTTATATTGTCATTTCAGAGCTTTTTATAGCTGACTTTGCGGTATGGGTTTTACTCATTGTTGAAGGCCGTACAGTGATCTATAGTTGTTAATATCTGTGACATTGGGTCTCTTGTAGAGCGTTGTCTCATTATCAATCATACCACATCTTCTTTTTTATATCTTATTGCACAATGACATTGTCAGTTATTCAAATCATTAATTATATGATTGATAACAAAGGTCACTCTCAAGAAATGTATCGGATTCATTGTTCTAATTTTACTTATCTTAATCATTTACAAACTAGTGTTATCTTCATAAAAATTACGAACAAACCTGACGATGTTTATTCCATGCATATTACTGGTATATTGTTACTGAATTATTGATTATTTCATAGATGCAAATTTTTCATTTGAAAGTGTGACTGTTTCCGAAGATAATATTGCCCTATATCCTGTCGATACTTGCATTGTGGTATTATTATGACATATTTACACAAAGTCCGTAAGTTGTGTACTGCTTAAAATCTAAGTAAGGGAATGCATGTTTTAATCGATACTTGCATTGCGGTATTAATATGGCATATTTACACAAAGTCCGTAAGTTGCGTACTGATTGAAATCTAAGTAAAGGAATGCATGTTTTAATCATTATTTGTCATTGGTCCAATAACGCTGTATTTGTGTACTGATTGAAATCTAAGTAGGGGAATGCATGTTTTAATTATAATTTGTCATTGGCTGGTTAACCTACTTGTAGTTGTTGTCCTTTTGTTTTTTGAGTGATTCAAACTAATGTGATGAGTTTTTTTCATTTGGTTAATACAGTTCTTTAATAAAGTTTTTTTTGATTTTGTTATCCTATAACCTATATCATAAGTATGATCAGGGTTGACTAGTTACACACTAGTGTCACTGAAGTCGTATTCTGTATGTGTTCGCCTAAGTGAGGAGTATGTAATGGTTGTCATTAGTTGAAGGTGTCATATTTGTTTTTCATTTGTTAATGCATTGTCAGGCACCGTACAGTGCCTTATGGTTGTTTACAATTTCTTAGAGTCTCTGATAAATAGTTGTCTCGATTGCAACATTACAAATTTCACATGTGTGTACGCTATACTATCAGGAGAATAAATGACTTTGGATTTTGTAAAGGTATTTCATGGTGTATTTGATTAACAGGAAATTGAATGCCTGTGCCTCAGGAAATCCAATCTTATGAAGTTTGAATAGTTATTCAAGTATATAGAAGCAACGTGTCAACTTTCGGTCTTTTTTAATGAGATAAAAAGGGTACAAGAGTTGATGAGCCCAAAGTGACACTTGTTCTTTAAAAAAATATACAAAACGATGATCTTTGAAATTGTCAGTGAAGTAAATGTTTTGGAATATCAACACAGCCACATATATTGGGATAATATTTTCCTTACAGAGACCGATATGTTTAAATCTAACATTAGAAAACAAATGCATTACAACATACGGTCATGCGTATTCTTGTATTATGATGTAGTTGGGATGGTGGTCTCACTACGATAACATCAAGCATGTAAACTTTTTTAAGACTCAATACCTAACAGACTTACTAGGTTCAGTGATGACATAAAATTATTTGTAATTATTTCGACGGATACTTATATACTGTGGATTCATTTATTTTCGTGGGTATCAATTTTCGTGGATAGAGAAAAAAAGACGTTTTGTGGTATACGTAAATTCGTGGATCGCTGATTACAAAAAAAAAAATTAGATACGTAATTCGTGGATTTCTTTTTGATTTAGGAGATCATATAACATCCTTGGTTCGATCAATAATAAAACAAAACAAAAAAGAAGGAATTCATTGAAAAAGTTTTTAATTGTCAAAATCCTCGCTTAATTGGTCATTCTAGGTTAAAGTGTTCATTGATAACTTCGATTACAATAATGGGCAGAGACAACTAATTATTTGTTTGTTTTACAATTTATAAATTCTTGTCTGAATTCTATAAGGCATTCAAAACTTTATGATTGAAAGCTAATTTCCCTAATCTCGATATAATAAACAGTGATATAAGTATAAGGTGTGAAAATAAATGTTCCTGTCATAAACAATATTACCTACGGGCAATATCCCCGTACTTAATCCTATTGATTTTTAATCACAGGTAAACCAAACTATGACACGGTAATTAACAACTTGCAGTTATTTTCCATGAACAGTTTTAATCAATTTTAAAAAGTAAATTATCACTGATATTCGACATATTTATTATAGATTTAATCAAAATACTTGTATCTTCTTTCAATAAAAATCACGTGTTATGTTACAATGTTTATCGCTAGTCAACACTATACTAGAACTGCATAACATAACCGGAAATAAACATCCAACTCCATACACATTTCTCGGGATTATTCTTCGTTGAATTCTTAAATTCGTGGTTCGCTTTGACCCACGAAACCCACGAAAATTGGTATACCACGAATAAAAATGAATCCACAGTATTTGAGGTTGTTGAAGATAAAGAAGATTACGACTATCAGCCGACTGGAATTTAGATAAAGACAACAGTTATATAGGGAAAACGGTACTAATCCATTTTCCTTGCATTAGGTAATTACTGCTGTGTGTATATTTACAATATAAATTTTGAAAACTATTGAAATATTTTCTAAAGAATTTCTACAGAATTAACCGAAATGACTTTCAAAATTTCATAAATTTGGTGTAAAATGACGGTGGGCATGGATAACATAAACAAGCTCCGTTGGAAGTTGGTCGTGATACTATTTGACTTTAATTTTTAAAACAGAATAATAAAGTACTAACATCACACATAACTGTTTTATCCAGGTTTTTATTATAAAAAATGGTAAATGTAGAAAATAGTAGTATTGTCGTCCCTATACCGCTGTTCGAAAGTCATAAATCGATTGAGAGAAAACAAATCCGGGTTATAAATTATGACTGAGGGAAACACATCAAATATAAGAGAAAAAACAACGGAACAACAGAAAAACTTAAGTGCAACAATCAAACACAAAGACAATGCAACGCACACAGAAACGAACTATCAGAAAACAATTGACTTTTTCTTGACTTGGTACAGGAAATTTTAAGAAAAATGGTGGATTGAACCTGGGTTTGTGGCTATCCAAACCTCCAGCTTTTATGGCAATGTTAAATATAACAAAATTGTAAATTATCGTCATATATTAAAAATACAAAAGGAGCATAATGAAAAAGTGTGCCCAAATTCCAGCATTTTTTTTTCGATAGTTATCCTAACACACATATTTTTTCGCCTGCTTTTTATAAAACAATATTTCAGAATCACAAGTAAGTGACGCCCAATTGACAGCTGTGGGAGGTCTGGAAAGTCTGGCACTGGTAACATTTGTTGCAGCTCTGATATGTGCTTTCCTTATCAATCTCTAGCAAGAGGAGTAAGATTGAAGTTTATATGAAAATGGATTAAATGTGGTCGAATTTTCCCCCTGCAAATGACTAATTCATCATCAATGTTTCTGAGCTTTTTTGACAAAATTGAACTATTATGGCTGCATGGTAAACACGATATAGTTATTCACTATTTTAGTTTCATTAACGATTGAACAGAAATACTCATATTTTATATATTTTTTTTATATATCTCGAAGCTAGTGCCCCTTTAACGTTTATATCTTACCTTGGTTTTAATAAAAAGTCTTTTTAGAAGCGGTTTTCCCGTTGTACCAAAAGTTACCCTTCCTATTCTTTTTTCCATCCATTAATTAGCGATTTTGTACAATTAATTGCAAACATTTTAAACAATCATTTCTTTTCTGACACATTAGAATCAATTAATTACTTTAATTTTCACTCATCTGTCATACCGTGTGCATTTTATTAAATTAAACGAATATGCATTCTTCATATAGGGATCATATGTCAAAATACAAGGTACTTTATTCATATGATTTGCCTCACGTGACTCTGGCCCTTTTGTTTAAATTACTTCCCTTTAGTTTAAGATTGACAATATAAACTATGTCTTATTTAAGGATATTCCAGTCCTTTTCTGTCATGAAAGTAAACTAATGTGTCTCTGAAAACTTCCTTCGGCGGATAGTTTTAAAATACTGTAATTCTGAGGAAAAATGCTGATAATATCACTTTTAACGAAATGGAAAGTTTGAAATCAGCATGTTTTTAAAATAATTTGGCCGAAAACTTTAGAAAGTAGGTAAGTTAAAACTTATTTAACTTAAAATGTAACCTACAAGGTGTTTCCTTTGATACGGACAAACAATAAACAATATTTTGTTGTATCTTAAATTCTATTTGAATCTTGCTTTTTTATGATTTTCGTTTCTTTATATTTTCTTATATAGCAGTTACACTACGATTACGCTTCTGATTTTCAAACAAGCAAAAGCCAAACAAACTCGTACAATTCAACTATATGCTGACAAATTGTTGATTCAACTGAAAATTAGCATAATGGCATTTTTATTTAAGGGGCATGTACAATTGCAGCCGACATGATAAGGCAAA
Source organism: Mytilus galloprovincialis (assembly GCA_037788925.1). Classification (NCBI taxonomy): domain Eukaryota; kingdom Metazoa; phylum Mollusca; class Bivalvia; order Mytilida; family Mytilidae; genus Mytilus; species Mytilus galloprovincialis. The sequence goes on from CM075339.1 coordinate 6,686,823, forward strand.
ATTGCCGCTATGCAAATTAGCAAACCAACCGGGATTTTTCCATATCTTCATATATATTAGTTGATTCAAGAAAATTGTACTTTTGTGGATATTTTAAGTTCGTCGTTTTGTCGAAGCTTCTCTACAAGAACCTTAAAAATTCAGACTACCTGGAACATTTTAATTGGAAGTTCACCTGTACACATGCCATTTTCAAGAAAACAAGTTATCGTTTTCCAAAATTGGTTTCCCAAAAATCCAAATATATCAAACGTAAAAGTGTAGTGATTATTAAAACAGTAAATATGTAACTAAATACCATACAAACACACAAAAACAAAATATGACGTAATCTATAATTTTGCAAAGCACTCCCTGCCTTTCTAGGAATACAACTCCTATTTCCGTGTGCGTCTACCATTACACGTCATCATTCATATACTACTATAAAAACGATGAATTGAACATTATAAATATCACTTATAAATACAATTACGAACATAATTTTATAAAACCACATTATATGTGTTGCCGTTTGACATTTGAGAGTTTGAACACTACATACACTGATATTTTATGATGGCTACTATTCCACCAATGGTTATTGGGGGAGTTGTTATTACCACTTTATCATTCATGCTGCATATAATAGGATTCTCAACAACATATTGGTATGCATTGGGAGATGTTGTTCATATGGGATTATGGAAATTATGTTCTTACCAATCAAAAGGAGTAGAAGCGTGTTTTTATTATACAGGTATGTCTTTATTGTCCTGACATATTTCATATATCCTTCTAATGATATTTTGCATTATTGCTATTTTGAGCCCTTTTCCTTTGATCTTTTTTTTGTGATAATTTTAATATCATGCATGCTACTCGCTTGAGATGGAAAATTATCGCTAGAAACTAAGAAGCCACGTGGCGTTGTTAATGAAGTTGACATGAAATTGACAACGTCGTCATAGGTAAAATAGCGCTAAACAGATTAGCGTTGGTCATCTTAACTTAATCTCGTTGAGATAACCAACGATAATCTATAATTATCGCTCGTCCCACTGTCTATATCACTTTGGTCAAATCTTAATATTATCCCATATCACGGCTTTGTGACGTCAAATACTTTGAACCGGCCTTAATAACTTTGACCCGGACATATGAGCGACGTCATAATGTTTGAACCGACGTTGATAAAATTGACCCGAACTCATCAAGTCAATTGCCGGTTGCTGATGTAATTAAAAGAAAAATACTCCCAAAAGACGCAAAATACAGCCCGATAAATCAATTATCAGCTGATCTGCATATTGATACTGTAAAATATTAGCTGCGAGTCACAATATGAAGCTTTTTGGTAATGTAAGCACAGCGAACGAGATCAAAAAGCATTATAATGTGTCGACATTGTGTTACAATATCATTATGCAGACAACCTGATAATCTTTAAAAATCAAGTCACTGTTACCGTATGATAACAACTTAAAATTGAATATTTAACAATAATGGAAGTCAAATATTTTTTTAGGTAAACTTATCCTAAACAAATACGCACTTATGAACCAAAAAAACTGGGTTCAATAAACTGTAAAGTATGTGGTTGTTTTTGTAATGTGTGATTATGCGTGATAACGCAAACAAGTATATACACATGTACATCATGTATTATGTTTATTACTACATAGTTATAAAGTAAGTAATTCACATCATTAATTATACACTTGATGACAAAGGTAACTCTAATGAAATGTATCGAATTAATTGTTCTCATGTAACTTCTCTTTATCATTTATAACCTTATCATGTTATTATGGAAATTACGATCAAACCTGACGATGATATTATGCATATTGCTTGTATATTTTTACTGATTTTTCGATATTTCATAGATGTAATTTTTTGTATTTAAAAGTTTGACTGTTCCAGTCAATGATCTTGCCCTGACTCCATCGGATACTAGTATGATAGCACTAAGGAAAGCACATATGTATTATCTTGTCAACTATCTACAAGAGACTAAAGGAGTACACACAGTTCGTTAGTTGTGTTCTGATTGAAATCATAGTAAGGCAATTCTTTTTTTATTTATTAGTTGTCGTTTGGCTCCGCAACGGTGGGTACTCTTATTGTATTTGTTGTCCTTTTGTTTTTTGAGTGATTAAAATAGTTATCAAAGGTACCAGGATTATAATTCAGAACGCCAGACGCGCTTTTCGTCTACATAGGACTCATCAGTTACAAACGTGTTTCGCTCACGTCGTATTCCTTATTTGTTCTTCCAAGTTAGAAGTACATGTATGTCATGGTCATTAGTTGTAGGAGCCATATTTGTTTTTCATTTGTTAATAAAACATAAAACAAGCGTTCTCTTTCGAATTGATTGATATTCTTTAATGGAAGGGCCCTTCACTGCTGACTGACAAAGTTGTTTGTGTGTATTGTCGAAAACCGTACAGTGCCTTATAGTTGTTTACAATGTCCTGTAGTCTCTGGTAGATAGTTGAATAGACAAGAATGACAAGTTTTGAAATTGTCAGTGAATAAAATGGTTTTGAATATCAACATGATCTACACAGATACACTTTTGTTTTAAAATGTCTGCCTTTCAGTGACCGATATGTTTACAATCTGACAATAGAAAACATATGCACATGCTTATTCTTGTATTATAGTATTGTACTAGGAATGATGGTACAATTATATTAAGAGTGTCAAGAGTAAATATCTAACAGCCTTACCAGGTTCAGTGATGACATACAATTGTTTGTATTTAGTTTGACGGATCCTTATATAGTATTGATTCATTTATATTCATTGGATACTTATTTTCAAGGATTTTTTTGGTACAGGGGAACCACGAATTCCAAATTTTCAACGAATTACAAATTCTCTAAAGGAATGTATCCAGACTTTGCCATAACCACGAAATTGAATATCCACGAATATGCAAGTTTTCCTCACTCTTCGAAAGTAAATGAATCCAAAATATTTGAGTTTGTTGAAGAAAGAGAAGAATAAGACAATCAGACGACTGAATGTTAGACATAGATGCAAGAAATATTTGAGTAAAGGGTTTATTTGTCGTTCTTCTTTTCAATGCCGCATTATGTATATGCTTTCGTTTTATTAAGCCCTCTCTGGTAGAAAATTGACAAAATTGAAAATTATCGTCATATATTAAAATACAAAAGAGAGTCAGACATAATGAGAAAAACTGTCTAAATTTCAGCGTTTTTATCATTAGATATCCGAAATAAAGGCAACAGTAATATACCGCCGTTCGAAAGTCATAAATCGATTGAGGGAAAATAAATCCGGGTTACAAACTAAAACTGAGAGAAATACATCAAATATAAAAGGAAAACAACGAAACAACAGAAAACTAATGTCCAATAAAAAAAAAAAAAAAAACGGTAATTAATACACCCCGAAACGAATTACAACATAAATATCTTTTCGCCTGATTTTTATAATACAATATTGCAGATTCACCAGTAAGTGACGCCCAATTGATAGCTGCCGAAGTTCTGGAAAGTCTGGCACTTGTAGCATTTGTTGCTGCTGTGATATGTGCTTTCCTTAAGATGTTTGTACTCAAGGAAAAGGGAATTATGTTTGCTATCACAGGTGTACTTAACTTAATTGCAGGTAAATATTAATGATATGATTTAATTGCATATGATGTCAAACTGAAATTCAATATAAAAAAAACAACAAATTTAATTTTTGTGAAATAAAATTAATAATTATAAAATTACATTATTAGCATTATGCCAAATTTCAATCAAATCTTTCTTCTATCATGATATGCAGTTTGTTTATTCTTTAGTTTTCTATGTTGTGTCATGTGTACTATTGTTTGTCTGTTTGTCTTTTTCATTTTTAGCCAAGGCGTTGTCAGTTTATTTTCGATTTATGAGTTTGACTGTCCCTTTGGTATCTTTCGTCCCTCTTTTAATACCATTTCATTTCTTTGAAAAGTCTAAGTCAATTTGAAAAGGTATATTTTTAAAACCAATTCTGCAAAGAATGTAAAAACAAAAAAATAAGCACATAAAACAACAACCAAACGCTAAGAAATTTAATAACAGCAATTTGTGGCGTACATTGTACAAAATAAAATCACAAAATACTGATCAACGCCAAGGAAAATTCAAATCGGAGAGTCCATAATCAAATGACAAGATCAAAACCTAAAACACATCAATCGAAAGGATAACAACTGTCATACTCCTGACTTAGTGCAGGAATTTTTCTAAGTAGCAAATGAAGGATTGAACCTGGTTATTTATACTCAAAGCCACGTATACGCCATGGGGTCAGAGAGATGTCAAGTATGAAGATTTATTTCGTCGTTCGAATTATAAGTTAGATTATTAGTCTTCAATGTAATACTTTTTAAAATTTGAAAAACTATATTATGGTTGAGTAATTAACGATTTAAAAATGACCATTACATTTTTCGATATATAATAAACAAACTTGTTGATTATGGTTGATAAATAGAAAAAGGGGGAACATTATATAGATTAAATTGTTGACACATTAAAAGCTTTGGACAGCCCATACATTATACACTATATGTTGTGAAAGACTTGTTAAAAATGACATTTGTTGCCTGAAAGAGGCGAGTGTGTTACGGTTGAGGTTAAAGCACTGACAAGCCTCTACATTTGACGGTTCGGGATTTCCTTCATATTGGACTAATTCAAATCTAATCCAAATTGATATCACTTCCAGTTATTGAAAAGGTAATCGTCTACTGACGCTGAAAATAACAGAAGGTCGTCCATCATAAAACACTTACAACTTAGAATTTGCATTTTCCGTCATAGTAGATACAATATATATAAGAAGATGTGGTACGAGTGCCAAAGAGACAAATCTCTCATCCAAGTCACAATTTGTAAAAAAATAACCATTATAGGTCAAAGTATGGTCTTCAACACTGCGAATTGGCTCACACCAAACAACATCCTATAAAAAAGTTATATTGACTTGGAAATCAGTAACTAGTCAGTTAAAATATATGCCATTGTCTTTTAGGTGGATTTGCCTTGATCGGAACAATAGTATTTGCAACAGATTCTTATGGAAACATAACGTTGGATTCTTCAAAGTTCCACTATTCCTTTGGGCTATGTATTGTAGGTGGAATAGGAGGGATTGTTGCAGGCATTGTTTTCATCTTAGCATGGCGATGGGTGAGGAACTAACGACGACAGCTGTCATTGTGTTCATCCTAGCATGGCAATATGTGAAAGATTAGGCGGAGTAGTCTCTGGCATTGTTTCCATCCTAGCATGGCAATATGTGAAAGATTAGGTGGAGTAGTCTCTGGCATTTTTTTTTTAAAGGAAGCAGCTTAAACTATGAGCTATCTGCATAAATCGTATTTCTTTGAACACTTATCTTCGTCAATATTATTGTATTCGACGGATTTTAACGATACATCTTGCTATTCTATGTTCCGTGGTGTAAAATCGTACAACAATAACGAGTTGTGTTATTTTTACGTACGTAAGGTTTTATTAATAGAGTCGCGTGATTGTTATTTGTTAAACTGATATGTTAAAAAATAAGCAACAAGTGCACAAACAATATAAATTTTGTATTTACGGAATGTTTTTTATTAAACTACGATGTTTTGGATTTCTAGAATGTATTTTTAATAACATGATGTAGTATGAACTTTCCAATATGCTATCGTTGACCTTATTACAGCTAAACCCAACAGTATTTGCCTGCAAAATGAGTGAATACAACTGTACATGTGATTATGTTTTAACGCATCCACAATTTATCTAGTTATCAAGGATAGATAGTGCCGTATCATTCTACGCAAGGTGAAATTATGTCTTATCGTGATATACTTGGCGTGATAATGCTATATGATATTATGCAAAATAAAGGCAACAGTAGTATACCGCTGTTCAAAACTCATAAATCCAGGGACAAAAAACAAAATCAGGGTAACAAACTAAAACCGAGGGAAACGCATTAAATATAAGAGGAGAACAACGACATAACACCAAAACGTAACACACACAGAAACGGACCAAGCATCAGACAAAACACCACGAGAATAACAAATATAACATGAAAACCAAATACATGAATTTGGGATAGACAAGTACCGTGCCACGTCTGATCTCAATATCTTAAAAATAAGAGAAAACACAAACGACTCAACGTTAAAATGCAACATACACAGAAACGAACAATAATATAACAATGGCCATCTTCCTGACTTGGTACAGGACACTTTTAAAGGGGAATAAAAGTGGTGGGTTGAACCTGGTTTTGTGGCATGCCAAACCTCGCACTTTAATGGCAAAGTTAAATATAACATTGAAATGACAACATAATATTACAGGACTACAATACAAATAAATAGGAGAACATATTAGACAAAGAAAAACATGATTAATAGATAACAAAAAGCATCAGGTTTAAAATTCAATACGCCAAAAACGCGCCATGTCCACACAGGACTTACAAGTGACGCCCAGATATAAAAGATCGAAAGTGAAAAAAGTACAAAGTTGTACAGCACTGGAGATAAAAAGTTGAAAAGGTTTCGCCAAATACGCCATTGTTTTTATGCCCGGGATAAGAACATTCTTATTATATAGAACAATTCATGCTATTGCAAACAGTAAATTTTATCAAATGAATATGAAAGAGATATACATAAAGAAACTGAAGTATTAACTAATTACAGAAAACTAAACCCGAATACATAACGCCCAGATATAAAAGATCGAAAGTGAAAAAGGTACAAATATGTACAGCACTGAAGATCAAATTTTAACAAATGAATATGAAAGAGATATACATAATGAAACTGAAGTATTAACTAATTACAGAAAACTAAACCCGAATACATAATGCTATTAAAGTTTAACACAGAATAGACACACCCGAATCAGTCCAGGCGTCAACGTAATTACAAAAATGTGACGTCACATACGATGGCGAAAAGGTACAAACGTTATGCCACATTTGAATTTATGAAATTTAGAAACAGCATGACGTCGCATATGAAAAACTATCAAAGTGAGATAGAATTAGGATTGATTTAAGATTATATCAGAACTAAATACTGATAATTAATTTAAACAAAATGCATATTGCATTACTTATTAATAGCAATTAACTGTAATATATATATATATGTCCAGTTTGTTATGAATCCAACTTCAAACGTAAATAATCGTACAAAATTTAATATAATTAATAAAGGCGGTGATTAATTTTTCTATCCGTAACACCTAAATATAATAAAAAGACGTCAACACATTTGACAAAATCCGATGAGAATTACAAATATAACATTAAACATGTAAACTAAATACATGAATTTGGGATAAACAAGTACAGAAACACGTCTTATAGTAATGCGAATTCACATTCAGCAAAACAGTCACAATCGGGAATAAGTCACGTTTGGTAATTAAAAGATTAGACGACATAATGACAAACCACAATCTACCACGTGGTAAAAATGTCCTTAGCTAGTTTGGTTAAAGAGACATCATATTGATCCACCAATTCGTGATGGTGTCCATAAAATTTACGCAAAGTGTGATAAATTCGAAGAACGACAAATCAGTCTTGATATTGGAATATCAAAATGTGTAAGCTGTTTAAACGCTGACTCATTCATTTTGAGCCGTACATTTCTGTAATGCCTTTGATATTTTTATCTTATTACATTGCAATTATTATAAAGAATTTTGTTGAAGTTTAAACATATATTTATATGTGTGCATTTGTTACATGTATTCATTAGTTATTTTCTTAATGTCGCAAGATTTTTATTCAAGATATGCGTTTTTCGTTTTAATGAATTCAAACTCATAAGTCGAAAACAAACAGACAACGCCATGATTAAAAAAAAAACGACAAACAAAAGTTCACTGAACACAAAATAGAAAACCAATGATTAAGTAACACGAACCACAATCCAGATTGTGGATGACCTCTGTTGTTCATGTTAGTATACACCAAATAAAAAAGTCTGAATGTGTAGGTCAAATTAGGGAAAATAGTCGGGTTTTTGTGACGACCATTGCAACATATCCGTTGTCATTGATGAAACAGATACCCATAGCGGTGAACCAACACATTCGTAAAATATTCACACCTGTGTTTAATAGAACATAGGTAGTTAACTGAATGTGTTAACTCTTTTCTCTCTTATAGAACCGATGTATAATATCGGTATAGAAGTCATTATAGAAAACTTTATAGACCAATGCAAAGACATCCTTAGCAGTCAAGTACTTAAAATTACCATTTTCAGGAAACGATGATTAAATTTAACTTCAAAAACAACGTTTAACATAGTTTTCATAATCATAATAATTGGTTGGTGTGACAAGTATTCAAGCCAAGAGAAATGCAGATTCCTTCTCAAAAACCATATGTGTTATTCAAAAAAATAATTAAAGAAACACATTTGAAATCTGGTTGAACTCAATCGAGTATGTAATAAAGATCATGTCAGAAGCTTAAATTGTAAAAAACAAATAAACCGAACTCAGAGGAAATTACATAACAGAAAGTACCTAATCAAACGGCAAAATTAAGAGCTTAAACTTTGTTGTCGAAACGTACATACAAGTTATCAATGAGAAATTTAACAGCTTTTATCATCTCACCACACCTCCAGTAAGTGTACCTATCATATTTACCTTTCTCATTAGAAAAAAAAGCTTTAGATGAGTTGCAGCAAATATATTTGAATTTAGATTTACCAAAGGACCATTTAATTAAATAGGGAAAATTTTGTTTGATTAGATTGTGTGGAAGTGTAGTGTAAAAAAAAGAAAAGTAAAATCTGTAAAAACAACATCAAAAGGACCTTAAAATTTACGTTATTCATCTAAAATATCCACCTACTAGAGGCCGAGATGAAACGATATTTTACTGTTTTTGTATAGTTAAGGTTACCAATACATATTAAGGACCTTCAACTGTTCAGAAGAAGCCTAAAGCTGTGATGTTGTTATGATATGTATGTTTACTATATGACTCTCTTGGGAGCAAAAGGACTTGGATGTAGATAAATTTAAAATTTCATTCGTTAAAACGTCCGTGTAGTATTTACGGTATACCACCACCACATTGATGGCTGCTTTATCAGCCGGTACAAACTCAAACCGCTTTAAAAGTTCTTGAAATTTATTTCTTATTCTGGAAAAAGGCGTATTTTATTCTGTATTATTTACTTATAAATTATTTTCAAAATGTGATATTCTATAGCTTTCATCTACAATATTCATACATTTATTTAGATAAGAATCAAGAAATTCTTTATCAGATTTTTCTTCGTTTACACCATTGTTTTTAACAAAACGAGAAAGAACATCTTAATGACTTGACGACACTGTTTCCAATCTATTTTAGATGTAGGACGATATTTAAGTCTTTTATCCAAAATAAAATTCTTCAAATTGTTTATGCGATTGCCTATGTTGTTTCTGGATCGTTTCAAGCGGTTGAAATATTATGAATTTAATAATGTGATGTGTTTACCTAATTGTTGCTAACTTATACTTTTGAATTTCTTAGGTTTTCGGAAGCGGTATAGATGTGCCTGTGTTCGTTTAAAAAACTCATGTCCTGTTTGCCCTACGCAAAGTATACTACCATTTGGTTTTGTTCATGGCGTAACCAGATATATGAGGCTTTGGGATTTGCATGTAATGCCACTAGAAAAAGAAAGTTAAGCTCTCCCCTTCACTGTTGACTTTACAGTATTAACAGAAGATAATCTAGATCAGGTTTTTTCTTTTTCTGACATAACACGGAAATATTTGTCTAAGTGCTAAGTTTCGATTGGGAATTTCAATTGACGGTGATTTAATCAATATTTGAAATGAGCTTTCGTGAGCTCATGAGTAACCTTGAAGGATTGGTGTATACTGTTTTCTTTCGATTTCGTAAATTCGTGATTAATTAACGGGTAATGAGAAGATTAAGTGAGGCCAACAGTTTGATAAGAGTTTCAATAAAGGAATACATAAACAATTTATAAAACAGACCAAGAATTTAAAAAAAACTACATTGAACATCCCGACAAAATGACGCCAGTAAAACATAACAGACATAACAAACATTGGTCTGAAGTTATGCCGAGTGATTTTATCTTTAACAGAAAACAACAAAAATATTTTAACAAAGGTTAGCACCTGGTCTTTCCATCCAACATGTATACAGTGTAGTATATTATTCTTTAGACACATTTCATGTATATTTAGAAAAAAAAGGAACTGTCACCCAAATAAAACTTTTTAAGGATATATAGTCTTAAACATTCAGATCTAGATATGCTAGTTTTTTACCTGTTCAAACTGGACCATATCACAAAGGAGTTAGTAAGACCCCTTTTTGGCCCCAAAATATAGCAGTTTCACAAAATAGTGAAAATGTAATCCTTTATCTATTTGTTGGAAAGTAGAATGCTTCTGCTTTTTGTAAATTGGGCTGTGTTTGACAATACAATGCCGTAGATCGGGTATTAGCATAACTAAGTCATGTTAAATTACTGAAATATTCAAAATTTTAGCATTTTAGTTAAATTTTAGACGGTTTCAGGCTTAAATGAAAGTGGTCGCATTCGTGTTCATCAGTATAATGAAATGTAAGTTGTACATGTTGTATTTGATGATAATACATACCATATATAAAGGTTGAGGATGAACACGGATGCGGCCACTTTCATTTTTGACAAAAACCATATGAAAAGTGACGTTATTTTGCATATGTGATAGATTTTTTAATGTTTAGGCTTGAATCGGAGCGTTTTTAATGACTAAATCAGTTAAAATATTTCAAATACACTAATGGAATCAAATGGAATAGACACTTAAGTGTTTAAAAAGTGTCCAAATTCTTTCGTTAGATGAACCTGAAATTTGAGGCCAATATCGTCCCTTACCGGACTTACACCTTTACCTACACGTAAAAATAATATAAACTGTTTATACATGTAATTTCAACTCCATTTTACTAAATAATGCTTAAATATAAAGAAATAAAATTGACAGATGTATGAAAAAAATGTAATACAATGTCCATATTAGGGACTATATTCGTAGACTACGGTGTACCGGACCTTTTAAAGGCAATTACTAGAAGATTTAAGAGCTCTTACTAAAACCATAGAATGCGGCAGGATAAACATACGATACAAGAAATAGATCATTAATCATGATAATGGAATATGTAGACAGGAATCGCAGTAAGAAGAATATATATTCTGATTTTGTGTCTCATTAATCTGTTTAAACGGAAGTGTTAAATCAAATGCAATTCGATTGTAACGATTATTTTCATTGGATGTTGACAAGTTTTTTGAAAAGTCAGATTCCACGTTCTACTTGTCCGTAATCCAGATTGCAAATTAATGGAAGGTATTTTTTTTACTATTCTATGGTTAACATGTTGTAATGTACTTTTATATTACATATACATGTAGCTCTCTGTTGTGAGTGTTCTTGCGTTTATTTGTGTTGTATTCCTGTCACATATTGTTGTCATTTTAACGGTATAGGCGGGATGTTTGGCTAGCCATAAAACCAAGTTCGACCCACAAATATCAGAAGCATCTAAAAGTTTATTCTTGTAGCTAGCTTGTACGGTTGAGAAATTAAACCAGTATAATTAAGAGACAATGCTAAGAATGTTTTCAAATCGTCACTTAAATACAATTGTCCTGATCATACATGGTAGCATAATCATAATTAGTTTAGTTTGCTGGTTATGGGTTTAATTTTGAATGTTTTGGTTGGACTTGAGTACAATCTGACCTTCCCTTTCCTCGTACATTTGTTTAAAGTTATAGCTGTCTAGATTAATCTGATGATTTATTAATATTCGTTGGATACCAATGTTTTGTGGATTTCGTGGGTACAGGGGGACCAAATATTCTTTAGAAATGTATGTTGATTTAGATTAAGGGGCCAGCTGAAGGCCGTCTACGGGTGCGGGAGTTTTCGCTACATTAAAGACCCATTAAAGACCAATTGGCAGTATTCGGCTGTTTTCTGCTTTATTATCGGGTTGAGACATTCCTTGTTTCCATTCTCAATTTTATTTTAGACTTTGCCACATACAGATATATATTTCAAATATCAGAATGTGACTTATTATTATCATGATTATTGTGATTCTCACAAAGTCGGATTATTGCAATTTTTTAAGAAAAAAATGATCAAATATCGGAGATTTATATTCTGCTTTCGGGAAAAGAGGCATACAGATATATTTTTCAAATATCAGAATGTGGGTTCCTATAACTGCAATTCTCACCAAGTCGCATTATTCGCACAAATAAAGACCTGGTAATTATTTCAGCATTTACAGATGAGGCAAGTATACTAGAGTCGGGACAAAATTTAATATAGAATTAAATAGAACATTTTACATTGTTTTATAGGACGGTATGTCTTTCTTAAAAAACAATCACGTAACGACAACAATAAATAGCCACATAGAATTGAGGTATGCATCTGTCGAAAACTTAATACGGTTTTGCAAGATATTTTTCGCTGGTGTGATGACAATAAAATGGCTGTAAAAGTATCTAAAACGAAAGCTATATGTAATTGGCTCTAAACAGAAACTTTCAGTTACATCAAATGAAAACATTAGTCTTGCCATAAATTGACAACAAATTAAGAAAGTACATGTGAAAACATTCTAGGTATTTTTGTTGATTTATCTCTATCTTGGTCTTCTTATATTGATTTATATAATAAAAAAAGTAAACTCTTCCTTAGCCTTACTAAAAAGGATAAAGAAATACTTAAATCACACAGAGGGCAGCAAGAATAATTTGAGACGAACATGATTACACCTTACCTTCGAGCGAATTATTTCACTAATGTAACATTGTACTGATTACACAAAGAATAAATAATCATAAATCATTACTAATTTAACATTACTAATGTATAGACTAAACTTGGCTAAGCTCCAGAATACATTTCCAGTCTTATTTTATCAGCTTCTGCAAACCAAAAAAATAATACGAGATTGTCGTCCTTAGATAATTTTACAATTCCAAAACCAAATACAGAGCTGTATAAGTCTAGTTTCTTGGACAGTAGACAAAAAGCATGGATTGCTCTTCCTAATACAATTAAAAAATCAAACACAGTATTACAGTGTAAACATAACTACAAATATATGTACTTCTAACATTACCAAGATATTTGTACTGTAATGTCATATAGCTATAATTGTTTATAGTATTTAAATTGTTTTGCATACCTATTGGTTTTGTTCTGATTATTATTATTTATTTGTTTTTTCTTCCGGCTAATTTTTTTCTTTCGCTTTTTTGTTTTTTTGCAAGATGTCGCTTAGATATTTGTTATATGATGTCGAACAGTTTTTACGCTTTTGAAACTTACAACGGTTATCGAAATACTTCTCCATGTAAGAGTTATATTCCCGAACACTGTTTTCTTGTTTTTTCTAATACTTCGCAACCGTATAATAACCGACAAATTTATTTTTCCTAATTGCCTGTCATGTCCTCAGGATGTTTTGTTTAATTTTGACGGAAGCTATCCGGACACTCTATATGAGAGTTAATCCCTATTATGCATTTGATATAAGTGATATGCATTTCTAACTGATAAACCATAAGAGAAATAGACCTAGGGTATTTTAATTTGAGGTAATTGGTCCAAAAAAGGAAAAAATAAGGTCAATGTCAAAGGTCAAGGTCATGTTCTAAATTTTTATATTGGCTTGTTACCACTTATTTTTAGATCTCTTATAAGATATCGACAAAACATTTTAACAAAATTGTTAACTGCGGCATGTGGTAAATTGAAGTTGAAAGGGTACATGGACATTTAATGAGAGTTTTTGCCCGTTTATATCTAACAGTAGTTGTATGGTTATATAACTCCTTAACAATCTATAGTAGAAACCTAGAGTCTTTTGATTTTAGGCCATTCTTTTCTGACCTTGAAATTAGCGTCAAAGTCAAAGTTTGATTTGAAATTTTAGATTTTGACCTTTGCTTTAACTTTTAATTTATGAATGATAAAGCTATTTGCTTTAAGTTGTAAGCCATATGACCTTGAAATAATTAACTGGAAATGACCTTTTTTAAACCGGAAGTAGCTTTTTTGTACTTATTTAATGCAAAAGTACATAGAACCATATATTTTTGGAATCAGTGTCAAGTAAATTATCAAATGAGAAAACCAGAAGTAACAAATCATCTCCCTCATTTCAAATTAAAAGTAACCATGTATTTTTTAATTCAGCGTACAATCATTTGGTACTGAAAATTATATCTCTCACCGAGTTTATAATTTTCACATCAAAATATATCGTGGAAAGACCTTCAATTGTTCTCTGAGCAATTGGTTTTTAATTATTATTTAATTTGTATTGTTTATTTATTAAATTATAATTGTATTAAGAGAGCCTTATCGAAAATTGATGTAATCCAAATTAATTACTCTCTCTAAATACAGATGTTATTATTAGTATTAGTATCATAGGTGGCCGTACATAAGCGACAACCATGTATTTATTCCAGAGAGTCACATACTTCGAACACATGTAAAAAAGTATTTGATCAAAACATCGCAAAGATATCAATAAGCCCCGAAAAGATTATTTTAATTGTCTTTGAAACCAACCAGTTTTTCATTATAGTGTAAATGGTCATGTAAACAATGATAACGTAAACATCATTTCACTATTAGTTCAAGAAATATTCAGACTTCGGTTTCGAGTACTTTGAACTTTGATTCTTACGATAAAAAACAACCTCATCAAATTAGCACCAGTATTAAACCGCACTACATATTCAAAGGTAGCTCTAAAGGCCGCGATATCTAAGGTGCACTCGCACGCTCACGATGCTATGGACGTAAAGCAACGCGTCGATGATTGGACCAAACTCTCGTCTATTACAGAAGGTTGATCTGAGAAACTAGAATTTAAACCACAATGATCAGAGCTCATATTTATTTCTGGATTTGGATGAGGCAATACATGAAATTGCAATTGGTAAAACGCTAAAATAAGCTGCATATAGCTGAATGTGTATTTAGTTCCAGAAAAATCTTCACCAATACAGATATATACAACCGATACATGTACTTTACATTTCAACAAAAAGTTCTAATCAAGTTTTGAAAAATACAGACAGAGGCAAACCAACGTTATAATATTATGCTCTCCAACGTTGTACTTTATTTGGCTTTTTTTTAACTTTTTTTATACGAGCGTACTGATGAGTATTTTCACGTGCTTGTTCACACTATACGGACTTCATAAACAGGAGTGTGCTCCTTACGCAGAAACTGCTCCAACAAAGTTATGAGGAGGACAGATTAAAATTGACACTCCGGACATTTTATGGACACCATCACGAACTGGTGGATCCATACGATGTGTCTTTGACCAAACTAGCTAAGGACATTTTTACCACATGGTAGATTGTGGTTTGTCATGATGTCGTCTAATCTTTTAATTACCAAACGTGACTTATTCCCGATTGTGACTGTTTTGCTGAGTGTGAATTCGCGTTACTATAAGGCGTGTTACGGTACTTGTCTATCCCAAATTCATGCATTTAGTTTAAATGTTTAATGTTATATTCTGTAATTCTCATCGGATTTTGTCAAATGTTTTGACGTCTTTCTATTATATTTATGTGTTATGGAAAGAAAAATAAATCACCGCCTTCATTTATTAGATTTGATTTTGTTCAATGTAATCTGTACGATAATTTACATTTGAAGTTGGATTCATAACAAACTGGACATATATATATATATATATTATAGTTAATTGCTATTAATAAGTAGTGCAATATGCATTGTGTTTAAATTTAATATCAGTATTTAGTTCTTTTATAATCTTAAATCAATCCTAATTCTATCTTACTTTTGAGATATAGTTTTTCATATGTGACGTCATTTTTGTGCTGTTTCAGAAATTTCAGAAATTCAAATGTGACCAAATTTTCACCACTTCGTATGTGACGTCATTTTTATGATTTATTGCGTTGAGGCCTGGACAGAGGCGGTTGTGTCTATTCTGTGTTGGTCTTTGTATTATGTATTCGGGTTTTGTTTTTTGTAATTAGATTATTCAGTTTCATTATGTATATCCTTTATATTCATTTGATAAAATTTACTGTTTGCAATATCATTAATTGTTCTAAATAATAAGGATGTTCTTGTCCCAAGCATAAAAACATAGCCGTATTTGACACAAACTTTTTCAACTTTTGATCTTCAGTGCTGTACTGCACTTTTTTTCACTGTCGATCTTTTATATCTGGGCGTGACTGGTGAGTCTTGTGTGGACGAGGCGCGTTTTTGGCGTATTTAATTTTAAACCTGATGCTTTTTGTTATCTATTAATCATGTGTTTCTTTGTCTAATACGTTCTCCTATTTATTTGTATTGCAGTCCTGTAATATTATGTTGTCATTTCAATGTTATTTTTAAAAAGAATTTATGAGAATAAAAATGGCTACCGATAGTGGTGGAGGTATAATTTCTCAGAGAGACAAAAATGGTGATTTGTGTGATTTAAACATGGATCCAGCCCCTCTTCTCCAGCACGATCAATGTATTATTGATAATGGTTCCCTAAATGAGACATTTGGAGAGTATTCGCTCCAAAACTCAGACTTTGTTCGTGTTTTTTTCTGAAGTCGGTACCCCAAGTCAACAAAAGATAAACAATGTCACAAACAATAGCCACGAAACGACGAGTTCTAATATACCCAGTCCTCGCAAGAGTTCGTATATGTTCCCCAACAAGAATTTATTGCAAAACTAGACTACGATCTTGCTGATCTACCAAAAGAAATATATATATATCAAAACTTATTGAAAAGACAAATAACTCTGACGATTGCCTAACATGGTACCGAAGTACTCTAGCCGGTAGAGCAAAATCTATACAGGGGTGTCCCACAGGGAAACTTTTCAACAGAAAGTCTACAACGAAAAGTACTTCTACGTCTAAATATGCTAGAAGTTGCTATATCATACATATGTTCCTACAAGGTGATAAAACACAAATCGATGAAGTCTTTAGAAAAGATGAAAATAAATTAAGTCTGGTTGATCATAACAGCGATGTAGTTTCTAATGAAATTATCGAGATGCGTGCAAATATTCATATTTTATTAGAAAGAGTGTCCGAACTAGAAAAATCAGAAAAGAAAAATGAAAAAGTTATTAAAATCTTACAAACTGAAAAATAGAAAACTTCGTACGCAATATTTAGATTTAAATGAACAACTCGTTAGTCATTTAAGGGACTACGAAAGAAAATCAACACAAAACGATGCCAAGTTTAAAGTGCTGTCCCAGTCGACAAAAACATTAGATGATTTTGACCTGAATAACTTTCAGCAAGATATAAAGACTATGAATAGTGAACAAGATAGACATAACAAATTACAATCGGTTATGCAGAAGTCATGAAATGAACTTAAATTAATTGTTAAACCGTCTTATGCATCAATAACTTCTCCCGTAAGAGCCTCTGGTGAGCTAAATGTCAGCAAGTCGTTACACTCTGCGGACACGAAAAAGTCTCAAATCAATGAACATTTAAATGTACAGACCACAGGAAAAAATAACGGACGGAAGTAACCTTAAAAGAAAGTGAACATTTATCATCGCCAGTTAACCATTCGGAACATTTTGGGTCGAATCCCGAACTAGTCCAGGTAACGGAATCATCGAATGTTTCAAATAAGGATCATTTAAACTTTAAAATTCCGGTACGTGTACAAGGTAATACTGAAGAAATAAAACCTTCAAATGAGAATTTTTTCGTTGGTGTAACACCAAGGAAACGATCCGCAAGATACTATTTATCTGGAATAGATAACAGATCAACACGATCTGGAATTTTACAGTTTCTTGAAGTGAAAGGTGTCAATACTACGTTCATACAATTATTTCACGGCAAATACAATTATTCATGTATATCAGCTAAATTAAACGTAACAGAGGAATCCGCTAGTATTATCGAGACCGATGAATTCTGGCCTGCCGGTGTACGCTGTAGGAGGTGGCTGAACAAACACGACTGGCAAAACAGATGTAATGAACACTCATAGAAAGATACAAGCCTGACACAACAAGACTATATAACACTTAAAATGTTGTACATGTATATAATGGTAATATTTAACTTAGGTTTTTTCATTAATGCTTTGATGAATCTTAATATTTTAGCATGGAATGTCAGAGGGATTATGTCCTCTACCTGATGTCTTGCAGAATTGCTAGAATCTACAAACTGTGATATTGCTATAATAAGTGAACATAAGCTGAAACCAAATTTATTGTCATATATGAATAAAATTGAGAATGGAAATGGGGAATGTGTGAAAGAGACAACAACCCGACCAAAGAAAAAAAAAACAACAGCAGAAGGTCACCACCAGGTTTTCAATGTAGCGAGAAATTCCCTCACCTGGAGGCGTCCTTCAATAATGAACAATATAGATATGAGATACAAGAGTATTTCAAAAACTGACATGTTAAATAATTTATATAATTGCACTCATGGTAAAGGTGGTATTTCTATTTTATACAAAGCATCTTTACAATTTTCAGTGGAAGAAATATTAGAAACTAATTCAGATAGAATTGTTGGTATTGAGCTAAAAAACTAAAGTTTTGGGTGAATTTTTATTTTTGGGGTATACTTACCTGCTGATGGTTCGATATTATAGACAAGTGTTAAACGCCCTTGATGATTGATACACATATTACATTAACTACGGCAAAGTAGTTGTTGCAGGTGATTTCAATGCTAGTTGTATAAACAAAAACGTACAGTTTACAAACACGATAAAATCAAAAGAACTGCAACATTTTGTACAAAGACACTATATTTTTCATCTATTTACCGACACATGCAAAACACCAATAAAAGGTCCAGATTTCAAATTTACATTAGAAAATACAATGTTAGATTATATATTGATAGACGAGACGTTAGTCAGACAATTACGACGGTATGAAATGCTAGAAGAAGGAAAGTTTAGTTCGACGTCTGATCACCTACCAATTATCGAATGTGTGAAACTAGACGAAAATCCGCATATTGACTTAAACAATTTTACAAAACTCCCAGCTTGGCACAAGATCACAGAACATAATATTAGAGACTACCAAGATAAATTGTGTGCTCCTTTAGATAAACTAACACTGAAGGCACAGAATGATAACATTGACAATAATATTTTATCATAATCTAGTGAATACGCTAATAAACACTGCAAAAGAAACAATTCCGTGTAATACGTATAATCCGTACACAAAACAATACTGGAATGCAGACGTAAAAAAAGCACATACTAAAGAACGAAATATGCGAAGGGTATGGGATTGAAACTAATTAAGCGCCAAAAACCAAAACATTCAAAAGTTTGTCAGCAAATAAAACATAATAACATTGTTCATACATCTCCAGAGTCGATCTTTAAAACATTTGCGAATTATTTCGAAGATCTCTATACACCAGCTGATACGTCAACGTTCGATGATCCGACTCTAAATGAAATGAATAAAGCTTACCGTGAAATCCAACGTGTATACAAAGCTGATGAAGACCTATACTTACCAGGTGGAATAATGTCTTGTGTTGATGTAAGCTCTGCTATTAAACAGCTAAAGTGTAGAAAAGCGTGTGGCAATGACATGATACAAAACGAACACTTGATATATGGTGGACCAAAAGTTGCGGAATGTCTTTCCATTTTTCTTAATATCGTTATAGAAAAACAGCAAGTTCCTAGTGACTGGCAGAAAGGATTGGTTGTTCCCTTGTTTAAAGGAGGGGAGAAACCAAAAATAAGTCCGGACAGCTATCGACCCGTATGCTTATTATCCTGTGTATTGAAGCTTTTTGAAAAGATAGTACTTATCCGTCTACAAATATATGTCTTATTACCTGGGACGTTTCCGAATCCTCTTCAACATGGATTTCAAAAAGGTCTTGATTGTCTGACTGCGTCTTTTTGTCTCCTTGAAACAATTTACCATAATATAGAACTAAATAGCAAAGTATTTGTAGCGTTTTTAGAGAGTAGAAAGGCTTTTGATACAGTATGGCGTAAAGCACTTATGTATAAAGTATTCAAATTGGGTGTCAAAGGGAAAGCATGGTCCCTTATTAATGATATGTATAGTAAAACAGAAGGTTCAGTTATTATTAATCAATGTAAATCAAATAGCTTTGTAGTCAAAGAAGGTGTTAGACAAGGAGGGATTGTCTGTTTTTTTTATACTTAGTGTTTATTGATGAATGAATTAATTAATTAGAAAGATGTAATAGAGTCACTGGTGTCAATAGTATAAAATGTTGCGCACCCTCACTTGCTGACGATATTACATGTATTTCTACAACACCGAAGCGTTTACAACACATGCTTGATATTTGTACAAGATATTCAAATAAATGGTGGTTTCATTTCAACGGAAAGAAATCGTGTGTTATTCAAGTTTCAAAATCTTCAATAAAAAGACTATGAATGGAATTTAAACCAAGAATATGTACCTGTTGTAGACAACCATATTCATCTAGGCATTGAACTAAACGGAAAATTGAATGCGCTTGCACGAACGAAAAAAGCTTGCAGGAAGGGTAGAAACACTTATTTTGCAATTTCAAACTTTAGAAGCGATAATACAAATCCATTAGTTCTAGTAAAACTGTACAAGTCAGTCGTAATTCCTACCGTTTTGTATGATTGTGATTTTGGTGTGATCTGAAAAAGCAAGATATCACATTACTGAATAGACTTCAGCATTTTGTTGTAAAGCACGTACAAAAGTTTAAGACGTCAACAAGATCCGATATTTGTGAAAGTATGGTTGAGCTACGTATTATAACCTGTGAAATCGAAAAACGTAAATTGTATTTCTCTGGAAAACTTTGTAAAACAAAAAACTCTTGTCTTGCAAAACAAATTTTTCTACAAAGTTTTTTTTCGTGCCTGTTAGACGGACGAAATCATATTGGATTCATTCCGGACATATTAGACATTCTAAGTAAATACAATCTGTATGAATTTCTTATTACCTACATTAGTGATTGCAACTTTCCCGAAAAACTACAATGGAAACGTATTGTTGTAAATGCAGTTGAATCAAAGCATGATTATGACTGGCTAATTCGCATTAATTCGGACAATGACTTCAAGAGATTCAAAGATATACATAAATCCATATCTGTGGCTCATGTATGGAATTTCCCGACGAACAGCTCCGAACTTCGCACTGCACTGTTTATCGAAAAACTTATATCTACCGCTCCAAACCACGATTCCAAATCTTGTGAAGTTTGCGACCGTCTATTCAATGACGTTTTTGTACATGCATGCTTTGGCTGTACGTGCACATCAAATATGTACAGTACTTGGCTAGACGTAATAATAGAAAACTTTTCTCTCGATCTCTATGTTGAACTCAGTGAATGTAGTGATGAATCGTTATTTATAATTTGTCTAGGAAAAGACCCTTCCAATGCGCTCAGTGACCCCGACTTGGATTCATTTAAGCGACTTTGCTACGTCCATGTAATAAAATCTGCATCCGAATACAATCGCCAATTGAACTATATAGCATAGTGTTAGCACATGTAATATCGACAGCTCGCAACATAAACCCATTTACAGCTTGTATTTATATTAACATTTTTATTTATATGTAAATACTACGCATTGTTCATAACTTTACTATTTTATTTTCTATTATTAATGTATTATTGTATTGTTCGTGATACTATAATTCATGTAATCTCTATTAAGAGGAAATAAAGATATGAATGAATGAATGAATGATAAGACGTGTCACGCTAATTGTCTATCCCAAGTTCATGTATTTGGTTTTGATGTTATATTTGTTATTCTCGTCAGATTTTGACTGATGCTTGGTCCGTTTCTGTGTGTTACATTTTAGTGTTGTGTCCTTGTTCTCCTCTTATATTTAATGCGTTTCCTTTGGTTTTAGTTTGTTATCCCGATTTTATTTTTTTTGTCCATGGATTTATGAGTTTTAAACAGCGGTATACTACTGTTGCCTTTATTTGTAAACGAAACGCGCGATTTTTATTTACATTTTTACCTTTCATGTCTGTTTATTTCATTGTTGTCAATATAATGGAATTGTATGCGATTTTTATGCAAGTGGAAGGTTTCGCTGGCTACAAATGTATTGAAAAAATTAACAATTCTCTATACTTTGCCTTGTGTTATGAGCAATGCTATATCTCATGCCCCATACAAAGGTACACAATAACGTCATAAACATAAGACGTAAATACCGGAAACCTAAAGATAAATATATTTTCACTATATTCATAACAATAAGACCAGATTTAATACACCATTTCCTCATGAGAAAATGCATGTACCAAGTCAGGAATGTAACAGTTGTTATTCATTCGTGTGATGTTTTGAGCTTTTAATTTTGCCATTTGATTAGAGACTTTCTGTTATGAAATTTCCTCGGAGTTCGGTTCTTTTATTATTTTACAATTTAAGCTTTCGACATGATCTCTATTACATACTCGATTGAATTCAACCAGTTTTCTCGGTTCTATAAGAAAGAAACATGTTAATGAAATATTTAAAGATTGGATGGACATGGAATTTCAAAGCGACTTAGCCGCATCTTTTTTGCACATTTTATAAAAATCCTACATCCTTTTAAAGATAGGTGTGAATGTTTTACGAATGCCATTCCGAGTTGGTTCACCGTGTTGGGTATTCGTTTCATAAATGAAAACGGATATGTTACAATTGTCGTCACTAAAACCCGTTTCCTTTCTCCAAATTTGACCTACGCAATCAGACTTATCACGGGGGGTGTACTAATATGAACAATATGACGGATGCCACATGTTGAACAATTTCGCTTACCCTTCCGAAGCACCTGAGATAACTACCAATTTTTATTGGGGTTTGTGTTACTCAGTCATTGGTTTTCTATTTTGTGTTCGTTGTACTCTTGTTTTGTCTTTTTTAAAGCCACATTTGGCTTTGTTTGTTCACTATCGACTATTGAGTTTGAATTCATTAATACGAAAAATGCACATCATAATGAAAAATCTTGAGATATAAAGTAAAATAATTAATGAATGCATATAACAAATGCGCACATTTTAATATCTGTTTTACCTTTAACAACATTCTTTATTATAAATAATAAAATACAAATGTCTAAATCATTAAAGAAATGTACAGCATATAATGAACAACTCAGCATATTAACACCTTACACACGTTAATATTCCAATATCAAGACTTATATGCCGTTCTAGGACTTAATCACAGTTTGCATACAATAAAATGACGTTTTATCATATACTTATAGAAAATAATGGTATAATTGTACCCCTTGATACAACTGATTTGTACATATGTTTATTCATTAAATTTGAAGAATTGCTTTAGCCGTGTGATATGACTTTTGTTATCAACTGCTTCCGGTTTATTTCAACTGCTTCCGTCTTATATCAGATGCTTCCGGTTATTGTCGCATGCTTTTCTGTAACGTATGACATTTTGACGTTAGTCCGTAAATTCCGGAAAAATACACCTCAATGGTTTTTGTGTAAAACAAAACAAAGTTGAATAAAAAAAATATTGGGAAGCAGAAAAATATATTATTAAAAAATGCAAAACAAATATTACCAAAAATGCATTTTTTTCAAAGTTTTAAAAATAGTTTTTGTCTGCATGTCTCCTGCCGAAGTATATGATAAAAAGAACATAACATGTCATTTTTCATATCAGACACCTTATCCATGCTATCAGCCAATGGTCAAAATCATCCCTCGTGCCTGTTGGTTCTCGGGCTGATATCCTGAACTAGGGTTGGTAAGGGGTCTGATAGAAAAATGCCATGTTATAATCTATATATATCGCCTTGCATACAATTTTAAAAATTGCATTATATTGCCTTGCATACAATGATATGACATCCTCTCGCCTTGCATACAATATGACATCATATTATTAATTCGTATATTTTAACAAATTTGATTCGTTTAGTGATAGTTACATGTTAAACTATATTTTCGAAGGTAGAGAGAAAACGGCGGATAGCAAAAAGCATATTGACCGGCAAAAAGCATATCGCACGGTTATTTTTAGAATATCTAAAAACCGATATACTTTGTGACGTCATGTAATGAATTTCAGGATATTGTTTTAAAACGTTTTGAAACACATGATATTTGAAAAAATAAATCTTCAAATACATAAAAAAAAGTAAATGAAATAACAACTAATATGTTTTTATTTTCTACGAGACAATGTTATATCTATAAATTTCCAACAAACCTAAATGACGATTTGGATACAAATATGGTCGGAAATTGATATTATAACAAATATAGCCTTTGTATGAGGTCAATACAGGATATATCGACCCAAAGAAGTATATCGACCTCGGACTTCGTCCTCAGTCAATATACTTCTTTCAGGTCAATATATCCTTGTATCGACCTCATACAAAGGCTATATTTGTATAATATTGACCTGAAAGAAGTATATTGACCGAGGACGAAGTCCGAGATCGATATACTTCTTTGGGTCGATATATCCTGTATTGACCTCATACAAAGGCTATATTTGTTATATTATCAATTTCCGACCATATTTGTATCCAAATCGTCATTTAGGTTTGTTGGAATTTTATAGATATTACATTGTCTCGTAGAAAATAAAAACATATTAGTTGTTATTCAATAATTAATATAATTTAATAGAAAAGTTACATAGAGCTCAATTTGAATAAAAAAGCATATTCACCGGCGAAAAAGGATATTCACCGCGGGAAATTGTGCAAGCGGTTTATTTTTAGATTTCGGGAATTTCCCTAATTATATTATCCAATGAAAATTAATCTGCTATTTCTCACGAGATCTTGTCGTCTGTCCTTACATCGACAACAAAAATGGCAGGTGTTCACGACGAATCAACTGAAAATGTAAAGAAACCACGGTTTGCAAGTATAAATGACGACAAATATCAACAAATTTTAAGGGAAAAAGATTCAATCAACACCCAAAAAGCCACTAAAAGAGCAATAAAGCTATTCATAAATTATTTAGAGGAAAAAGACCCGCCGAGTGACATTGAAAACTACCCCGTCAATGAACTTGACAGAGTTCTTTCCAAATTTTATGCAGAAGCACGGAATAAAAATGGGGAGCTTTACAAAACCACAACATTAAAGAACACCAGATACGGGATAAACAGGTATTTAACTGAAAAAAGAGATATTGACATTATGAAAGACCCAGACTTTATGAAATCAAACAAAATGTTCAAGGCTATGTCGGTTCAACTGAAACTTGATGGATTAGGAGGGATTGAGCATTATCCACCCATTGAAGAGGACCATATTAAGACAATTTATAGTTCTCGAACACAAATGGATCCAGTGTCTCTTCAACAAAAGGTTTTCATAAATTTAATGTTGTACTTTGGTCGACGAGGATTGGAAAATCTCCGGGATTTAAAAGTAAAGGACTTTGAATTTTCTAAACAAGGTGGTGGTGACAAAGAACACAGATATATAAGAATACAACGGGATGAACTAACAAAAAATCACAAGGAAGATACAAATACTGCAGTTGGAAAAATGTACGAGGTGAAAGGTAGGTACAAAATAATTTTGACATTTAGTTACATTTGTAATCACTCTGAAGCAATCACTCAGTGTATAAATACTAAAAAAGTTTTAAAAAATCCACCAAGGGATTGATTAAAACACTATGGCAAAAGATTAAAGTAAATAAGGCCGTCCATAAAACAAAACAAAAATAAATATTGATCAATTTGAACTCAGGTACTGTGCTCCAGTTTATGGTGATACATTTGTACATGTACATGGACACGTTCTTATAAACAAATACAAATTCAATATGGTAGTAATGAAAACACATTCAAAATGATATTAATAACATCAAAACATGAGCAAAGATTTCTGTTATCTTAATTTGATTTATTTCATTGTGGTTTGAAGGTACACACTACATAGAGTAATACATGTATTTAAATATGAAAAAGGAAGATGTGGTATAATAGCCAATGAGATAACTCTTCAAGCATTAAACTGTAATTTTGATTCCTTATTGACCAGTTTCCTTTATTTTTCAGATGATGCTAAGTGTCCAGTAAAGAGCTTCATCAAGTACACAACCAAACTCAACACAAACTGTGAATATTTCTTTCAAAGGCCAAAAACCACAATAAATGATGACTCTGTTTGGTATGATGCAGCACCATTAGGACATAACACCCTAGGTGCTATGATGCCGGCAATATGTGAAAAGGCCGGTCTCGGGAAAAGATATACTAATCATTCACTTCGTGCAACAACTGTCCATGTTTTGGATGAGGCTGATTTTGCTGGAAGGCATATTATGTCAGTAACGGGTCACAACAGTGAAAATTCTTTAAAAACATATACCGGGTTTACATCAGACCGTGCACTACATAATATGTCAAACGTAATTAGTGAAAGTCTTCGGACAGATGCTACATCTACAACTTCTACTGCTGCAGTTCCTGATCGTAATGTTGAAGATATGTTCCAAATTGAGAATGACAGTGACATTATTGACTTCATGCTTTTGTCTGATTCGCAAATGAATAATTTATGCCAAGACATTACTAGTACTAACTCTTCGCATGGACCGGTGGCTGCTTGTGAACAGCAACAAGTAAATGTTAACAAAACAGCAACATATTCAAGCTATCCATGTATAAACAATTTTGGAAATGGATATCCAAATTATCCTGTCATTACAAACAATTATGGGAATATCAATATCAACTACAATATCATTCCAAAGTAAACTGTCTATAGACATTTTTATTGTTACATTGTGTAAAAGAACCTGTGATTACTTAAAAAAACATCTTAATACCTGTTTTCAAGTCTGTTCTCTAACTTTTGCAAAATTAAATTTGTGTTGGTATTAAAAGATTTCTTTTGATTATTATTCTTACAAAAAAAGGATATTTCAGGGAGGTAACTTAACAATAACTATGAATAAATCATACAAATATCCAATAAATTGCAAAAAAAAAACCAAACAAATTAACATGCACATACATATACATGTATATTGAGGAATATCAAGGACAGTACACTCTTTATTTTCTGTATTATTGAATAAAACAATCATTGTCTTTTGTTTCGGTTAATGTGTGGTTTTATTGACTTTTGAAAAAACTGATATTCACTTCGGCCGTTGGCCTCAGTGAATATCAGTTTTTTCAAAAGTCAATAAAACCACACATTTACCTCACCAAAAGACAATAATTGTATATTATTTCATTTACTTTTTTTTCATGTATTTGAAGATTTATTTTTTCAAATATCATGTGTTTCAAAACGTTTTAAAACAATATCCTGAAATTCATTACATGACGTCACAAAGTATATCGGTTTTTAGATATTCTAAAAATAACCGTGCGATATGCTTTTTGCCGGTCAATATGCTTTTTGCTATCCGCCGTTTTCTCTCTACCTTCGAAAATATAGTTTAACATGTGACTATCACTAAACGAATCAAATTTGTTAAAATATACGAATTAATAATATATCCTTGTATCGACCTCATACAAAGGCTATATTTGTATAATATCGCCTTACATACAATATGGCATCATCTCGCCTTGCATAATATGGTATGGCATTATCATGCCAAGCATATCACGATATGACATTATTTCGCCTCTCATACAATAATATGGCATTGTCATGTCTTTCCTACAATGATTTGACATTTTTTTAGCCATTTATACAATGATATGACATTATCTCGCCTTTCATACAATGAGATGACATTATCTCGCCTTTTATACAATGGTATGGCATTATCTAGCCTTTTATACAATGATATGACATTATCTCGCCTTTTATACCATGAGATGACATTATCTCGCCTTTTATACAATGATATGGCATTATCTAGCCTTTTATACAATGATATGACATTACCTCGCCTTTTATACAATGATATGGCATTATCTAGCCTTTTATACAATGATATGACATTATCTCGCCTTTTATACAATGATATGGCATTATCTAGCCTTTTATACAATGATATGGAACTATCTAGCTTTTTATACAATGATATGATATTATCTAGCCTTTTATACAATGATATGGCATTATCTCGCCTTTTATACAATGATATGACATTATCTCGCCTTTTATACAATGAGATGACATTATCTCGCCTTTCATACAAAGAGATGACATTATCTCGCCTTTTATACAATGGTATGGCATTATCTAGCCTTTTATACAATGATATGACATTATCTCGCCTTTTATAGCATTATTTCGCCTTTCATACAATGATATGACATTACCTCGCCTTTCATACAGTGATATGGAATTGTCTCAACTTTCATATCAGGATATGACTTTACCAAGCTTTGCAATTTTATATTTCTACTTTTTTTCTTTTTTTTAATTTAACCTAAAACTGAAGGTTGAGGCTTAAGGCGGATGAATATAACTCTTTTACAAAACGAGGGAAAAAAACAATCACGCTGTTCTATTTACAAAACATGAGATACGTTATTTCTTGTCATTGTTCATACGGTTTTACATTACAAAACATAGCATATCATGACATTGTTTAAATCCTTCGAATACATTAGTATTGCTAAAGAGAATCGAGCTAAATGTAGTTTCCTTCGTTGATTTTTTTCATAGAAATGACGTTTATACAAATATATCTTTGATCTAAGCGTTTCCATTAGTTTCTCACCCACTGCCAAGCTAGGATGAATACAATGCCCGAAAAAATTCCTCCGATTCCACCTACAATACATAGTCCAAAGGAATAGTGGAACTTTGAAGAATCCAGCGTTATGCTTCCATTAGACTCTGTTGCAAATACTATTGTTCCGATCAAGGCAAGTCCTCCTGAATGAAAATAACATATTTGTTAAACGGACTAATTACACTGATTTCCAAGTTATAATTACCCTCAGGCTGTATTTATTATGACTGAAAATGCAAGTACCAAGTTGTAAATGTTTATATAATGGGCGACCTCCTGTTGATCTCAACTTCAATATATGGCTTACTTCTCAATTAGTGTCAGTCATATAAATTTTGATTTAATTTGAAATAAACTAATATGAAGCACATCCTACAGCGTCAAATTTATAGGCTTGTGAGTGCTTTGAAAAGCAAGTATCTATAATACTAAAACAGCGAGATCCAATTTGTCAGCCGTCATCGGGTTAAAACGGCAAATCAAAGAATTCAACTTTAAATATAGCTTATATATGACAATGGTGTAGATTAAAAATTACACCACTCCAGACCCTTTTGTTTTCCACATAATTAATATTGCCAATAATTAACAAGTTCCGGGGCGAATCCGATACCGATACCAATAGTATATGCATCTGTTACCTTTTACCTTATCTGTACGTTCCGCATCAGACAGGCGCACCACCAAATGGTGTAATTAGGATTTTGCTATACACCCGGGTCATAATCACAGAGTTGACACTACTAAATTCAATCATTGTCAAATTGTTCCCTATTGTAGAATTCAAATCA
This sequence comes from Mytilus galloprovincialis, assembly GCA_037788925.1. NCBI lineage: Eukaryota > Metazoa > Mollusca > Bivalvia > Mytilida > Mytilidae > Mytilus > Mytilus galloprovincialis. The sequence goes on from CM075339.1 coordinate 6,716,444, forward strand.
GTAAGACTTTCTAAGATAACAATACGAATTCTAAAAATCTGGACTTAAAATAAAGCATATATAGGTACAGTTTTCAATTTGATAGCGGGCATATGACGTAACACAGCGAATAAAAGAATTCAACTTTATTTATAACTAATATAGGACAATGCTGTTGATTAAAAATACTCCATTCCAGGACCTTTGGTTTTCTAGATAATTAATATTACCAATACTTGACAAGTTCCAGGTCAACGGGTTCAAACAGAAAGATTTTGAAAGCAGAGAAAACTGTGTATCTTATAATCGGCATGACTTTATCAGATCAATACCAATACCAATACTTAAATAAGGCTTACGCATAGTTATATACCTAAATTCAGTCACGGTTGTGTTCTAGTACCTTACGAAAAAGACAACTACTTCATAATAATCGCAACTTGCAGGCGACCACGGTCCTTTTTTGAAGTATTTCACAACATACATTGTAAACGGCATGCGATATCATAAGCTTTATTGTGTCACGGCATACCATTCTCCATATTTTTCTAGTTATTAACTAAAATCAACAGTATAAGACAATTATTCAAGCGTTAATTCCTCAACCATTATATATATTTTTAAAAATGTTACACCCAAGATGTATAAACAAACACTTAATTCAAAACACGAATCGAATCATCAATTTTTACCATTCTGTCATTAATCCGAACGTACAGAAATTGAAGTTCAATTGTAATTGACTATATTTGGCACGTCGCTTCCAGTATATTAAACAAGTATATGAATGAATGAATTTTCTTTCTCATAAACTACAAATTACATGGTTACAGAGAATATATAAACAAATATATATAGTATGTACGAAACAAGTGGGTATACCAAAGTTAACAAAAAGTGGATGTAAACAATTATAGGCAAACGTACGGCATTCAACAATGAGAAAAACCCATACCGCATAGTCCGCTATAAGAAGCCCCGATATGAAAAATATGAAACTTTCAATTGAGAGAAACCAACGGCTTAATTTATAAGAAAAAAATCTAAGAGAAACAAAAATGACGGACAGAAACCAACGACATCCACTGAACCAGAGGCTCCCGACTTGGGACAGGCACACACGTGTCTGTTTGTTTTGCTCTCACATCATTGTCAATATCATGAAATTCTATGCGATTGTCATACAGTTTAGCGGTTAAGCTAGCTATAAAACCAGGTTTAATCCACGGGTGCCACAGGAAACCAGGTTTAATCGACGGGTGCCACATGTGGAGCAGGATCTGCTTACCCTTCCGGAGCACCTGAGATCACCCCCAGTTTTTGGTGGGGTTCGTGTTGTTTATTCTTTAGTTTTCTATGTTGTGTCATGTGTACTGTTGTTTTTCTGTTTGTCTTTTTCATTTCTAGCCACGGCGTTGTCAGTTTGTTTTAGATTTATGAGTTTGACTATCCCTTTGGTATCTTTCGTCCCTCTTTTAATCCAACATTTTCTACATAGGAAAATGCCTGTAGCAAGTCAAGAATTAGACAGTTGTTTTCCATTCGTTTGACGTGTTTGAGTTTTTAATTTTGCCATTTGACAAGGGACTTTCTGTTTTGATTTTCCTTTGATACTTTTGTTATTGAACTTTTTTCATAATGAATTTCACATTGACATAATTATATATTAAGTTATTAATATTTACCTGCAATAAAGTTAAGTAAGCCAATAACAACAAACATAATTCCTTTTTCCTTGAGTACAAACATCTTCAGGAAAGCACATACCAAAGCTGCAATAAAGGCTACCAGTGCAAAGCTTTCCAGAACTCCTGCAGCTGCGAGTTGGGCGTCCCGTACTGGTGCATCTGCAATAATATTATAAAAATCAGGTAAAAAAATATGTGTGTTAGGATATTTTCCGATAAAAACACGGGAATGTAGGCAGACAGTTGTTCTTAGTATGCTTCGTTTGTACCTTTTATATATGACGATAATTTGCAATTTTGTCAATTTTTCTACACGAAAAGGCCAAATTAAATTTGAATACGCATACTGAGGCATTCACAAGTTAAAGGTAAATAAACCCTATTCTCCTTTATATTCAACAACCTCAAATATACAAGGATCCGTCGAAATAAATTCAAACAATTTTATGTCATCACTGAACCTTGTAAGGCTGTTACGTATTGGCTTTAAACACGCTTAATGTTATTGTAGTGATAACATCATCCCAACTACATTAAATTACAATAATAAGCATGATCGTATGCTGTAATGCATTTTATTTTGAACTATTAGATTGATAAAATATCGGTCAATGGAAGGACGACATTTATCAAAACATTTGTAGCTGTGTTGATATTCAAAACATCTACTTCACTGACAATTTCAAAGCTTGTCATTTTTATGTTATTAAAATAACACGTGTGATTTTGGGCCCATCAACTCGTTAAGCATTTTATTTCATTAAAAGCGATAGATGACACTCTGCTGATATATACACGACGAATTATTCAAACTGAATTAGAATTGATTTATTGAAGCACTTGAATTCAATTTTCAATGCTGTTAATCATACCAAACAATGAAATACCAATTCAAGATCCAACATCCCACCTTCTCCACATAATAAAGCGTACGCAAATGTGAAAAGTACATTTAATCAGTAAATACTGAAATCAGTCCGATAGTCCAGAATAAAGTTAATTGGTGTGTTGCCATGGAGCCAACCATCTACCAGAGACTACAGGACATTGTAAACAACTGTAAGGCACTGTGCGGTTTTCTGCTGCTACATTATACTTTAATAATTTAATTTTTGATGTAACACATCTTCTGTTTTTTTTTTGTCTTTCAGCTCATAGACATAATGTTGTCATGTGACTGTGATGTCAGTAACGTTTTTTCACGATCTACTCCTCAAAAAAATGGAATTTAGAATAAATTATAAGGAATGACAGAAATATGTTTTTCCGTCTATTCGAAATAACCTCAAAAATGCGGTGCACTCTTTTGAATGACGCGCTACGTGGTTTCAAAATTGTTGATGTTATTTCTTCATTCAATATAAAATGTCATTCCTTAAATGAATAAAAATGAAGACATTGCTACAAATGAAAACAATATTTAAATATCTTACTACCGCATTCCATGTATAACCTTCAGAATAAAATGCTTCGCATAAACAATAAGTTTACATGGATCTATATAAATCAACTGGATTTTAAAACAATATCACTGAAAAATCGGATGTGATATTGTCCGTGTTGGAAGATTTATACGGGAACAGGCAAACTTTACAATAAAAAATTTGGATCTATGAAATAATCAATAATTCGGTAAAAAATATACCACTTATATGCCTGGAATAAAGTTCATCTGGTTTGCTTGCAATTTTTATGAAGATAACACTAGGTTATAAATGATTAAGATCAGCAAAATGTGAACTATTAATTCGATATATTACTTGAGAGTGCCCTTTGTCATCAAGCGTATGATTAATGATTTAAATTACTGACAATATCATTGTGCAATAAGATGCATAAAATACATGACATATTTACCTGTTGTGATATCACGTATAACCGCACATTACATTAAAAAAAAAAAACCAACAACATACTTAACGGTTTATTGAACCCTGCTTTTTAGGTTCATAAGTGCATATTTGTATAGGTTAAGCTATTTGAAAGAATAGTTAACTACAATATTGAAATTAGATAGTAAATAATAATGTTCATCACACTGTCACTTTTACTTGCCTTTTCTCAGCAAAGAATGCAAAATTTTGAAGTCTATGTATCTGTGATTTAAGGAAAGATGAATTATGTCAGGAACATAAAGAAATACCTGTAAAATAGCTACACACTTCTACTCCATTAAATTGAATACATGATTTCCATAATCCCATATGAACAACATCTCCAATTTTATACCAATATGTTGTTGAAAATCCTATTATATGCAGAATGAATGATACAGTGGTAATAATACTTCCGCCAATAATCATCGGTGGAATAGTAGCTAATGTATCCGCCATCATAAAATACTAGTCGTCTGTAGTGTTTAAACTCCCTAATGTCTAAAGGTAACGCGTAGTATGTGGTTTTATAAATTTATGTTCGCAATTGTATAAATGAATTTTCTAATTTTAAATCCATTCTTTTATAGTAGGTATTTGAAGGATGATACGGATACACGTGAAACCTTCCTAAAAAGGCACTGAGTGCTTTGTAAAATTATAAATTACGTCAGGGTAAAGGTGAACTACGAATTGAGAAATGTTCAACGAAGTCTAAATTTTCTAGATCTTTGTATGCTAACATTAGAAAACCACAAACTGTGTATGTGTACGAAAATGCAATTTTGCCTGAATCAACTTAGATACATAAATCTATTTGTATAGTATATCTATTATCTTACTTTAAATAAACGTATACAGAGATATGTCAAAAAGGAATGCATTGATGTTAAGATGTTAGAAAAGAAATTTGGATTTTATATGTTTACAAGAAACTAATTGTTTAACATTGGTGGAAATGAATAGGGTAAAAATGGGAAGGGTTAAGTTTTAGGTGTAACAGGACTTCCGCTTTTAAAGAGATAGCAATTTTAGCAAAACAAAATTTAGAAGAAGGAAATTGATATTTGAATTTAAATTAGACTCAAACGAAATTGTTCTAATTTTCAATGTCTACGCCCCTTATAATAGCATAGAAAGAAAAAAACTTCTTGATAAGTTAATCAAGTATAAAGCAAATGGGGTCGTGAACTATATGTTATGGGAGATTTAAACCTGTTTAACTGTTGAAGTGAACTAATTAAAGCATCGGGTGTTATGCAAGGATACAGACAAATGGCAGTATATAGAAAGCATATGCCCGTACGTCAAGCTTAAGATGGAGGCAATCATCAACAACAAAAAATGAAATAAACTGACAGACATATGGCTTCTCAGATATCCAAACAAAAAACAACATACATTCTGAAGGGGTAAATCGTACTCCTGAATAGATAATGTATCAAATAGTGAAAATACAGATTGTAGATAAAACAATTCAAATACCGTTTATCACCCGTTACTTGATCACGGAGGCGTGAAAATTATTATGAAAATCAACGAACTGGATAGTGAGGAAGAATCTATGAATTTCCTACAACAAACAAATGGAACTGATTAGACGCATTAATATACACTTTCAATAGGGGAACTTTTCAGGGAATGAGTTAAAATGTTTCTCAAAAATCCTTAAATAGTTTAATGACTTTTGGTTAACATCAAGATATATCCATATTTCTAGATCAATCTGTTAATGCTGTCCAATTGCTCTGATGCTTTTCATTTAACAAGCATAGCCGATGTCAGATACAATTAGGGCGTATCCAGTTCCATGAATTAACGAACTCGCCGCAAACCAGATATTGAAAACAGAAAGGCAAAGATAAACATTTTACAGACGCTATATATGCACCTTTCTTATAGGATAGAGGAATCAACCAAGAAAACATTTAAGGTTTAAGAAATATACAACAAGGCATAGGGAGATAAGATAAATTATGAAAAGACTGAAGGGTATAATTAGGTCGTTGTAAAAATAAAACTCCAAAATATAGAAAAAAAAGGTGGTCAAGTGAACCAATAAAACCATTGGGAGTTATGCATAGCTACAATATAAAATTAATGTAGGAGCTACATGGTTAGAAAAACAAGAAAATTACGTCGCTTCTTGTGGTTTTATCGTCTCGTGACCTAATAATCAAGGACATGTTATAATAGTGAAATCATTGATTATATCTTAATTAGTGTTAGAAATTGAAATGCATGCATGCAAATTTTAACAAGAAATGCACAGCATCATGTGTAATTTAAATGGGATAAAAAGTAAATTTGATAAACCATGTTGAAAGGGACGTGTGTTGCTCATCAGCAGAGGAAGGGGGAATGAATACGATCAACATCGACTCGTTCATTAAAATTTAAATTAATTAAAAAGCATGCAAAATATATCAAGATCAGAAAACGACAACAAGAATATGATAGCAAAACGCTGGATACAGAAATATGATAGCAAATATAATTTTAGGATTTTTTAGGATTGCAATTGGATTTACTAACATCTTTGTCTAACATCTAAAGTATACAAAGTCCATTGAATAGAAACGATATCCTAAACCAACAGTTTATTGGAAACATAAAAATTCAATATAACAGAAAATAATTTCTGCGTCAACTTCGGAAAAAAGTGAAATTCATACAATAAATAATAAAACAAATATTTGGGACGAAAAAACAAAAATTATATAACGTTGGCAAAAGATATGGAGAAATTTAAATAGAAATAACTCATGGAGGGAAGAAAATCAAGTTAGCTGGAAAGTTGTACATAACAGTATCAACACGGAGCATAGGCTGTTTAGAATGGACAAATCGCAAAATGGTAAATGCCATTTTTGTAAAACATAAAACGAAACCCTCAAAGATCTTTTTCACAGCTATAACATTATCATTGATTATAAAGTTTCTTTTGGAACATATTGTTGATGTTTTAATTTCAAAATGTATAAAAGGCTAAATAGTACAGCATATATCTCTATAAGGGAAACACACATACTAAGAATGTACAGTAACAATAAAAAAATATAATGCTATAACCAATACTATTCTGAATACAGTTATATGGATTATTAGATTTTTTTATACTTTTCTACATATGACTAGCTTTTGTAGTGTATATTTCAATCAGTTCTTTTGACCGGAAATGGTACGAAACATCTCAATTTTTAACAAGAATAAACAATAGTTCACTCGTTATCACTATTTTGAGTCATCTAGTTTATCGTTGTTCTGTAAAGTATAGTACCAAACATTTTCTTTCTGACTTAACAATGCTTAACATCAAAACACCGTTGAGAATGTGTGTGTTTTTTTTCAAAATATATAGGTTTTTCTAATGAGACCTTTTAAATGACAACGCTAAGTATTTTGATACCGAATTCTACATTGAATTGAAATGAAGAGTTTGATGCTTTGGTCAAGGAAAGATGATCATACGTTTGGTGCTTTGATTAAGATAATTTGATCTGTGGATGTGTGTCTTGTTGAAAAACAGTTCCTATTGACAGTTCGTATATTAATGTTTCAAATTTAACATTGTGATCTAGTATATACACGTTGCATTTATATAGCCCTTCGGTCGAAAATCGACTGCGTAAAATAGACAAAAAATTGTCCAATGCCTGGCCGTATCGCAACCATTTTTATCCTAAAATATGTAAATTATCTGTCCTTTCCATCGCTAACTAACCAGTTGTGAATCAAATCTTAAATTTTAAACCCGAAATTAAGGTTGAAAATATTACGCTTGTTTTTGTAAAATGACAATCAAAAATATTTAGACTAACCTTAAAAGCTTCAAATGCATGTTACGAAAAAATTCTACATAAAACAACAACAAGGTACAATTAATAAAAAAAAAATGTCTGCTTATTGCAAATAGAGAAGTTTAAACGCACAGTTTTTTTTTCACCCGGTGGTTGCCACTAATTTCTCACCCACTGCTAAGCAATGATTGGTTCGATTCCAGAGAAAATTATTCAAATTTCATCAACAATACAAAGCAAAAATAATTTGTAAGTTTTGGAAGAATGTTCTTCGAGGACTATGATTCTTATCTAATCAAGTCCTCCTTCAAAAATGTTCAACTAATAAATTACGTCCATCAAAATCAAGATCACTAATGAAAACTAAATGCCATTCTTGGATATACTAGTATTTTCATATCATTGAAATTAACCAAATTAAGCATATTTACCTAAAAATTATTCAAACTAGATTGACATTGTAAATAGTTCTTGATATTTCCGATATTGATGCTATGACTATTGTTGGCACGATAACACTTTTCATTGTTGAGTATACAAAATATTGAGATTTCAAAGTGAGACTCCAAAATTTTCTTGCAAATCTACAACATGATATTAATCCATCAAATGAGTGGATTAGTAGCGTTAATTTTTTTTTCTCAACTGGATAAGACGCCATGTATGACGTCTACAAATTCACAACCGATAGGCTCAATATATATAGATATATTCCTATATATGTTGACAAAATATCAAAATAAGTTTTTTTTTATCATCAAGAAAACATTTTCTTCCACAGATTTCTGTCAATTTTTAGTATAGTTTACCTTGATTTCTGATACGGTAGACTCACAATCATTAGGGATCTTCCATTGGATAAATGTGACCATATATCCAAATAAGGTTTCAATCTGAAATAAATTATTCAATTAAAATCACCAAAGCAACTACGAACGTGTATAGGAACGCAATCTCATTCGTTTCTATTTACCTGAACAAGTTCAGAATTCCTGTAACAACACATTATATTATATTTTTTTCGACTATAACGAAGCTAATATTTTTTTATTATTAACACAAGATACAAGAGTAACCTTGGTAGCAAACCTATCAAACTTTCACTGGTAATTGTGAAACTGCCATGATAACTTACAAATAACTTGGTAGATTAACTGAGCAGTCGAGACATTGGTTTCTAATTCTTACTAAGATGAAATATAACAAAAACAGTTATAAGTTTCAACAATGACTATTTGATCAGTCATAAATATCAATATATATCATAAACAAATACCACAGAGCGAGAAAACAGTACAGGGACCCCTTTGGACATGATCCATCGTATGTAAACATGGAGAAAGTGGTAGTATTCGTAGAAAATGATATAGGTCACTTGGTCAGGTCATAAATGTATATATTTTGGGCTTATTATTAACCTAGGTTCCGTTAGTGCTGAAATCCCACAATCGTCTGCAACCACCGTATTTATAATTCGGAAGTCCGCGGACACATAAAGTTTGTCCGTAACTACAGGGATAAGTGTGTCCGGTAAACTAACGTAGTGATTGGTTGTAAAATCACATTTACATGATACTGGGGTTCTGGAAACTAGGCCAGTTCTGTCAATTTTGATTGGTCTTCATAACTGGCATTTCCCACGGCAATAATATGGAAAATTGCACAAATACAAATAGAAATGTACAACTGTCGAGGGAAAAAGGGCTAATCAAAATAATCCTTAGGGAAAACATAACTTGGTTACAATAAACACCCTTAACGTTATTCGAACAAGCAGGTGAGAAAACGGGACAAGCGATATACATGTCAAACTAAAGATGGGAACATTTCAATGTAACCCCTGGTCAAACAGTGAGAACGAACCCTGTCCTATCAATATTTCCCATAAACAATAATATAATATATACAATACAATATAATACGGCCCCGATACCTGAAATAGTAAGTGTTTATATCCACAGTACTTTCTTCATAATATATAAGCAACGTTGCATATCAGAGTAGCTGAACGCGAAATTAAAAGTGAAAGTAGAAATTAAATCTCTGACTAACACAAGAAAAGAATGAAACATGATACATATAAACCTACCAAACTTTACTCATACCCTTAGGCATAACAATATTTTAATGTGATTTCTGAACTTAACTATCCAGAGAGTATCATTTTTACTATTCAACAAAGTAACACATAGTTACAATGATTGTAGAATGTTGCAATGTATGCAATTGGAAGGTTTTTAAATATTCAATCTAATGAGAAAACAATACCCAACAATTGCTTATTATATGTATTAACTTCTTACTATAATGTATACAGACAGATATGAGAAACAAAAACATAACTCTCTTCATGAGCCACTTTATTTATTTTATTTTAGTTACGATTATGAGCTGGAATTTAATTAAACAGGGTCCGTTTTTTAAAGTGTTTCAATGTATGTATTTCACAAAAACAGCCAATTTAAAAAATTTGAAACTCTGCTGAATTTAATATATACTAGCAGTTTTTTGTTGTCACAACACAATATCTTATTTCTAAGCATTAAATGTAAACAAATCAAGGATATTTACATAGGTTAAGGACAATACTATCATGAATATCTATTTTGTTATGCTACTCGTTTTTGTTTAACTATGTCCTACGTTTCTACGCAACATAACTTCTATTTTGTTTAACAAGTATTAATCAATCTGAACATTACGCACTCCTAATTGGTTTGAAGACATTTCTTACTTGGAACAGGTCTATCGTCTTGAATCCAATTAGAAATGTGTTACTGCGGACTGACATTTCGTTTACATCCATGTTTTGCATTATTGATGTCTTCAAAACGTCGATTCGATATTTATATAGTTTAACTTGGGTAAGCCAAAAGTTCTATCCTATTAATTGAGCTACTCACCAGATAGAAGAAACTGTTTTGTGTACATCAGACCACTTTCCATTTCCAACAATTCTGTCTTGTTAATTCTGTCATCACCAATGACAGAGCACGTGACCAGTGTCAACAAGTCACCACGGCCAAATGCGACTCAAACACCTGTGCAATCGGACACATACTTCTTATAAGACAGCTACAACTACTACAGGAAAACATTATCGGCGGATCAGTACCCAGATTGAGCCTTTGTATATATGAAAGCCCATCGTCTTCGTATTGAAAATCCCCCCCTTCCAACATCCAATTGCAGTATGGGTGCATGGACTGGTTAGGCGTCACTAATTCCGGATTTGCAGCAGCAAAATGTTGGCAAAATATTAATTCTCAATCAAGAATTTTTTTATTTTTTTTTATTCAACAACAGTACTAGTATTGCACATACTACACTGACACAGCTATCTCAGTAAAGATCTTGGTTTCATTAGTACCAGAAGTTAGGGGAATCTACAGATAGATAAACTGCATGCTGTTAAGTGTTTACAAGGATATTATTATAATATCAATGAATAGATAATGTCATTATTTTAATGTATTCATAACATATGGCGTTGAAAAGAGTATCTGCATGGCATAGCTCATCCGAGATTAGGTTCGTTGTCTATAAACTATTATTAATTTACATGTTTCCAGTTTCCAGTTAACGGTTGCATTAATCAATTTTGAATGAATTGTATATTATTCAGGTAGGTCAGGTATAGTGTGAAAGATTGATGATAATACTATAACCGAAAATATATGTTTTGTGTTCTTGTACAGTAAATGCATAGTGCTATATTATCAATATTGCAATTTACATGTACATATAAGTTAAATAAATACACAAAATGAAATAATGATAAAAAAATTAATAAACACAACATAGAAAACGAAAGACTGAGCAACACGAACCCCACTGGGGGTGATCTCAGGTACTTCGGAAGGGTAAGCAAATCCTGCTCCACATGTGGCACCAGTCGTATTGCTCATATTAGTACACACTTGCCGATGATAAGTCTAATTCGTTAGATAACATTTTGGTAAAAGGGGAAGGGGTTGTAACTACGACAATTGGAACATATCCGTTTTCATCTGTGAAACAGATATTCCATAACGGTCAACAAACTCGTGATGGCGTCCATACATGTACGAATGGATGATTTCACCTTCATCACTGGGAACTCTTGGTTTAATATCTCCCGTATGAGCAGCAACCCTCTATCAAGGAAATAATGATAGGAAGTACAAGCCCTGTAATATAGTATCAACTGGGAGATATATTCATCGTATGCATGCGCTGCTGGGATTATTATTATTATACAATATTTATATAGCGCATTATATAATTATAAAATATGCGCTGCTGGGATGTTGCTCCATAGAAATGGAAACTTCACACTTGGGAAGCTGGAATCATCTTTTTGTCGTAAAGTTTTGTTTTCAACCGACCCTCATTGTCAATTTCTAGTTGTAATTCCAGATAGGAGGCAAACTGTTTTATCCCATATCTTAAGTTCGATGGGATAGATGCATTCAACATAGTCACCAAATGTTGAATTCTTTAGTGAGAGAACATCATTTATATAGCGGAAAGTGAGGTTATAGAATACTGCTAATTTCATTTCTTCGATCTTATGAAGTTCCTGTATGCAGCAGCCTCGTATAAATAAAGGAACAAGTTAACAAGAAGTGGAGCACAGTTGGTTCCCATGGGAATGCAGATTGTTTGTTGAAAACACGTCCTCCAAACGGAACACATATGTTGTCAATCAAGAAATCAAGCATCTTGATAATGTCAGTTTGTGAGAATTTTTTATGAGAATCAGACTGATTGTTTACGTATGACTGTCATACAAGTGAGATGTTTAGCTAACTATAAAATTAGGTTTAATCCACCATTATCTACATACAAAATTGACTCTTCCAAGTTAGGAATATGACATTTGTTTTCAAATCGTTTTATCTGTTTGAGCTTTTGATTTTGCCATTTGATAAGGGACTTTCCGTTTTGAATTTTCCTTGGGGTTCAGTATTTTTGTTATTTTACTTTTTTTTAGATTATTTTGATGAAAGCAAATCCATAAAAGTGCTTCGGACGCATGCCATTTATAACGTGTTTTTTTTTTATGCTAATAATTACACATAACTGTCTGACATTACAATTACATGCATTGAATAAACTAAAAAACATGTAAGCATTATTTAATAAAAATAAAATGGAAAATGGAAATGGGGAATGTGTCAAAGCGACAACTTAGTATCATGATATGCTTTAATAATCAATTTAAAAAAAATTTGTTGTTTTCCTATTTGTAACTGACCAACTACCTTGACACTGATTAAGCCGTAGCCTGAATTGAAAAAAAAAAAGAATTCCGTGGAATCCAAATTTTATGACAAAGTCTATAAACCATTACAAAGGTAAATTTAATTTGATTGAAACCGGATGTTTTATTTGCATAGTAAAAGATAATATCACCTGGAATATACTTATTTTGCAATCGTTAAGATTGTTCTATTTTTAGATTTGGAATGTACTTTAAAAGATCAATCGTCAATGGAAATTCCTTTTTTGCAGTTGATAAGTAAAACACAGTTGTTGACGAATGAACATAGATGATTAAATGATACATTGGCATATGCGTAATCACGCATTTCAAAATGTAATGTGTTATAAATAGATTGTTTGAAATCATAATTTCCTGTCTGGTATGGTGAACAATATATGGGCGTTTTTCAATTAAAACGTTCTTTCTTGTCCCAGCCACTTAAAAAAAAAAGTGTTTGATCTTTACAAGTGATTTTTTGTGCAGTCAGTACATTGAATTAGATTTAACATTTTTAAGCAAAGAAACAGTCTTTTTTTTTAGAGGGATTGATAAGATATTGATTTATAAATGGTCTAAAACAACCAAAATGGCATATGTCCCTAAACCGCCTGTTCAACATTCATACTCTAAAATATCGTAAAGCAATGTAGAAATAAATGTTATTTTTACTTAATATAAGTTCTTTAATAATTCAAAAGTATGTTTAGAGCCAACATATTTTGATAAACAGCTTTGAACATAGAATTTTTAATTTCAGAAGGTGTGTCCCTGACAAAATGTCCACTACGAAACGAAGTCATTAAAATTTGCTAACTAAACAGTTTGATAAAATCAATGTAATTTTGTTTGCAAGAGATATAAACATTAGGGTCTTACAAAAGAAGTGGTGCTTTTGTAACGGCAGTAAAATTGTTGGTAAGAAAAATTGAGCACATCAAATGGACCAGGGTGATACCATATTTTTGTTAATGTCCACTATGAAATGGGTCAAATCTCCTTCAGTATCTGGTTTTAAAATTATGAAAAAAATATCAGTATACAGCCTTATACATGCTTTGATGATTACAATCAGTCTTGTTACTATTGTAATAAAGGAATTGTGAGGGGAAATAAAACATGTGAATATGTCCCCTACGAAACGGTCCCCTACGAAACAACTATGGGAGAAAAACGTTTCGTAGTGGACACTACCACTACCATGCAGTCTTTTATTACTCTTTTTTCAATTATATTTGTGCAAAACAAATAACAAGGGTTAGCTTCATGTATTTTTTAGTATGTTTTTATCAACAAAGAATAGGGCTGATGTCAACTACGAAACTTTTTGTCCACTACGAAACGGTTTTGTCACCTACGAAACGCATAAATTGTCCACTACGTAACATGAGTTGTATCTTCATATGTGAAGTACTGTCTAATCTTTATCGATAAAAAATGGTTCTCCAATTCAGAATATTGAGATCTTTCTAGTACATAAAATAAACAAACTGAAATGTCTATAGGAGATATTTAAAGTTGCAATAAGATGTGTGTTTAGAAGCAGTTTCTTAGTGGACAAATGTCCCCTACGAAACAGTAAACAAATTATGAAAATAATATAATTCTAAAAAGTATTTGAGATTGCACTTTTTGTTTACAAGCAGGTCTATAATAGAGGTATTCAAAATAACTCTCGAAATAAAATTTTAGACAAGTTGATTTTCCTTTTTTTTTTAGGTCTGAAAGTCACGCTTTTATTGAAAAACGCCCATATTATAGATACGGATATAATGTTTTAGACATGCAGTGTTTGTATTTAAATACGTGAATTTTAATGTTTTTAACTTTATCAAACAAATAATCTGATTTGTACTCGTAAAAACGTATACACAACTCATATGAATGATGATTGAAGCAGAATGTTTTTCCGTTCGTTACATTTATGCATTTCATTCTCTCTAGTTTAGCGAATACTCGTCACTGAATGTATGTTATTTTTTAATAATTTTTGGTTTGGGACAAAACAAATTTATCTTATCTGTTATAAATATATACAAATATTTACAATTGCAAACCATGATTTCTTATCTAAATCATTTGATATTGGATCATTTTCACTGGATGTATCAATATTTTCGGATGATTGTCAATGGAAATACTGTGCAATGTTTCCTCCCGGTTTATCGGTCTTCTCGTTTTTGTTGGAGCTAGAACTTCTGTTTCTAGTACGGTCACATACAAGTTCTGATTGGTCTCCCACATGATCTTGATTTTATCTGTAGATCGTTCATTGCCTTGAGCCTAAAGGAGTAGGCCCAGTAAGACCCCATTTTGCTCCAAACTAAAGCATTTTTATAAATTTGTTGAAATGTAAACTTTTAGCTCTTTATTGGAAAGTAGAATAATTTTGTTCCAAAAATATGGGTTATTTTTGACAATTCAATGCACATGCATCAGGTAATAGCATAATAAATTCATGCAATATTACTGAAATCTTCACAATTGTAGCATTTGTGTTAATTTTAAGACGGTTTTTGTCTAAAATGGAAGTGGCCAAATTTGTGTTCAGTCTTAATTTTTAAATAGATCTTGTATTTGATGATCATAATACATAACATATATAAATGTTGAGAATGAACACGAATGCGGCCACTTCCATTTTAGACAAAAACCTTCTGAAAAGTGACGTTGTATGGCATTTTTGATGAATTTTTCATATTTAAGCTTGAACTTCAGGGTCCTTGATGACCAAATCAGTTCAAATATTTTACATTAAACTAATTGAATCGACTGAAGCAGACACTTAAGTGTTTAGAAAATGTCAAACATCTTCATCAGATGTACTTCGAATTTTAGGCCAAAAGTAACCCTTACCGGACTTTCTCCTTTTACTAAAATTTAATGACTAGAACACACCGGCGAAATCGCGGGCATTTAGAGCATGGTTGAAAGTATGTAAACTGTTGTAGGATGAATTTTTGTAAAAGATTTTATGACTGGAGAATAATTTCAGGAAAGGTATCAAAAGGCATATGGTACATGGAGACAGAACAATTTTTTAGGGCTCCCCCTTTTTCCC
The DNA here is from genome assembly GCA_037788925.1 of Mytilus galloprovincialis. Lineage (NCBI taxonomy): Eukaryota > Metazoa > Mollusca > Bivalvia > Mytilida > Mytilidae > Mytilus > Mytilus galloprovincialis. Next base: position 6,732,091 of record CM075339.1, read on the forward strand.
AAAGTCCGTTATTAATTTTTTTCTGTTGATTTCAATTATTTTCGCGTGTTTCAGTATACTATGAACATACATCTCATTAACATGTAAAACTCCGCCGCATTTCTGCGCCTGTCCTAAGTCAGGAGCCTCTGTTCTTTGTTAGTCTTGTATTATTTTAATTTCAGTTTCTTGTGTACAATTTGGAAATTAGTATGGCGTTCATTATCACTGAACTGGTATATGTTTGTATGGGGGCCAGCTGAAGGACGCCTCCGGGTGCGGGAATTTCTCGTTACATTGAAGACCTGTTGGTGACCTTCTGCTGTTGCTTTTTTATGGTCGGGTTGTTGTCTCTTTGATTCATTCCCTATTTCCATTCACAATTTTAAACTATAATTCAAGTGTATTTGCTATTTACTATCAATTCCAAGTTTACTATCCTCGGCTCTCTGTATGATATATCAGTGACCGCCGTGGATAGTAAACTTGGAATTGAAATAATAAATAGCAAATACACTTTATTTATAGTATATGTATGATCATAGTATATACAGAAAAAAGCGAAAATTATGTGTAATTTTTAAAACAGTTCTAAACGGAAGTCTTGTCTATGACTTAACAGAGTGTCCGATGACGGAAAACAATATCCGGACGCCTTTTTTTCGTTTTCCTTCCAAAATAACCCAAACTGAAGAATCATGATCGAGGATGACAAATGCGTATATGCATGGTACCTATAGGACACAGAGGCATAATTATTAATTTATAATGGAAGGGAGAGAAGCGACACACAAAATGAGGTCTTCTTATTTAATAGTATAGATACCATGGAATTAAATGGCTGGGGTATAGATTGGGATACCTCATTGTCTTTAGTCTCAGCATCATTAGCACCCGATTGTTCATTATAGACGTCTTCGTGATTGCTACTAAAATCCTACTGAAAATCAGCTTGTCTATGCCCTGAGTTTTTGCATTGCTGACAGACCCAGTCGTTTGTATATTGCATTAGTTTATAAATGATTTGTAACATTTGTCGCAAATTATTGTTTGACTATTTCTATTTTGCCCTACGTGTAGCATTGTTGCATTGTATTTGTCTATAAGCATTGTTCTGAGCAAGAGTTTACTGACTGTGTCACACACAAAAAAGTTCTCTGTATGATTTATGAATGACACATCCATAATACTTTGGGGTTCTTTCAATGTACTGCATCTGTAGAACACGGCATATTTTAACTCGTATTTTTAAGAAACTTAAGTTTTCATTAACTGAATTCTAGGGTTTCGTGCGAAACATTCGTCAGTTTTTCTTGTATTACCGGCCCAGATGTTACAATTAGTTCTATGTCTGCACTTACACTTAACAACAATATATGCCCTTCCTCAAGCAAGTTTAACTCGTAATACCCTCACATAAAAAAACAAAGTATGACCTTCCTAAGGCATGTTTTACTCTTCTACACTTACATAAAACAACAAAGTATGACATTAATTAACTATTCCCAGGTCACAATGCACAACAGCACCCTGTATTATATATATATTTTATTCTGAAAAACCTATGTTGATACAATGGTATACAGAAACACATAGACATACATGTACATAATAATATTGTAAGACTCATGGTGAGGTAACAGCAAATAGAGAAGAAAAGAATGTATAGGCTTGAAGTCTTACATTTTATCAGAGAGAATCCATTTTTGTATTTATGATTCTAATGAGCTTACACAGCTTTTTAAGTTTTGATTGTTTTGAAAAATTCATAACTGCTTTAAACTTTAGAGTATTAATGTTGGTACAAAATTTCTCATCTATACATTCTTTCCTTTCTTTTGAAAAATATGTACAATCTAAAATATAGTGAAATTCATCTCCAATTTCATTTCTATTACACAAGTTACATGTTCGATTTTCTCTGGGTATGTTTTTCCATCTACCAGATTCAATTGGGAGCTTGTGATTTACGGTTCTAAATCTACAAAGAGTGAAAACGTCTTTATCGTCTAGCTTGTTGAAATAGTTTTCGAAAGCAAAACTTTCTTTATAAATGCAATAGTTAACCGTTTTAGGACTGTTTTTAATATTTGAACTCCAAGTTTGGATAAATTGATCTTGGAGACTAGTTCTAATCGTATGTTAAAATTGTTTGATAAGTCCATATGTAGGAGAGACCACATTCATTAAAAATGTTGGAAATATAATTTAGCCATGCAGATCTTAAAGTGAAATCATTTTCTAATTTCAACAGTAGTTTAAACACAATGTAGCATAGTTTTTCTTGTTTGCCTTTTAATATTCTTATCCAATATGATATCATTCTATTTTTTATATCAATATTAAGAGGGTATTATCTGGGACATTGTATTACATACTAGATACACAACATGTACATGGACCGTCTCAAAGCATGAATTATATAGTTGCGTTATCATTATACTTGATATTTATAAACATTCACATTACTAGTATTAAAAACACATAGATTTGTGAAAAGGCAAATAAGTTCTAATATATAAACGATTTTTGACTGCAACTTAGTCTTTATTGTTTTACTTTCCAATTAACTTTGATTGTTGAAATAAACAATGTCACGTGGTAGCCTAGCCATAGAGGGGCCGTATCAAAGACGTAGATAACTACCGGTTCGAGACGTTCCGAGAATCTTGATTCAGACTTCCGGCCGAGGATATCGAGTGGCTCATTAACACTTCTAAAACTCACCAATATATAAGCCTTAGGGGTCCTCGCAATAAAATATTCTTTACACTAAACGATAACGTAATCATAATGGTGACTTCAAGCAATGAGATACAATTTCAATTATGATCCCATTTTATTTGTGCATGTATTCTTACAGCCTTCTATCACCATAATCTGTTCCCTCGTATCGATATAAGAGCGCGCGGATGGGGTATTTACAGAATAGAGAAAGATTGGCAAAATATATAAAGAATAGAGACAAATGGACCCCAAACAAAAAAGAATAGAGAATAATGAGGTGCTAAAATAAAAAGAATAAAAAATGATGGACAAAAAGATTAGAGAATAGAGAAAATGGCCTAAAAACTAAAGAATGCAGAAATGAAGGAGCCCTATCCAGACCCTCATATAACTAGAGATATATATTTCATGCTCTAAAAATAAATATTTAACAAAGGTATTGATTTCATAAACTTTATATCTCTCTTTTTAGATCGGCAACTGACATTTGAGCGAAATGGTATGATATTTGAGCGATAAAAAAGGACGTTTGAGCGCCAAAGTATTAGACATTTGGGCGTCGAAATTTTAGGACATTTAAGCCAAAATGAAAATAAGCATCGGACATTTCAGCGACAAAAAATTAAGAATGATGAAGAAGAACCTCTTCCGTTCGCGAGATATAATCTGTTACCCCTGCTCACCACTAGAAGGATGAAGCAGGATTTCGAGCAGGATATATACAAATTGTTAATCAAATGTGGCGATTATAACGCACCAAGTTTAAAACATCTTTTAAGTGTAAAAAAAACCCAACTAAACATGGTCATAAAACTTAAATTCGGAAAGGCATTTCGGGCTTGAAATTTATATTCTAGGATTCTGACATAAAAGCAAATCCATCGTTATTTGCCGCTGGCAGTACCGGTAATGCAAGTCCAGGAGATTCTAATCTATTGTTTGTATACGTTTTGACTTCTCCGTTTGGTTTTTTGTACCACTCTTTATCAGAAACTTCCACAAACAAGGCTCTTTTTCTTTTATTAATCTCGGTCAAAATTGTCTCAATTTTAACATGTACATGTATGAGTATTAAGATATTAAGTGCAAAGGGACATTTCACTTTATAAATATAAGACATTTAGAACAAAGAAACTTTGCGTAGCCAATTAATTATAATAGTATAATTAATTGGTTGGTAGAGAACAACCAGGACTACACTACCATTAAATTGACGGAACCGGTCGAATTACTCGTGTGTAAAATAAAATAAAATATATTCATTTAAAAAACTTAGTTTTTTTTCTTACTTTTTGAAAATATTTTCAATTCATATACAAGTATCACAGAATATTTCGCTCAAATGTTCTATTTTAAAATAAAGGTAAGGTTAATATTTTGGCGCACAAATGGCCTATGAAGTCGGCGCTCAAATGACTTTACATTATCAAATGTCCTATGAACATTTTGATAACATAAAACCACCACTTATTATTTTTACATGTACAAAAGTAAGTAAAATTTCATTTTTTTAATAATCGCCAGTTACATTTTGATGTTAGTATTGAAAATATACCTCCCTCAACATATTATAGTATATACTGACAAACTTTGAATTTAAGATGGTCATGTATTAATAAAGGACCACAAAATCATTCAAGACCGAGACCAAAAAAATGTAAATAAACTGCTTCGCTGAGCTAAGCTGGATACGCCCGCAGAGGTCCAACCCTGAACAGTTGGGGCAAAAATGGACACAATATTCAAGCTTGATACAGGTCTGAATTTGGGGTTTCTGAATAAATGTAGATAACGAACATTAAATTGGTTATATGAATTGAATTTATATTCAATTAAAGATTTATTGCTGTGGTGCAATACACTGTGCTTTGAGCAATACTTAGTAAATCTGTTGTCAGACTATAAACAAATACAGTTCAATTAATTCTCAATGTCATATTATAAATTTATGAGAATCAAAAGGGAGCTTACATCAATAGATATAAACAATTCACCAAAGTTTCATGAGAATAACTGACAGTATTTTTGAGTTATTGTCCGAAAACTGGAAAATTCCCATTTTTAATGAATAAAACCCCATAACTCAGAAATGTAAAACGTAAAATTTATAAAATTCTAAAGGGAGCTAACATCAATAGATATAAACAATTCACCAACGTTTCATAAGAACTGCTGAAAGCATTTTTGAGTTTCAGTGTTTAGTGTAAGTTTGTTGCTGTAAGCATTTCCATACAGCATAAGATAAATCTTTCAGAAATCAACAATAACTTTGTCATTTCTCAATGAAATATAACGAGACTTGGATAGAAACATGTTTATGATGAAGAAGTATCATCAGTAAAATTGTTTTCACCTCCTTCCGTATTGAACTTATACATTGACTGCGCTTTTGGAAGTCAACATTAAACTTTTGCAATGACATCAAGCAGCACAGTAGAGACACTGGGTTCCGAGGAACTTTTGACGATTTTTTATGTGTCAAATCATTTGAAAACCGTTCACATTCATCAAAATAAGGACTGGGAAGTATTATTTAGAGGACAACAATTCAACGGAACAAAAATCAGACGACAGCATGAGGTAAAAATAGAATATACCGTCTTACAGAGGTGGCTTTATACTGGTTTAACCCCTCTATATTTTGTACCCGTACAAAGTCAGACTATTTAGACATATGTTGTTCGTTTTGTTTGTCTATTATTTTACTTTGATAATCAAGGAAATCGGTAGCCAAGTGGTCTTAGTAGTCTAACTACTATATCACTAGCCTGTAGACACTGAGATTATTTGTTCAAAACTAATTCGGGACAGGTGTGCTAGGCTCCAAATTAATTGACTAGGACTGTCCGATGTTTTTTCTACTGAAGATTGGCGGTTCTCTCTGGACACAACGGCTTCCTCCGCCAATAAAACTAGACAGACACGAAATATCACAGTTGTGAGGAAAGTGACGTTAAACCAACCAATCAAGCAATCAAGCAATCACATTAAAATGATCGTAATTGCTGTTCTAAAATGATATAGAACATAAGAATTTACCAAGCAAAAATTCCGCCTCCAAATTCCCAAATCCTTTTTTATATTCTTCCCATCCTCTGAAAAAATCTGTTTTGCCGTCTGAAATACCTGAAAATTATAGATATAAAATCAAATATGAATTGTTTAAAAAATTATTATAATTTCATGATACAAACAGTATTAAAGAAGATACTCATTCATGAATGCAAATTGCCAAATGTTGTACGGCGGCTTGAAAGACCCCGTTAAGAAAACTTAAAAACTTCCTTGGGAGGAAGGGTGGGTAGTACATATGTCAGGTAAGTATAATTTATTCATAAAATTTGAATTTGAGTTCAAATTTTTGAATTTATATCATATATTAAGGTATTTACCTTGATTACAAAGCAATAGTAGTAGGAAGTTTTGACAAAAAGTTTTCTTAAAAAACTTCTTCAAATAAACCACAAACTATACAGTATAGTATATACAACTTATTATACATGGAAATACGTACCCTTACTATGTAGTTGTAAAAAGTTCCAAAAAGTGTATATATTTCAACATTGTTGAAAATCATCTGATCATACAGATTGGGCGTTAAAAACCTATTTTTTTTTAAACACTCAGGCAACTTGTCATCTATATGCGTTTAAAATCCACCACCTTTCCCACATAACACAAAAGATATATACACAGTCCCTCAGCGACTTGCCGAGGAAGAACTCATTCTTCATCCTTCAAATTAAAAAAAATTACATTAACATCTTTTAAATAATACTTAGTAAAAGTTGTGGATTTTGCCCAATCAGCACAATCCAACACATTTTTCATACTAACTCCCTTAAAAGGGGCCCATGATGGTCCCACTGACCTTGTAGAATGACCTCTTACTTTGCCTACTTGCTTTTTATTCTGCTTGTAAGCCATCTTGATAGTTTTCACTATCCAATGTGATATTTTTTTAGCTGTTACTGGTTTGTGAGGCTTTTTAATGGATAAAAACAATTTAAATTCTTGTTTTTCCCCATTTTGTCTCAGTTCATCTGTTCTTTTCAGATACATGCATGTAAAGAGTTCTTTTGGGATCTAGTAATTTGCTCTCTGGAAAAGCGATTATGAAAATTTTTGATTTGTCATGGTTGTCTCTATCTTGTTTAGCTAAACCATGTCTCAAGAAAGTAACTCCTTTTTCTTGAATATTTACAAAGCCTTCGCCTAGTTTTAAAGCTTGTAAGTCACTACACCTTCGAAAAGTTTTAATAGCTATTAAAAAGGCAGTTTTCCACGTTAGATGCTTAAGGCTAGCAAATTTCATTGGAGCAAAAGGAGGTTTCTTAAACATGTCCAGAACAAGTGGTAAATCCCACTCTGGCAGTAATTTGCGCTCAGGGGGTCTACTGTTAAACACACTCTTAAAAGTCTGATAATGTAAGGATGTTGTCCAACCGGTGTCTTATCAACAGGAGCTAACACAGAAGACAATATTGATCTGTATCCTGCAATTGTTCTATATTTTAACTTTTTATCAAATAAAGTCTTTAAGATGCTTTTTGCACACTCCTCTAAAGTTGCAACATATGAATCAATTTTCCGTTGATCACACCAGCTACTGAATTGTCTAAATTTACATTTGTAGTCTTAGTGTGTACCAGATCTCCATGACGCGGACAATAATTTTTAAGTGTTTTCTGAAAAGCCTTTTGCTTCAAATTGTTTGCCGATATTCGCCATGCAGTCAGGCTGAATATCTCTGGATTTGGATGAACTATTTTTAATTTTCCCTGACCTTGTTCTAGCAGATTTTCCCATTGAGGTAAAAGTAGGGGTTGTGCTATCAAGAGCTGTAGTAACTGTGGATACCACTATTGTTTTGGCCGATCATCTCGCATTGACAATCTATTATGTGTTGCAACACTTTCGGAATTTGTGATAGAGGAGGGTAAGAATAAGCAAACATCCTGTTCCATCCGATTGATAGGGCATCATGTGTCAGTGCTGTTGGATCTTGATCCCAAGCACAAAACACTGGACACTTGTGATTCTGTGCTGAGGCAAAAAGATCTATTGTTGGTGACCCCAATACCAAGAAAAAAAAATTATCATTGCCTTGTTCAGAGACCATTCTGTTGGTTTTACTTTGATCCTGCTCAGTTGATCCTGCTAGAACATTTTTTACCCCCGCAATGTGGGCTGCTTTGATTACAATCTTGTTTCTCAAAACCATATTCCAGAGATTCCACGTCTGACTGCAAAGCTGGATCGATTTTGTCCCCCCTGCTTGTTTATGTACTGGACTACTGTTGTAATTTTTGACCGAATTAGTACATGTTTGTTTTTCAAGACAGAAATGTTTGACTGTAAGAAATACTGCTTCCAACTCCAGATTGTTTATGGGATTGAACAATCCCAATTGTTTGGCGACCATAGACCCTGTACTGTTTGAGTCCGAAATGTCCCCCCCCCCCACCTGTCATTGAGGCATCAGTTGTGATTGTTACACTTGTTGACTCTTCAAATAGAGACCGCCCTTTCATAGTACTTGCTTAACACAACCACCATGCTAGATGAGCTTTCAGCTGTTGTGTACAAGGGATTTAATATTCTAGACTCATTTTGGAGGGTCTCCAAACTTGTAACAAGTGCATTTGAATTGGTCTAATGAACAGACGACTGTTGGGAATCAATTCTAGACATGATGCTATTCAGCCCAGAATTTTCAAATAATGCCTTGTTGATATCTGACCTCTCATTAACTGAATAATGGTTAGTTTTAAGTTTTTGATTCTCTCTGGAGTTGGATACACTAGTCCTAGATCTAGTCTGAATAGTCGTTCTATATATGTTGTTGTTTGCGTTGGAATTAAATCTGACTTTTCTGTGTTTATTATAATACATAGAGAAGTAAGGAGAGTGATGGTTGTATCTAAATTTTTTACAAGAGCGGATTTTGATGATCGACTAAAAGCCAGTCGTATAGGTATACTGTTAATCTTATCCCTAGTTTTCTCAGGTGTGCTGCCACCACTGAGACTATCTTTGTAAACAGCCGAGGCGAACTTGTTGGACCAAAACGTAGTACTTTGAACTGATACACTGTTTTATCTTCACCATTGCCAAACTTAGGTATTTTCGATGTTTTGGAAAGATTGGTACATGTAAATAAGCATCTTGTAAATCGAGAGAACAATTTCAGTCTCCTTTCTTGACTAGATTTAAAACCTTGGTCATTGAATCCATTTTGAAGTGTTGTTTCTTGAGATACTGGATCAGTGGTCGTAAATCTTTAACGGGTCTCAACTTCCCGTTTTTCTTTACTACTAACAAACGTGTGTTGTAGAAACCTGTCTGAACATGTGTTTTTTTGGCACAATTTCTACAGCAGCTTTTTTCTAATAAACGTTTTACTTCTTGTTTCAAAACTTCCAAATTGTGACATTTACAAATGTCTTTTTGACTCCTAAAAAGGGAGGTTTTGTAAAAATTCTAGTTTGTAAACATTCTGAATTACAAATGTATAGCCAAAACCCATTTGTCGTTTGTAATTTCTTCCCATTTTGGAAGAAAATGAACAAGACGACAACCTATTGGTATATCCGGAAACAACACTATTCTCAACTTGTCATTTTCTATAGAACTTCCCTCCTCTAGCCGGAAACGGAGTCATCTTGAAACCAGTATCTGGTTTGGAGAATTTTCCATCCTCTGTCTTTTTGGTGAACTTTCTAGTTCATGTGTTGGAATACAGCGTTAGGATACGAATATTCTCTGATGACTTGTCTTTGTTTTGGTCTGATTTCTCTATTTTAGCCTTCTTAGCTTCACTAGAATCATCTGTCAAAGGTGTTTTCCTTTTCCTGCCTTTTGGCAATATATCAGGCAACAAATCATCAAGAGTTTTATCTTTGTCTTTTTTAGCTTTTAAAGCAGACACTTATGTACAGTAGTTGTCGTTTGTTTATGTAATATATACGTGTTTCTCGCTTCTCGTTTTGTTTATATAGATTAGACCGTTGGTTTTCCCGTTTGAATGGTTTTACACTAGTAATTTTGGGGCCCTTTATAGCTTGTTGTTCGGTGTGAGCCAAGGCTCCGTGTTGAAGGCCGTACTTTAACCTATAATGGTTTACTTTTTAAATTGTTATTTGTATGGAGAGTTGTCTCATTGGCACTCACACCACATCTTCCTATATCTACTTAATTGTCACCAAAAACCGTTCTCCATTAAGAGGCAGATCTGAATTCGAAATGTCTCTAGAATCATGAAGCAGAAACAAAGATGTATCAGTCATACACATGTGACGTCTCAAAATATGGTGAAAAGCACCTGCAAAAATGTCCATAACTTGTTGAATTGCTTTATCAATGTTTGGTGTCTCATCTGATAATAATTCTAACAAATTACCAAGACTCTGTTACATATACATGTACACGCAAAGAATGCTAGTCGTTTCGTACCTGGTCGATTCGTAACTACGTTGATTTGTAACTGAGATGGTTGTAAAGTGTTAGTTTAAATTAAACAGTTAAAGTTATTATTTATAAATGATCAAAATGTTCATCTAATGATAACAATATTGTAATATTGTTAATTTAGGCCAAATAAAAAAAAGATGTGTGTTTCCTATTACGGTACCCACCCTATTTTTTAAGCTCAAAAATAGCCTACCCTGAAGTTTTTTGTGTCATTTTTCAATAAGCACTGTTAAAATTTGCATGTTCCTTACCTACCTACCCTATTTTTTCAAAGATGTAATAGGAAACACATAATTATATTTTAATTTTTTTTGCCTTCATACTTTTTTAATTATGTTTTAAATTATTATGTGTGCAAAACTGTACTTGTAAAGTGTAAAATAATGTGCAATCAATTATTTGATAAATAAATATAGATATATATATATATATATAAACAAGTCTAAATTGAAAACTACGATATATATATATAAAATGACTGAATAAATAGTCAACGATTTATCTTACAGGGCGATGGATCATGTAATATGATTCTGTACACTACAAAATATAATATATAACAAGTCAAAAAGGGTACAACATCACCATTAAATAACTATAAAATGAACAAATATTAGATATTTCGGATAACAGATATCCTTCTTCGGTAATAGCACGATGTCAAATGAATCATGTCAATATATTCAAATTGAGACACTATCAAAATCTTGAAAGTTTATACAATTAAAGCGGACACCACAGACGCTGGTACAATTTTAAAATTTCCAAACACGGCGTAAAGATTACAAAGATATCCCAAATAAAAATAGTTATTTGCGATGTGAACTGGCAAAACTCTAAATTCCCAAAGGTTATGACAGTTGAGATGTTATAACTGCATGGAGGGCAGTCCTCAAACAAAAAAATCAAAAACGCCCTAACCGACCCAAGTTAATATAATATTTCAAATTTGACAACGGTAGGGCAATGGCAACAGAAACTACATATTTCAGCCTCCCAAACGAATAGCTGTTTAATAATGATTAGAAAAATAAGTTTTATCTAATAAGGTAAAATAATTGAACGTGGCTGCGTACTTATACATCCATCCCAAATGAATGGAGCCCTGTAATTTAAATTGGTATTTTAAAAAAAATCTTCAAACTGTGAAGCCAGTACGGAAGCCAGAGTTACTGGAAACAAGTGATGACAGAAAAAATGAGTGGCTCATTCTATGGTTTTTTTTTTCATTTATGCCCTCTTGGGAAACTGTCCTTAACTTTCTTATCCAAAATTTTTCCCGAGCGACTATGTCGACCTTCGACCAACTCTTTTTTTAAATACCAGTTTAAATTACAGGGCTCCATTCATTTGAAAGGTCAAGTGAGCTTTTCTCATCACTTGGCGTCCGTCGTCCGTCGTCGTCGTCTGTTAATTTTTGCAAAAGTCTTCTTCTCTGAAACTACTGGGCCAAATTTAACAAAACTTGGCCACAATCATCACTAGGGTATCTAGTTAAAAAATGTGTCGGATGACCCAGCCTGCCAACCAACATGACTGACATGACTAAAAATAGCACATAGGGGGAAAATGACCTATATCTTTGAAACTAAAGCATTTAGAGCAAACCTGACCCGTCGTAAAAATGTTCATCAGGTTAAGATTTATCTGTTATGAAATTTTCAGACGAATCCGACAATCCGTTGTTGGGTTGCTGCCCCTGATTTGGTGATTTTTAGGAAATTTTGTAGTTTTTTGTTATTATCTTGAATATTATTATAGATAGATAGAGATAAACTGTAAACAGCAATAATGTTCAGCAAAGTAAGATCTACCTACATATAAGTCAACATGACCAAAATTGTCAGTCGACCCCTTAAGGAGTTATTGCCCTTTATAGTCAATTCTTAACAATTTTTGTTACCTTTTACAAAAATCTTCTTCTCTGAAACTACTAAGACAAATTTAACCAAACTTGGCCATAATCATCCTTAGGGTATTTAGTTTTAAATGTGTCCGATGACCCCGCTTTACAACCAACATGGCAGACATGGCTAAAAGTAGAACATAGGGGTAAAATGCAGTTTTTATCTCTGAAACTAAAGCATTAAGGGACAGGTGGCAAATATTTTCATTAGATTTAGATTTATCTGCCCTGATATTTTCAGACGAGTCCTACAACCTGTTGTTGGGTTGCTGCCCCTGAGTAAGTAATTTTACGGAAATTTTGCAGTTTTTTGTTATTATCTTAGATATCATTATAGAATTTAATAATATCTTATATCTAATATTATTAATTTATGTCAGATTTGTGTTTAGTTCCCCAATACAATGATGCTGGTGTCAGCTAAATAATATAATGTCGGCAATTCTTTTTACACAAGACTTCTGGAAATTTCGGATGATTTTGCTTTAAATGTTGCAATGTACCTTGTATTTGGATGTGGACAGGAAACGTGTGTTATACAAAGTCATTCGGTAGCAAATTTCAATTCAAATGTATACTTCTTCGCATAATCGGGTGTTTTTCTTGATTATTTTTTTGGTCAAAACATTTTGAAATAAAGTTAATTATTCGAAGTCTACAAATAATATCAATTGTATTATATTCGAATATAATATTAAGGTAGACTTAATGTATTTGAAAGGAATTTTTATCAAAATAAAATTTACAACGCAGAATAATTCGATATTGACGTAAACATATTAAGTACCTCTTAACAAAAAAATTAAGTTACACAAATTATTAATTATTGATTATGTTCGTTTAATTTAATGATACATAAAAATGCAGTGGTTTTCAATACAATAGATCGTTGCATGTTTGTAGTTATATAAGACGAATTGATAATTATTCAATTTTCTTTATTTGTAATAATGAGTATAAATGTTAACAAATAAACTAATTGCGATGTTAGATATAATAACTGTTGTATCAGATGAATTCCAATTTCTCACACTGGTCAATATCAAGATTTACAGATTAAAGTTTTGTCAGCCAATCAAAATTGCAAGGCAAATATTCATAACATCACAAACAAAATAAACAATACAAAATATTTAATTATTGCAACGATCGCATATAAACTTACTTAGCTTAATTATTACGATGTATGAATATAGCGTTTCACTCAATATAAATATCAGAGCGGCCAAAAGTTATCAATTGACTTGAAAACTTAGTTTTGAGACCATCATCTCCTAACTGCTGTATATTTCTAGTCCAATTTAATTGAGCGAGGTAAGAACTAAATTAATGATGCATTAGATGATTTTTAATCTAAAGTAACGGTAACACATACATGTAGTACCACAAAGGCAGATACCACTATACTACGAGCAACAATGACTGAATTAAAAGAGGGGCAAACGATACAAACGAAATATTTTGCCATTGCCAAAAAAAAAAGAGAGAGAAACGATCAAGTAGTATACAAAGCACACTAGTATTGAAAACTAAAGACTGAATGAATTGATATTGCAATTTTAAACAATTTGATATTTCGATCGTGCAAAAATATATTTTTCAATAACAAAAAAAAATATTTAAGAGTTAATATATCACTTGGTGTTTAAATTGAAAAAAAACAACATTATTCCAAGGAAACGAAATATCTCAAAGGGAACAGACTTTATTAATACACAGTTATTACTTATCACTTATACATGTTATACTATAGATTCTTTTATTTTAGTAGATACCAATTTTCGTGCAATCAGTAATATTTGCAATTTTAAGTACAATAGAATTAATGGTTTTCACAAATTATACATACAAGTATATCGGAAACTTATGTTTTGTTTAAATCTTAACCTAGAAATTCTTCAAAAATGGGTACACTAGAAATATTAATCAATCTAATCCACAGTTTTTTATTGTCAAAAACAAATGTTTGTGTCATTTTGGTCTTTTGTGGATAGCTGTCTCATTGGCAATCATACCACAAATTGGGGTTCCAAGTGGATAAATGAGGTGATCATGTAAATGATTCCAAAAATGTCTTGTAGAAATTTTATTTGTATTGTATTTATTTTATTATAAGACTTGTAATTTAATTATGAATTTGATTATTTTATTACAGAAACAACAAAGAACGATGCTTGTTTTCTTTTTTGTGACACTTTGTAGTTCAGCTGTGGTGTGTGTACCTCGGAATGGTTCGGAACAGTCACAAATGGGTACGATATGTTGATTCCTCCAATCTTAATTAGTTTTGTTCTTTATAGATTGTTGGTTTAAAAAAATCACATTATTATTCTTGATTTTTTAAATAACGATTAAAATGTGTTTAAGGTGGTACCTAACACTACAGGGAGATAACTCTGTAAAATCAGCTTAACGTTTTAATCACGTTTTATTGTTAGAGAAATATTAAGCTTCTCAATGATCAAAATTAGTGTTTGTCAAACTGCTATATATCCAACCAATTTTTTCCGAGAAATTGATTGGTTCAAATTTTTTGAAATTTTCATATTTTTGTTTAAGGATGAAAGTAAATATTTAGTCAAAATTTTAAGAAAATTAAACGAGTAAAATTAATTTTAGTCAAGGTGTTGGGTACCACCTTAAATTAATTAATACAGTTTACACGTTAATAATCACTTTTAGCTATCACATGTACTAGCATGGAATTCCAATATGACAAGATGCATGCTCGACATCAAACTTGAATAACGAAAGTGTTACACGTTTTGGAGCATTAAAGCTGAATTAACACAAAGCGGACAGAAAAAATCGAAAGAGCATTTGTGAATCGCATGAAAAATTTTGAAGTTATCTTTTTCTTTTTTTAAAGTGAACAATTTTTAAGTATCTTTCATAGTCAGTATTTGAATATAACACCTGTAAAAACTTTGATACAAAAACCCTGAACGTATTTATAAATTTAGAACGAGAATACTTTTTTCCAAGCTTGTCTTGAACATTACACGTTCTTTAAACACGTTTTTAAGCAATAGACATGTGCTCATGTAACAAAAAGGAGGAGTGGTATGGTTGCCAATGAAACATCTATCGATATTGATTAAAGGAAAAAGATTTTAACAAAAACTTGAAAACATGTCACCATACGGTCTTTAAAAAATGTACAAAAAACGACAGCCAATGGAAGACAGGAACAGGCACATAAACAATGTAAATGGGGATGAACATGTTCTTGGGCGTTCAACAGTGTCCGTAACCAATAAAAGTTTCGTATCGACACAATATGAAAACTCACTGTACCTAATCTGTTTAAATCAGACCTTCGGTTTTCTCTTTTGTTTCACATTTTGCAATTCCATATAAAGCTATATTCAGGTTTGAAGACCGTACCAAATATTAATATTGGCCGTTCTTTCAAAATATGCTTATTTCAATCGATAAATGGAACGCTAATGCAATCTAGAAACCCTAGTGTAAAAGTTCACTTATGATGAAATTTAGAATAAAAAACGTCCAGAAATTAAAAAATTGAGAACCATTTGCAATTTTATGCACAACTGTTGTTCAAGACGGAAAGGCGCAACAACCTTACACATGAAAAAAACATGTAAACACAGATGGTCTCTATAAACACATTTGGTAGCAAATTCCTAGGTGTTAAAGCTGTTGCAGGTATCTAAATATTATTTGACAAGATCTCAAAATGAAGTCATTGTGTCACTTTTTTTTTTTGTAGTTCAGCTCTAAATTCAAGTAGCGTGAACCCGAATGTAAATATGTAAGACAAAAAAGAAGTATAAATACTGATATCGAACAGACTCTTTTTTGTCGTATTAACATCTGAGAGATGGTATTTGGTTGATTTATACGACTTTTTTCGTTTTTATAATTCAAGGGGTCAACATGAATGGACTGGTTATACCTTATCCTTTATTCATTCCTTTCATTAAGGCGCCGAAAAGTAAAACAATTGCCTTGTTTATGTTGTTTTAGAACTTTTTATCAATACCGATTTGATAAAATACTGTTGTAGTTTAGACGATATAATTTAAAGTAGGGTTGATTATTAATTTTTAGGTATAAATAGTAAAATAACTTAATAATATTTTGTTTAGCTCGTATCGCTGGTGGTTCACATCATGGTCGACTTGAAATTTATCATAATAGGATATGGGGGACGGTTTGCGATGATAGTTTTGATTTCAATGATGCACACGCAGCTTGTAGAATGATTGGATTCAGGTATTTATTGACATTTTTTTCTCTCATATATATATAGAGATAAAGTAAAATTGTCATAGAAACAAATATCCTTTAGACACCACATGACAAGGAAGTGAAAATATTTAGAATATCGTACGTCATTAGAAAACACAGAAAACACATACTCTATAGTAGGGTACAAAGCATGTGTTCACCAAACGTAAATCTATTCAAAGGATAAACCAGCTGTTGGATTTAAGTATAAAACCATTCAAAAAAATTAATGTTCAAAAATGTCTAGTACCAAATCTTGAACGTATTTTCAGAGAAAATCAAATCTTTTATTGTGCCGTGAAAATAATTTTAATTTTCTTTCCCAATGATAGTTTGTTTGTTTCTTTTGCATTTTATATATCTGGATATCTATTGGACACTTATTATCATTAATAATGATGATTGTACTCTAACAGTATAACAAAGGATCAATATTTGAAAAAAAATATTCAGTATATTTCAACTATTTGGCTGTGAACGTTCCTGATTTTTGGAAATTCTGAAATGAACCCAGCGAACGAGTTCAAAAAGGCTTCATATTGTGTCAAGCAGTTGATATTTTACAATATAGATATGAAGACAACAGATAATCGATTCATATGGTTGAAATTGCGTTTTTTGCATAATAAAAACAAGTGTTTTCCTTGTTGTAATTGCTTTTTTTTTTTTTTTTTGCATAGTAAAAACAAGTGTTTTCCTTGTTTAACCAGCAATCTTCCGTCAAAATACTTACCGGTTCTACTGAACAGAGTATATGGAGTATATATCTCCCAATTGATACGATATTCCCAGGCTGGTATTTCCTATCAGGATTTCCTTGATAGAGGGTTGCTACGAAGCTATTAAACCAAGAGTTCCAAATGGTGAAGTTGAAATCATCCCTTCGTAAATTTGACGGATGCAGTCACGAGTTGGTTGACCGGTATGGAATATCCGTTTTACAGATGATAGCGGATATGTTCCTTTTTTTGTAACTACAATCCCGTCCCCTTTTCACGAATGTGATCCACCGAATTAGACTTTGTTACCGGGTTTGTAATAACATGGACAACAAGACGGGTGCTATATGTGGAGCAGATCTGCTTATCCTTCCGGAGAACCTGAGATAACCCCCAGTTTTTATTGGGGTTTGTGTTGCTTAGTCTTTAGTTTTCTATGGTGTGTTTTGTGTACTACAGTGTGTCTGTCTGTCTTTTTCATTTTTAGCCATGCTGTTGTCAGTTTATTTTCGATTTATGAATTTGCATGTCCCTCATGTATCTTTCGCAACTCTTATACAAATTTAAAACTAGATTAACATAAAATACTAAATACTAAACACGATCCACACACAAGACAAAAGTGCTGCAGAAGGGTAAGTAGTTTCATGTGGCGTTCGTCGTGTTGCTTAGTCGAGAAAGAGAAGGATATTATTGTGATTTAGATAAGTGAAACATATCCGATGTCGAACAAGTCATACGTGACACAAATATTCCATTAACACAAATTTTAAATTGCAAAAACTGCACTTCTAATATAGATCAGGCTTCATTCAGAATATATGTAATACATATCTTTAAATATATTTTGTCAAACGCCTTCAACCATACAATATTTGTTTTAGTTCCGCAGAAAGTTTTTATACAGCTGGAAACGGTTTTGGTCAAATATGGCTTGATGATATGGCTTGCTATGGACATGAACACTCATTGACAGACTGTATTCATCCAGCCTGGGGACAACATAACTGTGGTCATGGAGAAGACGTGGGAGTTAATTGTGTGGACGGTAACACTTACACCTTAGAACTTATGAAGGAAAACTGTATCTTCTAAGTTTTATTTTCATATAATTGACAATTAAAGCATGACGGCATGTGTTTTCAATGTTTTCATAATTGATATACGGTCGGATTTTGGACAATAAAGCGGACTCATTCCACTTCCTTTCATTCCAGCGCAAAATAATTACAAAGACATATTCAATTTAAGTTGTTTTCGAAATCTTTTATCTAAATATCAATGTATATAGATACTGTTTTTTATTTCATTTATGTGATATGACTATGAGCAAGAAGGAAGAAATAAATTATCCAAAATAGAATATAAATGTATTTCTTATGTATCTTATCTAACATTTTGAGACTAATTTCAAAAATAGCTCGCATCGTTGGAGGTTCAAACAGTGGTCGACTGGAAATTTATTATAATGGACTATGGGGATCAGTTTGTGATGACTCTTTTGACTTAAATGATGCACATGTAGCATGCAGGATGATCGGATTCAGGTATGTATTGATTCATTCTGCGTTGAATACCAAATGTGGCTTTGGGCTGTTTTCTGTTCACTGGTCGGGCTGTTGTCTCAGATTCTCTGTTTCGATTTTCTACATTTCTGTTACCTTTTTTGTTACAGACATCGGACTCTGATTTCTTTTAAATATTGAGTTTTACTATGCGTTGTGCTGTGTCTTTGATTATTCCTCTTATGCTAGAGGTATAGGAGTGGGTTGAGGTCTAACAAAACATGTTAAATCCCGCTGCATGTTTCGCCTGGCAATAAGTTTGGGAGCCAGCTAATGCCTGCCTCCGGTTGCAAGATTATTTCTCTGTGTTGAAGACCAATTGGCAGTCATTGGCTGTTTTCTGCTCGTTAGTCAGGTTGCTGTTTCTTTGACACATTCACTGTTTCCATTCTTTATTCTATTCTATATAGAAGTAAGAAGATAGGATATGGTTGTCTTTGACGCTAATATTCACCAAATACCACGATACAAATATATAACTAATATAGATAATTGCAAGGCTTTTAATAGCGCAGAATAGTCATACCTTATAATACGATGTAAATAGCTTCGTTTGAACAAATGGGAATTACTTCAAAGGAAAATATATATATGGTCAGATTAACTATTATACTATTACACGAACGACAATAATGTCAAGTGCGCAATATTGGATGAATATTCATAGATTGGCAAATTCGTGATGTTGTAATAAACTTTGCCTTAAATTTGTATTTCAAAAGGTATAAAATTAAACTTTTCTCATTTTGGATTTTTATTTGACACCTTTTTTGTTGACAATAAAGCATTGTCGTATTTTGAAACTATTACGAAGCTCTCAAAATATTAGTACTTGCTTTTAAATAGTAGTATCTTAAATAAACGAATTTAATACTTAAATATGCCATCGAAGCAAAATGCACACACATATATATATATAAATCAAAACGGATATCGTACAGTTACAGATCTTATGAGCATTTGAGGGATATCACTTGCAAATCTCCGTACTGATTTCGAGGGTTTCAATTTTAGTAGTTTACATTCAAAAGTGTTGAGATTCAAATTCATATTGTCAAAATGTTCAAATCTAACATTTATATATCATTAGGAAACGAAGGTTTAAATTTCTATGTGCAAGATGACTTTCGGGGGATTTAGCTATTATTTTATGTCCTTTTTGGGTCAGATAGATCCTCAACCATTTCGGTGCTCTTTATACTTGGCTTTCAAATAATCGGCTTTGATCGTTCCTGATGAAGGTAGATTTAGAAATAACTTCGGACGCATGGAATGTATAAAGTGTTGTTTTCATTTTAGATGAAATTCAGTTTATAAATATGCCTTACGTAAGAAATCAGGATTTCCTTCTTTAGTTATGTAGACAACAGTGCAATATAGGTACGGGACAATTATCAATAATGGGCTGATAATACTTTCTTCAGTAATGTTAGATATATCACTCCCAAATAGATAGACTTGGAAAAGCTAATTGTTTTAAATTTGTTATTTTGGAGCCTCTGTTATTACTTGTCGTTTGGATTGGGTAATGTTCATTGATGACGACCGTACGATGCACAGTAGTTAGAGAGTTGACAATTATAAAAAATCATCTCGTTTTAACATTACAAAAATTTTTGAACAATCCGATTTTACATATTGCTACAGTGGAAATATAATTTGTGTCGACACTGCTATATGTATATTAGATATGAATATTTTAATGCCTTCAACCATAAAATATTTGTTTTAGTTCAGCAGAAAGTTACTATACAGCTGGAAATGGAAGTGGTCAAATATGGCTTGATGATATGGCTTGCTATGGACATGAACACTCATTGACAGACTGTATTCATCCAGCCTGGGGGCAACATAATTGTGTTCATGGAGAAGACGTAGGAGTTAATTGTGTTGACGGTACCTTTACCCTATCACTATTGAACTAAAAAAAATGAGTACTACTAAGTTCTAGATACCTCGATGTTTCATTTCAATGTTTTCTTACTAATTTAAATCTAGGTGTGATACCACCATTGATTTTTCCCTATTAGTCTTTGTTAAATTTGTACTTTCAAAACAATGTGCAGATTTAACTGTGTTTCAAATAAATAGATACTTGGTATGAGTAAAGTTTAATCATGTCCATTACTATAAACAAAATTTCACTTAACATTTCATTGCATATAAGAAAATAACCATCACAGCATGGAAGTTAACCAATCAAATTCTTACCCCTTTTTTTCCTTTGTACAAGCTTTAGTAACCATGTACCTCAAGTTTCTAAAATATTCTACAGAAACACCAAATAAAAAAAAAATGGTGCATTGAAACACCCAAGATATATGTTTATGACTCAGAAATTTTTTCAGCAATGAAATGCAGAATTAATTTCTTACAACTGTCCAATTCAAGGGAATATTTTTTTTCGTATGCAACCGGATGTGACATACTATGATTTGGTGGTATTACACCTTCTAAAGCAGGACAGAATTCGTTGTAAATTTTTATTATATGTGTAGGAAACATTTTGTCGAATTGGTGATTACAGAAATTGAAGGTTTTTTAATCAAGTCCTTTTAATTCAATTTTATTTTTAGCAAATTTAAACATTCAAAGAATCGTCCACAAATATGGTGTCGAACGATTAACACAAATTAATCTTAAACCTGTAGTTATTTATATGAAAATATCTATTACCAAGCAGAAATAACTGGGACTATCTAAAATAAATACTCTTTTATTTTCAATTTAACATTTTTAACAGCTCGCTTTGTTGGAAAATCAAATAATGGTCGACTTGAAATTTATCATAATGGACAATGGGGAACGGTTTGCGATGACACATTTGATATGAATGATGCACATGTAGCGTGCAGGATGATCGGATTCAGGTATTTAGTATTTCACTTTCATTTCCGTCATATTATATTGTATAATAACCAATGTGTCAAATATCCACTAAACAAGACTGAATATAAAATGCTATAAATATATACTGCCAGGTTTTTGTGCAGCTTTCAAATTATTACCTTAAATTAAGGAATATATCTACCCAATATAAAGCGCTGACAATGCTTGGTTTTACTTTTAGTGCTTTTTGGATATTTATAATCGTTAGTATATGATTTTTGATATTTAAATATTACAGCTTCGGTCACTATTGAGAACTCATTGGTTGTCGAAATTCGCATCCGGTTCAACAACATGCATACCGTAAATGATATTGATACCGCTGGGTATATACTGCTGCTGGTATATTGTTAGTCTTCCATTGTTTTTTAAATATAGTTAATATATCATCAGGTTATAATTTAGTACTACTTTCAGTTTATTGGTTGCTGTATCACCAGCCTAGCTTCTGGATTTTTGTATTGACATGTACATGATGTATGTTCGGTATTATTGTATTGTTATTTGCTGTGATAAAATAATTATATTTTTAAAAAAATACTTATTTTAACTTGACGAGGATTTTTTTTAAATTTTATATTTGAAAAAAGTTCTTTGAAATGTTTTTCAGTTCTGCAGAAAGCTTTTATACAGCTGGAGGTGGAAGTGGACAAATTATGCTTGATGATATGGCCTGCACTGGACATGAGTATTCTCTAACGACATGTACTCATGCGGCATGGGGGGCACATAATTGTGGACATGTAGAAGACGTCGGAATTTATTGTGTGGAAGGTACCTTTTCACTATACCTGGTGACCTCATGAAGGTCTATGTGTTCTCTGTTTGTGAATTATTTTCATCAAACTAACTCTGATTAAGGAAGATGACATTTTGCCAAATAGGTTTTTAAGATAAACTGAATACATACATTCCTTTTGCACCATCTTCAGGTGTTCATATATCACAACTCGTTCGCTATGCCCGTGTCTGTTTTGACGTTTTGAATTTTAAAGAACGCAATCTATGTATTACTGGTAAATTATTAAGTCAGGGATTTCGTAACCACACATTGTTTAAAACCTTTACTAAATTATTCCATAGATGTAAAGATTTGGATTTGAAGTTGTGTGGTACCTTATAGGTCCTTTAAATATACTTATTCTTAAAATTTTATCTAAATCTATTGGATGTTGGATGTGTACTGATTGATAATTTATAGTCTAAGAGGCTTAAATTTTTTTATTAGTTGTTATTGGCTTTGAACTAGCTTTCAGTAACTGCGAGTACTCTCAGATATGTACAATGCTGTACTAATATGTCTTTTTGTTGTTGGGATGTACAAGTACCTAGCCACGTCCAATCTGTGTTTTGTTAGATGCATTTCTATTTGTATCCAGCTGATGAGTTAAGCCATTTTCAATTGATTTGTATAGCTTGTTTTGTACTGTTATACACTGTCCCATGTTAGAGGGAGGGTTAGGCACCCGCTAATATGTTTATCCCCGCCACATTCTATATGTGATTGTCCTAATTTTTGAGCCTGTAATTCAGTGGTTGTAATTTGTGGCAGTTAATCATATTTGTTGTTTGTTTATTGTTTTGTACAGTTCTTGTATTGTTCTGTTGCACCACTGTCCCAGGATAAGGGGAGGGTTTGGCACCAGCTAACATATTTAAACCGCCATGTGTGTGCCTTTCCCAAGTCAGGAGCCTGTAATTCGGTGGTTGTCGTTTGTTGCTGTGTAACATATTTGTGTTCGTTCATTATGTTGTACATAAATTAAGCCGTTAGTTTTCTCGATTGAATTGTTTTATATTTGTCACTTACGGGTCTTTTATAGCTTACTATGCAGTATGGCTTTGCTCATTGGTGAAGGCCTCACGGTGACCTATATAGTTGTTAACTTCTGTTTCATTCGATCTCTTGTGAAGAGTTTTCTCATTGGCAATTAACCATATCTTTTTTTATATGATGAAATCGAATGCATTTTTTTAAAACAAATGTCTATATTGCGAAACAAAAGTCGTTTCTCTCATTTTATTGTATGAAAGATGGCTTAGTCTAGTCGTCGGAGTTTATTGTGTTAAAAGTACTATTGCACGATAGCTGTTGAAATGCCATTATATGTAGATTATTTCCAAATGCATGAAACATTATATTTAGTGTTTCCGTCCATTGTCATATATATTTATTTTTATTATTGTCGATGAGTGTCCCAAGTGACAGTGGCATACTAACAGAAATGTCGTCTTCTTGACTTTTCTGCATGTGGACGTAATTTTGCGTAAACATTTACCTCTGCTTTATTTCTATCACGATTTCCACGTTTACCGTACAATTACAATACGGAAAGTCTGTCTGTAAACGATGCCACGCTCCCTCATACGTAAAATAACTTTTGTAGATTTCGAGAATAAAATCCGTTACGGTAGGCTTATTTCCCCTCTCCACCAATCACTCCCTTCTTCAATTGCACTATCAGTTTAAAAGTCCCTTGTTAGCTTGTTTAATATGCATAATAAATAGCGACTGGACTTTGAGCATCATACATCCATCAATCTATTGATCGTTAGGATCTTAAGCGAGGTGTGATTCCGATGTCGTGTTGTCTTGGTGATCTGTGATGGACCATAATAAACGGCTATAGAAGGATATATTTCGGGGACCTACTTAACATTCCATAGTTTTTTATGTTGCAGAAAAAAACATCGATAGTAATTAATCTTATTCTTTGCTTTCATTAACAGCAGACACATATATTTGTCATTTATGTTGTTTCGTTTTGTATTTGCTTTTCAAACAAGTTCCACGTTTTTCAGTCATTGAAATTAGTACTGATTTTAATGAAAAATAACCACTGCATGCAGCGTCTATAGCGTTCGAATAATTAACGACTGTATGAACATTGGCCTATTTTTTTAGAGCCTTTTTAAGAAGAAAGTTAAGAGTGACGTCCATTTTCTATGAAATAGTACACTTTTTTGTTATAGGACCAGCTGAACCCCATCTCCGAGTGCGAGATTTTCTGAATGTATTGAAAACCCATTGATTGCCTTTGGCTATTTTCTGTTATTTGGTCGGGTTGTTGTCTCTTTGACACATTCCCCGTTCCCGTTCTCAATTTTACAACGATACAGTTATGACTGGAAATGCATTGAATTATTATTATGACTTTTAATATTCAACTTGTTGGTTGTACTCTCGGTGATTTACTTAAAAACCCGATAAACTGCTTCTTACAAACAAATTTACTTCTATATCGACATGTTAATGTGAAACACTTTGAATGCATAGTTTATGAAGCCCATCGCACTTCAGCATTACCACCAATGCACGTTTGCATAGTTACATATATCAACAAAATAGCGTTCCAATGTCACACTCACGCTTCAGCGTGATCAAAAACGCACCGCAGCTTGAAATCATCGCACTTCAGCGCGGCGATCGATGGTCGGAGTACCGTCGTGATTCATAGTCATATATATATATATATATATATATATGCAATTAATGTACAAGTTTAATCATTTAATTTTTATGTTTATAGTTCGTCTTGTTGGTGATTTACGAAGAGGCCGACTTGAAGTGTACTACGATGGAGAATGGGGAACAGTGTGTGATGACTCCTTTGATTTAAACGATGCACAAGTAGTATGCACAATGCTGGGGTTCGAGTGAGTATTTAATGAAAAATACGGCTTGTTATACAAGAATTGCGATTGTTGTTGTTGTAGTTTTTTATTTAACATATAAATGCAAAATAAATGACTTGCGGTCCATGGCAACGCTGCAACATATCCCAAAGAAACAGGGGGAAAGTCTAATACATGTATAACTCATTAATGTATGACTATCGTATAAAATGTAATTATAAGAGTATAATGTTTCTTCGTCCAATTATCTAGTCTTGTAAAAGCGTTGCTCGATTTCAAAATGTGAAGTATGAAGCGCTTTAGTCCTAAATCAAAATGAAACTATTAAAGAAGCTTCAATAAAATAGGTTGTATTGAATGTAAAAGTTAAGCCATGGCAAAGTCAGTTAGTTTTCGACTTATAAGTTTGAATATTTTGTTGAGATTAAGAAAGATACGAAGTTATCCTTGCTTGACCTTTGATCGTGAGTTGATGGATATTACATTTGACGACCAGCTGAACAATATAGCACACATGATAAGTTTTTGAATTGCATATAATGTTACCATAGGTTTGGTGTTTGCATAGAGAATATAGTATTATGTCACTCAACTATAAAGGGAAGTATTGGAAAAGATAATCGTACCTCAATTGTTGTAGTCTATTAAAAAAAAGACAGAGGATAACTCCTAATTAAAAAAGCAGATGATTGATTTACATTAATAATCTTATTAGTTAACTTTTTAAACACTTTGTTACATTCCATTGTTTTGATGTAACATCTCATGTCCAATGCAAAATTACTCAAAATTTGGTATTTTTCGCTTCTTTATAAAATATTAATACCATTGGACATCCAGCCCATAACTGAAATGCCTAAAAAGTAAATTAGAAAAAATACCGAACTCCGAAGAAAATTCCAAACGCAAAGACCCTAAGCTAATGACAAAATCAAAAGCTCAAACACATCAAACGAATGAATAACAACTGTCATATTCCTTGACTTGGTATAGGCATTTTCTAATGAGAAAATGGTGGGTTAAACCTGGTTTTATAGCTAGCTAAACCTCTCACTTGTATGATGACCAGCTTAACAATGTAGCACAAATGATAAGTTTTTGAATGGCATATAATATTGATATAGGTTAAAATGTACGTTATGCATAATATATATATATATATTTTCCTTGCACTGATCATGAAACCTATTCGAAAAAAAAAAAAATAGATTCGTTCTTACTAATACAAGAGAGATCCATTCCCCTATATTAACAAATGTAGAATGATAAACTTCTAAACTGTAAAATAAGTATACAATCTGAAAAAAAAATAATAACTTCGTTTCGTTTTTTAAATAAATCGTTTTGAACTTGTTCATGTTGTTATTAATATTTTTATATTGTGGTTGTTTTTGTTTGAATTTAACATTATACGTACTATTATATAGATCATTCTAAAGAATTATGTTAATGTTATTCATTGTGAAATAACAATACCCTTTTCTGTAGATCAGCAGTAGCGTCTTATACAGCTGGAGATGGTGATGGACGAATATGGCTGGATGATATGGCATGCATCGGGGATGAGATTTCAATGACAGAATGTCAGCATCCTGAATGGGGTACTCATAACTGTGGTCATGGGGAAGATGTCGGCATCGAATGCATATAGATTAAAGTGTATCGTACAATTGACAAAATTCAGCACTTATTATAAATGCTGTGCATATATCTGACAGTAACTTATCCTTTTATTTATGCTTATACTCGTTATGCTTTTTTTTCAACTTTAACATCATGTGATAGAAAATCAATTATTTATTTTAAGATAACATATGTACACCATTTTAGCCCACCTGATCCAGAGCAAAGTGAACTTTTCTCATCAATTGGCATCCGTCATCGTCGTTAACTTTTACAAACTTTTTCATGTTCTTCGAAACTAAAGACCTAATTTAAACAAACTGGACCAAATTATCATTGGGATATCTTTTTGAAAAAATGTGTCCGATTACCCCGATTGCCAACCAACATGCCGACATGGCTAAAAATAAAACAAAAGGTAAAAAACGTTTTGTCTATTATCTTGAAACCACTAAAAATACACCTAACGACACTTTTTTTTTTATAGTATAATATTTAAATGTTTTTTTTGTATTATTAATGATACATGGTAAATGTATTTAGAACAAAACAGTGTTTTTGCAACATGCCCCAATGGAATGCTAAGACCTAAGTGAATGACACAGGCTCTTTCGAATTTCTAGTTTTATATAATCGTTACTTAGTATATGTTTAATCACAAATTATTAAAAGCATATTTGTAATTGTGTTTATTTCCTTTGAACGAATAATTTTCGTGTACACAGTAGATAGTTTTCTATTTAAAGTTTCAAGTTTAATACGATATTTAGAATCTGACAAAGGCGAATAGTTAAAAAATTTCTTAAAGAAATAGTACATATTCTTATGAAGTCATAAATTGTTATGGC
This sequence comes from Mytilus galloprovincialis, assembly GCA_037788925.1. Classification (NCBI taxonomy): domain Eukaryota; kingdom Metazoa; phylum Mollusca; class Bivalvia; order Mytilida; family Mytilidae; genus Mytilus; species Mytilus galloprovincialis. Next base: position 6,759,710 of record CM075339.1, read on the forward strand.
TTGTCACAGATTCGACAAAATGTACACCTATTGACTGGTTGTGAGGATTAGTAGCAAGTTTGTTGTCCTGAGATACCAACGATTGCTCGAGGCAAACGAATCCTTTTGTAAAAATTCCCATGCATATAATAAACGCTAGCTAATATTTTTTTACAATCTAGTATGACGTGGTTAACGTAAATAAAAGTGTCAATGCAACAACTCTAGAGATCTTCTGATAATCCATGTATATTAACATGATAAGTCTTATTTCTATGTATATATAGTTGTCATGGACTCTTCTATCATTTCTATGCTTTTGATATCATTTTTGACTTACACTAACCAACAAATTTACAGAAATGAAACCTTTGGTGAAAGGGAAACATATTTAGAACATTTCTAACTGAAAGAGGTAGAGCCAATTTGCCGGCGATTTGTTTCATTCGATTAGATAGGTAAATCATGCTTTAAATAGCCCGATAGATGTTAATTATAGTACATGAAAATACGTCACATCATCTATTTTCATACCTTGAACAGGTATTTCTACAAAAACAAGGCCAAGGCTATTGATTTTTCAATATTGATTTTATTTTATTATTAACATCCTTTATGCAAGGTGCCATACCACGTAACATGCCAAGGAGCCAAATAACATGGAACAAATTCAAATCTTGAATTTCTCATTCTAAATGTATGTATATCTGTACTTTTCCTGGTCTTTTAAGGTTTTATCGTCTTTAAGATAAGATAAGATGCTACATGTATATATTTTAACCCGAGAACATCTTACATGTACACATGTTATATTGCCTTTTCTGTCATTTTAACAAATTGGACCTTCGTTGTGATACAGATGCAACAGCTTCTTGATGTTTTACCTACAATCACGATTTGTAGTGTAATTGATTGTTCTGTTGTGTTGTTTTATTTTCTGATGACTTAGGTACCGGTGTAGGGACGGTGGTAAAAATTTCAGTACTAGTATCTAAACAGTTTGTGAATTGGCGACAACATTGTTGTTGACTGCATTTGTTACATATAATACCATGTTCAAAAAAGGTTTCGAAAAATAGTTTGTGCTGTTTTGAAACTTGTATACAATGGCCTTATTTTAAGTTATGTGTATATAACACCCGCAACATGTAGGTTTCATTGCTATATAATTAATCCTCGTGTTATTGGTTATGTACAGGCCCTAACGTCAGTTTGACGGCAGTTGGTCCTTGAATATATGTAATAAATGTAACCACATGAATAGAAAGAAAGTCAAGAGTATGGATAGTCTAGGAATACACACAATAAGCAATACATTATTTTTATCTTTGATACATGTAAAATGATTAACTAGTAAACTATAGAGTCAAAATGAACCAGAATGACTCTATGAATTAAGCAAATATCCGAAAAAATATGATAGAAACATTAAAATTTAATATAACAATACAAAAAATGCAAATATTCTGAGCGAGTTTCGAACCCTTTCTTTAAAACCATCATTTATTAGTAGTTCTGTGCTCTACTAATTGAGCTACGGCAATGCTTATACATATCTCTCTTATTAAGAAGCTATATCGGTACAATTTATCGATGTTACAATTTTTTCTTTAAAGAGTTGTTTTTTATGTAATAAGGACACTCTAAACCAATTTCATTTTTGAGAAAACAAGTAGTATGAATAACAACAGTCATAAAAAGCATAACTTTTTTTTGGTTTGAAATGTCCTTCTGAGGGGATTCCCTGTTTTTCTCACCTAAAAACACCTGAAAATCCGCATATTGGACTTTCATCCTTTTTTAGGGTCAAATTAACTTTTGATCACACATGTCATAATATATGTAAATCGAGATATTGATCAAAAAGCATTTTTATTTTTTGTTTTTACAGTAAATTTTATTCTTTCGGCACTTTTTGAAATTGGCCCTTCTGTGAAAAAAATCATCGGCAAATTGGCCCTACCTCTTTACTTTGTCTATTGGTATGCATTTAAAACTGAGGATTAATGCGCTCCGGAGTACACTAATTTCAGATTTCCAGAAAACCGGGTGTTATTTGGAACTTGGCTTCCGAACGGTAGATCTTCTTTACAAGACTTTAAACATAGGTTGAAGATTGGTATGTAGAAAGGAGATATACATGTGATATATGTATGATTCCGGATGTACCTATATCTATTAAGTTTGAAACTTAAGGCAAAATTCGGTTGAATAGATTTTGAATTGGTAGACTTTGGGATATATAATTGTTTTAAGTCATTAATATAAAAAAAATATTAGATAATCTGTAAGAAGAGACATGTACGATCTTTAGCGCTCCTATCAGTCAGATAGGAAAAAATGTCAGTTTGTTATGCAGAACTTCAATCCTTCTAGATTGAAATCATTACTGGTAAAAAGTAAAATAACAAAAGTACCGAACTCAGTGGAAAATTCAAATCGGAAAGTCCTTTATCAAATGGCAAAATCAAATGCTCAAACACATCGAACGAATGGAAAGCAACTGTCATATCACTGACTTGGTAGAAAATGACAGTTTAAAACTATTTTTATAGATAATAAACATCTCACATAATACTTTATATTGACAACACTGTGTGATCAAAACAAACAGTTTGATGCTGTGTTACATATTTGTTTTTCGTTCATAATTTTGTACATAAATAAGGCCATAAGTTTTCTCGTTTGAATTGTTTAATATTTGTCAATTTATAGCTTACTATGCACTATGGGCATTGCTCATTGTTGAAGGCCATACGGTGACCTAAAGTTGTTAATTTCTGTGTAATTTGGTCTCTTGTGAAGAGTTGTCTCATTGGCAATTATACCACATCTTCTGTATTATATAGACATAATTGGTAAAAGGTTTATCTTTAATTATGTATTTCTTATTTTCATATGAATCGGAGTTCCTTCAGACACTTGTCAAAAACAAGAATATAAAAGAAGCCAGGTCATTTAATATCACATTCAGATATATTGATGATGTTCTTTCCATTAACAATCCATTTTTTTTAGATTGAGTTCAATTAATATATCCCCCAGAACTAGAAATTAAAGATTAAAAAAAAAATTAAAAATGCCTGTACCAAGTCAGGATTATAACAGTTGTTATTCATTCGTTTGATGTGTTTTTGATTTTTGCATTTGATTAGGGACTCTCCGATTTGAATTTTCCTCAGAGTTTAGTATTGTTGTAACTTACTTTTTAGTAGAAGGATTTCATTAGGTAAGAGCCTTATTCGGTCCTTAAATTAAATGCCATCAAGTAATATGAAAAACATAATTTTAAAGGTTAGTGCCATATTCAGCAAGTTTATTCAAGCCCTCAATAACACTTTAACACTTATTCAAAGGCTTATCAAATAACTTCATCAGATGAATCTACATAAACGCTTTTTATAGATAGGGCAAATTGTACATCTATACTCAGACTAAAGGAAGAGAACGATTTCATTGAGCCGCATCTCCTCTGAAACCAAAGTCGGAAGTGATATGAAGTATAAATATAGTGTTTTGTACTTCTTTAATTCGTCTTTGAATCAATCGTTTTCCACAGAAAACGCCAATTTTTGAGAGAAAAAAACCAATTCGGAGACCGTTATCGATCCGTGTCTTATACGCTTTCGCGCATGCTCAGTCGTCGTACTGTCCGCGAAATTTAATTACTCTTTGAACCCGTTCACACTAACATTTTTTTAATCGATCTAATTTGAATCGATCTAAATAAAACCAGTTAGTGTTCACATTGTCTTTAATCATAACGATCTTTATCGGTCTAATCAGAACCACTCGTCGTTCAAACCACAATTAAAAATGCAATCAATCAGATCTAATTACCCGTAAAACTGTAAACATTGCGTATAAATAGAAATAAATAATCAAATTTATGTATTGGTACACTGATACACATACTTGAAAAAAAATGGATGAAGTTTTTGTTTCTCTTGAATCACAAGTTCAAATTTTAATACTAGTGTTCTTGCAGTTTTCATTAATTTGGAAACAAAAACTGTAGCATATCTTTCATATTTGTGCATATCCTACGGAAAGCTTCCAGATTTCATCTTGGTGTGTTCTCCAATTCGTTTTGTATCCTTTCATCCCCCTGTAATTCAATCAAAAGGACCTATCCTCGTGATACCATGTATCAGCCCTTTTATTCTGGTTACTTGTGTAATATTGTCGCTATACAGTCCTCTTTCTTTTTTTTTTTCGAGCGATAGAATAATAACAGGGGCTGCTCTATAAAACAAGAGGTTCAAGCAATGGCAGTGGCCGAACTTTGATTAAGATTCAAACACCGACAACAGTTAGTTAATTGACGCTATGTTTTTTTTATTGTGTGGTCATCAAATGTTAGTATTGCATAACAATATACATTTTTCCGATTTTTAAAGAGTACAATGATTTTTTTTTGCTCGAGAATATGAAGTAAAATCTTATTCTAGTATAATAGTCCCAGGTAAAATGAAATAGTTAGTAACACTACTTTTACGCGTACAAAACATTGGAATAGTTGTTCGGTTGTGTGAATGAAGTCGCCTGCATTTTATTGATAAATTTAAGCGGATGGACTCAAGTACGTGACGTTACAGTACTGATACATTTTCAAATACCATTTACACTTTTACAGTTTGCTAGTGTTTAACATCCTGCTCCCGTAATGCTAATTGTTCTCATTAATTTTGGAGTTATTGGTTCCGATGCAGACAACATTACTCTTCGCACCTGGGCTTGTCCATGGATATATTGCATAGATTATAATTAAAGGAGTAGACAGGCACTCACGACACCTCACTGAACTTCAATTGGGTGAAAATGGTTCTTATAAATATAAATTTCAACATCTATCTTATCTAAACCAATTTCTTCAATTCAATCATCACATGTTTTTTTAAGACTGTTTATCATCATTCGTCAATTTTGTTGATTTCTTGGAATCCCGAAATAAATTTCTAGATCAGCAGCATTTTGTGACATCAAAGAAATATCATCATGTAGTTGGTCAATATGCTTTTTCTATGATATAATGTATTCACCAGTGATGAGACTAAGAAGGTTTGTCTAAATAAAAGCAACAGTAGTATACCTCAGTTCAAAAGTCATAAATCGATTGAGAGAAAACGAATCCGGGTAACAAACTAAAACCGATGGAAACACATCACCTATAAGAGGAAAACAACGGAATAACAGAAACACTAACATGACTAAATGCAATAAAAACAAACGCCAACATACATCATTTGTACATAGACACGGACAATTTGATAACAACTGACATTTTCCTGACTTGGATTTTCACTTGATTTTAGGAAAAAATGGTGGGTTGAACCTGGTTTTATGGTTAGCCAAAATTTCCGCTGATTTGGCAATGTAAAAACATTATCAATTAGGGATGTTCGCAACTGTTGAATTTTGTCAACATATTTCTTGTCTACCAGTTGAGTTTGATCTGAAATAAATAAGATTAAAAGTCCAAATATTCTTTAATACTTGCAAATCATGTTTCACATGAAACATAAAAGCACAGGACTATAAGTCTTTGCATAAGATATCTTTAAATTCTTAGAATTCACGACTCTCATGGTATTGAAAATTAGCACACAGTCAACAAAATGAACCACAATGAAAAGAGCAGAACAATTCAAAGTTTATGTCATGTTGTTAACACCGGTTACATGATGCAACGACAAAAACCGGAAGTCCTTGACCGAAACTACTCTGTGGTGTTTTGTAAGTTTGAATGCTTTATGATGATGTGCACAAACGGAACAAAGGATGAGTCCACATTCTGTGTAGACCATGTGACAGCTTCATAACCTGTCATTCTATGAAAACAAATATGATTCACGGAAGCTTCAGAAAAAAGAACAAAATTTTTTTTACAAATATTTTTCTTAGATTCTTAGCCTTTTCAATTTTGTCATGTATGTCGCAAGGTGTAATAACACCAAAATGATAGATTTTCATACAAAATTGAATTTGACAGTTGTAGAAAGTGAAACCTGCATTTCATTGCAGAAAATAATTCTGAGTTAATTCTGGTGATGGTTATTATCTTTTATGCAATAAAATATTAAATTTTCACTGAAGTACTGGACAGGATAAAACTTTACTCTTTTTAGTTGAAACAAAGATAAATTCTGCACATTATTTTGGAAAAATGCTATTTGAACAGTGACTTATAGGGGAAATTCAATGGGGGTATTACTCCTTAAAAGTTCTTATCATTTTCTAACAGGCTACATTTTTTTGTAAGTTTGTACATAAAACCATAACAACAATGATTGAATTTAACTTTTATTTTATTAACAATTAAATAATATACTACAAACATCAACTGAATCATTTAATTATATAAGGCAGCATTATGTGCCTAAGGGAATATACCTTAAAATGGATCATATGTTTGTTGTCAAATACATGCTTCACTTATGCGGCATAAATGCCAAATTGATCTGCTCTGAAAAACTTACATTAATACGTACACTATATTCATAATGTAACAAAATTCATATGTATAATAATCTAAGCATGCTTGCAAGCAATTTCAAAAAAAAAACTTGTTATAATGAAATAAAGGTGAATGACAAACAACAGATATTTGATTTCCTCTTTTGGAGATCTCCAGATTTTTTTTAAAGAATCTTTTATCTATAAATTTATACTTTTTCAAATAAAAATCAATGACAAATATTAACAGTTTGTTTGGTGTAACAATGAATTTTAAATACTTTTCCATATTCATAACATCCCTATATAAATGTATAAAATAACTAGTAAGAATGTTTTATATTTTATAATAACCTTTTTTTAAAAGTAAAAAAAACAAACTATATCTTTACTTTTAAATATATAAGAAAAATTTAAATATAAGAAATGATTCATTCAGATATTTTTGTAGAAGGCACCAGTGCCTATATGATATGTTACAAATTGAAAAATTAACAATACAAAATTTCTTAAAATTAAAACAAATATTATATACATAGCTGCAATGTGCATATTATTGGCAGTATAACACTATAATAATGATAAAATAAACTGGATGGTAATGTAAATATTTATATATTAGAGAAGGGTATTTCAAACATGAGTTAAAACTTTATTGCGAGGAGAAAAACATTGTTTCTGCAAAGTTGTTTTGGATGAGGAGATTGAAAAGGCAACGAAAGATTGGCTAAACAGAGAATCTTGCCGACAGCAGAGGAAGGAAAAAAAGATTGGAAATGACAATTTTTAAATTGAAAATGATGAGAACAATACTCATGATGATGACCAGAAATGTTAAAATAGTAGACAAGAGTATTAAATTTTAAAGAATTAAAGTTACTTTCATCATCTGAATCATTTCTGGAATCAATACAACTAAAATAACCTCAATAAAATTTGTTTGTATTACCGACTTACCTTATAACGAACATCAATTGAATTAAATTTACCTGATCGATCTATGATAGAAATATTTTATAGTGATTTTGATTTTTGATTTTTGGTTTTTTAACGCCACTTTTAAGTACCTCTTTTGGACTATTTTGTGGCGGTCAGTTTTTATTGGTGGAGGAAGCCGGAGTGCCCGGAGTATTTTATAGTGTCAACAATGTATAATATTAAAAGGCAAAGTTCATTAAAAAACACATCAAGGACAGTAACTACAACGAATACCCCAAATACAGTAAAGCTGCTGAAGATTTAACAGTTTGAAACAACAAAAAATAGCAAATATTATGTGCTCTGAAGAATTTTTCATCACTGTTATAAACGTATGCTCGAATTAGTAATTTTTTTACATCGATTGTATTTATAATTATTCTAATCGAAATTTATCTTATTGATAATTTCCCAACATTTTACCCCTAAATTCGGCCACTTTGTTATTGATAATCTAATTGTGTGTTTTTTTTAAATCGACCACTTACTATAATGTTAATTTCACCTTCTTTTACACTTAATTATGTCTCTTTTTCTAGATTATTGTGTTAAACGTTATCTTAAATCGGCCACTTAACTGATAGTTGTTACATTTTTGACCAGTAATTGAATTCATTAATGATTATTTATTTAACGTAACCTTAATCGGTCACTTTCATTAAATGTTAATTTTACTTAATGTGACCTGAAATTTGCCACTTTCATTTTAACAAGTATACTTTCAAGCAATGCCATAACACTTTGTCGAAAATACTGACACCGCATGATCATTTTTCGCGTAACATTTACGAATGAAATGACTAGGAATATAACGACCGTTATGTAGGAAGTCGCACTGGATATTTGGTAAACATAAAAAAAAAAAGATGTAGTATGATTTCCGCATGTAATCGAATAACACCGAAATTATCATTTATAGGTCATCGAACGGCTTTCAACAGTGAGCATAGCCTGTAACGCATAGTCAGATAAAAAGGCCACGGAATGACAAATGTAAAACAATTTATGCGAGAAAACGGCCCAGTTTATGTACAATATAATGAACTAAAACCAAATATGTTACACAGCAACAAACGACAACCACTGAATATCAGCCTCCTGACTTGGAACAGACAAAAACAGAATATGATGGGTTTAAACTAATGTATTGGCGCTAAAACCTCTCCGTGATATGGGTTACTGGTACAACGGCACTATCAAGATCATCAAACAATACAAAACTCGAATCAAAAACCAAATATTAGAAACAGCAACAAACGACAACCACTGAATTACAGTTTGTTGACTTGGGACAGACACACAAAGAATGTGGCGGTGTTATTTGAATAGTTTGAAGACGACAACCCTCAATCTAATATTGGTGGTGTAAACAGTACAACATAAGAACAAACAATTAAAATCAGTTGAAAAAGCATTTACCCATTAAATATATACAAATAGAAAACGATCTAAGAAAAACACAGATTGGACATGGCAAGGTACTTATAAATCTTCACACCAAAAAGACACTAATTAAATATCCAAGACCACTCACAGTTACTTACATTTATTTCAAAGCCAATAACTACTGATATAAAAAAATCATGAATCTACGACTAAAATATCAACCAGTACACATCCAACATCCAATGAATGACAAAAGTACGGAACATGATTCAACCTTCTCAATCAGTTTTAATAGAAAAAAAAAGATGATGACTCAGTGACCTGTCAGCAAAATGACAGTTAGCCCCTATATAAGGGGTTGGCATCACGGCAAGGATAGCGATACATTGAGGTTCGTATATAGGCATTTAAAAACAAATTCTGAACTCAAAACAATGTGTTATAAAATTTGGTGTATCGTTTAAGAAATGCTCGGATAAATTTCATTATACAATTGCTGAATTTGAATAAACAGAATATCAACAAATTATGAACTGTGAAATTTCTTTCGAAGAATCAAATAAATATTATGTCTTTTTTATGGAAATTAAAGCGAGAGTTAAACCACCCAGGAAAATTATTCAAAGTATTATGTTTTTATCTAGAGTAAAACGTTTCTCGAATAATCAAATGTCAACTAACGTGTCTGTGGATTAACGGAAGTATCGTAATATATAGACTGGAAGTGAAATTCATAAATAAGACAGGCACATACAGAAAGTGGCGGGGATAAACATGATTGTGTTGTACGGTTACACCATTGTCCCAGATAAGAGGAGGGTTGGAAACTGCTAACATGTTTAACCCCGCCACAATCGATATGTGGCTGTTCACACGCAGGAGCAAGTTATTGTGGTTGTCATTTATTGCTATTTCTCATATATATTTATTCGTTTATTGTTTTTTAGTTCGGTTTTATGTTGTGCTGTTACACCACTGTTCCAGTTAAGAGAAGGATAGGTGCCTTAAAAGATGTGTAAAACTTCCATAGCTGTTATGTGCCAGTCCAAAATGATGAACCTGTAGTTCAGTAGTTGTCGTTTGTTCATGTCGGTTATATTTTTTTTTTCGTAAAATGTTTTGTTATTAACTAGGCCGTTTATTGTCTCATTTGAATTAATTCATATTTTTCATGTCGAGGCCGTTCATATACGACTATATATATTGAATAGTTATCATTGTTGATTAACGTACGGTTGCCTATAATTGCTAACATCAACATCATTTGAACGATCGTGGATAGTTTTCTGGTTGGCAATCACACCACATCTCCTTATTTTAATATTGTAGGCACCAAACCCTACCCTAAACTTAGATAGTGACTTAACAGCACGGCATAAAAATATTACCAAAATCAGTTTAAAAGAGCTTAATCATTCAATCAAAATCAAACACAAATACAACTAGCAAAAGAAAAATACAGATCTAAGAGTACTTGCAGTTACTTAACGCTAGTTGAAAACCAGTAACCACTTATTAATATATCTTGTGTCTAAGACTTCAATACCAAATTGAAATTTGCACGATCTTGGTTGTTTTTTTTGCGTTTCACTTCTTACCGCGACAAAATCGATAATAAAACTGCCGCGAACATTTCCATGTCTACAATAGACACAATCTATTTAAAGTAGTTTGGTAGTCAGTAAATATTTAAACACTTAATTTAATTTAAACACTTTAAGATAATGTTACATATTTTATAAATATACCTTTTATGAACTCTTTTTATAGAAATTATTGTTATAAACATTAGTACATGATGTAATTATGTCACAAGTTAATGAAAAAGTTCTTATGAACACACTGAATACACGAGTGACTCTATTTATAAAAAAATGTTCATGAAGTGTCTGTGTAACACCAGATATTGAACTGTTTTGCTATAGCTCTGCTGAGGACAAAGTCGTACAAAGCAGGATATTTCTGTTAAGTGGCCATTTTGCACTAGCCATTGACATGTTTATGAGTGCAAATATATCATCCACATATCGTTAATTTGCTGCATCATATATTATATCAATGGATACTCGCTGATTTTTGTCATAAGTTGTATCAATACCGAAATAGGTAAGTTGTTCATAGTTATAGTTGCCCATTTAAATTCCAAATAACGATACAGGAAAAACTCTGAATAGCGAAACAAATGTTATCTTGAAAAGATTCAAAACGTGTACAATTCCCCCCAAACGTGTCCTAAATATTGCCGAAACGTGTGCGTTTCTTAACCGCCAAACGTTCAACAATTGTAATTCCTCAAAAGCGTGTCCACTAACATTGTCGGAGATTGGTATTGGGACTCATGACGGTCATTTTGATTAAGGTAGACAATGTAAAAGAGATCTGGGTGACAATCAATGAGAACTATTCGCCAAATTACGTAGAATTTAACAACTACATTGTATGACTAACCGTAACAGCCGATAACCAAATCCCTTTGTTTACTGGAGGGTAAATAGCTGCATTAAAACTCATTAAAATGTTATCACGATAATCAAATTTTTTCACAGCCTTTAATGTACCTGTTGACGAAGAAAGAAGACAGTTCATGCATTTGACATTGTGCAAAATATTACGGTTGCTCTATATTTAACATATAAAGAAACCATTAGGTGATCAAGCGGCAGTGAACTAATGAGGACAATAAAAAGTTCAAAGGAAAATAACTACGATTCAATATTCGAATGTTTCTATAAATAAAATAAATAAAAGATCATACATTTGTATCTTTCCATCAAAGACAAAATGACATAGATTTGTACAACTAAACGAAATCATACGACCTTGATCAATGAATTTGACATATTTCGGATAGCAACGCATGACCTTTAAAGGTTTAAGACGAACTCTCCATAATGCTTTTGTTTAACACTGGAGAAAACTATGATCTGGTTTATATACGAAAAATAAACGCAAAAAACAATTATGATATACACCAAAAAAGTAAATACCTGAAATACCTTATCATGGACAGAAACCAAATCTCATAAGCTGTTTAAACAAGCTCCTCGAATCGCTAAAATATATACAAGCAACTAATTATAACACTAAAATACAGTGTACAAACACGAGAGTAATGGCAGCATTATAACATGAGATGGACTTAACAAGAAATGTTTACTAAATATTTTTAACAACATAACATTCAGGAAAAGTTTGTCAAGTTTTAGATAAAAACTGATTATCAAATTGAATTTTATACAAGCCAGTCAGAGGACTTTATCTCCTGTGGTTATTAAGATAGAGGTTTTATACAAGGAACTCAGATTGTAATTATTAACTTTTTCTTGCTAATAATCTGAACTGAAACGATCTATTTCCATTTTTCAAAGAAGTTGAAATACAGGTCTTCGTCTCCTGGATACATTTAGATAGAGGGCTTCTGGTACATTCTATAAAATTTAATATCTTGGGCTCCTGGTACAAACCGTAGCATATGACTTATTCTCTGTGGCCTATTGAGATGAAGCTGGGCTCCTGGTTCTAGCCAGAGGACTTTATCTCCTAGGCTCATTCAGATGGAGGGCTCCTGGTACCAGTTAGAGGGCTTAATATCCTGGGCTCATTGATACTGACTCCTGATATCAGAAAAAAGATTTTATCATCTGGGCTTAATGGAGGGAACAATGTACTAGTTGGAGGGGCTTAATTTCCGGAGTTTATTATGATAAGGTATCTTGGTACTAGCAATATGATACAAGGCACAATTAAAAACTCACTTGTAATGATTTGTTGATAAAATATTTATCACCTCCTAAAAACTTCTTATATCGACATTTTTCTTATATTTTATTTTTGATATATGTGTATGCAATTTTAAATTATCAATATTAGTTATGGTAGAAGTACCATGGTCTAATTAATATAACAGAAGTGCTAACTCTCATGTTTCGCGTGCTTTACAAAATTAAAAATTGTTGCCCGCGTAAAAAAATTGGTGAACAGAAGGTCAATGAGCCATTAATATATTAAAGCATCACATGGTAAGGCGTGTCTTCCAACTGTATAAAATAAAATGAAGTATCTTTCTATATAAAGGTACAACACTGACTTGCTTCTGGAATATGCCGCTTTCTTGGTATGTCACATATATAAAAGGGGTGCAATTTAAGGGAGGAGATATATACATGGGTAGAAATTGTCTTATATGAATCCAAGGTTCCATGCAGATAACATCATGACATCTCTTTGAAATAAGATGTCATGAACGCTGGAAAATATAGATAATAGTTATCAAAAGTACCAGGATTATAATTTTATACGCCAGACGCGCGTTTCGTCTTCATAAGACTCATCAGTGATGCTCAGATCAAAATAGTTAAAAAGCCAAATAAATACAAAGTTGAAGAGCATTGTGGATCCAAAATTCCAAAAAAATGTGCCAAATACGGTTAAGGTAATCTACTCCTGGGGTAAGAAACTCCTTAGTTTTTCGAAAAATTCTAGGTTTTGTAAACAGAAAATTTATAAAAATGACCATATAATTGATATTCATGTCAACACCGAAGTGCTGACTACTGGGCTGGTGATACCCTCGGGGACGAAACGTCCACCAGCAGTGGCATCGACCCAGTGGTGTAAATAGTTATAAAAAGTACCAGGATTATAATTTTATACGCCAGACGCGCGTTTCGTCTTCATAAGACTCATCAGTGACGCTCAGATCAAAATAGTTAAAAAGCCAAATAAATACAAAGCTGAAGAGCATTGAGGATCCAAAATTCCAAAAAATTGTGCCAAATACGGCTAAGGTAATAAATAAATAAATAGGTTATGATTTTCTAATGAAATATATAATTGTCAAATGGGTCGGTATTTGTTTATATAATTCTATATATGAAAGCCTGACATAGCCGGAAATCTGTACCCATATTTCAACATTAAGACCCCACCCCTTCTTTGTATAACATACATTCGAATTTACCAAGAAATGTTCGTAAGCCTCTCGGATTGGGAAAAGAGGGACAAAGGAACTTACAAAGTGTTAACTGCATGCTTTAAAATGTTTGGGAGACATTTCTCCCTTTATCTTCCTGACCTGTGTATTAGAGGAGCATATTATCTTAGACTGATTGTTATTATAGTTGCGGTTTTTAAATTTCATTACTTGAAATCAGTGTAAATTAAACACTTAAAGGGCATTATTGTATATTGATATTTGTTAAAAAACAAATCCAAAAAAAAAAAATATATACAACGAGTGACAGAACAACACAATGATTCCTAAATGCAGGGCCTATTAACAGGGTGTTTAAAGCACCAAATGTTTCAAGGAATATTATCTTTATTCAGAATCTCTATCAAAAACGAACATCGAAGTAAAAAAACAACATGTCTGTGGAAATAAGCTTTTGTGCTTTTTATTAGAATTATTTGTAGAAAGCTTTATCAAGCAAACTTGTAAAATAACATAAAAGATTATTTAGCAAAGTAAATCGATGTGTAAACTTGACTTTTCACTAACAAACTTAACATAAAGTCTATAGTTTGTGAAAAGTCGGCTTAGTTTAAATATCAATAAACTATGTCATGCTAATTCTTCTTCTATATATTATGTAATAATCAAAGCAAGGAGATTACGCCTATAGCCAGTCTTGTAAATATAGTAATTAAACACAATTAAATATTTCATTTACGGTTTTTCTTAGAAATTGAGGAAAATATACCTGGAAATTCCCTCAAGGAAGTAGGAAATATTTTTATCGATATATCTTTAACAAAATGTTTTATCAATTAAGCATAACATTCAGGAATAGTTTGTCAAGTTATACAACTGATTATCAAATTGCATTTTTTTAATGCCTTTGCACCACTATGAAGTCTTAATCTCTTGGGCTTATTAAGATAGAGAGTTAATACAATGAACTATAAAGGATGATCATGTTCAGAGACAGTCTTCCCAAGTAACGAGGTACTGATAATTTTTAACTGTTACATGCTTATTTATCTTAACTAGAATGTTCTATTATCCTTTTTCTTGGAAATCGAAATTGTGAATAAAGTTTTACTTTAAGAGTGAAATATACCAAGAAATATTAATTCAAAAGAAGTATGGAATTGACCTCATATATTTAATTTATATTTATCAATCTAGATTAACATTCAGAAACATTATATCAATTAAAAAATATAACTGGTTATCAATTTGTATTTCTACACCGGTCCTATTACAAGTCAGAGGGCTTCATCTGCTGGGCACAGTTAGACGGAGAGATGATCTTAACAGCCGTAAGAAGGAAAATGTTCGGCTGATTAAGATAGAGGGCTCCTTTTACCATCCATAGGGCTTAATTTCCTAGACACTTCATCGCGCTCCTGGGTACATAAGAAGAAAAGAGCTCGAGGTACCATACATAGGGCTTAATGTTCACTAAGATGGAGGGCTGCTGTTACTAACCAGACCGCCTAATGTCAAAGGCTAAATAAGATTGAGGTCTCCTGGTACCAACAATAGGCATAATCTCTTAGGCTTAATAAGATGGACGGCTTCTGGTTCAAGCAAGATGACATAATCTCCCATGCTTTTTAAGTTTGAGGGTTGATACAAGGCACAAGTTGAAATTCTAATAAATTGTTGATCAATTTTTTAAGAACACACATAAACTGAATAGACATACCGATAGTTATCATCTCGGATGATGTTTTTTTCGCAATTGGAAAAACATCTTCTAAAAAGGAGATTGATTCTTTTATATTTTAATAGAAATTCACTATAGATGAGAGATTATCACCAACTCAATATCAATCTGAATCTCAACTCCACAAACATATCAATTTAAACTTATTCGTATGAACACGAACAGAGTAAGCAAACGCACGCCATTACACATATAAAATAAATTGTACAGGATAGAATTAATCTTCAAGAAGAATAGATCGTTCAAACAATTGCCACTGGACGTTAAGCAACCATCAATCAATCAATCAATTCCGAATACGAATAAAAACGTTGGCAGTTGTTTGAAAATGACACAATTGCTAGAGATCTATTTCCAAAACCGCCTATAATTGCTTATCGGAAGCACAAGAATGTGATGGAGTACTTGACCTCTGCAAAAGTAAAACCTTTGTAAACAATCAAAGTATAATCAAATAAGAAAGGACATAAACAATAATCAGGTTTTTACAGATTCACCAGGTGTAGTGACCCAAAATGTAACTGTATTTGATGCGTTACAGGATAGAAACATATTAATAACAATTAAAAAGTAATTATAATCAAGTGGTATAGAAAATAAAAATAAATTAGGCTAGGGCACCTGACGAGGAAGAACGGCCTTGTTCGAACTTGACCTAAATGATATCCGAAACACCAGGTGTAATATAATCAAATTAAAGAAATTCCTATACGACCAGTTGATTACCACATATCATTTACGATGGGAAAATCCTTTCGAATAAATAGATGTGTAAATTAACCACAGAGCGATCTACGGAGTAAAGGACAAATCAGGTTTTAACTGTTAAAAATAATATATAATTTATAGTAAATTTATAAGCGAAACCTGCTATATATACGAATCACCAACTCATGCATTAACAAAGGAATAACAGAATAAACTGTTATTGAAAACACACAGTTAATGCAAATCAAATTGCATATAACGTATACACAGCGATACATTGGAAATAATAATAGAAAATCGATACGGACAAGGAATAAAATATCCTATAGGCAATAATATTAGTAGGTTTTGCTAAGATTGGTTCATGGATACGATTATATATAAAATCATCAATTTAAATGAATGTGAAGAGAACAACTGAATAGCATTATTTTACATTGATATGTCCGTATAATTTAATGTTGGATGAAACGCGGTTTCTTATTGGCTGACGGTGTTCTGTTATCGGCTCATACACATAATTAAGTCATGTGACCGTGAAGTCATCAACATTTTTTCATGGTTTACTCCGGTTTAAAATGGAATTTAAAATTTAGAATTACATTATAAGAAATAACTGTAATATTTTATCTGTCTATTCGAAATAACATATAAAATAAAGAAAAGAAAGTGTTATCTAGCAAAGTTAATCAATGGGTAAACGTTGTTGTTCACTGACAAACTTTTTATGGTGTACTGTTACACCACTGTCCCAGGTTAGGGGAGGGTTGGGATCCCGCTATCATTTTTATACGCCCGTCAAAATTTTGACGAGACGTATTATGGTATACAAATGTCCGGTGTCCGTCCGTCTGTCTGTCCGTCTATCCGTCTGTCTGTCCGGCGTAAAGCACTGTAACTTGAGAACGACTTATCCAAATTTCATAAAACTTAATATATTGTTTCGTATGATGGTCAAATGATCTGTATACTTTTTGGTGAAAATTAAATTAAAACTTTTTGAGTTACAGCACTTTGTAACTAAAACAGGGGTGTGTTTTTTCACATGTCGCACTGTATCTCAAAAACAATTTTTGATTTTTGCTTAAGACTTTACACACTTCTTAGTTATATTAATCTTAAGATCTGTATATTTTGTGGTGATGATTCAAAAATTCATTTTTGAGTTATTGAGTATTAGGTAAAAAAGGGGGAGGTTTTTTTTAACATGTCGTGCAGTATCTCAAAAATGATTTATTGTTATTGCTTTAAACTTTACACACATCTTTGTTATATCAATCTTAAGATATGTATACTTTTTGGTGATGATTCAAAATTTTATTTTTGAGTTATTGAGTATTTTGTAAAAAAGGGGGAGGGTTTTTTTACATGTCGCGCCGTATCTCAAAAACAATTTATGATGATTGCTTTAAACTTTACACACTTCTTTGTTATATTAATCCTAAGATCTGTATACTTTTTGGTTTTGATTCAAATTTTATTTAAGTGATATTTAGTTTTTTGTAAAAAAAAAAAAGAAAAGAGGGAGGTTTCACATGTCCCGCCGTATCTCAAAAACAATATATGGTTATTGCTTAAAACTTTCTCAGAAACTATTTATGATTATTGCGTTAAACTTCCACACCAGACAAAGGGCGTATCATGCGCTAATGGCGCAGCTGTTTATTAATCCCGCCATATTCTGTTTGTGTGTGCCTGTTTACAGTCATGATCCTGTAATTCAGTGGTTGTCGCTTGTTTATATGTTATATATTTGTATTTTGTTAATTTTTGCACATAAATTATGCCGTTAGTTTTCTCGTTTGCATTTTTTGCATTGTGACTCCAAAGTCTTTTATAGCTAAATTTGCGGTATGGGCTTTGCTAATTTTTTAAGGCCGTACGGTGACCTTCAGTTGTTAATTTATGTGTCATTGGAATTTGAGAGTTGTCTCATTGGCAATCTTCTTTTTTATATCAACATTAAGTTTTTTGTTTTCTGATTATATTCTAAAAGATAAAATCATAAGACACCTGGACAACAACTGTCATTTTCTTGACTTGGTACATGTATTTTCATCTTCAAAGGTAGAAAATGGTGGATTGAACCTGGTTTTATAGAGCTAAATCTCTCACTGGTATAACAATTGCATTGAATTTTATTATACTGACAACGATGCGTGAACAAAACAAACAGACACAATAGGTAAAAATGTCACTAATTAATAGAAGCTAAATATTTCATTTACTGTTTCTTAGAAAGTAATATTTTTTTATGGAAATTTTGTATTCGATGAATAAAATAAACTACGAAATTCCCTTATGGAATCATAGAAATAAAAAAACATTTCTTACAAATTTGTTGAACTTAAAGGCATACCATTAAAACGTTTAATCCCGCTGCAAATGTTTGCACTTGTCCTAAGTCAGGAATCTGATGTACAGTAGTTGTCGTCTGTTTATGTAATTTATACGTGTTTCTCGTTTCTCGTTTTTTTATATAGAATAGACCGTTGGTTTTCGCGTTTGAACGGTTTTACACTAGTAATTTTGGGGCCCTTTATAGCTTGTTTTTCGGTGTGAGCCAAGGCTCAGTGTTGAAGGCCGTACATTGACGTATAATGGTTTACTTTTTTAAATAGTTATTTGGATGGACAGTTGTCTCATTGGCCCTCACACCACATCTTCCTATATCTCAAACATGCAGGTAGTTGTAAAACAGATTATCAAATAGCACTTTTATACTGGCACTTAAACAACACTGAGGGCTTATTAATATTGTAGGTTGATACAATGCAAGGATCTATAAAAGATGTTACATATAACTGCCCTCAGGAAAAATCCATTTTAAATATTTCATTCACTGCTTTTCTTAGACATTCAGGGGGATGTTGAATCCAATGAATGAAAGTTTATGAAAAAAAAATATACTTAAAAGGGATATTTGCAAACTACCCCTTGTTAACATGATATTTATTTATTTGATTCGACGGAATGCTATTCTATCCATCTCGACGAAAAGTTAAGAGGTTACGTTATTTTTAGACATGGTACATGTATTCCCATCTGCCGTAGTATATGCTAGCAAATACCCCCTACACATGCAATTTCCTAATGACAAATAAACTGTTAGAGAACAAAAGAAATAATAATAGTAAATCTTTGAAAAATATCATGTTTCTCATCCAATCGAAATACAGCATTATTACATAAAGTGGAATCAACTAGAAAATTTACTCAAGGAAGAAGGAACTATTTTCTTAATATATTTAACAACATAACATTCAGGAAAAGTTTGTCAAGTTATATATATAAACTGATTATCAAAATTGCATTTCCATACTATTCCTTGAACCAGCAAGACGGCTTTATCTCCTGTGCTGATTAAAATAGAGGGTCAATACAAGGAACTTAGTAATGGTTATAAATGAACTTGTTCTTGCCAATATATTTAAACTAAAATGATCTATTTCCTTTTTTCAAAGAAGTTGAAAATGTAGGTCTTCAACTCCTGGACACATTTAGATGGAGGGCTTTTGGTACAATCCATCAAACTTAATATTTTTTGCTCATCAAGATTGAGGGCTCCTGGTACAAACCATAGCAAGGGTTTATTCTCTTTGGCCTTATAAGATGGAACTTAATACCAGCCAGAGGATTTAATCTCATAGGCTCATTCAAACGGAGGGCTCATAGTTCCAGTTAGAGGACTTAATTACCAGGGCTCATTAATACAAATGACTCCTGATACCAGCAAGAGGACTTTATCGTCTGGGCTAAATATAAGAACCTGGTACCAGTGAGAGGCCTTACTTTCCTGGGCTTATTATGATAAAGATCTCTTGGTACCAGTGAGAGGCTTTACTTTCCTGGGCTTATTATGATAAAGATCTCTTGGTACCAGTGAGAGGCCTTACTTTCCTGGGCTTATTATGATAAAGATCTCTTGGTACCAGTGAGAGGCCTTACTTTCCTGGGTTTATTATGATAAAGATCTCTTGGTACCAGTGAGAGGCCTTACTTTCCTGGGCTTATTATGATAAAGATCTCTTGGTACCAGCAAGATGGTGTTATCTTATAGTCTTGTTTAGATGGAGGGATTTTATAAATATAAAGCACAATTATTTATATAACAAGAGCGCCCACTCTTAAATGTCCAGCGTGCTGTACAGAATAATAAATTAATTGCCCGCTTAAAATAATTGGTAATAAGAAAGTCAATGAGCCATTAATCTAAAATGAAAAGCATCACATGGTCAAGCATGTCTTACAACTGTATAAAATTAAACGGAGTCTCTTTCTATATAAAGGTATATACCCTGACTTGCTTCTGGTATAGGCCGCTTTCTTGGTATGTCACATATATAAAAGGGGTGCAATTTTAGGGAGGAGATATATACATGGGTAAAAATTGTCTTATATGAATTCATGGTTCCATGCAGATAACATCATGACATCTCTTTGAAATAAGATGTCATGATAACTGGGAAATATACTTAAATAGGTTATGATTTTCTAATGAAATATATAATTATCAAATGTGTAGGTAATTAATATAATATAATTCAATATCTGAATGAGGGATTCAAACCCTGGCCTGTAGTCTGTACCCATATTTGTACATGTAGACCGCCACTCCTTCTTTGTATAAAATACAGTGGATTTTAGCAAGGAATGTTCAAGAAATCATTTGTAAGCCTCTTCTTTTGAGAACTGAAAACAAGGGCATATAGACTTATAGTGGAGCGGCGGAGAGGACAATTTTAGAAAATTACCTCATAGGATTTTAATAGCTCATTGGAAAGCTGAAATCGTGTAGTTTTTGAAAATATGTCTCTAACTTGTCATTTTGCGCATTTTTCCAACTAAAAGCACATGGGGAGCCGTTATAAATTTTGGTATGGCTAAATTTGTCAAAATGGAACAAGTTGTTCGGTACAATAACTAGACAATTCAAGCATATTATTTTTTTTACCAATTACCACAACATATCTGAAATCTGGTCGATTCGAATCTTTGCAAGTGTCTAAAAGTTTAAGTGCATTTTGACGTCGCGATGGTTCGCCTCTTATTTTTGGTTTTGTAAAGGGTAAGCACTGCATCAGCGAGGATACTTTTTCGTCATAGATTAATGATTTGTCCTGTTTCCGTTCAAACCATTGTCTGGTACTAAATCCGAGTGTTCCGTGTAGAACTGAATTTTGGAATATAGCACGCGCCTTCGAGTGAAATGTGTTTTTACCGCCAATCGTTTCGGTATTAATGTCAATATTGTCCACATCTTCTTGGAATAAGGAACCACAGTTAGCTATACCGAATGGGACAAAACAAACACCTTATATATTTATTAAAGAAGTAGTTATGTTATTACAATTTGACAATTTTATTGCGAGAGCAGCACATTTTCTTCGAATTTCATGCGAAATATCCATAAATACCGAAAAAAATGTTCCAAAAGACTTTTTGTCAAGAAGCCAAGTAAAAAAACTTATAAAACAGAGTGGCACCATTAATTACTTCTGACACTTCCAACGATACTTTGTCATTTGAAGGATAATAATAAGATACATAAATATTTTCCATTTTTTTTCTCAATATTGAGGCTGCTTCATAAAGAACATGCATATCGGTTTGTTCGTTTGTTTTAGTGCAGCTACATGTACTTAAATCGGTTTTTATCTCAAACATTTCTAATTCTGCTTCGATTTTATTCGCTTCGTTACCAGTGTCTGCAATGGAAATATCGCTAGCAAATACAATGCTAGATTTACCTAGTTCTTGTTGAGCAAAAAATACATTGGCATCCCTGTAGTGATTCTTAAGTTAAGCCTTAAGTTTAGAGGAATTACAGTAGGTCTTACTTACTTTACTAGGTAAAAAAGACTGGTACATTGTCAAAAGTTATGACAATACAGGAGACTTTTTGTCACGAATAAGGTCTCTGTCTATAATTTCAACTACTCTTTCAAATGCCAAATCACACGCAGTTTTATCAGTGGATGTTGGTCTATATGCTAGTTGTGTTGTCAGACATGCTGCGTGATACACTGCATTATTGAGCAAATTATCTTGCTCTATTCGATTAATCATTTGAGCGTCGCATGATTTAACAGCAGCATCTTTAAGATTAACTAACCTTTCAGCAGATAAAATTGTATGTAGTATTTTCACCTTTTTTGGGGAATTTTTTTGGCAGATAATAAACTTTGATGTTTTGTGATCATTATTTTCAGGCACTGAACATTTAAATAAATCGGAATTTTAATCTTGTGTTTCCTTAATTTTCAGCTATAGAACATGATACTGATTTTAAATTCTGCTTACTTGTGTAGCTTCTAAAACATGACATATACTACCTAAATACGGGTATTTCACTTGCGGTTTCATTGCAGAATTCATTCAAATAACTGAAAAAAATCATCACGTCTCTTTGCTGCAGCATTTATCAGACTTTTTCTTCCAGATTCTTTTGATGTTATTAAAATTCCTTCAACAACAGAAGAGCAGATAATACATTTGTCAACACCAACATCCACTCTCCTGTTTTTTGGCATCTGGCGGGACCAGTGTTAAGGAGACTGTACAATTGTCCGTTTGATTAAAACAAAACCAAATCAAACACACCTGAAAACCAAACAAACCCTAAAATGATATTCCCTTTCCCAGTTAAATTCAACAAAAACGAACAAACAACAATACTAAACAAAATAAATTAATCACAAGGCTTCGGAAATTATGAAATGAACAAGAAATATGCTTGATAATGACTACAAGTGACCTTCGCTAAATCGCTGAATGTGGGACTATAACTAAGAACCACAACAATGTCGTTAAATCTGTGAAAAATATTCTGACTTGTAATCTGGAAAAAAAGCAGATATTTAGCAAAATATCTATCTTATTAGGAATAAACTTCAAAAAGTAAATCGGGTCGATTAAAGTATTATAAGGCGGCTTTACTGTTGTGCCTTTGAAATACACATATAGTGCACGTGCAAATAATGCTAACGAAAAACGATGATTTTTCAGTGTTATTTTCAACCATTTTCAGATGCATTATGCTTTACATATATATGACTATCAGGAAATGCCCTTATATTGTATGAAGTTAAGGTATAACTGTATTTACCAATTTCGTTCACACATTATTTGTAAATTGGGTAACGTCAGTTAAGGCTATTTTTAACGTCATTTGTACCATATTTGATATAAACGACAAACATTTTTTCTAAAACTGAATAATCGATGGACAATTTAAGACCTTAAAATTCCATGAGGTATTTAGGTAATTTAAAATCGTTAACTAAGCAACTTTTTCGATAAGCTTTTGTGCATTGTATTGTATTAGAAATTTGTGTAGAAAAGTTTATCTAGCAAACTTGTCAAATAACATAAAAGGTTATCTAGCAAAGTAAATCTATGTGTAAACCTGACTTTTCACTAACAAACTTAACATAATAATAGTCATGCTATTTCTTTATTCACATATTATTTATTAACCAAAGCAAGGAGATTACGCCTATAGCCTGTCTTGTAAATATAGTAATTAAAAACAATTATATATTTCATTTATGGTTTTTCTTAGACATTGAAGAAAATTTTGAATTCAGTAAATGAAATATACCTGGAAATTTCCTATAGGAAGTAGGAAATATTTTTACCTTGTGATCTTTAGCAAAACGTTTTATCAATAGAGCATAACATCCAGGAAGAATTTGTCAAGTTATACAACTGATTATCAAATTATATTTTTCTAATGCCCTTGAAAACTATGAGGGCTTAATCTCTTGTGCTTAGTAAGATAGAGAGTTTATACAATGAACTATGAAGGATGATCATGTTCAGAGTGAGTCTTCCCAAGTAAAGAGGTCATGATCATTATTAACTTTTACATGCTAATTCATCTAAACCTAAATGTTCTATTACCATTTTTCATAATAATTGAAAATGTATAAAAGAACAGAGTTCCAATGTCCCTGCGTTGTACATATTTTATCTATTCTGTCATAGGGCAATAACGAAATAAAACGATTGTTTTAAGATCTATATAAGACCTTTTTGAATAGCAAATAGAGAGTTGAAGACTTGAGAGCAATTTCTGAAAAATTAAATATTTCCAAGGGAAAATGTTTGATTGGCACTTTTTTTTTCGAAATTGTCCAAGACATTGCTGTTATTTACCTTTGATACGAATTTGATTAAAATCTTGAAAAATTGAATATGTGAGAGCACTTCACATAATATATGTTTTTAAGGACATAACTCATTTAAACTAGATGATTTGTACAGATTTTAAAAACGTTATTCACAAGAGAGCGCTGACGATGCAAATTTCAATATAATTAGGATTTCAAATTTTTAATCGAGCAAATCGACACTGATTTTAAAACTAGTGGGATATATTCCTGACATAAAAAGCTAAATCACAAAAATACCAAACTTCAAAGAGAATGTTAAACGAAAAGTCCCAAAGCATATGGCAACATGAAAAACTCAAACACATCAACCTACAATAGAAGTTCCATAAAAGAAGAGGCAAGAATTGTACACAGCTAGTGCTATTGATGCTTTTTTTTGTATAAGGCCACACCGATATAATTTTGTGCTACGTATTTGTCGACTCCAACAATTGGGGTCAGCGAGCGATTTGAAAATTTTGTTCCTGGACTTAAATATATATCTTCTTTATTATCAAAAATAAGTGGACCCCTCTTTTAGAAGAGTTTTTCTAAGTATGATTAAGCCCCCTTCTTTTAAAGTTAAAAAATCTAAGTTTTCGTCTTTCGTTTCTACAACAGTCAAAAAATACATCGTCTGAGGACAGTCCCTCGCGTGAGGGCTTATACCCTGACCAAACAGCATGCTATAAAGGACCTTGACTTGAAGTGCATAAACATGCAGTCGGTGTCGATAATGTTGTTCCGTCAGGAAACAACATTGCAAATGAAGGCAACACTTTGCCTGAGAAAGTTCTGCGTACTTTATTCGAAAACGAAAATCAGCATGATTTTGCAGGAGAATGTAAGTAAATGGAAAGAAAACCAATGTTAACATGTTTGGATCGCTTGATTACAAACAAACGGATCGGGAAACAGACACGATTACTTTTCCGGATGCGGGAAGCGTAAATATTTAAAAAAAAAATCAGTTAAAAAAAGCATGTGCGGGCGGGTCCGTCGAACAAGATAAAAAATTGGTGTGGCCTAATTAATTTTTCCAAAGGGCATAACATTTTTTAAATAGTTGATCGGCATTGATTTTCGAACTCGTCCTGAACATTGCTGATATAAACCTTAATTATAAGTTTTCACAAAAATCTGGTAAGATTTGTTAACATGATACATTTTTTCCGTATTCGGTGCAGGACATGCTTACCCTTCCGGAGCACTTGATTTCACTCCCGATTTTTATTGATTTTCGTGTTGTATCTTATTTTTATTTATAACTGTTGATGTAAATGTCCTTTGGTTTTGTGAGTCTTTGTGTACTCCTTGGTTTTAATTGTTATTGTCTTAAGGCGTTCAAAAAATAGTTCTGTATAAAATGCTATGTTCATAAAATTTTCAAAGCCCGTTATGTCGTGTTAAAATCAGCGGAGATGACCCAAATATAAACTTGATCTGTAATTCATCATAGTTGACTAACATATTAAAGATAAGTGCAGTATGTGGAGGTGTTTAGAAAAAAATACTCGTATAAATGTTGATTATCGAAGGACTTAAATCAGATATTCTCTCCAAGGGATAAAAAAAGAAGCAATCAACATCCGAATTATACAAAAAAAATACATAATATATTCATAATATTGCTAGCATATTCTAATTGAAATTTACCAATAAGGCTTAAAATAAAATAAAAAAGAATCTTGGTCATGTTGGTGGATAGTTTCGTCAATCATACATGTGTACTACAGTTCCATTTATTTTTAATTATAAATATTTCATGTCAATACTAATCATTTAGGTATAGTTATTATATGATACTATACTGAAACTATGGTACTTTTCTGATTCCTAGCTTCTTTTTTTACGTGATAGAAAAATTCTTCACTACTTAATGACGAAGTTGGAAAAACCCCTGTAGGTAGAACCTTTCAAATTATTCTAAAAATACCGTGATATAAGTCAAGGGATTTGGCAAGTGGGTGTGTTTAGGGAAGGATGTATTGATAATGCCAGTTCAACATCAGATATATTCATCAATCGAAACTGTACTGGGCTCTAATAGATCAGTTTATAAAAGAAATTTACTGATCAAATTTGGCTACAAAATTACAATTTCTTCTATACAGACACCTCAGGAAACACACCACCTCATTCATAGTCCCTTTGCTTTTATATTAAATTCTATATTAAATTTTGCAGCTTAAATTATTAATTGCTATTTAGTCTGTTCAAATAAAGTGATGATCATTTCATGTGAACACAACACCCAGCATACCTTTAATCTTTAATAGAATATTTGAGTGCACTGGTTCAAATCCGAAAACAAGACATATATACCCTCCTATTTTAATTTCATAGATATCTTTAATTACCAATAGTTTAAAATAAAAATTGCAACGATCTTAAGTCCGTAAGTGTTCATTTGATACAAAAATTAATTAATGACAAAGGTACAGCAATATTATTTTCCTTGTATTTTCTCTCCGACGAGGCCCAACTTAGTGGTTCTATACTAATAAGCAAAATATCCATTTTTTTATTTTTTTTGTAGGAAAGTCAACATGAACCTTTCGGAGGATAACAGACTATCCAGATAAAAACATAGAACCATTAAGTAGAGACAATAGTACAGATGAAAGACTATCGACTAATAAAACAGAACTATCTCAAAACCAGTACCAGGATAGAGAAAATACCTACATATTAATACAGTTTTCCAGAAACTATTACAAGAGAAGAGAGAAATATCTACATAATCATACAATACCATTAAGAAATCAATACATAGATATATGGAATATATTGACAAGCCTAGAGTACCATCGTTAAATTTGTACAAGAAACAATATCTGGATAATTATGCTATACCACCCAGAAACTATTACACGGATAGAAAGAATAACTATACAATAGTACTGTTCCGTCAGTAAATCATTACAAAGATCTAGACAGTAATACAGTGCAACCAAGAAACAATTAAAAGATAGAGAGAATTCAAGACAATTATACAGTACCGCCCAGAAACCAAAGCAAGGATAAAAAGAATATCTACACATTTTATACAGTACCGTCGATAAACTATTCGTAGATAACGTTGTATCAAGGTATTACGATCGTCACACAGAAAACGCCACAGAGAAGAAGAAAGAGTTTGGACAGTACATTGCACGAATAAAGAGAAAAGTTTTCGACATTAAGACCTACAGTTTAGAATCCTTACAACATCAAGGACAATGTCTCAAAGTAAAACAGAATCGTTGAATTTCTATAAATATTTGTGTCAGAGGATAGGATCAGAAACAGTAGTGAGAGCTAGTCGCTTGACATTGTTAAGTAAGGACTTTACCAATTCAACTAAATTCAGTCCGTATATAACTAGTGGAAGTATAGGTGAAGGACTAAAACTTAAAGGAAGTGATCATGATATGATGTACATTAATCATTGCTTTGCAGTATACGAATCAGATAAAGATTGTGTTCAGAATGGGAAGACAGTGCTCGTCATGGATACTCATGACACACTACCTTGTTTTACACATCTACGTGTGTATGACAATAATGCTTCTACACCAAGCACGGTTAAACAAGATATACAACAATACAGAGGAGCACACCTACTATCAAATGAAATGTTTACTTCTAGGCGTATAAAAGGCTGCCAATTTTGGTTAGGGGAAAACAATATTCAAATTCATGGTCCTTGCATCTCAGACTTTGAGCTAAAGTTTGATTTTGCAGCTTGCCTTAAAGCTGATCGGTGGGTATATCAAGCACAACCATGGATCTCTACATCACGTTCAAACTGGCCCTCTCCTGAACTTATTTCCAAATATGCGGTGTTTTATTTGTTCCAATTGGCAACAAGGGATCTATAAATGAGAATCTTCAATGGCGAATATCATTTTCTATAGCAGAGAAAATGCTCATATTTTCTTTAAGTCATACCCAGTTATTGTGCTTACTTTGTTAAAAATACTATTAAAAGAAATAGTAGAGAGAAATGAAGATTTAAAAGGTTTATTGTGTTCATACTTTTTGAAGACTCTAATGTTTTGGATTTCAGAAGAAACTGAAACATTAGTATGGAGACCAGACAAAATTATACCCTGTTTTATGGCCTGTTTACAAAGGTTACTATACTGTTTAGAATATTCAACATTGTTACATTATTTCATTCCTGAAAATAACTTCTTCTATTTGAAGTTTAACAGTAAAAACAGGGACACACTTATCAGCATTTTTCAAAATTCAAAATTCATATCAAATAGGAGTTCAGATTTTCTTACAATCTGAGACTTTGCAGGATTATAGAAGGTTTCCATGTGAAATAACACCATCAGTCTGTGAAATTAGTTCAATGATGACATCAATATTAAAGGAAGATGAAATAACAAGAGTAGTCTGTGAAATTAGTTTAATGGTGACATCAATACTAGAGGAAGGTAAAATACAACATATGTCTCTTAAAAACATCCCATTCACATTCGATACTTTGTTACATTATTGTAGAACAGCATTATCTAGATATATATTTAAAACATCAATTGCAAATGAATATCAAACAATACCTTTTGCACTACCACATATTAATAACACACACAATAAAATGCGATATAAAAACTACAAATGTGAGCTCAGTCAGTTGTTGGTTGGTGTGCATTCAGATGCTGTTTCAGGATGGCTGAAATTGGCTTCTTTCTTCTATGTTCAGAAAAAATATTTAACATCAATAGATATAATAAATTACACTTTGTCGAAAAGTACAGATGAATCATTTTTGTCAAAACTTTCAGTGAATCAGATACTGAAACTGAAACTTCTACCATTGTTGAAGACATTGCCATATCCATGTGTTACATTTCGAAAGTTAGGAACGAATTCATCAGGCATGCCAATGGAACTTCAGTCTGTTAGTTCCATAATAGGTCTAGATACAATCGTAAGTGTTCGCCATAATTCCATATCATTTGCACATTTCCTCCATTTTCTTTGTTGTTACCATCTACAGGACTTTGAATCATGCCAAAATTGTATAAATACATGTAGGCTATCAGAAATAAAAGATATAGCAGAAACTACTATTCATTATTCACATTTACTTTCACTGGGTACAGCTTTTCAAATGTTAGGTAAAAAAGAAAGAGCAAGACATTATTTTCATCTTGCTGAAGAAATGAGTACAGTAATAAGAGCTGCATATAGACTGATTTAACCTCTAATTAGTATGCTTGACTCATGAAATATTTTGTTACACTAGTTTCCACATGAAATTATAGCTTAACTTCTTTCTTTCTTTCTTTAAAACTTTTTAAGGAAATAAGATTATACTAACATATTGTCAAACAGGCATATAATGCGTCAAAGTTATATTCCTTGTACTAATAACTTTTACTGCCACAGAGGTGTTGACTTGAAATAAAATGTATCACATATAAATCAAAGTATTCCTAAAAATCTAAAAGAACAAGAAATACATAGCTTAAAGTAATCTGAAATGCCAAAATCATTTTTTTTTTTAGTTTACTGAAATAATCGGATATAAGTAAACCTTTATCAATTAAAAATCGAAAATACTTTACTTTTTTGAAAGATACGATGTTGTTTAGGAAAAAACGTCATTTTATTCTGTTTTCGATAACACTTGCTTCCTGGACAACGATGCTAATCATATGCAATGAATTTGCACTCAATCGGTAATCGTTATGCGCATGCTCGGTAATTATGGTTGCTGAGGAAAATGTCGGAAGCGAAGAAAATGAAACCGGGCCCTCAGCGTAAATTGAGTGATTCTGGCAGAAAAAGGAACAAAAAAGTGGTAAATGCAAAGTTTAACAAAAGTAGAATTTACATTGGCAATGAATATGATCGTTGGATGGAGATAAAGGTCGCTCTACGTCTGGAAACGAACTCGGAAGTGGCAAAGATTCTTCTTGACAGGTAACTTAATTTTCTTTCTGATTTTCATTCTATTTTTTGTTAAATTCATGATAAATATATTTTTCTCCACCTTAACTTTAGACAAGGTTCTCATTACATAGAAAATAAATATGTATAACCACATAAACCGTTGTGTAAACGTCGTTTAACTGCATTGTGTAAACGGGCACATTTTTGGGGGCCCAATAAGGGGACAATGCACACGCAACTTCTATTTATGCTGAAAATTATGTTTTTAGTAAGAACGACAACAACACTGCATGCTTTTTTGAATCAATAATGTTATAAAGTTGCTTTCAATGTGATTGTCATAATTATAATATCCATTTAAAAATGTAGCCAAGTTTTGTTGAGGTAAAAAATTAATGCCATAATGGTTTTACTTGAATATTTGTTTTACAAACAATCATTAACTTGATTAAAGATCATTATGCAATACTTTTGATATTTCTTTTTCTGCTACATTTGGTCTTCAGTCCACATGACTTTAATGGGGTTCTTGGTTGTATTTATTACAAAACTGTCTAAAGAGCTAGATGAAATGAACATGATTCTATAATATAAAATAGTGTCGGCTGTATTTTTCTTTCTGAGCTATTCAAAGTTAAATCTAAATTTAACAAACAGTTAAACTATTAAATCCAAAAAAGCATATTGTAGAATCCAAAGGCAACAATAAAATGTTTCACTTTATACACGTGGAAAATTAACATACATGTAAAGCTGTAAGATTTTTTTTTCATACTAAAAACTATAAAGTGTTAACCTCCAACCATATCCAGGTTGGAAGAGAAGCCTTGCGAAGAGTTAGGAACCATGGGAAGTTCGTCCAATTAGATACCAAGCCTAAAGAACAATTTTATGTGTCATATAATAGTAAAACGAACTCAAGTTATATTGTAAACAAACTTTTAATTTTCTATATTTATCTTATCTATTTATAACTCTGTATTGCTACTTTCACTTTTCATTGTTTCTCTCACCATGACGATGTCAAATTTGCACCACTTTGAGTACTTCAGGGATTAATTTATGTATAAAAATTGATGAAGCCTGCCTTGCAGGCGAAACATGTAGACCATAGCAAATAAAATTGCAGACCATTTGAAGTCAGTTGTTGTCAATTTGGAGTATTATTTTAATGTTGCATTCATTTGCATAATTTGACCACCCTGCATACCAAGGTATCCACTTCAGGGACTCTATCGAAATGATTCACACAGGCGTTGGTTCACCTCATGGAATTTGAAAACTATAAAGTATACATTTTTTATCTATATTTTAAAATTTACAAGAATCACAATCTTTGATAAAACATTAATTTTTGTTTACAAGGTTGTCTCCTGTCAATGTTTATTGGCGAAAATAGGCCACATTTTTTTATGTTGAAGGTGATTAATTATGCAGCCCAAATTTTATTTTTTTGTCTGAATTTGATTAAACCAATTTTAATTTCAAATTTCGTTTACAGGTATGCAGTAACTGCAGCATGTTCTGAATCATTGCCTATCAGAACTCCTGCAAAAGTTGCAACTGTATGTGCAAACCCCCCTGGAGCTGCATATGTTTCTACACCTGCCCAATGTGCAACCCCCTGTGGAGCTGCATATGTTTCTACACCTGCACATTCAGCTTGGAAAATGTTCAGTGCACATTTATCTGATGTTTCTGGGATGTCATCTGAACATGAACAGGTTGAAAGGTAAGATAACAAAATAATGTAGGTGTACTTTTGAAGTGATCACAATTAAGTATGTCCCCTTTGACGTAGTCTGCATTTTATGATCCCACTGCTACATGTACATTTGTAGGTGTCAAAATGGCACACTAAGGCCTTATCCAAATAATTATACCCCACGCAACGGTTGCAGAGGGTATAATGTTTTTGACTCGTCCGTCCGTGAGTCCATCTGTCAGTCCTGTTTCTTGTCATCGCAACTCCTGTCAAACTACACAACAGAATTTCACGAAACCTTTTCAGATAATAAGGACATCTATGTAGATGTGCATATCGACAGGAAATTATGATTCATTTTTTTTATCGAAAAGTTACGCCCCTTTGAACTTATTTGTTTCAATGTACTTCTGTAACAGTTTGTCATCGCAACTCCTCTGAAACCACACAACATAATTTCATGAAACTTTGTAGATAATAAGGACATACAATGTAGATGTGCATATTGACAGGAGATTATGATTCAATTTATTTTCTTAAATTTTTTTTTTTCTTACACATATTTTATTTCTCCATTGACAATGGGGGGACTTGGGTATGTGAGCGCGCTCACTAAGGTTCTTTAATTTTATTGGTGTTTTTCAACAATAAATATTTTTTATTGTAAAATTAGAAACTTTATCATTATGCTTCTGTCTGTTTTGATGGTTTAATTTGTTAACTGAAAAAAATAAAATATGTTCCTACCTACATTGTACCTACCCATATATTTTGTCCCTAGGTAGGGGAACAGCAAACAAACTATTAGGTAGGACCAAAGTGTTACATTGGTTAACATTTTTCCTACTGTATGTTCCTAAGTCTGTTTCCAATCTCTAACTTTAAATGTCTCAATCTGATATTTTGAAACTTTCTGTTTCAGTATAATATTATGCAATGCTACTGTGTTTTATTTGAAGCCAGAACCCATGTACGTACAGTAAGACTGGAGGGGGCATCTGTGTCCTCCAGACAATTTTTTGGTCCTTAAAGACTGGTCTGATTCAATGATTCTTAAATTCAGCAGATGAGACATTTTATAGTTCCCTAGTGGCAAAGGTGTGTTATATATGTCTGTATATTATGATTTCAGGAGAGATGATCCATGCATGTCAGGCATTGAAGAAATGGGCCTAGAAAAATCAGCTTTACAGAAATCTTGTAGTTTTATAAATCCATTTAAGTAAGTTTGTATACAACATGTACAATGTACCTATAGAACTGTAAATACTACATGTGCAATTGCAAACAGTTATTGATAATTTAAGAACACCAGAGTTTTAATCACACGTTTTTATGCCCCATTTATGGGCATTATGTTTTCTGAATGACAGTCCGTATTTGTATGTCCATACCATACATTGGTCCGGCAATTATTGTACATTTAATGTTTTTTTTTTTACTTTTTGTCGCACAAACTTTGCGATTAGATTTTACGTAAAAATGAGGCAAAAGACACACATTTTTTATTTGATCATTAGGAAGAATAATGTCAACAGTTCCTTAAAAGGTATCACTCATAGGCATTGAAATTTTAGTTTGATTCAAATTTTTGAGGAAGTTTTTGATGAAGTTTAAGTCCAATCAACTTGAAACTTAGTAAAACACTAAACATAGAAAATGATGGTACGGATGGGACACATTCTTTTATGATCTATAATGCCAATCAGCGGTTGTACATGACATCAGTCTCTCATTATGTAAATGTACATGTAAATATAAAAAAGAAGATGTGGTATGATTGCCAATGAGACAACTCTCCACAAGAGACCAAAATGACACAGAAATTAACAAAATGTAAGTTCCTTCAATAGGCATATAAGAAAATGTCAGTGGTAACGTTTCTAAAATGAATATACATGTACATGTACATGTCTGTTGTACCATGTTGTAGAAGAGTGTGAGCTGTTGTTTTTCTTGAAGAGTTTCATATACAATGTATGCCACAAAGAGTAAAAGGTTTTAAGTGTGTACTGTTAGTACAAATGTAACAAATATTGATTTACAAGCATGAAATTCATACATGTATTTGAATGGAAGGGTTAGAAAGTAAGAGATCAATCATCATGTCATATTGCATTACGTTTTTAGTCTGACTATGAACAATTCTGAAAAGAACTTTATTGGTGACTGGAATGAAGATGATGACTCAGCAAGTGATTATCAACCTAGTTTGGACGCCACTTTAAGGTAAGATGAAAATATGTTAGATTCTCTCCCCACTCTCATTATTTCATTTTAACAACAACCAAAAATATGTCATCCAGAGATCACCTCAAGGTCTTCAACACACTAAAAACCAACAACTTGCAATGAGCTCTTTTAATTAGTTTGCACATGTAAAATAATGACAAATTTCAGAGAAAAAAAAAGAGTTTTTGCCTCCAAAACCAACATTTTGGAAAGGGAAGGATGAGAATCTAACGATTAAGCTATTTTCAGTTTTCTACAAGATAACGTTGTCAAGTTCCAACAATATCTTGGTTCCCAAGATACATTTCGTACTGCACCAAAAAAAATGTATAAAATAATAAAAAGACATTTGGTTAAACGCTACAATGGATGGATAAAATAACTAAAAGTGGAAGGAAACATACCCACATTGTTCATTATATAGCATATATGACTATGCATTTCAAACCACACAATTCTTTATTGGTTTTCAAACTGGATATGCTTTCGGTCACCATATTTATATCTTAATGATATTCCATATTTCAGACAAGACCACAATATTAAAATAGACTTAGATTCTGATGATGAAGACATAGATATTGATATTGAAAAAGGGGACAGTATTGCTGATGAACCAGCAGTTGAACTAGGGCCAAACATTAGCAGAATAAAAACTGATAATGATTTAACTGCACTGCTTGAAGACAGAACATTTTTGGTTTTTTTAAACCAAATTTTGGTATTGGCAAAAATGAAAGTTGAAAACTGTGCAGTAGTGGGTTGCCATGAAGAAGTTGCTATTAGCACTGAAGTGATTTCATCTGCATTGTATTTAAAATGGGTATGATTATTACAGTTTGTGCTAAAACTGATCAAAATTACTTGAGTAAATTTCAAATTAAATTAATTTAGACATCAGCATCAAGCTAGTGGCACAGACTGTACTGAATATAATAATACTCAACTCAATACACATTCACACGAAAACAACATATACATGATTATTTATACCCCCGCTTTAAAAAGGGGGGGTATACTGTTTTACCTCTGTCTGTCCTTCCGTCAGTCGTCCGTCCCATGAATGTTTTTGTTGCATTTTTCTCAGGAACAAGAATACAAGGATTTTTGAAATTTGGTTTCAGGGTTTATCTAAGTCAGCTATACCGTGTGATGCGTTTTCAGATTGATCACTCGACAACTTCCTGTTTACCGAACACTTGTATGATTTTACACATGATAGCCAAGTTGAAAATTTTCGTCACATTTTTCTCAGGAACTACAATACAAGGATTTCTGAAATTTGGTTTCAGGATTTATATAAGTCAGCTATACCGTATGATACGTTTTCAGATTCATCACTCGACAACTTTCTGCTTACCGAACACTTGCATATTTTTACACTATTAATATTATCCACTTGCAGCGGGGGTATCATCAGTGAGCAGTTTCACTTGTTTTATTTTACATACAAAATAATTTTTTTCAATAATTAAATTTAATATGTACATGACCCATCTACATCTAAAAGGTTCGTCACTCTTGTAAAATGTAGTTCACTAAATTTTAGTAAGTAACTTCTGGTTCTCGTTTAAATCTTGTACTGAATTAAACGGGACGAAACAGAATACAATGAGATGTGATATATGACAAATTTATATTTGTTTACAAATGCACAAATGCAAGAATATTTCATGCATCCATAATCTAAATTGTAGAAAACAGTGCAGACTGTGTGTTGTTTACATAAATGACTTCAGAAATAAAATCCCCTAATATTGACAGCACAACCAACTTTGGACCCATTCCTTATTCGCTGGCATTTCAGTTAGTGCCTGTCTCATATTAAGATTAAACACATCAGTAATGTTTTATTTTTTTTCTATTTCAGACTTGTAAAAATAACCACTTGGTAAACAAATGGTGCTCTCAGCCAGTATTGAATCGTAGGTTACACAGTGGAGACCTTCTTTTTTGGTCAGCTCTATTGATATCAGGATGTAGCTTCCAAAAGATTTCCCTATTTGCAAGATTTTTAAAACTGGCAATTCCACTTTCTGTATCTTATCTAAAGATGCAGCGGACATATTTGGCTCCAACATTAGATGAGATCTGGGAGAAAGAACAGAATCAGGTTTTCCTTGAATTTAAAGACAAAGAACTTATTTTACTGGGTAACGTTTTACTTAAATAATAGATTACTATGTTACTTTTGATTTGAGATTCAATATTTATCAGTTTAAAGTAAATAATAAAGTAGGGGTATTTGTTTTTTGGCCATGGGTAAAAATCTCTGCTATATGTTTGCAAAGTTATTGCAACAATTGGATCTTGTAACCAATTGCAACGGGAGATTGTGAGGCATTTTTTTATGAACTACAATCTTAATGAAATTGTATCTCTCATTTCTTCCATGTGAACACATAACGCACGTCGGTCGTAGTAAAGTTATAATCCTGAAACCTTTGATAAGTATTTTTAACTGTATTTTTGTGACAAAAATTAATTATTGATTTGGGGATGTACGGCGGGTGGCCGGGCGGGCGGCAATCAAATGTTGTCCGTGCATTAACTCATGAACCGTTCAACCAAAGCTTTTAAAATTTTAATATGTTGATACTGACTACAAAATGGAGGTCAAATTTGATATTGACGATTTTCACTTTCAGCATTCATCAGTTATGGTTCTTGTGATATTGCCAGGACACAAATAAATGTTAATAAATCCGGTTTGCTGTCGTTGTGACAGCCTCTTGTAATATATTTTTAGGGATAATTTAACAAAACCCCATTAGGGTTGATGTGTGGGTCTTTCAAACACAGTCTTGTAAAATTATATTTTTGATATTCAAATTATTTAAGGTGATGGAAGGATGGACAGTCCTGGCCATTGTGCCCAGTACTGCACCTACACATTTATGGAAATGGATACCAAAAAGATTGTATGCATAGTGACCATGGACAAACGGATGACCGATAAAAAAAGTACAAATCTGGAGAAGGCCTGTTTCCTGAAAGGTTTACAGTTTCTATTAGGAAAAGGATTGAAGATAGCTGAAATAGTTACTGATGCCCATGTCCAAGTGGAAGCATTAATGAGTAAGTTGTATAACGATTTCTTATATACAATGTATGCATAAGTTATAGTGTAGTAAAAAATTGTAAACAGTATTTACACCAGGAGTAATTGTTTCTTATGTCAAAATATTGCACTAAGTATAAACACATTAAAATACAACTGAAGCCAAAAAGTTACAAAAAAACTGTACATTAATAAACGTCAGGTTTCAGTTGAGAACCCATAATTCTATGGTAAAGATCGTATCTGGTCTATATGTTGAGAACCGTTATTATTTCAAACTAATAATTGACATACATTGATTGTGTCACAATGTATGTAATGTACAGCAAAGGTCAAAGTAAACAACTTCGGTTGGAGTTGAGTACCCTGCATCCCATGGTAAAGATCATTTTTTTTAAATAAATTGACATATGCTGAATAAAGTATGTTCAGTGCACTGCATGGATATTTAAAACTGTTTAATTATGTATAATCTTCTTTCAGGGAGAGAATTTCCAAATATCAAACATTCCTTTGATATTTGGCATGGGGCCAAAAATCTAGGAAAGAAGATCATAAAGGTAGGTATCAAAAAACCAATTTAATTTATATACTCAGTCTTCACGCTGACTGGCAGCCCAGGCTTGTAAAATTGCTCTCAGGCCTGTAAAAATCATATCTAACAGAATCTAACTAAAAATTTTCAAAAATTTAGACTCGGGCCTGTAGAGTTTGCAGTTCATTGTGAAGACTGTATACTAGTATTATTCATGTCTGTTTGTCAATCAACTTATTTATCTAATCTGAAACTCAGCCTTAAAAAGTGAATGAATTTTGAAAAGAAACCCTCACGGAGTCATTATTAATTGAAATCATGATGCCATTTCATTATTAATTGCATTAGGTTTTTTTTATTTTCCACAAATACAACTCGAATTTTAGGTGGTATTAATTTTTTTATTTTGAATAACAGTTATAATAAGCTTCAAAAATACATTTTATCATGAATATACACAATTATCTTTTGTTCTACAAGAATTTGCCCTTTGTTTTAATGTAACTTATTTTTAACAGGCTGGGCCGGAAAAGGAAAAGAAATGTCTACTGGAATGGACTAGAGATATTGTAAATCACTTTTGGTATTCTGCAGATGTATCAAAGTCTATTCAAGAATTCATGGTATGTTATGATATGGTATTACATGTTATTGTTTATGGTTATTGTTTGATCTGTTATATTTTAGGATTAAATACCACCTCGTCCAGTAAAATTCAGAATAAAAATCATTTTATAAAGAAGCGACTAAAAATCAGTATTGAATTCTTTAAAGACATAAGAGACATGTATCAAAAAAGAAAATTATGAATGAATATTTTATTCCCGACTTGAAAAAATATCATTGTCCGATAGGTGAAAATCAAATTGTATTGTGTGAGAAAAACATTTTTGTTGTCTCTTTATTCTCATTTCCCTATTTCTTTGTAATTTGAACTATAAGGTTGTATTTCTAATTTGAATTTATTCCTCAATTGCTATTTTGAATTTACAGGGCGTGTGGTGTGGAATGATACACCATGTTGTTAATGAGCATGAATGGTCTATGTCTTACACTGACGATGGAACATATTTCTGTAAACATGGTCCGTTATGTGCAGAGAGGGAAAAGGGTTGGTTGAAAGCTGGTTCACCAGCTCATGATGCAGCCATTGGAATTGTGATGGACAAAAGATTCATTAAGAAAATTCCTTACTACTTAAACTGCAGGTATGATATAAGTTATCTATGTTCATATCCTAAGATATGGGTATTTTAATCACATGAAGTACCCAAGTACATCCTGAGGGGGGCGGGGGCATTATGTTTTCTGGTCTGTCCGTTCGTCTGTGCGTCCATTTGTCCTGCTTCAGGTTAAAGTTTTTGGTTAAGGTAGTTTTTGATGAAGCTGAAGTCCAATTAACTTAAAATTTAGTACATATGTTCCTTATGATATGATCTTTCTAATTTTAGAGCAAAATTAGACTTTTGACCCCAATTTCACAGTCCATTGAACATAGAAAATGAAAGTGGGAGTTTCAGGTTAAAAGTTTTTGGTCAAGGTAGTTTTTGATGAAGTTGAAGTCCAATCAACTTGAAACTTAGTTCACCCTATGGTATGATCTTTCTAATTTTAATGCCAAATTAGATTTTTACCAATTTTACAGTACATTGAACATGGAAAATGATAGTCGAGTGGGGCATCCGTGTACTTGGACACATTCTTGTTTTTACTAATTTTCAACAAACTACACATTACGGCTCTTTGAAATATGGTATTAAGGTTTATATGAGCTTGCTTTACTGTGCAATATGTTTTCAATTTCATTACTTATTAACTTCCTGTTTACCTTATAATTTAAATGGGGGTATCATTAGTGAGCAGTAGCTTACAGATTCACTTATTATTTACTTTTTTTCAGGAGCACAGCTGAATTGGAAAATTTCCAAAACTTGATTCTTAAATATGCTTCCAAGCGCCATTCTTTCAATCCAGTTTCATACAGAGCTCGCAATCTGTTAGCAGCCCTGGATAATAATGCTCATTGCCAAAGGCAAATGATGGTCAACAAAGATGGCAGCACTAGGTAAACTATTATTGTTATTCCCCATCTATGATAGTAGGGGCATTATGTTTTCTAGTCTGTGCGTCCTTTCGTCCATCTGTTCCGCTTCTGGTCAGGTTAAAGATTTTGTTCAAGGCAATTTTTGATGAAGTTGAAGTCGAATCAACCTGAAACTAAGTCACATATTCCCCCATGTTAAGAACTTTCTAATTTAAATGCCAAATTAGATTTTAACCCCAATTTCAAGATCCACTAAACATAGAAAATGATAGTGCGAGTGGGGCATCCATGTACTATGGACACAATCTTGTTTTTATTTGGAAAAATCGTTTATGGAATAGTACAATACTGTCAGCCTCCATAATATGCAGACTGCAATTCAAACTTTTTTGGGAAGTCCGTAAATATTTGATCTATTGGGTCGTCTATCACTTGGTACACTATTGAGTATTTATATGCATTAAAAAAAAATTTTTAGGTATCAGAGATACTACAGCAAGACTGGTATTCAGTGGTCAGTGTATGCTAAAAGGGAGGACAAAGACTATCACCATGTCCCTACCATAATAAAAACTATAGTAGAAAACCGACTACAAGATCCTGTTGGGATGAACAGAAAAGTGCTGCTAGATGTCAATGACCCAAGGAGAGTGTCAGCAGTACTTGCACCAACCTTGCCACCATCAACAGCTGATCTTGTCGCACAAAAGATATCCAGATTTAACAAGGAAGACCCAGAAAAAACTCTTGATTACAGTTGGACTGATGGATTGATGTCCGTTTAACTACTAGTTGATTATAATATTTTATGCATAATGAATTGTTGAAGCATTTTAGAAAGTTTTTTATGTTCAAACAAAAATAAAATCGCCCAACATTTTATCCTAGATCAGCTCTTATTGATTGTGTACCTGTATTGTACGAATTAGAATAGACCTTGTATGCTAATGATACTAATTCATTGTAATTTAGTACTAAATATATGGCTCAAAGTTATATCCCAGGGTGCTATACCATGTAAAGTGATATTATTGTCATTGATCATGAACTTCCTGTTAAAACTTGTCATTTCTCGGCGACATGTGAAAGTGTTTTCAATGGAAAACTCACAAACATTTTTTTATTTTTTTTTAACTTGTTTGCTGTTTTTTCAAAAATCATATGGAATAGGTGAAATATATTTGGTTTAGGCAAGGTGTATATTTTTTGGTCTGGTTAGTAATATCTGACCTTTACATTATTTGCATAAGTCATTGGTCAATGATAAATTTCTCTGATTTGGTCTGTTGTTCCGATTCTATAAGGATAGTATGACTACCAGTACATTTAATTTATTAAATAATTGAAAAGTGTGTGCGTCTTTCTGGGAGGTGTCAGTTGATCTTGACCTTATTTTCATGGTTCTTAGTCAACGTTCAAGTATATTGATGTTTGTGTTAGAGCAAAGAAATCTTATATATAGATGCACCTATGGTAGCACTACAAGACCAAAGCAAAATAATAATTGCGAGTGCCATTTCACAGTTCAACAACTTGCATCTATGGTAGTCAATCAACATGAAGACAAAATAAGATAATTAGAACCTATCAAGACAAAATAAGATCATTGTAACCTATATTTCATGGTTCACTG
Organism: Mytilus galloprovincialis; assembly: GCA_037788925.1. Classification (NCBI taxonomy): domain Eukaryota; kingdom Metazoa; phylum Mollusca; class Bivalvia; order Mytilida; family Mytilidae; genus Mytilus; species Mytilus galloprovincialis. The sequence goes on from CM075339.1 coordinate 6,801,152, forward strand.
ACTTCAAATTTCATAAGAAGATATGGTATGAATGCCCATGAGACAACTCTCCCTCGAAAACACCCTATAGTTGAAGTAAGCAATTTAATGTTACAGTACAGTCTTCAACACAGATCTTTGGCTCACACCAAACAACAACCAATGAACAGTGGTAGTTCATCAGTATCCAGACTAAAATTAAATCACTGTAATCTATATTTCATAGCACTGACTGACTATTTATAAAAAAAGAAGATGTGGTATGATTGCCAATGAGACAACTATCCACAAGAGACCAAAATGACACAGAAATTAACAACTATAGGTCACCGTACAGCCTTCAACAATGAGCAAAGCACATACCGCATAATCAGCTATTAAAGCCCCCGAAATGACAATGTAAAACAATTCAAACAAGAAAAAGTAACTGCCTCATTTATGTACAAAAAATGAATATGTTGTGTTCTCATGGAACTTTTCCCATATGTGATTATTTGGTCTATGCTTTGTGCTATTGTTGATTCAGATCATTATTCTTCAGTTTGGTGTTCAGAAAATAAAACCTTTCATATTACTATTTTATTTATCCAAGTCTGCCACCAACAAACCCAACATACTGGCCAGTTGCATCGGGATACTTGTCCCTTATTCTCCACACACAACAGCTGGGTATAACCCTCCTATTTCCTGCCCCCAAATATCCATGAATCCATAGTATGTATTGCCTGTAGGCAGCATGGCGATGACACCTGTTGTAGTTGTCATCTTCAGGCTGTGCCAGAAAATCATTCCGGTACCGGATTGCCAGCTCCAAAACAAGTTCATCTAGAACACATTGCTGGAAATCCTAGAAATAAAAAATATTATTTATTATTTAATGTATTTTTCAAGAAATGCATATATTGTATCATAAATATTATACCAATACAGTGTCAAATGAGAAATGCCAAACCAACTACAATGAAGGCTTTACAGCAAAAGAAAAGAAAACGGGAAAAAATATGTAAATCATATAATGCAGACTGACAGATTCTGCAACAAGAACAGTATGACGACAGAGATGACACTAACAAAAAGAAAAATAACATGAGCAACACAGATCCTAACAAGAGTAACATCAAGGTGCAACAGAAAAGGAAGCAAGCTTTATCTTTCTCTATTAATTCTATTTTTTTTAAAGGACATTTGTGTAAGGCAAATTGTATTTATGTTACTGTAATCTTACCGGTAACCTTGAATGGCAATTCATGGGCTGTCTTTTGCAACACAGCCTCTCCTGCTGTGTTGGCATCTCTCTGCAATTAGAGCAGGAGCACCATGATGGCTGGTCTGGTTTTGGTGGTTCTGGTCTAGCTGGCTGCCCATTGCCAACATTCGAATTGTCTAGGATGTTGAGTACGAAACTGGGCTGTGCCTTTGAAATTTGTTTGAGAAGAATTCGCATATCATCAACAGACATTGAATCGACTCTATTCTGAAATTTAAAAAAAGCGATTAAAATTGAAAGTAGTAGAGTCAAATGTAGCAAAAACATGCCAAAACACAAATTATCGCTTGAACATGATGCAAATAAGAAACCGATTTGTTAATGCAATAATAACAATGGCTAAATGTAAATATGTTATGTTCCATTATTTGGTGTTAATAAGAAGAAACTAAGAGTAATGTTAAAAATTCCCATAATACACTTCAGGACAGATATAATAATTATAGATTGTATGTTTCTGATCGCTTTGAAAATAACTTTAGTTTAGTTTAAACAGAATTTATTAATGAAAAATTGTCAAGACAAATATTACAATGTTACATAAAGTTCAAATATCGGATTCAGAAACAAGTTTGGAAAAACTTTTATAAATACGTCTCCCTAAAAATAACCGTTTGATATGACTTTTTTTTCTTACAATATAAATAAGAAGATGTGGTTTGAGTGCCAGTGCACATTTCAAATCCAATTATTATAAGTAGGAGCTGAGAAAGCTACAGGACATTGGTAAGGCGGGCACAATAATTCAAAGATAATAATTTTGGTATTATTTTCTGTTGCTAATCAATACCTCAAGTTGAGCTATTCTATTTTCTTTGTTGACCTCTTGCAGCTGGCCTCTGTTTCCCTGTCCTCTTCCTCTGCCTCTTCTGCTGCCTCTCGCCTGACCTCTACCTCTTCCACGTCCACTGCCCCTTCCACGACCTCTCTTCCGTTTTAGTTCCATAGGCTGACCATTGTCAGAGCTAAGGTCAGATGTTGGCGACCTGCTCCGGTTACTTGATGCATCTGAAAACTGTAAATAAGATATTTTATTCCATATGTACCTTATATATAAGAACAAACAATATCTGGTCAAGACAAAAATTCAAGCGCCCCCCTTATTGTTTGTTTTGTAAATAAATATTTTGATCCTGAATTTTGATAAAATAAATAATTTGACCAGCAAGAGGATAAAAAAATATTCTGACAGGATATTTACCATAAAAAATTATGTGAAATTTGAAGAAAAATAAATTGTCGCGCCACTTACCAAAACAAAAAATTCTGACCAGAAACCCCCCCCCCCCCCCCCCCCCTGTAAGTTAAATGGTCCGTCCCTAAAGAGCATAAAACTTAGAAAGATATTCTGAGCTGTATTACCTGAAATATATGTATACCGGTAAGAAAAGTAAAAAAAAAAAACAACAACAAGAAATTAAATCATGTTACAGAAAAAGTTTCTATTGCTTTGTGAATTTTTCTAAATCATTTCTCAAGAAGCTAAAGAGCACAAAACTTGTAGAAAAATATGCTGAGCTGTCTAGCAAAAATTTCATCTTCAGAAAAAGATATGAAATAAAACTATTTACAACTAGAATTGCTTCTTTATATTTGTGACTATATTATGACCATTCTCATACTAAATATATTTGGACTTTTATCTATAATTATATATTTGATCATCTGAATATTTTCTTTTTAAAACAAAGACATTGTGACTTTTTTCGATATAAGAGAGCTGCCATTCGATTTTAGTTTTGATTAAAAAAAAATGCAGGATGAGCAGCTGGGCCCCCAAAAACAGGATACACTTATAAAAAAGGCAGGACTAAATATAGTGAAAATTAAAAAAGAAAAAAAAAGCAGGACAGACAGCTAAAAACACGCAGGATTTTTTATCCAGAATATCTACCACACGAAAACTTCGACACCCTTCCCGAAATTGAATTGATTTTCCCTTCTATTAAACCTGGAGGTGGATATAATACAGCCCATGAAACAGTTATGGCTTGTGTCAAACTTGAGTGTAGTCCAGATAATCATGCCGTCTGCTGTGGGTATTTTTCGATTTTGACTTTTTTTGATCCCACATTGACGCAGGAAGGCGTCCCAGAAAATAATTAAAATAGCCTTGCCAGACGTCATAATTATTTGGACTAACTTGAGTGTCGACTTAGGAGGGTTCAGTAGCCCTGATTAGTTGGAAAATACAATGCATTCCTGTTGCTTCTCGATCCGAACTTTAAGCCGGCAGTGACTAATATCATTTTAAGTGTCTCAACATAAGAGGGGTCGGACCCGTGCCTTCTTGCTCCGAGGTACACAACTTGCGTTTTTTGCAAAACGGCAATTTGAAATCTGTTTGTTTGCGTTCATGTTGAAATTTTGTTTATCTGACACTTTTTGGCAACTCCTTTAACTATTCATTCGAATATGATAAATTATAGATAGTTTTTACATGTGACACGGTAGATTTGACGAGGAGTTTAGATAAATTTATAGATTCTTTGTTCTATTTTGTTTTCCCCAATTGGGGCCCCTAGCAATGATTCTTCACGATTTTAACGTTTTCAGTCCAATTTTTGAATATATATCGAGGAAGTAAGGATGAAATTTATTACAACTGATATTTTTTTAGATAAACAGTTGAAAGAATTTCTTTGCAAGGCACTTTAACGCTTGAAATTTAACTTCTTTCTGAACCAGTATAACGTGGACTTACCTCAGCATCCATCGTTGACGTCATCATTGTTTACGCTGGTGAAGATCGGCAATCATCGGAACGGTGCTTCCGAAAGTTAATTAACCTCCATTGTTATAAAAAAACTCGTAGCAGATGGAATTGTTTTCTGGTTTGCATGCCATATGATCGCGATTTTCGTACTGAAACAGCCACGAATGGTTTAGTTTTTAGGGAATGTAAACATAACAAGCATATTTTTGAAGACATTTTTTTTACCCAAAACTCGTTTCATATTACTTTAAAATTGTTGTAAATTAATAGGAGGCTTGAAGGAGTCGAAGTATCTCAACTAGTAATAATTCTATATAAATAACCTTAACCATGAAGAATTCAAGTCCAATTCATTTACAGATAATAAATAGTTTCAGAGGAGAAGCCACTGTACAGTAATTTTACATGTGGTATATGATTCTTATTAATTCACTCATTTAGTTTTTTGTTTTATAAATATTTTTACCTTTAGCAGCACTGAACAGACTTTAATTGTTAAAATACACCTCTTTGGTAATAAAATGTGTTTTGTTAAGAAATAGACTTTTTAATATTGTAATATTATTTGTTTATAATTTTTTGAATCCGCTTTAGAACCCTTGAATGCAGAACATTCCATCGGATACAAAATGGCATTAAATGTTTGGTTTTTAATTCTAAAAATAGTCAAATATTGTAAAATGTCTTTCAAAATATGTTAATTGTATTACAATGAACTTCTATGTATACTCAGAATTATTCAGTTCAGAAAGGTCATGCATAATGTCACTATAATGTCATGTGTTGAAAGTGATTTATTTTACCTAAATTGACCCTTTTTGACTCTTTTTAAAAAATTATATACTTTGTGTGAGGAAATGTCTTTCTCAGAAGCATTTTTATAAGCATTAAAATCTTTGTAAAATATATCTTGCAGCTCAATATGTGAAGGTTAACGCCTAGGCTCATATCAAAATGTTTAATGGAAGGATTCCATCATGAGGCTATTTTGGCAGGTTTTTTTTTTAATTGTGCAATAAATATGATGTATGACAACATTCTAAATATTACTACTGTTTTCTGACAGAAATATGATGACCTTATGATGTAGATTTCTAATATTTCTATTTTGTTTTCTATATTTGTTGTTGTATTATATCTTGTAATTATTTTATAAGTAAACATTCATGTTCTTTGAATTCTGCATCATACATCATTTGATTATTAACTAATATTCATGGACATTGTTATATATTTTTATAACTAATAAATCATTTTACTTCATTTTTACTTTGACTATAATTACTGAAAGGTTTATTTATATTACTAAGTTAGTAAATTCTGACTACTGATCTGATATAACCTATCAACATATTGAGGAAAACATTATGGGTGTAACATGTTGAGCAGGATCTGCTTACCCTTAAATGTACCTGATAAAAAATTATAACCAATGAGACAACTCTCAAAAAAGAGAACAAATGACACAGAAAATAACAACCAAAAGTAATCGTTCGCATTTCACCATGAGCAACAGCCATACCAAATAGTCAGCTAAAGAGGCCCTAAATTAAATCAAAGGTTCTGACTTCAGACCGGCATCTGTTGAGTCAACCTTTTTCAACTGATTTCTATAGTTCGTTCTTATTTTGTACTGTTACACCACTGAATATGCGGTAAGGTCTCTACTCATTGTTGGAGACCATACGGTGAAGTTGTTTATGTCTATGTCAATTGGTGTATTTTTGGAGAATTGTGTCATTTGAAACAATACCACATATTCTTTTTTTTACATACAGAATGTGGCGGCGTTAAGCCATTTTGTTGGCGCAAAACCCTCCCCCTAAACTGGAACAAAACTGCAGCGGCACGACACATCAACACACTGTACAAAACAATAAACAAAACACAAATATAAGAAAGAGTAACAAACAACAACACCTGAATTACTGACTCCTAACTTTGTTCCATCATTAAAGATATAAGCTTACGCACTGAAATGCTTCCCCTGCTTTACGGTCCATGATTGATTTGAAACAAACCACCTGTACAAAAATTACGTCAGTTGGAAGCAGCGGTGCACCGAGAATGGCGGGTAATAATACAGCAGGAAATCTGACGACTAACTAGAGGGATGAGACGCAGGGTTTAGGCCTGCATTCAATCACGTGAACGTTTTTTCATTGTTCATGTTGTTTTACCTTGTTTTTTTTTTTTTTGTCACATTTAATCAGAAAAGAACTTTCTGGCTTGTCCACAATAAATCACCTTTAATATAGTAGCATGACACTATATGTTATTGTACTGAAGTTTACGAAACAGAGTTATATAATTATAACAACCATATAAACTGTTCTTGTTTTTTACCTTAGTTTGTAATCAATGATCATGATTTGATCACCCAGGTATACACAGCTCATTCGTTAATAGTTTGCTTCCATTTGTAAAAGTTAGTTCTTAGTGAATTTCGTTTTGGATACATTACAAAATCTGTTCTTTACGGAAAATCCATAATAATTTTCCTTCATTCAAAAATTAAATGAAAGTAAATTATTTTCGGAAATAAGTAGAGCTTGATTTTAACATTCTTCCCGTTATTCGGAACATTCTTACGACTTCCGTTAAACATTGTGGTTAAAAAATGTGGACTATTTGTTTGCAACATTAAACATTCGAAATAAGAAAACACCACAGAGTAGTTTCGGTCTTGGACTTCAATAAACTACATGATGTTGTCGTTAAAACATGTCATCGATGTTAAAAAAAATAGAACTCTTTCGAATTTTTTTTCTGTATGGTTGACCATGATGTAGAGTCTATGCTACTTAACAAAATCAGCAATGTCATGAACTTAAAGACTTAAAGATGTTTTGCGTAACGACTAAAAACTCTTTTATGTTTCATGTGAAGCATGATTTGCAAGAATAACATATTGATATTGAAGAATCCAAATGTAACAGCTTACCCTAATCTGCATTTCTGTTACTCCTGTAATGTAAGAGATTATCAAGAAATGACTTAATCACAAAATCTACATGCGGTCGCAAGTGACTTATCGCACAGCACACTATTACAATTTTATCTGTATCTGTTCTTTATTCCTTGCATTTGAACTGATAACCTTAAAGTATGGACCTCGATTGTGGTAAACGTATTACGAAAATGAATACAAAGACGAAAACGGCCATTAAAACTGACAAACGCAAATTTTCTCAACCAAAGAAAACAGCAATACAACTGTCATATACATGTCTTAGTACAGACATTTACCGAAGATATGGTGTGTTAAATTAGTTTTGTTTTTATCTAGCTGAACCTCCCATGTGTATGAAAATTAATCTTGACCAAATTGTGTGAGCAACAAATTAGACATAATAAAACACAACACTGATATAATATATAATTGCTTCAATTAAAACAAAATGACGATTAAACTAACAAATAAGTGTTTTTAAAACTTGAAAAATCAGTCTCTTATTTTGGATGGAATATGATAAAATATTTGTAAAATAATATTGAAACATAGTTAATGATAACATTGGCTTTAAAACGAACAAAAAATGTATGAAATTTTTTTTTTTATCTAACCAAAATTTTTATAACAAAATGCATTTTACAACTTTTACTGCAGTTGAACTTTACAAGGTCAGACATTTCAAAATTAATCTTTTGATGATTGTTCACATCATGGTTGATCGTTATACGCCAAAGAATTAGTACTTTGTGCGCAGCCTCCATTCAAACGGATAACCGCATCTTAACGTCTTCTGATTCCTGCCAAAAGTCGACTAATTTGTTGCTAAGCTAGCAGCAACCATTCTTGACGAAGGTTATTGTTTATATCATGACTTGTTTGCACTGGGGTGTCCTTTCATGCACTTTACGCCCAATAGTGTCCCATATATGCTCGATATGGTTCAAATTCAGCTACGATTTGGCCAAGGAAAATGAACCGAATTCCATTGGAACAATGGATCTTCCTCCACGACGCTAATTTCCAACTTTGGCGAGCTCTGCACTATATTGGAAACGAGCATCTGTGTGTTTGTTCGTTGTCAAAGGTCCCCGAAAAGGTATTATCGCACGATAACCAGTAGCGATGAGCCGATCTCGAACAGTTCTTTGTTTAAAGGCTCCTGTATGGTCATCATTCTCTTTTTAGGATTGTATTGTTTGCAATGGGTTTCCTTCTGACCAACCTTCATTATGCTTTTTTTTCCCTAGCAGATGTTATAGGGGGTCTTCTTGACCTCGGAAGGTCTTTAACATCGTTGCTTGCCTGATTTTTATTCTCAAAACGACTTATGGTGGAATGGTGATGACCAACAATACGTGCAATTATCACATTTTTTGAATTATATAGTGAGAGAACACCATTTATACGTATACCATGTTGATAGCGGAAACTGAAGCTAAAGGATACTGCTTACTTCTTTTTTTCCTTTTCAGACGTTTTTGTATGAGGTCAGCCTCATCTAAATGTAGGAACACGTCGACAAGAGGAGATTAAAAGTTTGTTCTAAAAGGATTGTTAATTGTTAAAATTGCCCTCCAAATGTAATACATATGTTGTTAATAAAAAAAATCAAGGATCTTGAGTTTCAGAAAATTTTGAGTTGTATTCAGAGTGTTTTTTACAAAAAAAAAAGTATCCACCATATACAAGATACTTTCACTTGTAATCAGATTCTCCTACTTTTCGCAAAAGTTAAAATAGATCTGTTATGTATAGAGAAATGCTACCTTTACACTGTCATCTAATTAAACTTCTCCATTTATAACATATGCAACTACGTATATATCTACCAACAACTAAGTCCAAGAATTACAAAATTTCCTACAACCACTCATACCTAAGGATGTCTATTCATGTGAAAATTTTGGTTATAAAAAAAAAAATACGTGGAACATGTGGAAGTTTTTTTTATCGAATAAAAGATTTCTATCCGAAAACGAGAAAATCTATTTACATATAGTCAACTTTACATTAGTGGGAGATATTATGGACATAATTGTGCAAATCGTGATTCAAGCATGAAAATTGGAATACAGATTGACTAAATGATAATTAAAATAAATTAGGTGCTGGCCATCAAAAATTTCCATGTTTTCAAGATGGCCACAGATCATTTTGAAAATGGCGTCATATCCAATTGGCTACATTTCGTAAATCATTGAAAGCTGTGTTATGGGTATAATTCAATGTAAGTTTTGATAAAACGTAAATTACAGATCCTAAAGAACGACAAAACAACACATAAATGAAAAAAAGAATGACTTCAGGTTCCAACATGTCGGCAAAAATTTTGAAAATGTATTTTTTTTATAATTTCTATCAACTTAACAAGTGATATCACATTCTTTGTTAAGTTTACGTGCCTACTTTTGTTAGAAAGACAGGTTGGTTATCTTATAACTATCTGACAGTAGCCAATACAAAAACCCGTACAAGGAAGGACAGAACAGTAGCATTTACAGTTATAAACACAGCTTGATTTTTTGCCTTCGCATTTCATAAGTTCCTGACAGGAGGATGCAACGGCAACCGAAGAAGTCCTTTTTGGTTTCCAACTGTCATCGATTTTTTTTTTCATCCAACCCCAGTGTTAATGACTAGGCACATGTACCTGTCGAATACATAAATCAGGCTGAGCCCAAACTTGTCCTCCTTGATTAGCTTCTCTTTGAATGTGTTCCGAGAAAAAACTCTTGTAAGCGGAACTGCATCACAATGCCACTGCTTCCTGGGTAACAATTTACATCGCGCCTCGTTACCAGCAAATGTTGATGTTGTTCTGTTATACATGATGCAAAAAAATGCTTCTATGATGTCCATGTATGTGTCTTTATACTTCAGCGAAGAAAAAAAACGTCCCTTACATCTTGAAATACTTCCCATGTCATCCTAACTGACCTATTCCCTTTCCCACGAAAATCTGACAAAGTATCACATCCACTGAATGCATAAACGAAAGGAAGAGTAGCTACACGAGGACCAAACGCATTTGATATGTCACGTACAGGAAGCAATCAAAAGTCTTAGTTCTTGCCAAAACCTATCCACAGTTTGTTCCACCATATTTTGGGAGTGCTGCAATTCCTAATACAACTACATCTGTATCAATGCTACCTAAAACTACCGTTTTACAACAATTTTCATTATCATGCCGAACATGGACAAACATTCGTGTATCTGCTTCTCCATGATTACAAGGGGATAGTTTTATTTTACGGACATAATAGGAAGTTGTTCTTTTATTATCTGGTTATAAGAAACAGGTTCTCCTTCGTTTTGCATTTGCTTCAAACGATCTTCGTATTGTTTTCCTTCAGGGTCGAAATTAGCGCTGTTCCGGGACCAGTAGAATTAGAGTCGGACCAGTATATTTTGTTACCTGGTGGTCCGGCGGACCAGTAGAAATTTGTCGATAAAATCCCTGATTGAATCGCAATTTCGTTTTTTTTACAAAACAATTTACCTGCGAAATCAATTACACGGTACTGGAGGTACTAAGTATTACAATTGATTATATGCACTTTTAGTATTAATGAATGAAAATTACAAGGTGAAAAGTTGCCTATTTGCCTACGCCCACTTATTCCGAACTTTGATTTATCCACACAACAAAGGGTAAGATTTTTATCGGTAAAAAGTACATTCTTGGATTGATGATTGTTGTACACCGCTTATTATCACTACAAACTCCTCAGAGTCTGAATTGACCAGTTTTTGTTCTCGACCAGTAAAATCGAGCACACATTTTACTCGACTAGTCTCGACATTGTCTCGACTGTACTTAACTGTACTTAAGTGTACTCGACTAGGTCTCGACTTTACTTAATTAGTCTGATTCAGTACTTGATAATCTTTGTGTAGTCTGAAATGGTCTTGACCAAGGCTCGACCTGTCTGGACCTGTCTGGACCTGTCTTGACTAGTCTCGACCTGTCTCGACTAGTCTCGACTCAGTCTCAACCAGTCTCGACCTGTCTCGACTAGTCTTGACCTTCAAATTTAGTTTTGACTGGTGTAAATCAGCCCATCTAACTAAATTAAATATTGATCTTACAAAATTCAAGCTTATTAGGTAGTTTGATTTATTGCTGTGAAATGAAAGAATTTAATATTACAATATGTAAAAAAAAAATTATTATATAAAAATTCAGATAGGCATCTTTAATTTTTTTTATAACTTTTTCAAATCAACTTGGATTTTCATCAAACTATGCAGATATCTTAGATATATATCAAGCTTACTGAATCCCATTTCATTTAGTTTTTTGTTGTATTGCTGTAAAATTTAAGAATTAAAGTAATTTTGGTAAAAAAAAGGCTAGGATTTGAAATTCGGACAAAATAGAGATATTACACTTTAATTTTTTTAATAACTTTTTCAAATCAACTTGGATTTTCATCAAACTATGCAGCTATCTTACATATATATCAAGCTTACTGAATCCCATTTCATTTAGTTTTTTGTTGTATTGCTGTAAAAATTTAAGAATTAAAGTAATCTTGGTATAAAAAGCTAGGATTTGCAATTCAGACAAAATAGAGATAGTACACTTTAATTTTTTTAATAACTTTTTCAAATCAACTTGGATTTGCATCAAACTATGCAGCTATCTTACATATATATCAAGCTTACTGAATCCCATTTCATTTAGTTTTTTGCTGTATTGCTGTAAAATTTAAGAATTAAAGTAATCTTGGTATAAAAAGCTAGGATTTGCGATTCGGACAAAATAGAGATAGTACACTTTAATTTTTTTAATAACTTTTTCAAATCAACTTGGATTTTCATCAAACTATGCAGCTATCTTACATATATATCAAGCTTACTGAATCCCATTTCATTTAGTTTTTTGTTGTATTGCTGTAAAATTTAAGAATTAAAGTAATCTTGGTATAAAAAGCTAGAATTTGCAATTCGGACAAAATAGAGATAGTACACTTTAATTTTTTTAATAACTTTTTCAAATCAACTTAGATTTTCATCAAACTATGCAGCTATCTTAAATGTATACTAAGCTTACTAAATCCCAGGTCATTTTGTTTTTTTGTTGTATTGCTGTCAAATTTAAGAATTAAATTAATCTAGGTCAAAAAAGCTAGATTTGCAGTTCGAACAAAATAGAGATAGTACACTTTAATTTTTTTTATAACTTTTTAAATTCAACTTGGATTCTATTGAAACTATATAGCTATTTTGGTGATGTATTCTTCTTACTGAATCCCAGGTTGTTATAAAGTTTGTTGTATTGCTGTCAAATTTAAGAATTAATTTAATCTAGGTAAAAAAAAGCTAGGATTTGCAGTTTTGACAAAATAGAGATGGTACACTTTAATTTTTTTCATAACTTTTTCGAATCAACTTACATTTTCATCAAACTCTACAAATATCTTTGCAATATATTGATCCTACTGAATCATAGGTTGTTATTTTGTTTGGTGTATTTCTGTCAAATTTAAGAATTTTATTAACCTAGGTCAAAAAGCTACGATATAAGAAATATATCTTTTCTCATAATTTGGGAAAAAGTATATATAAAATATTAATATAATTCCTTTAATGTTTTATTCCTTTTGATATACACTATATAAATATATCAAAAAGGGATGAAACATTAGAAATTATTAAAATAGTTCTTCTGATTTGTGGTGATTTATAAAGCAATACCTTCTGCTTGGGGCAAACTTATTAAAAAGATCACATCTACCAGAGAGTTTAAAATTCTAAATAACATTTATTCAAAGTTGCAACATCCTGTTAAATCTAAATCGCAGGGCTTTTAATTCACTAGATAAGTAATACACGAGTTTAAGAAAAGTAGGGCTTTCTTTTTCATGTTTTTACCTGTAAAACTCACGTGTACTGATGTAATTAAATCATGTATAGTGTCATGTCATTAAATTTGACAAAAAAAAAATTTAAAACTTCATAACAACCTGGGATTTAGTAAGATCACCAAGGTAGCTAAATAGTTTTAATAAAATCCAAGTTGATTTGAAAAAGTTATTAAAAAGCTTAAAGTGTACTATCTCTATTTTGTTCGAACTGCAAATTCTAGCTTTTTTGACCTAGATTAATTTAATTCTTAAATTTGACAGCAATACAACAAAAAACTAAATGAAATGGGATTCAGTAAGCTTGATATATATGTAAGATAGCTGCATAGTTTGATGCAAATCTAAGTTGATTTGAAAAAGTTATTAAAAAAATTAAAGTGTACTATCTCTATTTTGTCCGAATTGCAAATTCTAGCTTTTTATACCAAGATTACTTTAATTCTTAAATTTTACAGCAATACAACAAAAAACTAAATGAAATGGGATTCAGTAAGCTTGATATATATCTAAGATATCTGCTTAGTTTGATGAAAATCGAAGTTGATTTGAAAAAGTTATTAAAAAAATTAAAGTGTACTATCTCTATTTTGTCCGAATTGCAAATCCTAGCCTTTTTTTTACCAAAATTACTTTAATTCTTAAATTTTACAGCAATACAACAAAAAACTAAATGAAATGGGATTCAGTAAGCTTGATATATATGTAAGATAGCTGCATAGTTTGATGAAAATCGAAGTTGATTTGAAAAAGTTATTAAAAAAATTAAAGTGTACTATCTCTATTTTGTCCGAATTGCAAATCCTAGCCTTTTTTTACCAAAATTACTTTAATTCTTAAATTTTACAGCAATACAACAAAAAACTAAATGAAATGGGATTCAATAAGCTTGATATATATCTAAGATATCTGCTTAGTTTGATGAAAATCCAAGTTGATTTGAAAAAGTTATAAAAAAAATTAAAGATGCCTATCTGAATTTTTATATAATAATTTTTTTTTTACATATTGTAAAATTAAATTCTTTCATTTCACAGCAATAAATCAAACTACCTAATAAGCTTGAATTTTGTAAGATCAATATTTAATTTAGTTAGATGGGCTGATTTACACCAGTCAAAACTAAATTTGAAGGTCAAGACTAGTCGAGACAGGTCGAGACTAGTCAAGACAGGTCCAGACAGGTCGAGCCTTGGTCAAGACCATTTCAGACTACACAAAGATCATCAAGTACTGAATCAGACTAATTCAGTAAAGTCGAGACCTAGTCGAGTACACTTAAGTACAGTTAAGTACAGTCGAGACAATGTCGAGACTAGTCGAGTAAAATGTGTGCTCGATTTTACTGGTCGAGCACAAAAACTGGTCAATTCAGACTCTGAGGAGTTTGTAGTGTATACTAGTACCTTGTGTTTTACAGTATAAGTGTCCGTTTGTACGTCTGCTGCTAGGTTGAATGTTTTATTCAAGGTTGTTTTCCATAAAGTTTTTGTCACATCATCATGAAAATTAACACACATGTTAAATATGATGTAGCCTTTTTGACAATATCTGCCATAAGGAGGAAACTAAGTCGCGCGAAAATTAAATTTCACTTTTGTGAAAAATTATTTCCTGCATTTTTTTGGGCAGGATATTCATTTCCATCCTGTCTTTAGCTGAGTATAGGGTATGGTATTGTTCATTGTTGAAGGTAGAATAGAATCCTATAGTTGCTTTATTTTAATCTACTTCATTTTGGACCATGATGGATAGCTGTCTTATTGGCAATCATAGCACATTTCCTTATTTCATAGATATCTTTAGTTTTCACTTATACAACCGATACATTACATCGATATAGAAGTTATACTCCTAAACTTACTTGACCAATGCAGAATGATTCAAAGCAGCCCATTGACATTTTCAGGAAGCGATAAATATTTAACCCCAGACCTGTGGAAACCATGTTTTACATACTGTTCGTGTAATCTTTACGATTATTTGTTGTGAAAAATAAGTTTCCTCTTGTCAAATGTCATTACAACACCAATATTTTTCATGACATCCGTAGCGAAAGTTTTCAATAAAATTACTGTCATAGTCAATAAAATGTTGACTGCTTGACTATTTTTAATGGTGGAACATCTATATTTAACTTTTAACGCAAAGTCTAAATTGACATTGTACATTGAACATACTAAATCCATGATTAAAGAGTTTGTTTTGTAACTCTGAACATTTAATTCCTTTGGAGGCCCTGATATAATCTTCTAACGCATATGGATTACACCTAGATTTTCTGCTGAAAGTTCATTTTGTAAAAAAAACCAAAAAACCCAATACGCTTGATATACATATAAGAAAAGATCTAAGTGACACTTTTAAAAACCTGGGTGAAATCAATCGAGTATGTCATAAAGATAATGTCCAATGTTTTTTTTAATCATCAGATATGATAATATTTGACTTATTGCTAATTCAACATTTCCATGATAAGATATCGTTGAATGGCGTCTTTCTGTATTGCAAAACATGTCATATACTTTCTGTTTAAATATATTGTCTAAGGCTTAACGACAATGAGGAGGGGTCAAGGGTATGTTCCTCTTTGGTATACAATGTCTGTATGAAGGCCACTATTCTGAATCGAGATATCCGCCCCATTGCCAAACGTCCTGGGTCCGCAAATGATTTACTCGTTCTGCACACATTTTTTCAGTGATTCATAAAACAAATGTAAATTAAATGAAAAAGATTTAACAATGTTAAATGACATAAGTCATGAACTTATTCATATCCAATGAACATTTTGATCGAAGATACCGCCATTAATCCCAAATGCCAACATATAATTTAGGATGTATCTATTCCATTGTTAAAATGATATAGACATATAGGATATTGTACTATATTAAACTTGCATGACGGTATTCTTAGCAAACGTCAATATGAACAAATTTCGTTAGGGCATTAATATGACCAACTTTAACATGTTTAATGCACATATTACAATACAGATATCAAAACAACAAATACCTTATATGTAGTATCAGCTCGACAAAACCCTCATTTTTTATGTAATTTCCTTCCGATTTGAATTTTTGGAATTGACCGGAGTTCTGATGAGCAAGTTAAGTCCAAATTAATAGATGGTGATTTAATATATTTTGTTCTTGTTTTTAATTTGATTAACACATTTTTCTTGTGTTAAACTAGCTTAAACATGTTAACAACACGTTTAGAATTTTAAGCATCTGAGACGCTTTACTAGATTTACCTCCGTCAATAACGCTCAAAGACGAATATATGAAACCTTAGATTCTTTATCATTAAGAAATTAAGAAACGGAAAAATGTTAGAAAGGTTTGCTATATTTTATGTTAAGATCGAAGTACGAACTACTATGCTGATATTACCCTCAAGAAATGATAGGCCACTACCAGTGGTATCGATCCAGAGCTGTAAAAATGAAAACAACACGTCACATATATCATTCGTTCAAAGCGCTTTTCTGGATTTACCTTCATCAGGAACGTTCAAAGCCGAATATTTGAAAGCCAAGGATGTACACGGACCGTTATAGTTGAAGAGTGATGAGTCTTATGTAGACGAAACGCGCGTCTGGCGTATAAAATTATAATCCTGGTACTTTTGATAACTATAATATGACTAAAAGGATAGAAGAAAATATTCGATTCCATTTAAGGTCAATTTTGCTTGTCGGCGTTAAAATCTTTGTTTCTTTATAATTTCAAAATGTATAAACGGACAATTTTTGAAATCAAGATGTCAGCAATTAATCATTCGTTAATAAAGGTTTTTCTTTACATAACACTAAACTTTTCTGTCCATTACTTTTATTTTAATTCTTATCGGGAGTAAAGATATATCATGTATCATATACCTAGAACTGGGATTTACTGTCATACAGGATAAGTTTGAGTCCCTTTAAATAACTGTCTCAATCTTATTTTGTGGATAGTTGTCTCATTGGCAATCATACCACATCTTCTTTTTTTATATTTAGTATGTTTAACTCCGCCACATTATTTATGTATGTGCCTGTCCCAAGTCAGGAGCCTGTTATTCAGTGGTTGTCGTTTGTTTATGTATTACACATTTGTTTTTCGTTCATTTTTTTACATAAATAAGGCCGTTAGTTTTTTTGTTTGAATTGTTTTACATTGTCTTATCGGGACTTTTTATAGCTGACTATGCGGTATGGGCTTTGCTCATTGTTGAAGGCCGTACGGTTACCTATAGTTGTTAATGTCTGTGTAATTTTGGTCTTTTGTGGATAGTTGTCTCATTGGCAATCATATCATATCTTCTTTTTTATATTTAGTCTAGGAACTACATACTTTCTATGAACCTTATATCGAAAGATACCAGAGGAACATTCCAACTCATAAATCGAAATTAAACTGGAAACGCCATGAAACAGAAAAAGACAAACGGACAAACAATAGTACAAAAAACACAACATAGAAAACTAAAGACTAGGCAACACGAACCCCTCCAAAAATGGGGATGATCTCATCTGCTCCGGAAGGATAAGCAGATCCTGGTCCACATGCGGCATCCGTCGAGTAATCATATGTATTATAAAATTACATTATTGATGATTGCAAAAGGAAAAACAAATATTATGTTATGAATAAAATAAACAACTTGAAACATCAAAAAGGTATTCGATCATTAAATATGTTGAGTTATTATTTCATTTTCACCACACTCAACAAATAAACAGGTTTTTTTTTTCTAATTGAAAAAGTGCCGATATAAAACCATAAACACTAAAATATTTTCCTTGTTTGAGATAAACTTAATCAAAAATGTCTGCCTACACAAATACATTAGTGATTAAGATTTGATAAATTCTTCACATGATAAAAACATGATAATACAATTGGATTTCGATTGACTGTTGAATTTAAACTTCCCTGCATGAAGACCTCTACTTCAGGTAACTATTTAGTTTTGAAAACATCATTCGATACACATTATATTTTAGACTCCGTTTGAAACGTTACCGGAAATTAAAACGTGACAAAATGTCGGTATCTTTAGCAGAAGTTCCACCTATGGTAATTGGAGGGAGTATTATAAGTGTTGTATCCTTGATTTTTCATATTATAGGATTTTCAACCACATATTGGTACATACTAAAGGATGCAGTAGGTGTCAAATTTGGTCATTTTGGACTATGGCAAGAATGTGAACCAACATATGGAAGGGAACTATGTTCTGACATGACAGGTATTTCCTTTATTTTTTTAACAAAATTCCTCTTTTTCTGAACCGTAGCTACACGTATTTCACACTTTGACTTTGAAAACAGATTATCGACTCGATTTTCCTTATTTCACGTTGAGATATTGATGATGTTTTGTTACTCGATAATGTAAATTTATTGTGTGCTTGCATTACATATATCCTAGTCAATTAGATAAATGTAGCTATATTTTCTCCATCATAACTTGATTTAATCCGTACTATTGAAACAGGCGGACGACTTCAAACTATAACCAATGACACTCGGGATGTTTTCAACTTTCCAATTATCATCTTTCTATTTCTTTACCCTCAGTTCCATAGTATTGCGTTTACATATATCCCAAATGAATGTTTTGCACATGCATATTTCACACTATATGAACTCTACTGTTAGGAGTGTGCTCGATTTTGTTCAATTCCTGATTATTAGACTATAAATGTGTTTTTGCATAGATGCATAGATGGATAGAATAAAATACTTAAACTGTCGACGAATTTGAGTTTCACTCACGTTTTGCTGTTTACATTCATTCGTTTGCTCTTAAACATGTTAAAGGGATACTTGCAAAAGGATAAAAATATATATTATGTTTACTCCAAAGAAATACGCATACATTCATAATTTTTAACGTTTTATTTTTCTTGATAAGTAATCAAAATAAATGTTTCAATTCGACTATCGATTATCGACATGACGACATCTTACAGCATCTCGATACATATTGCCATATGTATATATACATGATATATTTGGAAAAACAACTTTTATTCATTCTGGGTTCATCCATAATTTGATAATTGACATGACTAAATAAATTATTGCCAGAGGTCTTGTGAAAGTGGCACCCTGCGGATATTCTGACGACTCCTGGTGACCTTACAAACCATATCCAACTATCGCGGGCATCACGTGACTTTGACAGTTTAGTATATATAGCAATAATGGCTAAACGTTTATTACTGAAAATGAACGGGCTACATAGATAAAACGATCATAACATTTTTGCTACATTGTGTATTTTACCTCCTAACCCCACGTTTTTAAGAATTTTATTAGTTTAGAAACTGTCTCTCGCACACACGATAAATATTTATACGCCGTAACTCGACTTGTGAAAAGATGTTTTGTACGATTTTGACGATGGTTATCAAATAAATGCATACGTTTTCAGTCATTGTATTATTTTGTAGCAGCATATAATAAAATGTTGTTTCTTTTTGGGAGTGGATACATTTTGTTTGATTTGATAAAATTCGAAGTTCCGATAAAAAAAATGCCGACCAAATTGATTCAAAACGTAGGCGATGTTCGACATTAATTTTGTCCATGCAAATAATTCAATTTTATTTCAATGTTTATATTGCAATTAAACTTGACACATATGTCATTCTAAAAATACCCTAGTACGTTGCTTGATTAAGTCAGAACACAGACGTGATCAAAGGAAACAAACATAGCATATAATCACAGTGTAAATTGTGACATGACCTATGTACATTAGTTTTGCTAGATTCTGAATGAAATTATTCTAAAGTAATAAAAGAATAGAGGTTAACTGAGATCACATGTCCACATTTTTCAATTTTCTAAATCATTCACCACATGGTAGCTAGTATATTTACAAAATCCTAAATAAACAAGTAACATGCAGAATTATAGAACGTAATTGTGACTGAGATAGTTGAATATGTCAACATCACGCAATCGCTTTCCTAGTAAGTCAACCAGGTGTGCTTAGGCAAAAGTTTCATAGCATGCAATATCAAATGATGTTAGTTGAAATACAACTTTCTGTCCCGACTGATATTAAATGTCATGGGAGATGCGAAATATTTTGTTCTTTACCCTTTTTCAAATATAGTTAATCATTTTCTGCCGATATTGACAATATAATCTAGCCAAAAAATGCAAAACGATCCCTTTTTGCAGATGTTTTTTTAGGGCAACCACAAAAGCGTCATTAGAAGGCTGCATCATGAACTTCACCATATTAATTGCAGTTTAAAATATTAAAAAAATAATCTAGGCCTAAACACGATAAATAAATTCGATTTTTTACATTATTTATTCTAACCTAAGGAAACATTCAGCTTTTATTGTTATCTTATCATTTTTGGAAGTTTTTTTCAATTATCTGTTAATTTTGCGCAATCAACATTTAAGTTCTCATTTGATTTTGGATTTATGTTATTTTGTTTTATAAGGTTCAGATAAGTTTTAGAAAACAAATATTTTAAAGGACCAGAAAAGGGCATTTTGTTTTATTCTAGCAAAATTTAGGAATATTCTGTTTTGACCTCAGACCTTGATTTAACAACAATTGCACCGTACGAATTACTTACGACCGGGCAAAACCGAAAGTACATTAAATAAAAAGGTCAAAGGGACCAGTATTATAATTAAGCACTCTTCTAATACTTGATGTGTTTCCCTCAGTTTTAGTTTGTAACCCGGATTTGGTTTTTTTTTCTCAACCGATTTATGAATTTTGAACAGCGGTATACTACTTTTGCCCTTATATGTAATATAGCCGTATGTTAGAAGGGTGCATTTAAGTCGTTAACTAGGCGTCTTTTTTAAAACTGTCACAGGCAGTTAGCCAAAATGTTAATTGAATCAATCTAATTTAGCCAAAATGTTAATTGAATCACGCTAAAGATGAACGTCCTTTGAGACGTGCGGGCTATGTGAATGTACTACCACTTCCTAGTGTAGCAACGACACTAAGTCAGATATCTCATGCAGGTAAAATCTTGTCACATGTGCCAATCGTTGCATTAAGTCATTAACCTTAAATGAAACACGTCTCCGAAGTAATTTGCAACAACTCGCTTGAATACATTGCATTGTCTCTTGTGTCAATGTTTACAATTAAAACACCTTCGAAATGCATTGTGCCAACTCTATTTAATACAATGTATTAACTCTTTCTTGAAGAAAAAAACAGTTAATTTTGTTTCTTCAAATTTCTCTTAAAAATATAATTAACAAGGCATCATTGACGTCATAATGTTGACAATCAAAAGCCTTCCCGATATAGATTAAATTATAGATTCAACGCTATTATTTAATTTTCTGTCTGTATATTTGAGTGTTTGATGACTAAGGGTATTAAAAATGAACGATCAGTTACCATTGACTATGTTCCGGACCATATGAGTATTTGGACCATACTCGTATGGTCATGACCATATGGGCATATACTCATATGGTCCAACCATACGCGTATGGTCTGATCGTACGCGTATGGTCGGGGTAATTAACACTCTGTTACAGTTTACTTTAAAACTTCTAGACTCTTCATTGTATGATCGTTCATTAAAAAGACGCTATCATATAGGTAATTTTTATTATTATATTATAATAAAAAGGTTAGCTAAATAAAAATTAGAAGTTTCACATAGTTAATTTTACTTACTTGTCAATACTATAATAAACACATGTTATACCGATGGTCATTACCAATGGTCATTACTGATTTGTTTTAACGAGTGATTGGCAATATGTCGGCTTATAAAATGAAATTCAAAAATTTCTTAATGAACTGTGACACAAGAAGTCACTGGAAAGTAACAAAGTTTATTTAAGGTGTCTTGTGAATATGGTGTAATGCAGTCATGTTACGATATTTGAGATCTAGAGCTTCTTAAAAACACCGTAGACATATCGGAATGGCCCAAGACCTCGGTATCACTGTACTCAGCAATAAAAAGGCTAGCTTTTCAATTGCAAACAAAAGGTGTAAATGAAGTATCGTGCACAACCAAAACTTGCAGATACAAAAAAGCTACGACACCGCGTGGAAGTTAATGTCACCCTAAGCCTACATGCAAGAATTAGCGATGAAAACTAGCTATAGCATCAACATTTAAATTTTACGTAGTATTTGAATTATAAAAATATTACATTGTCATGTAACCATCATTGTTTTTTATATAAAGTTTTTGTATTATTGAAATTTGTATAATGTAATTTAAAAAAAAATTACCTATATGGTCCAAATACTCATATGGTCAGGCCCGTTACTAACCAAACGAGTATTATACTTATATGGTCCGACCATACACGTACGGTCGGACCATACGCGTATGGTCGGACCATATGAGTATATGCATATGGTCATGACCATACGCGTATGGTCCAAATACTCATATGGTCCGGAACAACTACATGTATATGTATGCATATTTACAGGTGTACAACTCGCCCAATTCAAAGCCACTCAAGCTCTGGAATGTCTTGCACTATTAGCCTTTGTAGCAGCGGTAATATGTGCTTTTCTCAAGATGTTTGTATTGAAGGAACGAGGGATACTGTTTGTGGTTACAGGCTTACTCAACTTGATAGCAGGTACACACATACAGAAGTGATTTTCGTATTGAAATGAAATCCGTTATAATGGTCCTATATAACACTGTTCAAATACTTCGGGTCAATACCCGATGTAAACAAAAATAAATAAGTAATAATCTGACCAACAGCGTCGAATTAGTTTTGATTGTTTCAATTAACACACACACATCATTAGTTGTTAACAGACACTTCTGTCGTAAATGTGATAGTAGAAATACTTTGCATTGATTCCGACTTATCCCTATTTACCTTGACTGGAATGCTTCATTTCAAAATAGTTACCGTATCTTCCCAATCAGATTAGCCATATTGGATATATACTTATTTTACCTCTTGTTGTACCTTAATACCGATAAAAATTTGAAATACAGGGCCTACACATAATAACATCACATCAACCCACCATGAACTATTTTTTAAACTTATTTTTCACTCTTTGAAACTTTTGACTTTTCATTGCAAACTTAACTCTTTCATATTTTCAGGTAATCAGCAAAAAATAAAGGCAACAGTAGTATACCGCTGTTCAAAATTTATAAATCGATAGAGAAAAAACCAAATCCGGGTTACAAACTAAAACTGAGGGAAACGTATCAAATATAAGAGAACTACGACACAATAGAGACACAACACCGAAACGTAACACACAGAGAAACGAACTATAATGTAACAATGGCTTTGATCTTTTAATTAGTTCACACAAATAATATTCTGGTATTTAGTCATAATGAAAACAATTTTTTTTAAAACTGATTTATAATATATAGTCTTATTTCAGCATCGATCAAATATTTTTTGTGTGTTATGCTAAAAAATGTAAATCATATAATTTTGTCATTGACGTATAATGGTTTCGCTTTAAATGGTTTATATCGACTAAATGTTTTTTGCAGGAAACTTTGTCTTTTGAAATGACAATAATTTGGAAAATTGACAACAAAATAGTATTAGAACACCATAGCTAGCGCCTTCTTTTTCTCAACAAATTCTTCACAGTCATGTGGAAGACACGTTTTTCATGAGATACAATGTACTTATATCGTTGATATTAAAACAGAAAAACCTTTGGTTTGTCGTCGAGACAAACTCGCTTCTCATAAGCAATCATGCTTTTGATCAAATCGATAGATGAATAGGTTTAACATTTATACTGTTTTATTACAGGAGTAATTGCCTTGATCGGGGTTATTGTCTTCTCTACAATTTCAAGCGGTGGACACATGCTGGATGCTTCCAATTTTCACTTCTCGTTTTGGTTATGCATTGTGGGTGGATTCGGAGGGATGTTCTCTGGTATCATATTCATCCTAGCATGGAGATGGGTGAGAAATTAAGGAAACTACAAGATTGAAGAACTTCTTGTAAATTTATCATCTTTGTACATACGTCATCCTTTTGAAAATCAACGACAGAATCTTTGAACTTTAATCTTTTTGTTGTTTTGTTTTGTAATTTATATATTTCTTTTCATATTTTGTATTCTTGATTGGGTGAGACACTAAAGAAAGCAGCATGGTTGAGAAACACAAAAGCACAAAAACAAATAGTTGTGTTTTAATTATTTTTTTAAACATTTTAGATAAACCATTTAATGGGTATAGTTGTTTTCTTAACAAAACAGATAATATCCTTGATATCCGGTTCAAAACAGAAACACCATATTAAATCTAAGTCTTTATAGGTTGTAGGCAGTTATTATACAACCAAACCATAAACCAACTTAATTTATATCATATTCATTTCTGATCAAGCGTGATGATATAAGAGTGACCAATTTAAGGTAAGTAGGGAAGATAAAGAACTGTTAGATAGAGATATAAATATATGTGAAGAAGAAAAGGTACTAAAATTACTCAAACAGAACAAATCACCTGACGAAGATGGTATAATATCAGAATTTTATGTTTTATACTGGGACATAATAAAAAACGATTTCTTTAGTTTACTACAAGAAATTTTGAATTATACTATTTTGAGTAACTCTCAACATAACCTTACTATATAAAGGAGGAGAAAGGAAAAATATGAAAAATTGGAGACCGTTAACTCAACTAAATTGTGATTACAAAATTATTGCAAAGATTCTACCTGAAAGACTTAAGATAGTACTGCCTAAAATTATTCATACCGATCAGAAAGGGTTTGTTAAAAGTAGAAATATAAGCGAGGCTAACTGAATGTTTCAGGACATCATAGAATATATTGACAACGAAAATGAAGAAGGGATTATATTATTTTTGGATTAACAAAAAGCGTTCGATAGGGTTGAATGGGAATCGATAGATTTTGTAATGGAGAAATTTGAATTTGGCGATGAATTTAGACCATGGATAAAAGGCTATTATACAATGCTACTACGTGTATTAAAACAAATGGATTTGTATCAAAATACTTTTCGATTACTCGCTCAGCTAGGCAAGAGTGTCCAATAGCGCCTTTCTTGTCTATCATACAGGCTGAACCCATGGCACGTGCTATTAGGGGTAATACTAAAGTAGAAGGATTAAAATTACCAGATGAGGGAGGGAACTTTAAAGAAACTAAATTATGTATGTTTGCAGATGACACCCAGGTATTTAATAAAAATGAAAAATCTGTAGAAAATACTTTTGAAATTTTGTCTTTATACGAAAAAGCTTCGGGTTCTAGAATAAACTATGACAAAACAAATGGCTTACTTTTAGGGACTTCTAAAAGAAACCGATTTAAATTTGATAAAATCAAATGGCAATGTTAAAACATTAGGAGTGTGTCATGGTTATGAAATAAATGACGATAATACATGTATTTGGAGAAAAATAATAGAAAAATTAAAAAATTGTATACACGTATGGAAAAGTAGGAAGCTTACATCTACAGGTAAAACACCTATAGTAAAAAATATGATACTTTCTCTTTGTTCATACCAGATCGAAATACGAGGAATTCCGTATGGGACAGAAAAGTGAATCAGGTAGACAAAAATATCTGCTGTTTGAATGAAATAAAAGGGGGATGGGAATGGTAAGAATAGATACGTTTATAAAAAGTAAACAAACAAAACTTGTATATAGTTTTATTCCAGAGCCATTAGAAAGCTGGAATACGATCGGTAAGTATTGGCTGCGGAAATTTGATTAAAAATATAATGATGCCTTTTTTATATGTAAGTGTTCAAGTTTAAATGGTTTAGATATGAACCAACTGCCACAAGTTTATCAGAAAATAATAAATACGTGGTCAGGATTCATTCAAAATGTTGATGCACCTTTAAAAAAAAGTGCTATTTTAAATACGATAATATTTGGAAACTCTTCTATTCCTTTCAAAAATAAACCATTGTTCTACTCTTCTTTTTTTGAAAAGCGATATCACAACTGTCCAGGACATTTGGAATTCAGAAACTACAGATTTTATTAGCTGTTCAGAAATTTATAGGACGCTAATTGATCGGAGAATTGTATTTCCAGATTTTCAAAAATTAACAGGCAATTCTTAAGATTTCGTGCAAATTTTGAAATCTTGCGAAAACCCGAATTTACATTATAAAATGTAAATTAAAAATATCAAATGACCTTCATGACCTTGAGATCATTAACTTAAACAACCAAACCATCAAAGTTAAAACTCAAATATATTCGTACGGTTTTAGATAAAGATGTATCTCCAAAATGTCAAATTAAGTGGGAGGAAATATTTGGAACATATGTGGTCGGGATTAAAACTTTTGAAAATTGACAATTAAAGTAAAAGAATTTGAATGAAGATCCATGCACAATATTTTATATACTAAAGAAAGTTTAAGAAAATGAAGATTTCAAATGGAAAATGACACATTTGTCAAAATAAAAGTAATATAGAAACCCTGCAACGTTTTCTTTTTAGTTGTACATATTGTAGTACATCTCAGTTAATTTTTAAAAATCTCCAAGAAATACTTATCAAATCAAACATAGGAATTAATTATTCTTTTGTTGAAAAGGACATTATGTAAGGTGAAAACACGGGAGAACTAAAATATGATAATTTTTTAAACATAATTATCATATATTTTAAATGGACACTATGGAAAATTAGAAAATCAATAATATTTAGCATAACGCCTTAAGCGCCGCAAGATATTGGTAATATCTGGAAACAAAACTTGAAAAATAATCTAAAATGTGTTCTTCGTTTGAAAGGCGTTGACATCATTGATAAGACAAAATTGGAGTCGGCAATAATTAGAATTTAGACAGTAATTATAGTATAAACTTGAGTCAAAGTGCATATTTTTTTTATGGTTTATCGTATAAGAATATCGATGTTAACAATTTATACAAATATAAACAAAAATGATATAAAAGTTAAACTATCATGTTAATTGTAGTAAATGCACATCTTTTGTGTGGTTATCTTATTAGTTTTATGTACTTACTACTTTAAAATAATTATAGAACTGTTACATGCTTCTAACATTATATGGTTATATTTTTAACACTAATTGTAAATCCAAGGTAAAAGGTGGACTAGATTTTTATTGCCTTCCATTTCCCTTGGATAGATGGTTCATTTTGTAAACAGGGACCCTTAGCCTGTTCCTGGACGACTAAGGTAATTGTATACAGGATATATTTAGAAATAAAACGTTTATATGTCTTAAAGAAATACAAGAGTGACCAATTTATAAACTTTTTCTTCTTTATCATTACCTTTATTTCCAACTATGCCTGTTTAAATGCCAAACTATAGAGGCTAGCTACATGACGAGACTTTTATATTTTGACTGTTGACTCAACTGTAACAGTAATGACTACTTTATAATTCATTTGTTCTATTTCACGATTTTAATGGTAGCGTAATTCTGTTCTGTCAATGATAACTTCATGTTTCATTTGAAGGTTATTTGATGTTAATTTTATCAAATTATTACACTGCAATTTATAGGTTTCAATTCCATTTATTATACTAATCTGATTTTGTCTCTTCATACTTCAATCATTTTTATTCAAC
Organism: Mytilus galloprovincialis; assembly: GCA_037788925.1. Lineage (NCBI taxonomy): Eukaryota > Metazoa > Mollusca > Bivalvia > Mytilida > Mytilidae > Mytilus > Mytilus galloprovincialis. The sequence continues at coordinate 6,828,524 of CM075339.1, forward strand.
CTTTATGCTAGTTGTTTGTCTTTTATTTAATTTTACAAACGTATTCCTAAAACAACCACCATATTTTAGACATTATATAAAGGTATTGCAGTTATATAATACATTATATTTTATGGTTTCACCCTACAAATAAGTATACAGCAGTCTTACGGCTTGCAGATAATGATGTTGATGCTTTATTGTATTTACATGGCAATATTTTGACTGGCAGACAAATATATCATTGTATATGGAATTATAACGGCTGGTTGCTATGATATGTCATATTCAAGCTGACTTATTAAATAAATTTTAAAAAATGATCAACAAAAGTTTTTATATTTTGATTCCTGTGGACTTATTTGTTGTCGTGTTTTTCAATTTTAAAACATTGACTTTACGTGGATGATTGATTTCGTGGTTTTTCAAAAGCATGCATACCAGCAAATAGCAATGTGTACTTGAATAAGACTTGTTACTGGGTTTGTCATAACATGATCAACACAACAGGTGCCACATGTGAAGCAGGATCTGGTTACCCTTTCGAAGCACCTGAGATCACCCCAGTTTTGGTGGGGTTGGTGTTGCTTAGTCTTAAGTTTTCTATGTTGTGTTTCGTGTACTATTGTTAGTCGGTTGTTCTTTTTTCTTTATTAGCCATGGCGTTAGCAGTTTATTTTTTGACTTATATGTTTTAATATACATCTGGGTTCTATCGCCTCTCTTATCTGTGTCTGCGGCACTTACCTGTGTTGGCAGCACGTGCCTGTGTTTAGAAAAAGGTAAGGATTTTTGTTGTCCTTTTTTTCATGGTGTAACATGTCCGTAGAAACCACCATACATAGAAACGCGCTTTTAACAGGGTAAATGTAAAAAGGATGATGATGAACAGTTATGCAAGCTATATTTTAATCTAATGAATACATTTTTTTTTAAATATTTACAGGCTTTTGGATTATAATGGTTTTTGAATCGTTATCACCGATGACTTAAAAAAAAGTAAAATAACAAACATACCGAACTCCACGGAAAATTCAAAAGGAAAGTCCTTTAACAAATGACAAAATCAAAACTCTAACACATCAAAAGAAAGGAAAATAACTGTCAGATTCTAACATGGTACCAGTATCTCTTTTTCGTAGAAAATGGTGGATTAAACCTCGTTTATAGCTAGCTTATTCTCTCACCTGTTTGACAATCATATAACTTTTCATTATATTGACAACAAAGTGTGAGAAAAACAAACCGACATAATATGTCAAAATGTCAAAAATTAAGAGGTATTATGTATTGTGGAATTGATATCAACTATTTAAGAGATAACTGTATTGTATTTGAAGCTTTGCGGACGTCCATCGGTAGTTTTACTGTCGCAAATTGAGTTTACCTGGCGACGCGGAGTTTTATTGATCCAATTTGAATGTTTACGATGTACGTTTCATGGCTATTTACGTTATCCATCCGCCAAAAATCAAAATTAAGCTTGTGTGAATAAATTTTTATGTCATAGTAATAAGAGGTGAAAAACTATACTTTTAAGAAAATTCACAATTTATTAAACAAGAAATAATAACGTAAATTCCAAGTCCTCTCGGCGAGTTTTATCAACATTGTCAACTGTCATGGCCGACCACGAGTGGTGCGATGAAGATAAACAACAAAATCTACGGCTGTGCAGCGTTCCCTGTTATATTGTAGTTAAAGACTTGGACAGTTGAATTATGGACTTCAAACTGTTTGTTCTACAAAACAGGTAATGACATTTGATTGTTAATTTGTGTGTTTGTCAAATTCAAACAGTGAGTGTTGAAGGAAGTAGCTGGATTTGGCGGCAACGGCATTGCATTTGGCTGTGTACAAATTGGCACTGATGCGGTTGAACCCGATTTATCACTTCCATTTTCAGTATTGCCAAGCAGAATAGCAGAATACTGCCTCTTCTGTTTCTCCGAGGAGTCCTGATAGTAGGATTCCAAACTGGCCTCTGATTTGTGTCCTGTTGTCTTCATTATGTCTGTTTTTGGCACACCTGATTGTGCCAAAACAGTTACAGTTGTAGCCCTCACACAATGGTTTGTGTATATCTGACTAAGTCCAGCACTTTTAGATATGTCGACCATCATGTCGTTTAACAGTCTTTCCCTTACAGGCCGTGATGTGTACCACATCTCATCCTCATAATTTACTTTGGCTCTGGGTTGTTGAAAGAATATATTGGATGTAGGCTTCCTTTTAGAAAGATATTTCGTCAAGGCAGCAACAGGACAGTCTGGCATTTTTGTTTCGTACATCCTAGGTTTTATAATGTTTTTGATTGTCATCGAGTCCCCCTTTATGATTCTTTGTCGTCTCACTCACTGCCATCTCTACATAACGACGGCCACAATCATCTGATTTAACAACAAATGTTTTGTCAGTGAAAAACCTTTGGTTTCCCCGGCCCCTCCTTCCAAAACTCAAAACTAGGTAAAACCAAATTTTTCTTTAAAGAGTCTTAGGGTTTTGAGTTGATAAGGCATCCGATGACCTCAGTTTATGTAAATCACCTTCTGAAATGGATGAATGATGTTTGGTCCTGTCCATTCCTTCCCTCTGAACCTTCTTTATCATGGCCAAAAACATTTTATTTGATTTAAGGAAAGCTGAATCATCAGACATGATGGAATACGTCTTACTAAAAGGCGGTGCCCTAAGGTGTCTATTTATAGATGCCCGGATCCCAACTAAAGTACTCTTGGCATGGTATTCTCCGTCTGTATTTCGGACCTCAGCATATAATTCAGTCAAGGCATCATTCAATTGTTCAATTGTATAATTTTCAAAGGTTGCATCTTTCTCTCTATCGGTTAACCACTCTGAAATTTAGAATTATGATACATGTATTGAAATTATTGTACTTTATTTTATGCAATGTATGCATGTGGCAAAAAATCAACAGTAAAACTACCGATGGATGTCCAAAAGCTTCAAATAAACTAACATATATATATCATCAATTTATTTTTTCAATACCCATCTAAAAACTTGCACTTTTTACACAAAATGTTCGTTTTGTCAGTGTTTTTCATGCGTTCTTAATGCAAGAAAACACTTAGTTTATGTACAAGCATGACATGTAGTCATAAACAAGGGAAATTTACTTATGACATTTATTTGACATTGTATGATATAGCGTGTAAATTGTTGAACAATGAACAATTAAACATTGTGTAGTCTAATTTGCCTTTCTTTTTTTTAATTTAGCATTAAAACAATGACTAGAATAAACTTCTTTATATATTTTGCAGGTGCTACATGTAGATAAAAATGGAAGTCCATTAAACTGTGTGAAACTAAGCAGCATGCGAATGATGTACATATAACATACAAGTGCAACACATAATTAAATTGGATATGAAAAATTCATATAAAAGGCAATATTGGAAGATGTGATGGAAGAAAACATTAAAATCTATAAATAGAAAGGACCAGTTGATCAAGATATAGTGTTATGAAACATATGCATGATGTATATGAATGCTAATTGCCATGAAGAAATTGAGGAAGTTTTATAATTGCTTGTTGAATTGATTGTGGATTTCAAGGTATCTTGTGTAATACCATTAATAGGAAGATACGTGTGCAAACATGATGTTGGGATGTATAACAGTATTTTAAATTTAGTAAATTTCATGAAATAATATTAAAGTGAACCAGAAATTCCAATCTTATGCATGCAGAAATATAAGACGAAAACATAATGTAAATTTGTACAATGAACACTTGCATTTGCAGGAATTTAGCGTTTGCAATGTATAACGTTTAGTTTTATGGACAGTATACCATGGCCAAAATGGACAGTTAGCAGTGATTGCGGAAACTAATATAAGCTACATGTAGATTGATTTTGTTAATGATTACAATTACATTTTTTTATGTTGTTTTTTTTTAAAATGAAAAGGAATTCCGAATACATACAAATCTTTATTATGGATCAATTTATTTTTATTTTAACACATACGCTTAAATATCTATACTCCATATTTAGTTTGCTTCTTAGTAGATTTGCTCAGTGCCTCGTCTAGTATATTTTCTTTCTCATTTGATGATATTATCGGGAACCTCCCGCCAGTTGTCTTCTCTTTGTTTTCTTCTGCTATACTGTCAACCACCTCCATCATGTCAATTAAATCCTGATCTTTTTCCGGATCATTCACCAGTTCCACTGTAATAAATATGACAGGTCAAATTATGAACTGGCTTTTTACTGTAAATTCAGAAATTATTAATTAGTGCGATCTTGTAATTTTATACATGATGCGTTTTAAATTTTTGCAATATTAAGAAAAATCCTGTTTAATTTGATTCATATAAAAAAAAAGCAAGTTTTATTTTTTTAGTGATTATGACCAGGGCTGTCACTGTTATCACAATAATTTAAATGTCGCAATAATTAATGTACATTGTATTTATAGTACATTCTGCTTTTGTCACTTGATGTGTCAATTTTTTAAAAAGTCTAACATTTTTTTTTATTGAAGAAGCCATAATTGCCTCGTTCACTGTGTTTAGAGCCCCCCCCCCTTTTTCCTTGAAAAATTTGGTTGCTTACAATATATATAGAGAATCACTGAAGCATAACCACAGCGGGACCCCTCTACCACTGTAGTTTATAATTTGGGATCAAAGAAAGTAGCATCTTTTTGCAGAATTTTTTAATGATAATATTACACTGAAATCATGATTGAAAAATTTATATTGAGTTTGATTCGCATTAGATTTACCTGCGTCGCCAGGTAAACACAATTTGCAACAGTAAAACTACCGATGGACGTCTACAAAGCTTCAAATACAATACAGTAATCTTTTAGAAACTTTGCGTTATACGTGTATCCTCAATGACCCCTTTAGCACCTCCAGCATTTTCCCCCTGAATTTGATTTGACAGAAAACCCTCTTTTTCCCAAAGCCAAACACAGAGAAAGGAATAAAAAGTTTGAAACAACTAACAGTGATCAATATTAGAACATGGATTTTAAAAGGAAAGTGAATTATGAAGTGCAAAATTAAAGAAAGCCTGAATAGTTCCCGTTTATTGTTACGGGATGTACATGTAGGGTGTTAAAATGTTTGACATGCTCTAGCCAAGAAGAAATGATGGTAGAAAAGTATAAAAGGGTCAAGGTATAAGCTGTGCAGATTAAAATCTGCTTAGAAATCGTTAATTTGAAACCTACAAGCAACTCCATCAGTAGGGTTATCACCCAAAACACCACTTGCGTCTACGTCGTCTGCTGTCACTGTCGTAGGTTCATGTTGATCGGCTTCTTGTAAATCCCCTGTTGTTTCTTCGGGTACAGTTAGATCGGCTGATTCTAACCCATCCAAAACATTTGTTTCCAAGTGGAAATTTGGTATCAACGGGCCCAAAAGATCCTGTTCTGTCATGTCAAAATCGTCGTCTGACGTAGCCATTGTTATTGTTTTGCGAAGTATTTATGTCACAAGATTCATACGCAAGGAATTTTGTGAAGCGGCTCCGACGGGTACATTGTAATTGTACGCTTGACAAGAGCCAATGAGAAAGCGTGTTACATAAAGATTGCATTAGAAATACAAGTATTGTGTGAAAATGGGCGCCTTATACAATATCTGTGATAGTCCCAGGCCTCTAAATTTGACGATCTGGATTCGTCTACATGTCCATTTAATTCCGAAGAAATAGAAATAAATAAAGGTGCCAGCTGTTGAACAAACAGTTAAATGCTGACGTCAACAAAAGCATGATGTCGGACATCATATACACAGTATCGATTTGGTACTTGAATACTTCATTAATAACAGATACATGATGCTAACTACTTCTCAATCTGCAAACTACCCAGTCTTATATAATATATTGCTCTGATAGGAGGACTTGCCTTTATTGGTAAAATAGTACTGTCATCGATTTAATCTGGTGGCATAAGGTTGGATTCGTCCTTAACATTTTTACTCCTTTGGGTTATGTACAAAAGTATAATCCTGGTATCTCTGATGAGTTTATTGTCAAGTAAAATCGTATGACCGTGACAAGAAAATTCGAATATATTGTAAGGAACTATTGCACAGAAAACAGCTTTATTGCTTTTCTCGAGGAATATAAGATATATTCATATTTTCTTACTTATGCTTCTGTTTTGTTCAATTGAAATAATGAATTGTTGAGCTCGATATTGTCATATCGTATTATGCCATTTATGTTAATGTTTTATTTATTGCATTCAAAGCGTGCATGGCATGATTATATCATTGTTTGAACCTGTCATTCAATAGAATGCCAGGCGTTTTCAAACATTTAATCCTGCAAAAGAGAGGCGAAAGATACCACAGGGCTGTCAAATTAATAAGTCTAAAATAAACTGACAATGCAATGGCAAAAAAAGAGAGAAAAAAAGTACCCAAAAGAAAAACAACAGTATACAAACTCTTCATAGAACACCAATGACTGAGCAACACGAACCCAACCAAAACTGGAAGTTATCTCACGTGCTTCACTTGTGACATCCCTCGTGTTGCTCATATTAGTAAAACCTAGCGTTTGTTTAAAAAGTAAGGTCACGATCGGGCACAGGTGGATGGGATTGTAGTTACGATGATTGGATTATATTGGATTATATCTGTCGTAATATATGAAACAGGTATCCTTAACGACCAACCAACTTTTAATAGCGTCCGTTAATTTGTTTTTCGACGAAATGATTTCAACTTCACCACTTGGAACTCTCGGTTAAATATCTTCTTGTAGATGAAGCATTTAAAATGTATTGTATTCTGTCAACCCTTTATCTATCGAAGGGAACATCTGTATAACCAGACATTTATTTATAGTGATGTTTCTAAGTGTAAAAGTGTATTAATCTACAGCCTTTTAGCAATGCTATCAGACTTTTCATATTCATCCAAAAGTGAGTAAATGGAATAAGTGTCATTTGTTTGAAGATGTTTTAAACTTTGTTTGTGTTCATCAACTTCAAAACGATAACTAGATCCCTTGAATAACTTATACTGATCAGAAGATGTATGTTCATTTTCATCAATAGACAGACTCCAATATAAGAGACTAGAAGAATATTCATGACGAAAATCATTTTTTGTTAAACATGTGTTATTGGTATTTTCTATTTTTTCTGCTTATAGTTTCTTTTCATATCTTTTTTTGCCCAAACACAAAAAATAATAAAACTGACTATAAAGGTAATTTTTTCTATATGTATGCTGAAACGTTTGTTGATTTTTTTCTTTCTGATGCCTATCGAATATTTTAGTTTTCAAGATACATCTGAAGGAGATGATAGTTGAAATTGGAGACATGATAGTCGCATTGCGGTACAACAGCACAAAGAATGACCTTTAAATATAAGTCCCCTAATTATCTCCATCAACGTCCACACAACGTCACGTTGAAGTTCATGTGTTTTTCACCATTTTCCGAGGATGCAGAAAGTGGCTTAGTATAACGAATAAACTGTATATGATTTTCCCTGAAATGGATAAAAGAAAGGAATTTTTTCATTGAAAATAATGTCTCTACTATAAATTTTGTCACTTCATTCGAATATATGACTGAGATATTGTCACTTAAACAAAAAGCATAAACAATACGATTGGGTGTAATCTCTGAATTTTTCTTAACTGAATGTTGAGGGATGAAATGCGTATAACCTGTCTTTACTTTTCTCCCTTTTATGACATGTATGAAGTGTAAGTACCAAGGACTCAATTCCCCAGAATTGGTCTCAGTCAGAATTTTCTTCTTTATTTAAAATAAGCATGTTCATCAAGGACGTAATTTCTTGTTCGGCTAATTTGATATTGGACCCTTAAAGCAAATAACATTTTCTTACAGATGGATCGTTGCCTCGTTTTGTCTTATCCTCAAAGAAATCCCAATAATGATCAGCTCTTATCAACGAATTCACAGAGTAATCATGATATCCAGAAGATGGGTGCACCAATTTAAATCAGCGCAAATACGGTAAGTTATATATAGTACTCGTCTCGGTGGTATATATCTGTATTGATGAAGTTATTTCAGAAAAACACATTCAGCTATATGCAGTTGTCGACATCCATGTGTACAAATATTTAAGCGTTTTACAAATTGCGATTTGACTTATTGCCTCCTCTAAGTCAAGAAATGGATATGAGTTCTGATTATTGTGTTTTCAATTCTAGTTTCTCTTTCTCTGCTGAATCTTCTGTAAAAGACGAGAGCTCAATCCCTTCATCGAAGTGTTTCTTTGTATCAATACTCATTTGTGCGTTTGAATGCACCGTAGATATCGCGGTCGTTAGAGCTGCTTTTGTTTATTTTGGGCGATGCATTGATGGTGATAATTTAATGAGGTAGGTTTTATATTATTAGGATCATAGTTAAAAGTACCCGAAACCGAAGTCTGTTTATTTCATGAAATGAAAGTGGAATGGTGTTTACGTCCACACTGTTTACATGACCCATGGCCATACATTCAGAAAGTTGGGGGGAGGGGGTTGCAAAGACAATTAAAACAAGCTTTCTTTTGCTTATAAATTTCAAGATCAAACACTTTCATACATGTGTTTGAAGTATGTGACTCTCCGGGATAAATACACGGTTCTCTCTTGAATACGTCTACCTCACTTTTATGTGACTTTTTGTTTCGTGTGTTAATTTTAAAGACATACTATGCTATACAATGATCCATCTAATGTTAGATTTCGTCCGGTTTCTTGTATACTTATCTCATCTGTAATTTAGAAATAATTGCAAGGTTTTTATTAACGCGAATAATGCAACTGGCTTAGAATTGCAGTCATAAGAACCCGCATTCTGTGACATAAATATCTGTATGCAGCTTTTCCAGCAATTGCAATAATTAATCCTGCATTTTTGTTCATTTAAAAAAATCGCAATAATGCGACTAGGTAATAATTGCAATAATAAGAACCTGCATTCAGATATTTGAAAGATATATCTGTATGCAGGTTTTACAGAAATCGCAATAACATAAATAGTCAATATCGCATTTTTTTTTTCATTTTTAAAAAAAAAATCGCAAACATAAATGCACACAAAAAGTTCTGAATTTACAGTAAGCGTTTTAAAGTATGTTCACATGTTATATTTTTCGTACTGTATATAAGTTTGTTAAGCATTTATAGAACATGTATGAATACTGCAACATAAGATTCACGACGTCATATAGTGATCCCATGTCTCTAATGAAAGTTTCTGACTTGTTATAAAATGTACAACATAAGTGAAACGTATTGAAAGGTGTGGTAGAGCTAACATAGTCTGCATTTATTTTTGAATGATCTTTCGAATTTGTCCAAACGACAGATGTAATAAATCTATAGCTAACGCGCGTCTAGCATATTGAATTATAATCCTGGTACCTTTGATAACTATTTGTTTTAATTCGGATGACTTAATGCAATCTGTCAAATTTGTTAGATTTAATATTGTGGAATCTCCACTAAAACTTTGCGATTTTGTAGACAATTTCGACCAATCGCGGCACCAAAACATTTGGGAGAAAAAAAACATTTGTTAGATATATTTGTATTATTTTTGACACTTTGAGATACAGAGTAAAACAGCATAAAGAGTGACGATGTAATTGTAATTGTAAACACTATGTTACGTATTTAGCCAATTTTGCCATGCTGATTCATAACATGATATATCTGTTTAACATGCCAATGAATGTTGTGACCAAGATAAGGACAACTGTTGTTTAGCTTTAAACTTTTGATATTTTTTGAAAGCTATTTGTCATTTATTTCCCCAAACTATGAATAAAATGGCTATGTCGACCAAGTACCTAGTATATAAGAAAATGCATCAGTACTCATAATGCAAACACAAGGAATCGTTCTGCTCTTTAGTGTCCTGTTTATTGCGATCATGTATTTTCATCATGACATTACATATACATTGCACCTGCAAGGCTCGAATTAGTTTGCAAGTTTGCACTTTTTGGGAACAACTTACTCATGTCATACCTTCCCTTTTAGATCAAACACGTATTACGGTCGAAAAGGTAGTTTGATACGGATTATTATCTTGACATTATCTAGAAAATGCACGCGAATTCGCGGTACAATTGTGCCGGTAATAAAACTTAAAATAAAGTGTGTCTGTGTAAACCTACAAAAGGGAAGGGATGCGGACGTCAGGTGTCTGTGTTCACACATAAAAAGGGGGAGTAGTACTTCAATACGTTCAACTTTTAATTTTAGGGACAAAGGTGTCATCCAAAGAAGTAAAAAAAAAGCATGACGGCATTTAAAAATGGCATGGCGTCTATCCATGCTAAACATGCTTCGGGGAAACATTAGTCCGTTTCATTGTTGGCCAGTTCTGTGCCTAAGTTGAAAGGACGGACGTTTTATTTAGCAAGATTGTGCATTTGCAAAACAATAAAGGGTCCTTATAGTCTAACAATTTTTGTTCCTATTCTTTCTTATAACATTCACTTGGACACGCCTGAGTATGCATGAAAGCGTAAAAGAGATTGATCGGTAACTGAATATTCTTATGAAAAATGAGATTGGTTCAAAAACAAAGTGATGAAGAACAAAGCACCTCATATTTACCTCTTGTCAAGACTTTATATAGTTTCAGAACAGTTGCGGCTCAATGAAATCGGGATATGAGCAACAAAGCAGCCTTATCGAAATTTGATCTCTTGTTTTTATAGTGATTAAGATTATTACACAGTGTTGACCTTTGTAACCCTTTTTTGATATTTGGTGCATTTCGTCTGTTTGTTTTGTTCACAATAATGGATTTTATTGACTATCATACAAATGAGTGGTTTAAGTAGCTATAAAACCAGTTTTAATCCACCATTTTCTATATCAGAACATGCCTGTACCAAATAATAAATATGACAGCTGTTATCGATTCGCTTAATATATTCGAGCTGCTTCAGTTTTTTCTATACGACTATGGAAGTTCCGTTTGAGTTTTCTTTGGGGTACTTTTTGTGATTTTATCTTTTACGAGTGAGGTTTATAAGAATGAAATTAAGATGTTGATCAGAAACTGCAGTTGGTCAGCGGAAAACTTCAAATAGATTTATTATACATCTGCTAAATGTACGTAAAAGTTAACACATCAATAACATCTATAAAAAATACAATAATCTTATTGTAAAAAGATATAAAATAAAGTGGCATGAATACTAATTAGACAACTCTCAACCCAAGTCAAATATTATAGGTCAAAGTACGGGCTTAGATTGAAGCCTTGGTTCACAAGGAACAGCAAGCTATAAAGGGCCACACCATGACTAATGTACAACAATTCACAGAAGAAACAATCAGTCTGATCTCTTTAAAAAAAACTTAAAACAAGAAATACTTAAAACCACGTGCACTGGGTCGGTGCCACTGCTGGTAGAGATTTTATTCCTCGACGGTAACACAAACCCAGTCAACAGCACGTCTGTGTTGTCATTGATATGGTCATACTTATAAATACATGTAAGCTGTTAACAAAACTTTTGATGTTTTTGAAATACTAAGGCTTTTCTTACTTAGGAATAGATTGCATCAACTGTATATGGCAAATATTTTAGGAATTTTTGGTCCTCAAAGCTTTTCAACTTCGTACTTAATGGATCTTTTCAACTTCGTACTTAATTGACCTTTTCAACTTCGTTCTTAATTGACCTTTTCATCTTTGATTCTATTGTCTCTGATGAGTCTTTTGTAAACGATCGAGCGTCTGGCGCAAATACTAAATTTAATCTTTGTATCTGTGATGAGTTAATTAGGAATCGCATCAACAAACGACAAACACTGAACATCAGGTTCCTGACTTAGGACAGGTGCAACCATATGAAGCGGGTTTAAACGTTATAAAAGGCGCTAACCCTCAACTCTACCCTGAAACAAAGGTGTAATATCACCACATAGAAAGACATTCTATAACATATCACTGTTAAACTTAAAGCAGGTTTCCATTCTTCATCCTTTCTTTAGAAAACTTGAAATGGAAATGCAAAAGAACATCGATCCGACTTCAATATCTTTTATCTTATTCATAAAATGTACAAGTACAAATAATACTTAAAACTTTATTTACAATTTCACCTGGTTACCTGTGTAACTTTAATAGCCATAAACAAACTTTTATTATACCTTTTCCTCTGTTAGCTCAGTGTTCAGCAAATATTTTTACTACAATAAAGTACCTAAACATAACATTTAATTCAGCACTAGTTTAATCATTGACAGTATACACATAATTCACATTCTGTTATCAAACCACCAAAATCTACGACAACTATATAGGCAATTCCTATATGTGTTGATTATATATTTTACGATAAAGCAACTTAAGTGGCCATATCAATTTCCTTCTAGAGTAACCGGACATAAGATCTTTAAACTAAAATAGTTTACTTTTACAAATTGTGACTTGGATTGAGAGTTGTCTCATTGGCACCGATACCACATCTTCATATGTATACAACGGTATAGTTTATAATTGTAATTTTTGGACTGTAGCTCTTATGATAACTAGGCTTCCAATGTATCTTTTGACCATTTCTTCATGGAGTGTTTTTTTTTTTATTTGCAGCATGTATGGTGTAATGTCCGCAACAATCTACAGCTAGATCTGGTATTGGTTTACGCAGTAATGAATATTTTCATTATATATACAGGCATCTTTTTTTCTTTATTACACTTTACAATGCACCTACAATTTAATCCTTAAAAACAAATCGCAAACTTTTGAAGTTGTTAGATCCATCTTTTTTAAAAAGCTTTTTGGGACAGGCACACACATACAAAATGTTGCAGATCTAAACATGTTAGCAGGATTCCAACCCTCCCCCTAACCTGGTACAGAAGTTTACTATCATTCCATTCTGTTGTACTCTAAGAAGTGAAAAATGTAAAAGAATAACGACCGAAAACTATGGACAGAAAAGCTTATTACAAAAATAAACAGTATAAAAAATCCCAGTTACCATAACTTACGTTGAGTTAGTTCAATCCTTGCCAACCAACTTTACCAATAAACCTATAAACTTCATCAATAAACAGGTTTTTATATAAACCAATTCAGCTTTCCTGGCAATAAACATATATGAATGGTTTTTGTTAGGTAAATAGCTCATATAGGACTATGGAAATACTGTGCTCCAGCGGAAGGAGGCCTTGTGGAAATGTGTGTCGACATGACAGGTATTTCCTTTATTTAATATACAAAACAACTCTAGTATTGCAGGTACACATAGTACAACCGTTGAGCAAAGTGAATGGAATTGAAGAAAACCTTCAGTATCATCATGTATATGGTATAATAATTATAATGTTATTTCCGTAGAAATCATCAAAATAAATTATCTGATCTTAGGTCGGGTTGTTATCTTTTTGATACATTCCCCATTTTCATTTTCAGAAAGTGTTAGTCTCTAAGAATTTAAAGATTTTCGAAAACTTAACAGATAACATTGTCCATTTAAAAAGACATATCAAAAATATATGTATACAGGTCAAGTGGAATACATGTAAAATGAGTCACCATTACAAATATGTTTACTGAAAAACAAAATTACCTTGTCCATCTATATGTGTTAAAAGTTCTTCTTTGTTAGTACAAGAATAATAAACGTTATCAGTATGTATGAAGTGTACAAGTTATAAATTGTACAAATCACAATTTGTATTCTTATTTGTGAAAACAATGGTACATATGATAATTTGTTATTTCTAAAAAAGAAATGCTTGTTGAAATTATAATTTGTACACAATTTAGCTTTATATTACAAAGAAGATGTGGTATGATTGCCAATGAGGCATCTGTCCACAAGAGACCAAAATGACACTTAGAACTTGTAAAATATTTACAGTATGAACTTTGTTATAAAAAAAACATTCATAACCTTCAAACAATTGTTATTCAGTGACCACACAATAAACCTTATTCTAATATTACGAGCTTTTGTCTTTTTGTTAATAATCCCATGCTCTAAATCCAATAAATGTGCTTGCAGATGCGTATATTAACTTCTGCAAAATAATGAATTATATCAAATTCTTTTGCATGAAATATATTTCATTTACTAAAACACTTCCAAACTCTTAAATGATGCACATGTTGTTACTAATTCATTCATTATAATTGTAATGTGTTGCAATTCGAAATTGACATATTTGACCTAGCTACGACAACCGTTCATGCTGGTTGTTCAAAACTCCTCCCTCTGAAAAATCGCATTGCCAGTCGTTTGCTTGTTTACAAACATAACGAGGAGGTTCATGATAGAGCTTACAAAAACGAGCTACACTACTACACATCGGACATAGAAATTAACTTAGGTGTCCTAATCAGAATCGAAATAATTGATGCAAGCTATACTTTATTGTAGTTTTAACATGGGTAGGCATTATATGTGTTGTAATTTACCCCTCACTATCGCTCGGGTATAACAAAATCACGAATAAAATGCATACCCAAGTGAACACTACAACAAAGTATAGCTTGCATCAATTATTTCTTTATTTACAAATACAACAATAACAAGATATAGACAGATTTTTTGTTTATGCATATCAGTTCTAATAATGCTATAAATATTGACAATGATGACGGAATAACAGACATTAGCCTCAGTGAATAGTTATGACAGTATAATACAACTGTGTCCCAGTGACAATTCAGAGAGTATAATACAACTTGGTCCGAGTGAAAATTCTGATAAAATAATAGATATTGACCCCAGTGACAATTCTGATATTGTTATAGAGATCGGGCCGACAGTGACATCAATGATACGTGTCATGACGCATGCAATGTCTGGCCTACAGATCTTAACCTTATATCTTACCAAAAAAACGAAACAATATTTATCAGAACTTGCTGTGAGGGAATTTGTTATTAACCACTTCAGTTGATTTTTTTATGTTTATTTGTAGATGCACCCAGCTATAATTCACAATACAAAGCCGCACAGGCTCTGGAGTGTCTTGCACTATTAGCCTTTGTAGCAGCTGTGGTATGTGCTTTCCTGAAAGTTTTTGTATTGAAGGAAAAAAGAATGATGTTTGTTGTTACTGGCTTTCTGAATTTGATTTCAGGTAAATCATTATTGAGGAGTGATTTTTGAATTTAAATAAAATTCTGATAATATTGTAGATTTACACTTAAAAAATATTTCGGGTCATATTACCCTTGGTAAACACAAATGAATGGTTAATCTGCTGATCGACAACGTCATATTTTGTTTAGATTCACTAATTTACAACGTTAAACGCATTTATAAATAAACACGGACACACAATAATGAAAACTGTGTTTGGAAAGTGATAATTGAAGGATAATTGAAGTACTGTGCATTAATTGTTGTATCTCTCTTGTTGCTTTCGATCAAAATAATAAAAACTGTTATAATATTTTCAATTGAATGTATGTCAATTTTTAGTATTTCCTAAATGCATACATTATACTGGTTTTTTTTTTATTGAATGCGGTAAAACAGCCTATCATTGGCGGCCTATCATAATATGACTGATATGAGCAAAAGTACCGAATAATACTTTCTCAAATTATTTTTTTTGTCAATGATTTTACACAAAGTTCTGTTATAAGTCATGTATGGTTTTGTTTCAAAGGGTTTTTAACTGCAGAATGGAATATCTTTATGGTATTTTCCTCTTAGAAATTTATGAAATGTTGAAATGCTAGTGCATTGGAGCTTGCGTTCATCGAAAATATCACTATAGAGTTTTAAAAATGCACATCACTTATGTCACGGTTAGGATTGGGAATCAATTTTGTGAGATATTTTTTATAAGGTATATAAGACTTTTGATACAATCCATGGAAATATTTTAGTAAGTCAACGTGGAGTTTTGACCTCTTGGAACAATCATTAAGCAAATTGTTAAATATTTTAAGACATTTCTTTTTTTCTTACAGGAATAACCGCTTTGATCGGAGTCATTGTCTTTGCAACATTTTCATACGATGATTTTAAGTTTGATGGTTCCATGTTTCACTATACCTTTGGACTATGTATTGTTGGCGGAATCGGAGGAATTTTTTCAGGAATTGTATTCATACTAGCATGGCGATGGGTGAGAAACTAACGACGACAGTTGGAATTGTGTCCAGCCTAGCATGGGATGGGTCGGAAACTGAGAATGGCAGTTGCATTGTATCACCTGTGTTATGTTCTCATATTAAACACAAAAACTATCAGATTCAAATAATTTCATTTGAACAATTTTTGTACACATTAATGCTTTGTACATTTAATATAAAACGATTAGCGCTATAAATTGTTGTTGATAAAAAAAACCACAGACAATATTATGGATAACCTGTTTTAGAAAAGTTCTTTTTTCAAATAAAATATGATTCTATGTAATGTTAAACACACACTGTGGATTAATTTTGTTCGTGGGTACCAAATTTCGTGGATTGAGGTTGCATTTTGATGACTACTAAATTTTGTTGTTGTTGTCTAAAATAAAATTGAGAATTGAAATGGGGAATGTGTCAAAGCGACAACAACCCGACCACAGAGCAGACAACACTCGAGGACCACTAATGGGTCTTTAGTGTAGCGAAAAACTTCCGCACCAGGAGGAGTCCTTCAGTGGATCAGGCAAAATTATATACAAGTGACGATCTGAAAACATTCTTAGTATTGTCTCTTATTTATACTGGTTTTATTGCTCAACCGTATAAGCTAGGCTACATGAATAAACTTTTAGATTCTTCTCATATTGGTGGGTCGAACTTGGTTTAATGGCTAGCCAAAAATGCCACCTAAACCGTTAAAATGACAAGAATATGTGACAGGAATACAGCATAAATAAGCACAAGAACTCTCACGACAGAGAACTACATGTATATGTAATATAAAAGTACACTAAAACATGTTAACCATAGAATAATTAAAAAACATCACCTTCCGTTAATTTGCAACAATACACCAGTAGTTCCCAAAAAAATATGCACCCGTCAGAAATTGGTAAACTTTTAAAAAAATTACCAAGTTGAATACATTTACTTGTAGTTTTGTTTCCTAACATATTAATATGAAGCTTCATTATGCTCAATGGTGGACTTATAAAAAATCGGCACTTATTTTGAGTATTTTACTTAGTCCTCTAAAACAAATAATTTAAACTTTATGTACGCTTCAGAATGCTTTCAATATAGACAAAAAGAAGTTTTTGAGGGCCTAAATGTGACTTACTGTTTTGAGAAATTACATATCAAACAAATTCGGAATTCAATATGGTACCGTTCAAGTTTACGGACTAGAAGAACGTGGAATCTAACCTTTCATAACACCTGTCAACATCAAATGAAAATAATTGTTACAATCGAATTACATTACTTCCGTTTAATCAGATTAATGAGACTCAAAACAAACGAAGTACAATGCTAATTGTCCGCATTTTATAAAAATAAATAATTTTACATTTAATAAGGCATGACAAGATTAAGATTTCAAGATGATGTTTTACATTGAAACTGAAAAATGAAAGGTTTTCACTCATTGTTTTTTTAAGAAAAAGGGCAAATAAATAACAGTACACACTTTACTGATGTAATCTTATTGCAATTTATACCATACATTTCACTATAATACTTATCATTAATACAATACACAAATATATATTTGCTGACTGCCCAACGTAATCTAGAGAACACCGGATTGATTACGAATGAATAAACATAATAACATGTGAAATATAACAGCACGTATGATATAACCATGAATCATAAATTACTGATCTGTAATTAATAATGAATTATCACAATGTGTCCATCTTTAACGATCCCGCCGGCCAGGCAAAAACGACAAATGTCGGAAACCTGTGTCCAAAACCTTTGCTTGAAATGCTGTTTCCGGAGTCATACTTTGACATTATACCTAAATATATGACATATGACAACAACAAACAAATGTTATAAAGGGGAAACATGAAATTATAATAACCCTGCAGTATGTGCATCAGTACATTGCACAAACATTATAAAAACCTAATAAAGATATAGCTCTGAAGTATTGCAAAGAAACGATATATATATAAATATGGTTAGGAAACTTGACATCACCTGATTAATCAGACGTAACGTTAGTACAATAATTGTCCTCTATAATGCGAAAAGCGGAAAATTATAATATGTCACACGAGTATAGGATTATAGGTATTTGGACTTCTGCATTATCTGAAGGAAAATACGAAAATGTCAAAATACTTTCCAAAGACTTTCAAATGACTTACGAACAGCGGTATTCTACTGTTGCCTTATTTTTAACAGTATTCAAAACACAACATAAAATGTTTAAGTCTGAGCAACACCGGTGATCTCAGTTGCTCCAGAAAGGTAAGCAGATTTCAACTCAGAATGTGTCACTTTTCTTGTTGTTTGTGCAAGTACAAACCCGTAGATAAATCTATTTCGGTAGGCCATATTAGGGCTAAAGAACGAGTTTGTGTTAACGAAAATATGAAAAATTCATTCGCTATCGCAATTCCAAAAGTCATTTGAATGAGAACAAACTCAATACTCGGAACTCTTGGTATAAGATAAATCTTCTAAATTGTTCAAGGGATGAGAGCAAGCTTAATCAATACCCAGAACTCTTGATTGGATTTGAAAAACCTCTAAAAGATAATCAGGATAAGGAAAAAACAGAACAACGATGAAATTTTAAATGGAATATCCCTATTCAGCAAAAGATGAAGTTCCTTAAAAGCGAGTCATGGAATATTTTATTTTCTGGAGTATACATAATATATATGCACTTGCTTCTAGAATGTTGCTAAATAGAAATATAATAGAAGCTTAAACATTTGACACCAAAGACAACAAATTAATTGTTACATAATCTGTCTACAGAAAAAATTATCAATTCAGTGGCAGCCACCTAACAACGGGTTGTCCAATTCATCTGAAAATTTCAGGGCAGATAGATCTTGACCTGATAAACAATTTAACCCCATGTCAGGCTTGCTCGTAAGGCTTTGGTTTTTCAGTTAGAAACCAAAAACTGCATTTTACCACTATGCTCTATTTTTAGCCATGGCGGCCATCTTGGATGGTTGGCCGGGTCACCGGAAACATTTTTTAAACTAGATACCCCAAAGATGATTGTGGCCAAGTTTGGATTAATTTGGCCTAGTAGTTTCAGAGGAGAAGATTTTTGTAAAAGTTAACAGACGACACCTGACGACGACGACGACGACAGACGACGGACGCAAAGTGATGAGAAAAGCTCACATGGCCCTTCGGGCCTAATGAGCTAATAATTAACAAGTTCCGGGTCGAATCCGATACCGATACCAAGAGTATATTCACCTGTTACCTATTACCTTATCTGTACGTTCCGCATCTGACCGGCGCACCACCAAACGGTGTATTTAGGATTTTGCTATATACATGGGTCATACTCACAGGGTTGACACTACTAAATTAAATCATTGCCTAATTGTACCCTATTGTAGTATTTTAATCTAAGGATTAGACACAATTTGATGAGAATAACAAATATAATATCAAAACCAAATACATGAATTTGGGATAGAAAAGTACCGTATAGTAATGTGAATTTACACTACCCTACCAATGATAATTTATGTCAGCACAGCAGTACTGACTTCGTGGCTGGTGAAACATCGGGGGAAAACACCAGCATTGGCATCGACCCAGTGGTTGAAAATAAACTTATCATAGATACCAGAATTATAATTCTTTATTTCCGCCAGACGTGTCATATAATTGCATTGTTTCATTTTGATATTGGCCGACAACAATTTGAGTAAATTTCAATAGAATATGTTATCTCCGTATAAACACAACAGCTATCAATAGACCTGAGACAAGGGGAAAAAAATGCATGCATAGACAAAAAAATGGGTTGCTTGATATAACTCTGTATTTAATGGTTGTAGTATCACATGTTATTACAAGAATACAATGCTACTTTTTATAATGATCGTATGGGATAGTAAAAGCGTTTATCGTATGCACATTGTTAATTGAACTAAGTTCACCCTACGCCTCATACAAAATTTGCTCCGGTCGACGCTTTTTCATTGCAATAAAATTATAAAAGAAGCATTCCAGTCTTAAATAATTTCAAAAGGTATACAAACATTGACTTAAAAAAATTTGGAAAACTCCAAACGTCTGAATATTTATTTTTAAATATTCAACTGAGAGAAAGTTTTGTAAAGGAGTAATTATGAGATGGCGTGTATATATAAATGAACCATATAGCTAGAAACATCAAATATCTTACCATTAAGATCAGGGGGAAACAATTGCAACTACTGTGTATTATGTCCAAAGTAAATATACGAGATTTATTTTAAGAATGTATTTTAGATTGTGTTTTTGCTGTTTGACGATGAGTCAACTATCAACGACAGACCAAACTGATGGTTTGTTAAACGCTTTAAAGCCCCACACAAGCCTAAAAAGTGAAGAAAAGACTGTTGTTCAAAAATTGTAAAGGAAATATCGTCCGTTTGTTTGAATAATTTTGACAGGCCTAATGGTACCAAAGAAGATGATTTCGTGAATATAAAGATATCATATTGTTGAATGACAGCCGCCTACAGTCTTCTCATTTTTCTACACAAGGAAATGTTTGAACCATATCAGGAATATAGCAGGCGTTTTCCATGCAATTGATGCTTTTGAATTTGCCATTTGTTGAGGGACTTTCGTTTTGATTTTTTTTTTATTGAAGTTCGATATTTATGTTCTTTGACTTCCTTCTTACTTGCGAGGTAAATGCAACACTTTAGTTCAAAAATCTAAAAACATTAGGTGAAACTGATTCATAAGCTAAGGAAGGACCAAATTTTGGCAAGACGGTAAATCATTATAAGAACAAGACTTCTGGAAAATTCTGTTTATCTTGCTTTGTATGATGCAATAAACTGAGCTTTATTCGATTGAACATATGTAATGCGTAGAAAATATTATCAGAAATGTAATTCTTTTTCACGAAATTGTTTTATTTTCTTGATTGTTTTAAAAATCAAATGTTTGTTTAATCATGTTTTTGAAACAAGTACTTATTCATAGTTTTTGAATAATATCACATGTAATCTATCAAAAATCACATCAACGAATACTGTGTTCCTTTAAGTGTAATTTGCATCAAAATAAAATTTACAACGCAGAATAATACAATATTGAAGTAAACATATCAAGTAGATCTTAATTAAAAATTAAGTTACACAAATTACTTTGTATCAATTCAATAATATATAGACTTAAAACGCTGTTGTTTTGAACATAATAAATAATTGCATGTATGTCGTTATATAACACAAATGGTTTATGATGTGATAATATTTATTTGTTATAAGGAGTTTAAATGATAATAAATAAACTTATTACGATGTTATAAATGACAACTCTTGTTTCAAATGACGTCCAAATTTCCCACACTGGTCAATAATAAAGTTCACAGATAAAGACTGAAATAGTCTTAATGATAAAAGAATTTTGCAATTAATGAGCAGATTAATTATTAATCGCAATGTAGTTATTCATAACAAAACAAACACATTCAACAATAAACTATAGAAACAAATTATAAAAATGGTATAAGAACTTATTAGGTATAAGTAATAAGATAGATGCATCTATAATTTCACTTAATATAAATAGCAAAACGGCCAAAATAGTTCTATTAAAATCATTTAGTAGAAAGGTGACCATCATCTCTTATTTGTAATAGTGAACCAGTCGTAGTTAACGGAAAGAGGTAAGAACTAATGCTAACGATAGATTGAAGATTTAAAGTAACAGTAAAACATGATACCACAAAGTCATTAAAATACCAAGCACAAATTATCTGTACTATTGTATATCTAAACGTTTATATATATTTTGAAAGTCCAAACCATTCATTCGTACTGGCAGTAGTAAATTAAGGATGAACAGTTTAGTTAGGGGTCAAATTTTAACACAATTAATATTTTAAGGAAAATGAAATATCTCCTAGGAAGCTTAATTATTTGACACACATTGTTGTTTCAGGATGATTTGCTATTTTGTTTTTTTCACAAATGATCAGAAAAACCTTTCGGACACATTATTTGGTTTATAATTTAAAAACCATGTTAACCTTTACCAAGAATTTCAACGGAGAATGATATCACAGCATTAGTAATGAATCTATTGTGCTACATATGTTTATCAGTTCAAGGTTTGCATTGCCGTCAGGAAACTTTGAATAGACTAAGACATCAATCTCAGTGAGTGCTTTTGAGTGAAAAACAAGATAACATGCTCAGATGGGTCCTTGAAATTTTTCAGAAATGCTATCAATTTACATTTCTTGTTCAATTTTGTAGTTAATTTTATTCAAGTTACAACCGGGAACAATGCTCACTTTCTTGGTTGTGACACTTTGTAGTTCAGCCGTGATATGTGCACCTCGAAATGGTTCGGAACAGTCACAATTGGGTATGTTACGTTGTAACTTAATCTTTGATCTTGATAATTATAAATTTTACATGTCGTTTGATTTAAAACAGCAAATTGAATTTAGATTAAATTCAAATACATAAATACCTTTCCCGCGTTTCAAAGAAAATCAGGAAACATTTGTATTTATAATGCGTATGAATTTTCTAGATGTCTTGGTTATCGACAATATGATAATATTGTTTTGTTTTATTTAAGCTTATGTATTTATGGGTAAGAAGTAAAATTATTTCTTAAAAATATGTTGTTTTGCCTATGACGTCAATGTTGGATTTACAGTTTATGAACACTTAAAGTAAACACATTCCCCATCAGTAAAATACGAAAAAGCTGAACGTATGATCTTTCTTTACAGATAGCTTAGATTCTTCATTTGCATTACTACCGGGTACGGAAGAAATAGGTAAGAGCTAACTTAATGTGGTTAACATTCGCAGTAATACACTATTTGTTTGTCGTTTTATTTAGAATAATTTCAAAAAAAAATTGGTTGTTCTGATTGTCAATCTTAAGACACAACGA
The DNA here is from genome assembly GCA_037788925.1 of Mytilus galloprovincialis. Classification (NCBI taxonomy): domain Eukaryota; kingdom Metazoa; phylum Mollusca; class Bivalvia; order Mytilida; family Mytilidae; genus Mytilus; species Mytilus galloprovincialis. Next base: position 6,851,523 of record CM075339.1, read on the forward strand.
AAAAGTAACGAAGGCAAATGTATACTTTTAAATCAATATGTGGCAAACCGATCTTTTAGCGTGTAGTTTTGGCATTTAATGGAGTTTAAATGATATGGCTTGAGCACGTAAAGTGCAAAACGAAATATGTGTATTTCGAACTTCAGTTTCGAATACGTCATTAATTGACTAAATTAATCCTCTTCATTTTTATTAACACTTCCTATAATAGAATGTGATGTGTACTACACTGAGATGACCGGATCCTTCAACTCTCCACGATATCCAAGTCAGTACCCTATCAAGGCAGATTGTCACCATTATATAGCCGTTGCCGCTGGGTATACAATCAACCTTATTGTGAAAAATTTTCAAACAGAAAGTTGTTGTGATTATCTGAAGGTATGTGTTTTGAAATAATAGTTTTAGTTATCAGCTTTAATATTTTAATTATATGTACACATGTACATTGTAAGAAACTCGAAAGTCGCAATCAGTCAATAGTTTAAATGAAAATGAATATTTTACTTAGTTAACTCTACATAAAACAATGCCTGTATCAAGTCAGAAATACGACAGTTGTTATCCATTTGTTTGATGTGCTTGAGCATTTTATCTGACCATTGGATAAGGGACTTTTTTTAATTTTTCCTCAGAGTTCGGGTTTATTTTGTAATGTTACTTTGTTCTCAGATATTAGCAGTATATAGTTTTCAAAGGTACCAGGATTATAATTTTGCACGTCAGACGCGCGTTTCGTCTACATAAGACTCATCCGTGACGCTCATATCAAAATGGTTTTAAAGCCAAACAGGTACAAATTCGATCAAAGTATCTGTTAAGATACAGGAAACCAAAGCAAACTAGCGGCACTATATTATTTGTTTTATTTAAGGGCCAGAATTCTTTTCTACAAATATACTTCTAATCAGTTCGCTTTTCATTGACTTTTTTGGAATATCGGTTATAAGCGTTTCACTCGGTTCAGGTGCTTGAGGTAAAAAATACCATTGTTAATAATAGGTTGGTATACATGGTATATGAGAGTTTGCTTTGCCCTTTTGACATTTTGTGTTTTATTGTTACATATTTTTTCTATTTCATAAAAATTAAAATTATAACACAATGTTGACTGCTGTGTCCCTATTTTTGACATTTTTATCAGTTGTGTTTATAAAAAAGAAGATGTGGTATAATTACCAATGAGACAACTCTCCATAAGAAACAAAATGACACAGAAATTAACAACTATACGTTTTTGTTTGTTCTGTTCACACATCGTTGTAAATACAATGAAATTTTTTGCGACTGTTATACAAGTATGAGGTTTAGCTAGCTTTAAAACCAGGTTTAATCAACTATTTCAACATAGGTAAATCCCTTTACCAATTCAGGAATATGACAGTCGTTTTCTATTCGTTTGATGTGTTCGAGCTTTTGATTTTTCTATTTGATCTCGGAATTTTTGTTTGGAATTAACCTCGGAGTTACTTATTTTGTTTACCTTTCATGTATTTGACATATCAACCCGTTTGACAAAAGAACATTGAAGGACAACAAACATTCAGTTAGAATTGATAGCCGATCAGAGATCTGCCATCAACAGACACGTAGAATGCACATTATTATCCTAAAACAAACAAAAATATGATAATGCTGAAACGCAACAAGTCATAAATGAACGATCGTGACTGAGTTCCAATTTATTCTTAATAAAAAAAAATAGGTTCGTTTGCTTATCATTCGAAATCAACGTTTAAAAGATCATATGTATCCTGTTACTAAAAATCCTTAGATTGTAACATGTACAAGGTCAAGTCTTACGGGGGAAAATAAAGTGATTATTGGTCTACGAACATTTGTAAATAGATTTTATACATAGATATGGTTTGAACCGTTTCTATTTTTTTTAAAAGGTATACGATGGGAATACTATCGACGAACCTGCTTTGTTAGAATTGCGAGGTTCAGTACCTGGTGACAGTGTCGCTAGGTCAACTGGAAGTAAAATGTTGATTTATTTTCACTCGGATGAAAGTGTGACTGATTCTGGATTTGAGGCTTTTTATGTTGCATCAAGTGCAGGTTATGTATATTTTATAACTTTTACATTAATTTAATACATTTTGAACTGAATTTCAAAAGAGATGCCAAAGAAATCTTCATTTACATGTGTCGAAGACATACTGAAAATTTCATGTCACGAAAAAACAAAAACAAAGACCAAAACACAAACATTAGAACACAATGCATAGCAAAGAACATTGGTAAAATTCATTTAAATTAAAACAAGTAGAAGTTGCATATGACACAAGTTTCCTTTACAGCGGACTAACAATTTGAGTTTTGTTAAAACCAAAATCTGCGTATTCATGTATTGTATATGGCTTAAAAAGCAAGAGGGGAACATCTTGTATCAGCGATCCGTGTTAAGGTGTGTCAAGAAAAATGCCTCTGACCTAACAAATTTTGACACTTACTGTAGAATGAGTTTTGTGAATTAGTCATATACAGGAATGTTTCAGTTAAGTAAGAGAATGGGTGGACGTCTGATACAGGTAAGATGCAGCTAATATATGTCCAAATAATTAACAAAACATGTATTTTTTGCACTTGAGAAATATGTACGATTAAGTATCAATGGAGATAAAATTGAACAGTAAAAAAACAGTAAATACCATGTTATAAAATAAAACTCTTAACGATTTTTCGTCTATATAAGATAGCAATGTTAGGTTATTTTATTATAATCATTTTTCTATTGTTTACACTTTAATTTTTCCCTCCAGTCTGATTGCGGAATTTTCCTGATGCGTTGAATACAAATTGGTGACCTTGTGCTGTTTCCTCGTTTTTTGTTGGGTTTATGTCTCTTTGACACGTCACCAATTTCCATTCTAAATTGTTTTACTAATATGTCAATTTTAAATGATTTTTTTATTAGATCTCATTCATTATTTAGTTCACGAAAAGGCGAAAACAGATTTTGCAGCATCATACAAATTTTCATGATATATAGAATCAAAATTAAAAGATATCTTTGAAAAATTTGCATACAAAAGCCAGCATGTTTTGTCATATTTGTTCATATTTATTGAAATTGAAGTGTAAAATGATCGAACTTTTAATACCGGATTTGTTATCTTATAAGCAACACGACGGGTGCAACATGTGGAGCAGTATCTGCCTACCCTTCCGGAGCAACTGAGATCACCCTTAGTTTTTGGTGGGGTTCGTGTTGATTATTCTTTAGTTGTCTATGTTGTGTCGTGTACACTATTGCTTGTCTGTTTGTTCCCTTCATTTTTAGCCATGGCGTTGTCAGTTTATTTTCGATTTATGAGTTTGACTGTCCCTCTGGTATCTTTCGTCCCTCTTTAATATTTGAAAATAAGACCTCAATATGTCAAAGGCTTGGGCATAATCTAGTTAATGCTGTAACAAAGCAATTTTTGCACAGGATGTGGAGGAAATTACACTGATATGACAGGATCATTATTCTCACCGAACTATCCAGCAAACTATCCTCTTACAGTTGACTGTTATTACTATATCACAGTGGCAACGGGATATGTTATAGAACTTATAATCAAGGATTTTCTTACTGAAAGCTGTTGTGATTATTTGAAGGTAATGTATGAATTAATTATTTTCTGTAAGAAAGTAAGCGAAAAACAGAAAATATCTTTTTTTTAATATCAATTTATCTGTATTCAGTGAAACGGTAGGAAGGTGTACGATGTGAAAAGTAAAATCACAAAAATACTGAACTTAGAGGAAAATCAATTCGGAAAGTCCATAATCACATGGCAAAATCAAATAACAAAACGTATCAAAAACGAATGGACAAGAACTGTCATATTCCTGACTTGGTACAGGCATTTTCAAATGTTTCATAAAATGCGTATAATTGTTTTCATATTAGAAACACGTAGTTTGCATTTATGCTCTATTTGCCGTCCGCATTTGTTTCTATCAGAAATTTGCACATATTCATGACTGATTGCATTGATATTTCAGAAAATAGTCAGTTCGGGAAGGAAAGCAATTTGACATCTCACTTGTTTATATATTTTTTAAAAGTATTATAGATATTTATCTGTCTTGGTCCTATATGGCATCTAGTAGATGCACAATGTAAGAGTCTGCTCATTTGTATATTTACAGGTATATGACGGAACTACAATAAACCAAGAATTGTTGGTAGATTTAAGAGGACATGTTTCGGCAGGTACTGTAGGAATGTCAACTACAAACAAAATGATGATCCATTTTCACTCAGATGGTACCGTTACAGATTATGGATTCGATACACAGTATATAACGTTAAGTCAAAGTACGTTTATATAATAAATATACTCTTTACTCGAAGTATATTGTATTTACCATCATGATATGACATCGTTTGTAGCGGTTTTGCTAAAAAATAAAAAGTATAATCACTTATATAATCTTAACAAATCTAACTGGTTAGGTTTACAATTTTTTCATTTCTAATTTACAAACTGTTCTTGGTATAAAAGCAACCGTTAAAAAAAGTGTCACTAAGCATATACAGCTATATAATTAGAATGCCGCAGACTTCAGACAGTTATATTGCTTCGAAATACATTTGTCACACATCTGAATTCGAATTATCTGTTTTTTTCAAAGGTTGTGGTGGATATCATACAGAAATGGCTGGATCATTCAATTCCCCAAATTTTCCTGGCACCTACCCTATAAACAGTAATTGTTATTATTATATTACCGTCACACCTGGATTTGTGATTCGAATAATTTTTAAGAATTTTCAAACGGATAGTGGATTTGCTTTTGTTAAAGTAAGTACTTTTTAGTTGTCCCTTAATTCAATATAAGATTGACTTGACATATTGAAAAGTGTAAAACAAACGATTTTGAAAACTTAAAATACAAAAATAAGTTTATGGAATAACATCTCCGGAAGGAACATACATACTAAGTAGAAAAAATAAATTTTGATTGCAAATGGTACAACTATCTACTTGAGCTCATACAACGAGGAGAAGAAACCCATTTAAGGGTAACCAAACCGCCTTCAACATCAATCAAAAGTCATGTAATTAGCAATAATGAAACTCTTTCCTCCATTCCTAAAAAGTTCCATTAACCCGCTTTGCATTTGAAGGGAAAAAAAGGATGGCCACGTGGCCGACTTTCCAAGCTGTATTGAATTATATACCTTTTTATGTTTTGGTAAATCTAGATCAGATTTCAATAACAAGGAAAATTAGACTGTATTACATAATGTACCAGGGTTGTTTAAATTTTGAATTACGTCCTAAATAAAGGCAACAGTAGTATACCGCTGTTCAAAACTCATAAATCCATGGACAAAAAACAAAATCGGGGTAACAAACTAAAACCGAGGGAAACGCATTAAATATAAGAGGAGAACAACGACATAACACTAAAATGTAACACACATAGACAAAATCCCACGAGAATAACAAATATAACATATATATATATATAACATCAAAACCAAATACATGAATTTGGGATAGACAAGTACCGTGACACGTCTTATCGCAATGTGAATTTACACTCCTAAGTCAGGTGCCGTTGTTTAGAGGTTGAAGTTTTTTTTGATGTGGCCCATAAGCGTGTCTTGTTTCTTTTTTATATAGATTTTACCGTTGGTTTTCCAGTTTGAATTGTTTTACGCTAGTCATTATGGGACCCTTTATAGCTTGCTGCTCAGTGGGAGCCAAGACGCAAGTAAAGGCTGTACTTTGACCTATAATTGTTAAATTTCATACATTGTGACTTGGTTAAAGAGTTGTTTCATTGGCACTCACCTTTTAAAAAAAAAAGATTATTAATTCCAAACAATTGCGTGTTTATTTTTGTCATTCTTCATTGCAATCGTAGGTGTCATGTATAAACATGCAATAGAAAATATATATTCTACTATGCGTTTTTTTTAAAAAGGTTTATAATGGCATATCAAAGAACACAGAATCCCTTATAGAATTGGAAGGATCGATTCTAGATGACAGGACAGCCATATCAACTTCTAATACGATGCTAGTTTATTTTCATTCTGATGGTGGTATTTCTTATTCCGGGTTTACAGCTCATTACATGGCACAGAGTTCAGGTACATGGATACAAGGTGATGTTGGGTATACGTCATTGGGTATCAATCTAACAACAAACACAACGGAAAGACATCTAGCTATAGATAGCGACATGCAGTCTTTAACGGAAGACATGTCTCATTTTATTTTAGTTTAGCTTTTTTCACTGTATTCATATGAAAATACTAGCATAATATCATTCAATATACATCATTGTCCAAACTCGTTTTCATGGGTTGACATGCACGGCATTCAAATGCAGGGCACGTAAGTGCTGTTTCCTGTCCGAAAAAAAAAAATGAAAACTGAATTATGCTTATAGATACCAATTGGAAAAACATACGTCTTAGATATACTTTTTTCTCTAGTCCTTGACAAAAAGGTCATTAAGGTCAAGGATCAGTAAATAAACTAGTCCATAGATTTTTTTAAAACTTAGAACTCAATTAGATATTGAAAATATACATCAGAAAATGTAAAAAAAAGTATATGTCACCGACTTTGTTTTCAAGAAAAATCCATTTTTAAAATGTTCCGAGAGGGTACTAAATTACATTGAATATATAGGGTAAATCTATATTTTTCTTCTACAATTTTCGGTTTCTAGTATAAATCACGAGAACCGCTCCATAGAAATTTTTTTTAAATTAATATTGTCTTACGAATTAGATGATATTAAAAAAAATATATGGTCACCGACTTCGTTTTCCCTGTAGAAGCGACGCAGACCCAACATTTTGAAAAAAAAAACATAAAAATTCGTGACGTCGTAATTTTTATTATATAACGTCAAGTTATCATGCTAATAATTTCCAACGTTCTTCGTGTTGATTATGCACGATGATTATGTGTTTCGTATTGATAAATTCTTTTTATCATAAGAGTCTGGATAATTATCATAAATTTTTATTTAGTATTACCAATATTCTTTATTCTTTATATTTTAGCACCTCATTATACACTTTTTCTTTTTTTTTTTCTTTTTTGCATTTTATTCTGCAATTTTTGCCCATTATTCTGTATTCCGTAAACCCCAATCAGACCCTCTTTTATGGAACATTTTTAAAAGAAATTATACGTTGTAAAAATGTGATACAAGTATGTTCATTATCAATATATATATCTAAAACGATTACTAATTCCGACAAAAATACGTTGTAAGTACATGAACGCAAAAATGGTAAAATCTTAAAAATAGAAATCATCAGGGTTACTGTATACAAGTTGACGCAATAAAAGATGTAATTGAAGCTATATTTTTTATGCCCCCTCCACTACCCCTGTACATCTGTCCGTCCGTCATTCCGTCTCATCGCCCGTCCTTCCGTCCGTCCGTCCGTCCCCCTTTATAGTTTATAGTTTTCCGCAAAACATCTAGTTTGAATCCTAGAACGTACTTTGCTGTCTGCATGTGGTCAGGGTTTTGATCTTTATTAATATTTGCTCTAATGAGAGATAGTTGAACTTTGTCATTTTTTGGTAACCAATTCATAAATCTCTTAGACTATCTTGTAAGTCATCTGTTTACACTTTAACTCCATTCCGATATATGATTTGGCCACTTTTGAAAAAAACCGGGTTTTTTTTAGCAGCGGAACATGTAAAAGCTTGTGTTTTGGTACTATAACACGACAGAACACGTCCATATACTGCTGCTTAACATCGCATATATAAAAAATATAGGGTTTTTGAAAGGACAGGTTTGACATACTACATATAGAATACTTCCGAGACCACACTGTTTTTTCTCATCACAATAGTGAGCAACAGTTTTCACACTTGTTTTAACTGGTCGACAGATATACAAACTCTACCACCCTACGTACTGATTTTCATTTTGAAGATCGTCTTCAGGACTGTTTTCATATTCATTTTCAATTTTTGATATTAGAAAAACAAGTTCATTCTCCTAGAAGTAACATACTTTCCGTCAAATTTACCGTTGACATTGTCCCAACGAAAAGTCGCCGGGTGCAAAATCTGGTCAAAGGGACGTAATTCATACAAAACGTCGCAATATTTCGCGGAATCCGCTAGACGGCGTTCATTTACTGTTACTTGACCTTAAAATGCATATATCATGTCTTTAATGAAAGACAGGTGTACACAATGAATAGAGCGGATTTCCAAAAAAGGTAGACGATAACGTGCTTACTCATGAATTGTAATATGTCCACAGTCCGCTATGCTATGTTGTCTAATTTACATAAGAAAATCTAAATCGATATTTTTTATAAGGTTTTTATTGACGAAACATAAGAAAACAAATAACCTTTAATTTAACAGAGATATGTCCACTCTTTTCACAAGATTCTAGAATTTTAAATGTATATAAATACAAAATTAACGAGGGAATTTCGAAGTGATGACATGTCTTTTTTTAAACGATTTCATTGTTAAATTCACTGGGAGATTATTAATTTTGCACTCTGGATGTTTAATTTTACTTTGAATCATTGTTAACATTACAACAAATCTACACACGGTTAAAATTTAAAAAAATCTCTTTGCAGATAAAATGGCTCAGTTTCAATCTGTTTCAGAAATGTATTATATTTTACAGAATGTGGTGGGTACTATACAGACGTGACAGGAACACTAACTTCTCCAAACTACCCTTCTAACTACCCTAATTACGTAGACTGCTACTATTATATAACGGTGTCGACAGGATATATCATACAGCTTACTGTTGATGATTTTTGCACAGAGGCATGTTGTGATTTTTTAATGGTACGTATAGAAAAGAAAATGTATTGAAAAGCATTTACTATTCTTTAACACCAGCGCATGCAATCTAATATCATAATGTTATCACACCAAACAAAGAAACAATACAAATCGTTTTATGATGCAGTATGTGAATATTGTTAGCAAAATACATAATGGATTTGTTTAGTGTTCCCACGTAACATTTAGTGCAATAGTATTTTCCTATAGGAACATTTGATATATAGCTTTGCACAGAAAAGTATTAGCCCTTTAAAATAAGGCTTATTTTAGGGGTATCATTAAACCAGAAAGAAACGTCATTTAAGAAATCACAGTCAATGTCGGATATACTATTTATCCCATGACATTAACATCAAGGGATAAACAATGTATTTTGTCTTTTGCATTTGGTAAGAAGGCGTATGACTTTGAAAGGGTCATATAAATGAGACATCATAAAAATCAGAAGATCCGATTTTCCACTAATGTCACGTCAAAGTACATTGAAACCATATTCTTATAGAAGCAATTCGACGAATACTTTCATATAAGTTGAAAGGAGGATTTTTTTAACCAGAAAACTAGCAGAAGTACTTAGACACCATATATGATTCGAATCAAGTTGACACCAGAGTTAGTCAGTTGACTATCGTATTTCATAGTAAAACACAGAGACAATGATTTATGTTGAATCAGTGAAAACAGCTGTCTGAAGTGATGTTTGGAAACTGGAAGTACATGTAGCCGATCATCCCACGTTTTATAAAAGGAAATTGTTACAAACTATGTAATATTTGTATCTTAGCAAATATAAATATCCCAGAAAGACTTGTCTGTACGGAATAAAATTCTGAATAGATTTATTTACATCTTAGTCATGCCAGTAATCAACAACACAAACAAGAATTAAAATTACTCTCAATAATTCTCTGAACCGTTTGTTTTTAATTTAATTTAGAGATTGTTTAGTTTAAACAGTATTTAATAATGAATTATTAAAAGAATAAAGTATAGCAATGTTATATGAAATTCAAATATGGCATTTGGAAATAAGTTTTGAAAATCTTATAAACAACCGTTCCCCGAAGAGATTGCTGTCTTATTCATTTCTATGTAAAGTTGTCTTTGAAACCCGTATCTAACATCTGACTGTTACCTTATAATTATATGGCTGATTTATATAAAAAGGTTTATGATGGAGACGATATCAATTCAGATGTTCTTCTTGATATACGTGGATCAATATCCGGTGATGGAATTGCTAGGTCAACAGGGAATAAGATGTTACTATATTTCCATACAGATAGTGGCACAAGTTATTATGGATATCGTGCATACTATTCAGCCATAAACCCTGGTAATGTTAGTCTAGTATATATTTGCATTCAATTTTTAATACCAAACAATACAATGTTCTATGTAAATTATGTTTTATTATGACTATGCAAATATAATGAAAAGAAATAAAGTGAGTTAATCTAAAATGTCGGGATAAAATTGAAACGACAACGACAAAATTATGATCAGAAATGAAATACAGTGTGCAGACTGACCTATTTTAAATCAGTGTACTTGTGTTATTTCCGGTTAAATTGACATGTCATTTAATGATGTTCAAGGCCACAATATTTCAATAAATTTAAATTATATAACACATGCTTGAGAGCGGATCAATCTAAAACAAGAACCTACCGTAACGCCAAGTCCTGATAAAACGAATCAGAACTATGCACGAGAAAGATATCTATTTCATTATAGGCCATGTGTACAGTTTTCCCTTTTATCCTATCGCTAAATATTTGGTGAGATCAGGAACAGGACCTGGTATTCAAAAATATTAGGGAATGGTGGACATAAAAATGGCAGTTGCTATTTTATGGTTTATTTCTTTGTGTTGCATAGTCTTTTGTTTTGTTTTTGTTTTTTTGTTGCTTTTGTTACACTTTAGTGTTTTTGTTGTTTTGTTGTTTTACTTTTATATTTGATGTGTTTGCAACCCGGATTTGTTTACTCTCAATCGATTTATTATTTTCGAACAGCAGTATACTACTGTTGCCTTTATTTGCGTATCAGTACAGCGTGATCATGCTTCTCCACGTGGATGTTTCAGTAAAGATCACGGGATTTTCTTCATAAAGCGAACAACTATCACAATGTTTTGTACGCGTATAAGACAATTAAGTAACTAATCAATTTATTTCATATTCTACACAAACAAAACCACAATATTGATAGGACAAATTGCCGATAAAAAGAATGATCGACTTATTTATTTATACTGAATACATCAGCTCGAATGAGGATTATTTGTTCAGGAATAAAATCCTTTCGATGCAAAGTTGATATAGACTAGATTTTGATTACTAGTGTGCAATGTATTGTGGACTATTGTTTTCAATTTTGACTTTTCTACGCACAGTTTCCAATCCCAAATCAGTTTTTTTCTTTCAGATATCCACTATGAGCAATTTTTTCCCCCCATATAATTCTAACTTTAAAATCAAACTGTTATGAATGACATTACGATTCATGTACATGCAGTCATGGAATTAATTTGAAGCTAAGTATCTACACAATGCAGAAAAATTACATGCTATGGTAAGCAAAGTTCTTGTATTTTCTTAATGTTTTTTTTATATCACCAAAGTTTACAGTGGACACTACAATAACCTTACTGGTGTTCTTCATTCTCCAAATTTTCCAAACGACTACCCTAATCGTGCTGACTCCTTTTACTACATAACAGTTGACTCTGGATATGTTGTACACCTTCAAGTGACTGATTTTGAAGCAGAAGTTTGTTGTGATTATCTTAAGGTAAGACAATTATGTCTGTTTGATATGTGTCTGCTAATTACTATTGCTTTTTTTTTATTGGAGAAGTATATATGTAATGTAATTTTTCTTTAAACTTAATGTATTTCAAATTTGTTTGAAATAATGAAATCGTATAGGTAAATATATGCATGTAACACTGACGGTATAGATGGACAAATGGAACGGCAGCAAATGTCTTTTCAGTGATGATCGAAACAAAGTTCTTTGAAAATCCCAGACCTAATACAAACGTTACGGAGTTCACTTCGGAAGCTTGCAATTAAAACAAAAACTTCCAATCGACAATCATAACTTCTATTCGAGCTTCACTGATAAGTTTGTTGTAGATAAAACGCACCTCTGGCTTACACACTTATATGCTTGGTTTATGTCATAAGCTATTTTGAATGTTTTGTGTTTAAACAAAACATTTGATTATGGTAAATGCCAAAAAGTCAAAAAATCACTGATACATATTGACCATATAATGCTATCTTGACAACCAGGTTTATGATGGACATACAAACGGCCAACCGTTACTATTAGATTTAAAGGGATCTCATTCAAACGTGGAAACAGTATCAACACAAAACGTCATGCTTCTGTACTTCCACTCGGACACCAGCATCACAGACTCAGGATTCCAGGCATATTACTTTAGCATGAGTACTTGTAAGTTATAACTCATGGTTTAACATTTGATAATTTTGAAACTCATTGTCCGATGAATTAACTATGCAGGCTTCACGAAATATTGTAAGCAAGAGTTATGTATATGATCAGTTTCTAAGTTTGGATCGCCATTTCTTTCTTTCTTTCAGTTAAAATAAATCATAATGAAATATTTGAGAAAATATAAAATTAAAACTGAAACTATCTTTTTTATTATTTAATGTCGTTAAAAGATTAACTGCCTAAAAGTATTCCATATTCTACTTCTTCTTACGTTTATTGTGTTTGTATGTTCGGCATTGATTGTTGTTTTCCGAAAGTTATATATAAAATATCCTGGGTATCCTTCTTTTTAATGTGTCTTTACAGCTTGTGGTGGATTTTTCGCCGATATGACAGGTACATTTACCTCACCAAGTTATCCATCAAATTGGAATTATTATGCTGATTGTAATTATTACATCACAGTACCAACTGGATATTTAATTCAGCTAATTCTAAAAGATTTTCAACTCCAAAGTTGGTCTGACTCGATTGAAGTGAGTATCTTTAATATATTGTAATAATTCATAAAGAACTTTGTGCATGCTCATATATTTCATACATATTAACACACTTATGTCAATTGCAATTAAAGTTACGTTGCTTTGAAAGACAAAGAGTAAAGGGCGCCTAACCAACAATTTATATGACATTGACGGATTAAATGATAATTAAAGGCAACAGTAGTATACCGCTGTTCAAAACTCGTAAATCTTTGGACAAAAACAAAATCGGGATAACAAACTAAAACTGAGGGAAAGGCATAAAATATAAGAGGAGAACAACGACACAACATTAAAATGTAACACACACAGAAACGGACTAAGCATTAGACAAAATCCGATAAGAATAAGACTGTTTACATAGTTTGGTAAGTATGTTAACTTTATAGTAGTATTCCAACCAGTACGTATTTGTGTAAATCAAAAGATATACTTGCTTGATCAATCAGCAACGGCAACGGCATGTGAGAGATCACCCTCGGTTTTTGATTTCGTACGGTTTGTGTTGCTTAGTTTTCAGCTAACTATGTTGTGTTTTGTGTACAGTCATTTATCTGTTAGTCGTTTTTGTCATAGTATTTTTAGTTTGTTTTCTTCTTACTGTTTTCACATCACTTTTAGCAGCTCCCGGTATCTACAAATATGCCCATCTTCAAAATTATTTGATACAAATCGCAACCTCATATAAATTAGTATAATACATACGTATGTGCAGGTATTAGCTTTATGTATATATTTTTAATTTAAAATTTTTAATTGTTCAGTCCCGAACGGCTAGGTACAGAATGTGTGTAATTGCATAGTTAAAATGCTGATAAAAATGATGCGTATATTATTTATCAATAGATTTTTAATTATGTGTTATGAAAACAATCATTTGAATGGGGGAGTTGTAATAAACATAATATTTGTTTTTTCTCATGGAAGTTGCAAAATGCCGATATACACATCAGTCGAAAAAAAACCATTGTGATATTCTATATATTTCACAGGAAATCAAATGAAATACAAAACAATTATCTAAAGCATTGAAAATCAAACGAATTATTTGTAATACATATAATGCATACACGTGTATAATGTCTACCTGTTCATAAGGAGACATTTTCTATTAGAAAAAAACACGGACACAAAGAGAAACAGTATGTCCATAACGCTGTTCTACAAATTAGCATCTTAAATAAATGTATATAAATCCTATCGTTTTTGTAATTAAATTAACATACGTCGGGTTGTTGTCTCTTTGATACATTCCCCATTTCCATTCTCAATTTTATTGGATTTGTTTTCTTCGTTATATATATTACAATCGCAGCTTAGTCCTGGTCCATATTAGTTGTCTGCTTGTAGGAGACGGAATCTGTTAAACTACGGAAGGTTTTTATCATATTGTTTTTGTTAAATAGGTCTATGATTGGCACTTCAACTCACGTTATACCTTGTTTGAATCGCAGCAATATGGTTCCAATAAAATATTAACATCGACAGAGAATAAACTCATTGTGCATTTTAGTACAGTATACAGTGGAACATTTTCTGGATTTGAAGCGTACTATTTTGCATTAAGTCCGGGTAAGTTATCACTTATAAATCGGTCAATAAAAGTGAGACTGTATAATTCATTATCTTACCTACTATATATTTTAAGGAATATGATAGGTTAAAAGCTTCCGGGTTGGGACCGTGTATATCCATATTAGGTTAGTAAAGAGGCTGGATTTTATCAATAGACGGTTAGAAGCGAAATAACGACTTTGACACTGTTGGATTATTTAAATGGATTAAAAGTTTCTTTTAATATTGTTATATAAAGGTTGCTGATATTAAATTGTTTTTGTTGACATTAGTTTTTTTGTGCAGACCAATGGAAGTAAATTAAGCAGGTCTATTAAGAAAATTACCAAAGTTAACTCTGATTTATATTATATAGTAGATGTGCAATTGTAGTTCAAGTCAATGCTGCTTATAACTTAGTCATCTAGAATTCCTTGTGCCTGTACATGTCATGCTCTGAAGTTTCTTCACTAACTATACTACTTATGAAGCATTCTTATAATTTGATACCAAGGGACATGGTAATATACGGTATTAAAAATAAAAACAATCTTTTTGCATTCAGACTGCGGTGGATACTACACAAACATGACAGAATCATTTACCTCTCCAAACCATCCTGACGATTATCCGAACAATGCGGACTGTTATTATTTAATCAATGCACCACCAGATCATGTTATACAACTCATCGTAGAAGATTTCAAAACAGAAAGCTGTTGTGATTCGTTGCAAGTTAGTGTATAACTTTAGTCTGAGAGTTAAATACATTTGATTTTTTTTTCAGACCGTTTGATTGAGATAACGTATACACCCACGCGAACACACTGATGCAAAATAGAAAAAAGTACTATTCAAATGCAGCAATAACTGATAAAAGATTGATAATTTTATGTTATATTTGATCGACCAGAGACACTGTTCATTTGCTACATTTACACAACATGATGCTTTTCGTTCTTGTTAAATCGACAAAATCTTACACTTCCCAATCGTTTCCTATTTGAATAGGAGTGATAGTTTTAATTAACAATTTGAGCTCGTGACTTAGTGCACCAAACGTCTTCATTATTTCAGTACTCGATTAGCCAATTGAATATCATATCTTTCAAATGTAAAACTATACCACCTAAGAAAAAGATTAATTAAAAAGATAAGGCCTGATGTTTGCAGCGGCTTTAAATAATAACATTTATCAATTAAATCGTTTACGAGAGGCCTGTGCTTGTTTGGGTTTTTTTTCCTTTCTAAATCTTAACTTTTTAACGTCTTCAGGATGTACCCCTCTGAGGAGCCAACAATTTTTAGAATTAAACTTTTTTTTCTTAACTTGATTTTGGGGTTTATATGACTGTAAAAAAATAATTGGTGAAGAAAAATCATATGGTGGTGCACTTTATTTTTTTTTCTACGGCCTTTTAAAAGTATCCAATATTAATGATTTTCCAATTTTTCTTTAATTTTTACCAAGTTTTTGGCTATAATCGTGAACTAATTTACAGTTTCACATTTTTGTTCATACTTTTGATAAACATGAAGTTGACCAATCTGAATAAATTTAAGTGAGAAAAAACTATAAGTAGGGGCTATTAACAAAAAGTTTTATCATAATTTGTTGCTTTTTTTGTGGCAAATTTACAATGCTGTCAATTTGGTCAATTTTTGATATTTTTCTGTTTTAAGAACAGAATGCATATAATTTTAACAAGTTCTAAATGATTAAAAAAAATACATATCTAAGAAATTTGAAAAAAAGTGATATTGGATGGGCACGTTTCTGGTAAAATCATGTTTTGTACCCCTCACTCATTTTTTCAAAATGTTGACTTAAAAGACTGACTTGATTGGTATATTTAAACATGATAAAATTTGAAACATTTATTACTCAAAAACTTATTATTTTGAATACCTAATTTGTTCACAGAGTTAAGATTGATTATGATATTCATTAAATGCAATGCTTTTTTCCACTTGTATCCGATGTTTTGAAAATGATTCCCGAACGAGATTTCAACGAGACTAAGAACTGATTATCTCTTTTTCTCACGACGTCCAAAAGTTCTATCGTCTATCTATATCAAGTCAAGTTTAACAAGTGAACTTTTTATAACTTGAATACACAACAAGTGTTCATTTAAGATAAAGTTCATGGCAATGTCACTCAGGATAAAATAATGAAATATACATGCCAAACTAATGTTGAAATAGAAACAAATCTACGGCTGCCACGAATTATTTCGATTCTACTACTATTACGACAAATTTGATAATTATGTTGACCGTGAAAGCCCGACACTTTTAAAGCTTTTTCGTTTTACCCCATTCGATGATATGAGTAATTTTGTGTTAATCAATAATATTTTTTTTTAAATCACATTTTTCACCAATATGTTCTTTAAATGTTCTTATAATTCATTTTGATGCATACCAAAGCTAAAAACGCTCCGTGTTTACATTTGATGCTGGAAGCATACATGTATCGTCACCTTGACGACGATAAAATCATTTTGCGGAATTTTCGTTTTATGAAATCTTACACAGAAAAATGAATTGAAATGAGCTGATTTGTTTGATTTGCTTTAGAATAGAGTTTACTATTTTGTATCTGAATCTTGAACTTCGTAAACTATGGGTTTTGTTGTTGCAAATTTAGAATACCTGGTAGTAAAAATAAGTTGGGCGTTGCGCGGAACATCCACTTTTGTGTATCCATGCACTTGCGATAGAAGAAGTTTACTGTGATTATAATAGTTGACGATATATAGGATGAGATATTTCTAAAAACAAAACAATATATAATATGCATGTATACTAAAATATCAGTCATATATTAATTGTTTTCATTTAAGGTATATGATGGGTATTCCGTAAACCAACAAACACTGCTTCAATTACGTGGGACAGTTCCAGAAGACAGTAGTGTCAAATCTACGGGTCAGCTCATGCTGGTTCACTTCCAGTCAGATGTCGGCGTCACAGATTCTGGATTTCGTGCTCATTATATTGCTTTGACGACAGGTTTAGTTATTATTATTTGTGTTATATTTTGTTTTACTTAGCACGACCACAACTACATCACGCAAATACACAATGTGGGTGATTCTAGATGACACAATATGCATCCATAACGTACCTTTTTACTTTATCTCACAAACACATTTTTAGTAGCAGCTTTACTTAATAAGAATTTTTTTAATGATAAAAATGGTAATTTGCATGATAATGGAAGACTATATGTTCATTTATTTTTTAAATATTCATCAGTCCTGATTATTAATTACACCTTACAGTTATTGTCCATTTGACTTCTATATATTTGCAGAAAAAAATTCTTAAAAATTCATTTTTTGAAATATGTATTTTTTTCCTATATGTATGCTAATATATTATATACCCGAACTCTGACTGTTAGTTTCGTAATTTTTGGTTAGTATTAAAAAAATTTCCAATTAGGTCTCTATGTTAGTTTTGATTTTTGAAGGGTTTATTACCTGATGGAGTAAGTATAAGTAGTGTACCGGTCTCCCAACCAAATAAAAAACAACATGCATGTGCTTTTAATGTTTGTTTATTTGTACCATCTGACCATACCTAAATAGATATTAATGGACACCAATAAAAATTATCATCACTTTATAGTTTTGATTATTGTTTTATATATCATTATATAAATCAACTTACTTTATACAAGCATGTCTTGCTTTTAACATGGTGAGTTGCGTAACGAGAAAAAGAGGCTCTGATTCTTTTTTTTTTTATTAAACAGACTTTGGGTCATAAACATTAAGTTATTTATTAATGTGCAAATTGCACATCTTGGAAGCAAACAATTTAGGAAAATGAAAAAAAAAATGTTTGCGTAATTGAAAAATCCTGTCTTAACTCATGTTCACTAACTTAACATATAAAGGTAAACCTATAACACAATATTTATTTTAATATCCTTTGCTTATAACATATATATATACTCTTTTATTAGTTCATACAATATCTAATGTATTTTTAAACAGAAAATGGAAAATGCTGAATCCTTTCATATATAGAACAATTAGGTAAATCACGAAAAGCGCTTCGGACGCAAGAAATTATTAAACGTGTTGTTTTCATTTTTTTTAAAACCACTGGGTCGATACCACTGCTGAAGGACTATCAGTCCCCGAGGGTATCATCAGCTCAGTAGTCAGTACTTTGATACTCTGACATGATTTAACAAACTTTACTAAAATTGTTCGTTTATAAATTTTGAAATCATCAAGAAACTAAAGTTTCAACTCCCTCAGGCAAAGTTGGCTTCAGATGAATTTGGCTATTTATTTTAGGTATTTTTGACATGTAGCTTGTCAACGGTTTCGGTACTTATACATTTCCGGATTTCAATTTTTTTGGCTTTGAACGTTCCTGATGAAGGTAAATCCAGAAAAGCGCTTGGGACGCAAGAAATTATTAAACGTGTTGTTTTCAATTTTTTTATGACAATCACATGACATGAAATCATTTTTTTTTTTTGCTGGTCAGTAAAAATCATTTTTATATTTAAATATACAAAGTCACATGGTACAAATAAACAAACATTAAAAGCACATGTATGTTGCTTTTGTTTTTGGTTCGGAGGCCATCAGGTAATCAACACTTCAAAACATAAAAACAACATATAGACCTAATCGGGAAACGTTTTTTAATTATTTACCAAAAATAAATAGTCAGAGTTCGTATAAATCATATCTAAACATACATCACGGAAACAAAATGTATGTATTTGAAAAAATGATTTTTTAAGATTTGTTTTCTGCAAATATATAGAAGTCAAATGGACAAAGGTTTACCATTATTGTTAACATTAATTTTATACGTCATTCTTTTTTTACTCTGTAATTCTGTCATTGTATTTTGTCAAAATAAAAGGCATGGTTTCTATCTTTTATCCAGACTAAGAAAGATATTGCATAAAACGTGTCAGGAACTGGAGACAAAATTCAAAAATATTTTTCAAAATTCAAGTTGAGATTGTATTTGCATTATTGTCTATTGTAACACAAAAGTTGGGATTGCAATTCCAAGAGAAAAATCTAAAAGATATTTTTTTTACAGACTGTGGAGGCCACTTCTCAGATCTGATGGGATCATTTTCCTCATCTAACTATCCATATGATTATCCAAACAATGTAGATTGTTACTTCTACATAACAGTGCCAACAGAATATGCTATAACTATTATTTTGAAAGAAGTTCACTTTAGTGCCACTAGCTATGATTATCTCACGGTAAATATGTTAGTTTACCGCTGTTTTTCTGTCTCTCAAAAGTTAGATGATATATGAACCATGTTATATTGTTTGAATCAGGTAATTCGAAGTACTGATTTGGATAAAGTTTTCAATCAGGCCATACATAGTAATATCGATTGTATGTTGAAAATACTGCATATTTATAATAAAGCTATGACACCCCGTTAACTTCACAGAGGTAATTTGTTATACTGCGGATTAATTTTTATTCGTTGGATACCAATGTTTGTGGATTTCGTTGGTATAGGTGAACCAAGAAATGAAATGTTCAATGAATGACAAATTTTCTTAAGACTTGTATGCAGAATTCGGCAAAACCACGAAATTGAATATCCACGAATATGCTAATTTTTCATTAATCGAAAATTGATACTCACAAAAATAAATGAATCCACAGTATTGTTATGTTGTGACAAACCTTTCGTTTTGACACTATATACCTAACCTGGACATTTTACACTTAGAATTTGGACAACATAGATAAAAACTAAGGAAGATGCCAAACAGAATATAATGCACAAAGTAATATATCCATAAAATACACGGTGAATCAAATCGGTTTGGATAAAACCGTGAAACATATTTATTATCAATGATACAAAAAAATTAGCACGCGTTGACGTTTTGCACTTAGAGCAAAACGTTTATGGTTTGAATTTTGTATTTTCGGTACATTCGACATATGTCTTATTTGTCGGTATAGTCGATATGAAAAAAGAAGGTGTGGTTATATTACCAATGAGACAACTCTCCACAAGAGACCAAAATGACACACAAGTTGACAACTTTAGGTCAACGTACGAGTTCATTTCAATGTCCATGGATAAAGTATTGTGTTAGTTAAAATAATCATGACGTCGTCGAAGAAATAATCTAGAATAACATTTCAAGACCATCATAATTTGGAAAATCATTTCAACTAGTTTAGTGAAAATAATTGTAAATGTTTTGATATCGTTTAAAATAATTATATAAATGAACATCAATTCGATATTCATTGTATATTTTAAATACTTTTTTTATGTTGAATACAAACTTCTTTTTTTCTGTCCATCTCTTAATAAGATGCTAAAGCGACATACATTAAATTTATATGTATATTTCAAATGTCACTAGGTTTTTGACGGTGATACTGAAAATCATCCAATGATTAAACAATTGTTTGGAGATTATATAAACTACAGATTACGGTCAACAGGCAATAAGATGTTACTTCACTTTCATACAGACGGCAGTGGAACAAATATCGGATTCGATGCATCATATACTGCAGAAATCTGTGAAGGTTATTGTTTATTGATTTTACAATTTGATTCGTTATATATATCAATACGCATGTGACGGAGCAATGAAGGATACTGTATCAAAATATATTTTGAAGTAGATAACATGAAATACAAGTAAAATCAAGCCTTCATCTGTGATGCTATGTGTTGTTTCAATGTTGTGACAGAGGGAATGTTAAGTCATGTTTTTCGCATTCGTAAGGAGAACAAACTTTTGAATGTGTTTGTCAATTATAATTACTGGATCGTATTATACATAAATGCAATGAATTGTTGTTTCTCTCTTTAATAAGTTAGGTGCATTGCTATTATGTTGGTTCTTGGAATACGAAGTTGTTTTCTTCATAACTTACAGCAAAATTATCAACTTTTTTTTTATAAAATGAGTTATAATTAAATTGAGAATAGAAATGTGGAATGTGCCAAAGAGACAACAACCCGATCATTGAAAAAAACAACAGCAGAAGGTCACCAACATGTCTTCAATGTAGCAAGAACACCCGGAGGCGTCCTTCAGCTGGCCCCTAAACAAATATATACTAGTTCAATGATAATGAACGCCATACTAATTTCCAAATTGTACACAAGAAACTAAAATTAAAATAATACAAGACTAACAAAGGCCAGAGGCTCCTGACTTGGGACAGGGGCAAAAATGCGGCGGGGTTAAACATGTTTGTGAGATCTCAACCCTCCCCTATACCTCTAGCCAATGTAGAGAAGTAAACGCATAACAATACGCACATTAAAATTCAGTCCAAGAGAAGTCCGAGTCTGATGTCAGAAGATGTAACCAAAGAAAATAAACAAAATGACAATAATACATAAATAACAACAGACTACTAGCAGTTAACTGACATGCCAGCTCCAAACTTCAATTAAACTGACTGAAAGATTATGATTTCATCATATGAACATCAGGCACAATCCTTCCCGTTAGGGGTTTAGTATCATACCATCATAACATATATGAGAAGAACATAACCCGTGTCATGCCAACAACTGGTTTTTAATTAATGTGTTTAGTTCCGATGCAAAGACCCTATAGTTGAATCAATATTAACGCCAAAATATGCAATCTTTAATGACCTGACAACAGTATCGTAACTATATCCCTTCTTAATAAGTCTATTCAAAGGTTTTGTTAGTTTTTGAGGTGAATACTGACACCTTTGTGCTTTATAAAGAATATTCCATAAAAAAATTGGATGTGAAATACCTGAACGTATAAGAAGTCTGCATGTTGAGCTATATTTACGAATGATGTCCTTATACCGATGATAAAATTTAGAAAATGTTTTGACTAGTTTGTGATATCGAAAACCCTGGTGTAATAATTTTTCAGTAATACATAAATTTCTCTCGTTAAAATCTAAAACATTGTTACATACACGAGCGAATCGTACAAGTTGAGATATATAACAAGGGAACGTCACCATCTAAAAATGGATAATTAACGATAGGAAATGAAAAATCATCTCTTTTATCATAAATTTTAGTATTCAGCTTTCCGTTAGTGATATAGATATCAAGATCGAGGAAAGGACAGTGGTCATTGTTAGTATTAGCTTTATTTAAAGTAAGTTCAACAGGATAAATTTCTTTAATATACATACTGAAGTCGTCATTATTGAGAGCCAAAATATCATCAAAATATCTAAAAGTATTATTAAAATTGTTTATCAGATGTTGTTTCGATGGGTCTTTGCTTATTTTTGTCATAAATTGTAACTCATAGCAATACAAAAACAGGTCTACAATAAGTGGTGCACAGTTAGTCCCCATTGGATTTCCGATAAACTGACGATATACGGAATTCCCAAAGCGAACAAAAATGTTATCTAGTAAAAATTCAAGGGCATATATAGTATCAAAGCATGTCCAATTGACATAGTTTTTTTGTTTATTGCTACTAAAAAATGACCTAAAAGAGTTTGAACATATATATTCACATTCTGACTTTTTAAATGCCCATTTAATTAGATGTGTGAATTTTTTCTTAATGAGAATGTGAGACAATGTGGTATACAGGGTAGACAAATCAAAACTTTGAACAGATTCAAAATCACCAATATAAGCATGCAATTTATCAAGTACTTCCAACGAGTTCTTTAACATGTTTCTCTTCATTTAACTGAGTGATGCTAAGACTTAATGAATAACTTAATTGTTTTTTGATTGCATACGAATAGTTCGACTGGTAGGTTCTGAATTAGGAAAGGGCAGATTAGAAATTTATCATGATGGAATATGGGGAACAGTTTGTGATGACGATTTTGAAGCACAGGACGCACAAGTTACTTGCATGGCTTTAGGTTTCAGGTAAATATTAAGACACTTAATATAACTATTCAACATTTTCAAATCGTTAGAAAATAACAAATACGTGTTATATCAATTAAAATAAAATCAATCAGATTTGTTTTGAAAATAAAATGACGATAAAACATTTATACTGATTAGGGCTAATGTTGCGGTTTCAATCAACAGATATAGATTAGTGTCATGATAAGTTGTCCTGGCTTATAAAAAATAAAATTTGGTTTCACCTTCATGCTTAACACATTGTGTGATATCTAATTGTTTTATTAATAAAGCAAAACATAATATGTACCAAAATATGCTACTAGATTTAAATATGTTTAAACATAATCATGCACATCTTTTTTCAATTGTATCTATGTCACAATCGCATTTATATTAACAGTTCATACGGACCGCCATATACCGCGGGAGACGGACCCGATTCTTATCCTATATGGCTGGATGATGTTGCATGTGATGGAAGTGAACTATCCTTAACAGACTGTATGCATTCCGAATGGGGTCAACACAACTGTGGTCATGGAGAGGATGTCGGAATTGATTGTAGAGGAGGTCAGATTTTAATTTTTACAAATTTTTACAAAGATATGCATTATAATTATAATCACTATATGTATATGTATGTAACAAAACTTATGCTCTTTCTCGCTATACTCATACGAACATGAAAATTGACTTAATAATACATAAATAAAACAAAAAGCTATTTAGGATGAGAAATTGTATTGATCAGTTTAATATAAATAAGTCTGGTGATGTAAATCCTTGTCTCTGGATCTCTGAAAAATGGTAGGAAATCTACAAATGTAAAAATGTTAAATCAGAAAAAGAGATAACTGCATTTAATTACATTAACATCATGAATGCAAAATATAAGTGTCGATCTGAGCAGTAATTTTTTTTCTCGACAAGAGAAAAGACTCGAAATCTGGATATCTATTTTGTGAAAACCAAATTACTGAGTTAAGCGTATGCGAATATTTATACGCCAAATTAAGAAATGAATGTATATCGGACTTTTTCGAATATTATTTTGGGTTAAGTATTCACATTTTCATATACTCCGAATGCTACGTTCTGCTGACATTTCCCCAATTGCCTAGATATTAGCATATGAATATACGAGACGGTTATAATGTTAAAAGTCTCAATTTTTCCTACCTTGGTAGCAATATAAGAACTTAACCTACATATGGAATAAACATTTCCCGAATCATCGTTTTTCAAGCGCTTGCAGTTGCTACTTAGATTTTGTAAGACGTCACTAGTGTCTGAACAGAAAGTTGATGAAACAACGGTATGAAACAGAACGTCTCGTCCTTATTCTCAAGAATTTTATCGCAAGATACCAAGAACTTCTTGATTAATGATCCGCAACAACTTCACAATTAATACACTTTGGTCTCGAAGTATAAATTTTAGTAATTGACATTGGTTATCTTTTAAGGTTCAATCTACCATTTTCTACATTTGAAAATACCCGTATCATGTCAGGATTATGACAGTTGTTGTAAATTTATATGATGAGTTTTATCATTTGATTTTGCCATTTGATTAAGGACTTTCCGTTTTGAATTTTCCTCGGAGTTTAGTATTTTTGTGGTTTTACTTTTTTATGTGCTTTGTCTTTTTCTTTGTTGACATTTTTTTGTTGTGTATATAGTGTATAAGATTAAAACACAATGTTGACTGCTGTACCCTAGTTTTGACCTTTTGACCTTTTATATCTGTTTATTTTGTTCACACTTTGTAGCCAATATAATGTAATTTTATACGACTGTCAAACAAGTGAGAAGTTTAGCTAGCTATAAAACCAGGTTTAATTCACCATTTTCAACACACAAAAATACTTGTACCAAAATAGAAATATGACACTTGTTACCCAATCGTTTGAAGAGTGTGACCTTTTGATTTTGCTATTTGCAACTGAATTTTTGATTTTTAAGTCATTCGGTCAAGTCCAAGGTATTAATCACACTCAATGATAAGTTAACATAAACATACCGTTTGTTTTAGTTGAGTTAATGAGATGAGACAATTAGTGTTGACGAAATACATTTCATTTTTATGATGTACATAAACAAAAAACAATATACAGCCTACTAACAAATGTACCACTAGAGAAGCAGGCGCTGACTTCTTACTAGAGCACCTGAGATCCCTAGTGTTTTAGTTGGGTTCGTATTTCGTTGGGTTTTTCTTTCAATGTAGTGTTTTATAGACATATCTGTCTTTTCGTCGTCTTTTGTTTTGCTAGGGCATTGTCACTGTTTCTTCTTCTTGTGAATTCACGTCTCTCCGTGGTACTTACCGATTCGAATTAACCTCATCGTTGAATTAGATATCCTAAACCTCGAACAAAGAGGGACTAAAGATACCAGAGGGAGAGTCAAACTCTCTAGATTGGAAATAAACTGACAACGCCATATGCTGCAAATAAAAAGACGAACAGACAAATAATAGTACAGAAAACACAACATAGAAAACTAAGGACTTAGCAACATGAACCCTACCAAAAACTTGGAGTGATTTCATGTGCTCCGGAAAAGTAAGCAGATCCTAATCCGCATGTGACACCCGTCGTGTTGCTTATGTTATTACAAATCCGGTAATAATCAAACACATGTTAACACCATGAACCAATAAAGAAGCATCAGTCAAAGAAATAAACGACAATGACCACCGGAAAGAAGGTGAACACAGAAGAAGCATCAACATATGTTAAAAACAGATAGTTAAACAGCTATATGTGTTTTATTTACTTCTTTGCGTTTTTCGTTTGGTTCAATATAAACAGCGGAATGCATCATAAACAAAGGAAGTCCGACTTGTTTGGCTACAACAAATTACTAACATCTATTGTAATCTGCGGACGTTTTTGATTTTGCTGCTTATAAAAGGTTTGGTAGGCATGCATTCCGTTTTGAAGGATCTGCATGAGAAAAGAATTGTTAGCTTCTTTAAACGTTCGAGCAGCTACACAAATATGAAAGGTTCACAATAAACTTTTACTTTAATTTATCTGACATTAATTTTTGAACTACCATCAAAATCAATGTATTGTGGTATTCTAGAAATGATAAACCTGAGTTGGTCATATGATTGAGTTTGTCATTTTAGTTCACCAGGTCCGAAGGGCCCAATGTGAGGTTATGCCATCACTTGGAGACTGTCGTCGTCCTCAGAACATACTCGACCAAATAACTTAAAACTTTAAACATATGTTCCTTAGGGTTTCTAGTTTATAAATTGTATCCGAAGTTTTGATTCATCAACCAACATGACCGACATGGTAAAAAATAGAACATAGGTGTCAAATGCAGTTTTAAGCTTCTATCTAAAAAAATAAAGCTTTAAGGGCAAATCTGACCGGAGTAAACATGTTCAATAGGTCAAGATGTATCAGCCCTGAGGTTTTCAGACGAATCTAACAACCCATTGTTGGGTTGTTGCCATTAATTTGGTTATTTTAAGGACATTTTGCAGTTTTTGGTTATTTTCGTCAATAGTATTATAGACAGAGATAAACCGTAAACCGCAGTAAGTTCAGAAAAGTAAGATCTACAAAAAAGGTTCATATGATCAAAACAATCAATTGACCCCTAAAGGAGGTAATGACCTTTAAAGACAATTTTAAACAATGTGTTCATCATATTTGCTAAAATTTATAAATCTTCTCCTCTTAAACTACAGTGCATAATACTCCTAAAGTAGTTTATAAATTGTATCCGAAATTTCGATCCATTAACAAATATGGCTGCCATGGCTAAAATAAACATAGGAGTCAAATGCAGTTTTTGGCTTATATCTCAAAACCTAAAGCATTTAAAGCAAATCTGACATGGGGTCAAAGTGTTTTAGAGGTCAATATCTATCAGCTTATGAAATTTGAAGACGAACCGAACAACCTGTTGTTGAGTTGCTGCCACTTATTTGAAAATTATAAGGAAATTATGCAGTTTTTGGTTATAATTTTAAATATCATTGAAAATAAGAATAAACTGTAAACAGCAAAAATGGTTAGCAAAGTAAGATCTGCAAAAATGTTTCCATAAACCAAAACTGTTAATTGACCCCTTAAGAAATTATTATATATAAAAAAGAAAGATGTTGTTTGATTGCCAATAAGACAACTCTCCACAAGAGACCATAACGACACAACTTTTTTGAGAACAAAAATGACAACTATAGCACACCGTACGGCCTTCAACAATGAGCAAAGCCCATACCTCAAAGTAAGCTATAAAAGGCCTAGAAATCGCAATTGAAAACGATTCAAACGAGAAAACTAACGGCTTATTTATGCAAATAAAATGAAATAAAAACAATTATGTAATATATAAACAAACGACAACCCATGTAATGATATAAGATAGTTCCTCATTATTGATTGAAAATTACATATTTTAGCTGTAGAAAAAATGACGAGAAAACATCGTATTTGTTCATATGGATCAATGCCAAATTGTATGATGCCTGAAATGTGTATGCTGGACAGGATTTTAAATGATTCGGATGACTGAAAAAGTTTCAAAACATTTAGATTGTGACTGAAAATTTAGCTATAATCAAGTATTAGAACATTTGGTATGAGAGACCGTTCTCCATTCAAGTCACAGTTTATAAAAGTTAACCATTATAGATCAAAGTACGGCCTTCAACACGGAGCTTTGGCTCCCACCGTTAAAGAGCCCAAAAAAGGACTCGTGTAACACCATTCAAACGGGAAAACCAACGGTCCAATCTATATAAAAAATGACAAACAAGAAACACTTATGAACCACTTCAACAGATATCTAAACTACTAAACATCAAATAAACTCTTTTTTCTTCTACCTAGATGCAACGGTTTTAACATACCGTATATCAACGAGGGGGGTATTATTTTGCAATAAGCTAATTTGTATTCCCTATAGTATTATTCATAATTCGTCTTTCAACGGTTGTCTTCACTTCTAGTTATCAAAAGTCTAAATGGTTGAAAAAAATGAATTTAACAGAAATGCCTTCATGATGTTTTTTTTTTTACATTCAATCAGAATGATAAAGTGCAGAATATGTTTTGTAAACAGAATTGAAATTTTTTATTACATAATATTATGACAAAATCTTATTTTAATTTATATTCAGTTATCAAAACATCTAAATTTGTTTTTAAGTTCGATTGGTTGGTCCCGACATAGACAGAGGCAGATTGGAGATATACCATGATGGTCAATGGGGAACTATTTGTAACAATGATTTTGGTCCAAATGAAGCAAAAGTAGCATGTTCATCTCTAGGCTTGAGGTACTTATTTTCTCCGCTTTTTACTATGATACTTCTGTTTCAAAACGAAAACAAAACAAAAATATTACAACGCCCTTTTATTAGCAATTTTTTTTAAAAAGTATGATACACCATGGTTTATTTATTTCAAAAATAAAACCTTATACAAGGTTTTATTTAACGGATACTGTTCAGTACCCACATAGCCACATACATTTACACGTACTTTTTTTTATCTGAAAGAATACATATAATCAAGTCATCACAGTAAGTTTAATAACAATTATAGAAAAAAAAAGAAATAGTACTGTGAAGATAGTTTACTAAAATCAGGCTTCTCTGAAATTATATTTAGATACTTCTCTACAAATGATTTTTCCAGATCATACGGAGTGCCTTTTACAGCTGAAGACGGAAGTGGGCCAATGTGGCTTGATAATCTACAATGTACTGGAAATGAATACACGTTATTTGACTGTGTGCACCTGCCATGGGGTACATTTAACTGTGATCACGACGAAGATGTTGGTGTGGATTGTAGAGAAATAGGTATTATATATGCCAAAATAATATATTAAGAAATTTGTTTAAGTAAACAGTAACAAAGAATAATCATAGAATAGATTTTAATATTACTTGTAATAAAATTTCATTAGACATCAATCGAACAGATTTGTAAACAAAGGTGAATGTGGTTATTACATTTTATTCATTTGAATCACAAAACGACTACAAAGATGAAAATATTTAAAAGAAAGATAACAAAAAAAGTTTTGAAAGCGTTATGTGCATGCAGTATTTGACTGCATTTCTAGCAATTGCATTTTTAAATGAACACAAATAAAAGCAACAAACAAGTTTTGTTTTTTTTATTCTGAATGGCAACAATTTTTCGTTATCTTTTTTCTTTCAGAGACAGTTATATTGTTTGGGAAAATTGTAATGAATGATTGTCGTCGAATCACACCAAGGGGTTTTCCATGTTTCAAATATATATTGTATTTTCATTATACATGCCTCAGTTTTAAACATGTAAAACAATTGTAATCAGGTGAATATAAGTTGTTTTACTCCATAGTAAATTCAATCATGACGACACTGGTCATTTGTTTTACTATATAATATAATTGTAGTTATAGAAGTGCGAATAGCGGGAGGTTCCAGCTTTGGTCGACTTGAGGTGTTCTATGATGGCATATGGGGAACTGTTTGTGATGATGGCTTTGATTTATCTGATGCTTACGTAGCTTGTAGGATGATGGGCTACAGGTACAAATATATGTTGAATTAAGAATATATTTGGGGAATATGTCAAAGAGACAAATCCTGCATCCGGAGATGTGCCTGAGCCGGCCCCTAAATAAACATTTGTACTAGTTCAGGGAAAAACGAACGACATACTTAACTCAAAACTGATAAATGAAGCAAAATTAAAAATCATACAAGTCTCCTGACTTTCGATAGGCGCGAAAATACGGTTACAGATGTTTTGTGATATCTCAACCCTCCCCTTTTACTTTTAGCCAATGCATAATAAAGATACACACAGTAACACGCACAGGAAAACTCAGTCTGAAGTATAAGTTCGATGTCAGAATAGGTAACAGAGAAACTAAGTAAAATGGCAATGGTACATACAATAGCAAAGGACTACTAGCAGTTACTGACATGCAAGAGATGGAAAAAAGATATCAGAGGGACAGTCAAACTCATAGATTGAAAATAAGCTGACAACGCAATAGCTAAAAATAAAACGACAAACAGACAAATAATATTACAGAAGACACACAATAACAAACTAAAGACTAAGCAACACGAACGGAACCAAAAACTCAGGATGATCTCAGATGCCCCGGAAGGGTAAGCAGATCCTGCTCCACCTGTAGCACCCGTCGTGTTGCCTGTGTTATTACAAATCCGGTAAAGAGTCTTACTCGGTAGGTTACAGTCGTGGAAATTGAGATGTATTATAGTTATGACATACGGAACATAGTCGATATGATCTGTGAAACGGTTATTCCATAACGGTCAACAAACTCGTGATGGCGTCCGTAAAATCTACGATGGGATGATTTCAACTTCACCATTTGAACTCTTGGTTCAATAGCTTCCTTGTGAGCAGCAATCTTCCTTCAAGGAAATCATGGTAGGAAATACAAGCCTGGGAATATCGTATCAATTGTTAGATATATACGCCGTATGTAGGCGCTGCTGAAATTTTAATACATAGAAATGGAAAGTTCACAATTGTGAAACTTAAATCATCTCTTTAAACCTCTATCAAATTGATTGAAATATTATGTCTTCATAAGATGGAAAATCAAGCACAATCCCTCCCGTTAGGTGTTTAATATAATGTATGTATTCACATTACAAGAAATTTCGTATTATTGCTTTTTTTCCTGTTTTAATTTTTTTTTCCTTTTAATAATAATCTTGTTTATACACGTGTAACACTTGATAAAAAAAATAGATGAAGAATTGTGATTTAAGAAAAAAAACCTTTATACTTTTTTAAAAAAGTTTCAATACTTTAATTATCAAGATATCGCCCTACAAAATAAAGTCAGTGCTTCCGAAATGTTTCTTAAAATAAACGTTTCAATGACCGCTCACATCTATTAAGTTGTGGTTCTTTTTAGGGTTCTCTATACGGCCAACGGTTTTGTTTTCATCAATTTCAACAAAAAAATGAATACGAAAAACTGATATAAAATAGTGGCACTGTTGAATTAAATGGTGAAAGAATATATTTGTGGTCGGGATATACATGATATATCAAATCTATCATTCATGCATTTATCATGTTTCGAACGTTAATTTTTGCATAATTATACCAGACTATATCATTACTTTCATATGACAAATATGATAAAAAAAAAGTTTTTCTTTTAAGGGTTATTTGGAATTATAAAAAAAATCATTACAAATAATAAAAGCTTACCCTCAATGTTATATCACACTTTAAAATGTATTTAAAAATGTTACATCTTCCTTTTTGAACTGTCTTTTTTTATTATACTTTATTTTGTATTTCTTCATCTCATAGAATACTTATATGCATTTTTTCTATCAAAGAGGAATACAATATATGTTTATTCATTTTGACCTGTCAGTGTCAGCGCTTATATTAACATCCCCCTTCCCATACAAAAATAAAACAAACAAAAAAACAAAAAACAAAACAGAACAAAAAACAAAAAACAAAAAAGAACAAAACTAAACAAATAGTAAAAAAAGAATAAAATAAAAAAATCATTGACTTATATTCATATACGATTAAATTTATATCAAACGATTATAATTATTATTAATGCAACCTAATTATTTGTTAAATGTCTTTATACTCTAAATATGTTTTTTTTTTTTTTTTGCACAGTTCAGCGTATAGTTTCTTTACTGCTGGTGGTGGAAGTGGGCAAATATGGCTTGACGACATGGAATGTTATGGATATGAGACATCCTTAGTAGAATGTTCACATCCAGATTGGGGTTCACATAACTGTGGTCACGGCGAGGATGTTGGTGTGGAATGTGGTTAATAAGTGTATGAAGACGTAAACAGTTTTACAAATGTAGAACAGAAGTAACACTAAACAAAATGTAAACTTTAAATCATCATGTTGTACTTTATCATTCACAAGTTAACTTCTATAGTGTTTATCCATCATTTGATAGTTTTAAGGTCTTTTCCGTTTGAAATAAAATGTGTATACATCACTTCGAAAAAGGCATAGTGTGAATATTCCAACGTAAATAGTCATGATTAACTATGGTACCGACTAGTGCCGCAAAAACAAAAACATCTCTAATTTAATAATACTTGCTTTCAATTAAACTAGAAAATACCATTTTAATCATGTATTTATTACACTTAAATATATTCAATTTAAATCTAATTTGTTTAAATAAAATAATAATTATTAAACTAATTGTTTGAAATGAACTAATTATATCATATTTTGTTCATTTATATTAACAATGCTTATTCATGTTATTATAATCATAATTTGTATTATCATTAATCTAATTTGTTATATCAGTTGGTTTTTTTTATCGTCTTTGATTCCCTTATAACTTTAAATGAATAAAATAAATGATCATAATTCATATTAAAATATATAAAGCCAATCGGTATCAACATTTGGACAAGATATTTAAAATTAGAATACATACCACAGATGTCATTTGTATACGATTTTATATTTAAAATTTTAAAGGAAAATAAGTTAAAAAATTTTCAGAAGGAAACTGCTTCAATATATTATTCCTACAAAGCAGCTACTATTAAAGTGGAAAATATCTGAGAACGATAAATGCAATTTAATAAGTTATACTAACTAGTTGGAGCATTGGACAAAAACCTGAACAGTATCGATATTTTTTATGTTGGCTCATCAGCCGGTCCAGTAATACTCAAAGATATTCATTGCAGTTTAACAGCTAAACAGTACATAATAAAGCAGGAATTCAATGTATAAGATTTTGTTTAGGTAATACATATTGTTTTATTCAGTTTGTATGCCCCACCTACGATAGTAGAGGGGCATCATGTGTTCTGGTCTGTGCGTCTGTTCGTTCGTCTGTCCGTTCGTTCGTTCGTTCGTTCATCCGTTCTTCCGTTCGTCCCGCTTCAGGTTAAAGTTTTTGGTCATGGTAGTTTTTGAGGAAGTTGAAGTCCAATCAACTTGAAACTATGTGAATCCAAACATTTTATTTGTGATAAACACCTCTTTATCAATCTGTTTTTAAGATAAAAGATAACTAGTATTTTGATTAGTACTACAGAAATATTTAATATGTAATTTACAATGTAAAATGAACAGAATATAAACATACAAGACCCTCATCAATTTGATACCTTTATAATCACTTTTAGTATATATAACAGGAGCACCCAGATATCGGTACCGGTTTTAAATCTCGACCCATGCAAGAGTTGTTTTGAGGTATGTCATATAGAACTAATCTATCATTAAACTGAGCCTGATAGTTCCACTGTGAAAGAATTATTGACAGTTTTACTGAAGAACTGATTTAACCAGTTCTATCGTGGAACAGCTTATGGGTAGAGCTGTTTAAAGTAAGAGCAGTTCTTGAACTGCTCAGAACAGTTATATGATAAAATATTCTAACAACTTTAAAGAGAGTTTATAACCTATCTCAGTTGTAATATGGGTATACCTTTGATAATCGGCACAATAATTAGAGGATAGTTTGATCAAAAGTCATGACACTCGTATGCAATATTTTAATCTGTTGAAAAACAGTAACACGTTTGTCAGTTTGTTGCTCCAAATTGGGGACATATTGACTGTCAAATGTAATGCAATGCATTGTATTTGAATAAGGTGATTTATTTAGTTTAAACATTACGCTGTTGTTGTATCTAGATGAAAAATTTTTATGGACGCCATCAATAGTTGATGGAACTTACTAAAAAAGATCTGCGTCACAGAGGGTCAACGACATATTTGAATTGTCGAACCATAGTTCCGTCCTCTTTTCCTTGTTACTAATTGCACAGAAGGAGACCTATCAATATGTATTAAATGTAATCAACATGACGGGTGCCAGTAGAAGATCACGATCTGTCCATCCTCCCAAAACACCTGAGATCTTCAAATGAATGGAGCTTTTGTTAATAAGACTTTATTTTTGTTATGTGTTTTATTTTGGTCATTTTTCGTCGTCTTTCGTTTATTGTCATTACGTTGTCAATTTTTCTTTGACTTAACAGTTTTCGTTGCCCTTTTGTTAACTTCCTTATTGTTCCTCCTCTCTTTTTTTTTTGTTTCGACCGATAAGAGTTATTATATATAACTTTACGATTGATTGTGAAAAACAATTAGGTTTATTAGACTCATTGGATTTGAAACTTATTATATAAGGTAATGTTTACATGTCGGTCACAAGTTATACTTACCCAAATTTACCTTTTAGAGGGATTGTGAAAGTAAGCTCCATTTTTGTATTAACAAATTTTCATTTGATATCAACCACTTAATATGTAGCATTATTCTTTACATTTTCGGTATCTTTAATCTGTGGAATAGACCGGACACAGTTAATGTTAAAGGTTCAACAAGTTTAATTCGCAGTAAGCATTTAGATGGTAAATGTCTGTATATTTTCAGATGGTTATTTTTCTACGTTATTCAATCTTCTATATTAGATATTCTGTCTTTGTCAAAGCTGTTTTATTGTTTTTAATCTTTTATTTAAAGTACAAATTGGCTATTCGAATATGGTTTGAATCGAAATAGTCATAGTTTACCAATGTTCAGGTCTCAGCAAACCAATTTAGAAGAGACAATCAATATTGAAAAACAATAGAAATTAAAGGAATCTCTTGAACATGTTGAAGTCTAAAAGGAGCGAGATTCAATACATTTTAATGTTGTGTTTCTGTTGTGCCGTAGTTCTCCTCTTATATTTGATGTATTTCCCTCAGTTTTAGTTTGTAGCCCGGATCTGTTTTTTCCCCAATCGATTTATGAATTTTGAATTTTGAACAGCGGTATACTTACTTTTGCATTTATTTCTTTACCTGTAAATAAAACACTTAAAGTTTTAAAAGATTGCAACACAATTCCATATTGCAAAAGTAAGTATACCGCTGTTCAAAATTCAAAAAACTTCTTCCTAAATTAATTAATGAAGATCAAACTGGATATGTAAAAAATCGATTTATTGGATTTAATTTACGGCAAATCCAAGATATAATGGACTATGCAGAATCAAACGGAATAGATGGGGCTATAATATTTGTTGATTTTACAAAAGCTTTTGCTTCTTTGGAATGGGAATTTATGTTAGGTGTTCTAAAACATTTTGTTTTTAATGAATCATTCATATCATGGATGGAAACATTATATAAGGGAATACAGACGTGTGTAATAAATAATGGATGGGTATCCGAAATTTTTGAAAACTCTAGAGGAATCCGTCAAGGGTGTCCTTTATCGGCTTTACTTTTTGTTTTATCGGTCGAAATTATGGCCGAGCGATTGAGGCAAACCTCAGGCATTAAAGGTTTTCGTATTACTATAGATAATAAAACACATAGCATCAAAATATCACAATTAGCTGATGATACAACTCTGTTTTGTAGTTCAAAATCAGATATATCTAAAGCTATGAATATAATTGAAACATTTGCTTCTTTCTCAGGGTTGAAGCTAAACCGTAATAAAACAGAAGGAATTTGGATTGGGGCGCTTAAAAACAGCGTAGATAAGATTGGGGGCATACGCTGGACAGACAAACCTGTCAAAGCTTTAGGCATTTATTTTGGTCACGATAGACTTCAATGTGAAAAGTTAAATTGGGAACCTAAAATAGATAACATGAAATCATTAATTTAAACATGGGAAAAAAGAAAATTAACAATGGTTGGGAAAATATTGATCATAAAATCTTTAATATTACCAAAATTAACATTTTGGGCTACTTCGTGCAAAGTTCCAGATATTTACTTGAAAGAAATTGAAAGCTGATGTTTCAAATATATTTGGGAAGGAAAAAATGACAAAGTAAAAAGAAACACACTTATTGGCGATTACCAAAAAGGGGGGTTAAGAATGATCGATTTTGACAGTTATTTTACAGCACTGAAAGCCTCATGGGTCTCTAAATTAACAACAACCAATTTGCCGAACTGGAAGATTATTCCTACTAAATATTTTAACAGTCTTGGTAAAAACTTTCTTGTTTTTAACATGAATTTAGATAATATTAAATCAATAGATGGACTTGCAAAAATACCCGATTTTTATTTACTAGTAATTTCAAGTTAGGTTAAAACAGGAGGAGGTTTATCAACATTTTCTAATCACTTTTCTAATATTAGAAAACAGACTATTTGGGGAAATAAATATATTAAATGTCGCAACAAATGCTTGTTTTTCCCGAGCTGGGTTAAAAGTGGATTGGTTTATATCAACGACATATTTGATCGTGAAGGAAATTTATCCGAAAGTTTTATTTAAAAAAAGTTAATTAATAAAACAAACTGGATTGCAGAGTTTAAGATGTTAAAATCCTGCATCCCAAAAGAATGGATGCAAGTTTTAAAAAAAGAAAACTCCGTTAAGAATATAATCGATATATGTAAGGTTAAATTAAGATGGCAAAATAAACAAATTGAAACAAAAGATATCAACAATAAAATACTTTATAAAACTTTAGTAGATAAAAAATATATTAGTCTCTGTGCTAAAACATGAGATAGTATTTTCAAATCTACATTTAATAATGATATTGGACGATAATTGTCTAAAGATAATGGATCATTTTTCTTGAATAATAAAGAAAGAACACCCGTTCGTTGTGTATATGAAAGAAGTTTTTCCTTATGTCCTTTATTTAGAACTTTTACTAACACTGTTTTTAATTTTTCCAAGAACGTCTTATAAAATTCTTATGTTAAACCATCTAGACCCGGTGATTTATTTAACTTCATCGTGTTAATAGCTTTAGTGCATTCATCTATAGTAACCTCCCCATCACAAATTTTAAAGTCATTTACATTTATCCCCCTTTTCCTTTTATCTGGAGCCGTGGTTGTATATAATATTTTATTATAGTTTTTAATCATTTTTAAAATTTGTTCTTGATTTGTTGTTACCTCGTTATTTTCATTTTTGAGTTTGTTAATAGATTTTTTTACCTGTCGCTGTTTTTCTAATCCCAGAAAATAAGAATTATTCTTTTCCCCTAGCTCTATCCATTTCTCCCTTGATCTAATTTGAGCCCCCTTTGCCTTATATTCATAAAGTGTGTCTAATTGTAATTCTAATTGTTTTATATTATTTGTAAGTGTTTCATCTTCGTTTAATTGTTCATCTCTGATTGTCGTTAAGTGTTCTAATTCGCTTTCTAATTTTCTTGTTGTCTCCCTTGATAATTTCAATTTTCTTTTACAGTATAGAATAGATTCATCTCTAATTTCAACTTTTAGATTGTCCCATAATAGACGGATATCGCTACTGCCATTATTGATTATACGATTTTCGAACTGATTTATTACTCTGTTGATTGTTTTTTTATATTCAATATCCTTTAAAATAGAATTATTTAGTTTCCAGTATCCATTCCCTCTTTCTGAAGCACCTGTCTTAAAGTTTAAAACTATCCCTTGATGGTCAGTAACTTTAATCAGTGCCGGTTTAATTTTACAATATTCAACGAGAGACTGAAATTCTTTTGCAATTAAAATTAAATCTATCCTAATAGCTTGTGTCTTATCCTTTCTTCTCCATGTAAACTGTTGTGTACTTTTATGTAAAATACGCCAAATATCTATAAAATTATGATTTTTCATTAGAACTTTTAAACTATTAACAGGGTCAGAAAATTTCGTATTTCTATTTAAGCTTTTCCTATCTAAAGTCTTCAACGCTTCATTGAAATCGCCGGCAACCAGAGTAATGCCTATAGAATTTTCTTTTATAAAATTGTTTACATTTACGCGTTAATTGTTGCTAGGGTGCTCTGTTCGAGGTCCGCGCTCTTGGTATATAAAGACACCGATTCATTGTGTTTCATTGTGTTAGTTCGGTCATTTATTATTTGGCTGTCAACGAATAATAATCGCTTCTAAAGGAATACCAGAAATTAAAGTATTAGAATTTGAAGCTGGAAAGTAAGTTTGTAAACCTAGTTGAGTTGAAGCGTTGTGGTTTTGAAGCAAGCGGTTTTTAAAGTCTATACGATTGTTGCAAGATACCGGGTTGTTCCGATACTGTAATTTCCTTCGGAATTGGTCGCAGTCCCTCGAACAGGTGGTTTGTAATAGTCTGATGACTTTTGTGCTTCGGAGACTAAGTATTACAATTATTGCAAGCTACCGCGATGTTCCGATACTGTAATTTCCCTCGGAAATGGTCGCATTCCCTCGAACAGATAGCTTGTAATAATCTGGTGACTTAGGTGCTCCGGAGATTAGGTGCTTCAAAACAAGTTGTCTCAGGAACTAGGTGCTTCAGAGACTAGTCATTTCAGGACTAGGTGTCTCAGAGACTGGGTGTCTCAGAACTAGGTGTTTCAGGAATCTAGGATTTTTGAAGCTTGTTCTTAAGTTTAATATAATTGTTTGTCAAATCAGTTGGGACCTCGGAGTCAGTGAAAGGATCAAGGATAAATTGAGGTTATAGTTTTCACACTACTTATTGATATAAAGGTATTTGTGTAAATAATATTATTTCTTTATTAAGTTACAAAGTTTAAAAGCTGGTCTTGTAGTTTTAAGAAAAGCCTCCAAGTTATAGTTAGGTTTTCGAGTTGATTAAAAGATTGATATTGGAGTATCTCAGATTCTGTGAAAACGGATACGAACATATAGTTCATATAAGCCAAACACGTTACAAAATTGGTGGCAGCGGTGGGATCTGTGAAACTTCAGTATTATATGTAAATAATCACATTGTTGTATTGTCATTATTTCCTATTTGTCCTTAATTGCAAGAAGCAACACACTGTTTTGTAAATACATTGATTGTCAAATTGTTTAATGAAATATATTTGGAAAATTGTTTAATTTATTCTTCAAAATATGTCCTGAACATACAGAGAAGATAAAATGTTGTATGACCCTTACAGTGTCGAAACAAGAAATTTGACCAGGGAGTTAGATAAATTAAACAAGGAAATAGAGTGCTTAAAATCTAAGACTTTGCTCAGTCAACTCCTATTAGTCAAGCAACACGTCCAAGACAATCTGACTCTGGAATTGCTTCAACTAGAATTCCAGACCTCGACCCCAGCTTCGGTAACATTAACGCCAGAGATGAAAACATATTCAGACTCTGTGCTCGACAAAAATTGTGTCACTGAAAGGCGAAAGAAAGATATGCCAAAATTACAAGACGAAATACGTGCATATAGGGGAGACAATTCTATCCACAAAAGCAAAACTACTATAAAGCCTACTACGTTTGACGGCAATGTGTCATTAATAGATTGCAAGTCTCATTTCGATGCCTGTTCAAATATAAATGGTTGGACAGATGTAGAAAAGGGTTTGTATTTGGCAGTCTCATTTCGAGGGCAAGCTCAGGGAGTACTAGGAAATCTACCCACGGATAAAAGACAAAATTTTAAAGAACTTGTCAGGTCTCTCGAAGAGAGATTTTCGCCTGCCAATCAAACGGAATTGTACCGAACACAATTACGGGAGCATCGTCAAAAGGCTTCGGAAAGTCTTCCTGGACTAGATCAGGACATAAGGCCCTTAACAAACCTGGCATACCCCACGGCCCCGACTGACGTTAGAGAAACACTTGCTAAAGAGCAATTTATTGACGGACTCATGAGTGTAGACAGGAGGCTAAGGATAAAACAAGTTAGACCTGCTGACTTGAACGACGCGATTACACACGCTGTTGAACTTGAAGCTTTTAATAAAGCCGAAATTAAGCAAGAAGGTAAGGGTTATTTAAGAGCTATAAAAAGAGACGGTGACAATAGTGACACTAGCGACAAAACAGTAGAGCTACTTAGAAACATGCAGACAGCTTTGACTGATCTACAGCAAGAAGTTAAAGCTTTAAAACAGAACCGGGAACAATTCCAGAATCGTAAGAAACGTGGATGATTCAGTTGTGGGAAATTTGGACACTTCAAGAAAGATTGTCCCGAAAGTAGTGTAAAACGAGAACATTCAAACTCCCAAAAAGGTCATGAATTGTCACACGAAAAACAGAACGATGTGATAGGGGTATATAAATTAGCAAATGAAGCTGGTATGTTTATAGAAGCTAAAGTAAATGGT
Source organism: Mytilus galloprovincialis (assembly GCA_037788925.1). Taxonomy (NCBI): domain Eukaryota; kingdom Metazoa; phylum Mollusca; class Bivalvia; order Mytilida; family Mytilidae; genus Mytilus; species Mytilus galloprovincialis. Next base: position 6,891,843 of record CM075339.1, read on the forward strand.
TCTAAAGCAAAGATGCTTATAGACACAGGGGCGACAGTAACTTCGATTTCAAAGAAATAATTTGACAGTATAAATTCGCCGGTTTTGTCAACAATGGACAGAGATATACTGATTACAAACGGTTCTTGTTTAAATGTATTTGGGAAGACCATTATTGACATTAATGTCAATGGATATGTCTATTCGAATATAGCTGTAGTAGCAGATCTCAATTTAGATGGTATATTGGGAATAGATTTCCAAAGGAGTCACAGTTGTGTGATCGATATCACTAAAGGTAATATTTGGGTAAACGGAAGAGAGACTCGTTTACATTTTGAATGTGAGATAGGTTACTATGGGGTATCTGTAGCATCAACTGTACAATTGCCTCCTCGGATTGAAGTACTGGTGTCCAGAACCACCAGAGAACCCGTTCCTCCAATCAAAGAAGTTAACAGACTACTGGTTGCGAATCAAGAAAAGAGCAGGTTTACTTGCTACCAGTGTAACAGACAGTTCAAAAAGACAGCATATCATAGTCGTCATATGACAAGGTGTCACCAGGGTAATGGTGCTGAAAACATTGAGCTACCAAATGAGCAAGATTACCCTATAAGGAAAAAGATGATGAATCACACGACAGTGGAGAAGAGATGTCAGATCTTGTAGAGTTGAAGAACTTTGACAAACATGGAGAAAACAGTCTTAAACAAGAAAAAGGTGTTAGAAAGCCTAACACAGATGTTGAGACTGTTGATGAAATGTGTCTTAAAACAAGGAGCAAAAGAAGGCCGACAGGACCAGTGAAACTTGTGGCTCCAAGAAAGGAAAAATCACTGGATCTGTTGAGATTTCTCGAGACTGTTAGTAGATATATTGGAAATGACAGAGTTAGAATAGACCGTTCATGAAAAATTTTAATCGGTTATTGTTTATAATAAAATATTATTATTATTGACTTTAACTGTTAAGTTGTGTTGACGTACACACAACAGATGAAAAAACATATATATCTATGTAGAGTCCGTCGGATGGGGACGTTAAATCCGAGGCCCCATGTACAGGAACATGTCACGCCCTGTGCATGTAAAAAACCCCTTCTGCAGATTTCGTTAAGAGTAGGCTCCTTGGGGCCGCTGCAGAGGCAAAATATGTTAGGGACCTTTTAAAATTATTCTTTGGCAGTTGCTTTGCGCTGATACAAATAGGGAAAAAAGTATGTAAGTCATGCGAGGACGCGTGAAATCGGAGGCGTGGGTAATGTGACAAAAATGCAGTTTAGACATAAGTCAATATTTGTAATTTATCGTTGAATTGTAATCTATAATACATTACCCGTTTGAACAATGCGTTAACGATAAATACATATAAAATCATTCTTTTATCCTTGGTTGTTATGAGACGCGTTAATTGTTGCTAGGGTGCTCTCTTCGAGGTCCGCGTTCTTGGTATATAAAAACACCGATTCATTGTGTAAGTTCGGTCATTTATTATTTGGCTGTCAACGAATAATAATGGCTTCTAAAGGAATACCAGAAATTAAAGTATTAGAATTTGAAGCTGGAAAGTAAGTTTGTAAATCTAGTTGAGTTGAAGCGTTGTGGTTTTAAAGTCTTTACGATTGTTGCAAGATACCGGGTTGTTTCGATACTGTAATTTCCCTCGGGATTGGTCGCAGTCCCTCGAACAGGTTGTTTGTAATAGTCTGGTGACTTCTGTGCTTCGGAGACTAAGTATTACAATTATTGCAAGCTACCGCGTTGTTCCGATACTTTTATTTTTTTCGGGATTGGTCGCAATCCCTCGACCAGATAGCTTGTAATAATCTGGTGACTTAGGTGCTCCGGAGATTAGGTGCTTCAAAACTAGTTGTCTCGGGAACTACTAAGGTGCTTCAGAGACTAGTCATTTCAGGACTAGGTGTCTCATCGACTGGATGTCGCAGAACTAGGTGTGTCAGGAACCTAGGATTTTTGAAGCTTGTTCTTAAGTTTAATATAATTGTTTGTCAAATCAGTTGGGACCTCGGAGTCAGTGAAAGGATCAAGGATAAATTGAGGTTACAGTTTTCAGACTACTTTTTGATATAAAGTTATTTGTGTAAATAATGTTATTTCTTTATTAAGTTACAAAAAAGTTTAAAAGCTGGTCTTGTAGTTTTAAGAAAAGCCTCCAAATTGTAGTTAGGTTTTCGAGTTGATTAAAAGAGTGATATTGGAGTATCTCAGATTCTGTGAAAACGGATACGAACACATAGTTCATATAAGCCAAACACGTTACAACATCATCATTGACTAGCTTCGTACTTACTGCTCAAAATGTATTAAAAGTGAAAAAGAAGACAAGACAATCTTTAGATTCTGTTTTTATTTCAGTAATGCCCATTGTTGATATAATACAAATGTGTTTTCAACTGATCGGGCGGAGCTTATGTTTCAATTTGCATAAGGACAGTTTATTTGAAGATGTGTGTGATCAGGACGATTGCCGTTATAGTTATTAACGATTAACGATTTCGAATCACCTATCAGTGTCACCAAAATATTACAGAATAACGTCACTATTTATGACTTAAATCAGCAAAGACACATCGAAACAACATATAATACACAAATTTAAAAACACGTTTAAACGAAATTACCGGGCTAGTATTTCCAGTCATGATTTCCTTCATTGAGAATACTGCTCACAACGATGCTTACAAACATAGAGTTCCAAAAGGTGATGTTTACTAACCCCCCCCCCCCCCCCTTCTTCGTTAATTTTAAACACGCAACCATGAGTTGGTTGACCGTTATGTAATATCTGTTTCACGGATGGTAGCAAATATGTTCCTTATATCGTAACTACAATCAGTTCCCCATAAACGAATGTGACATACCTAATTTGACATATCATCGGGTTTGTAATAACATAAGCAACACGATTGGTGCCACATGTGGAATAGGATCTGCTTCCGACGCACCTGAGATCATCCCCAGATTTGGTGGTTTAGATAAGCATATCATCTCAACGCTAGTGTCCGTTGATAATATTTTCGACGATAAATCGTTTGGTAAATGTAACTTGTTGGCAACAGTATTTAACAGTTGTTTAAATATCATCAATCCATAGAAGATACGAATCAAGTTGAGACCAAGAGAATAGCATAAACTCCAAACGGACCAATATTGGATGTGTGGATAAGGCAAGCGTTTCCTGTATTTTTATGTCCCACGATCGGGAGTAGGACAACTTATTTGGTAAACAAAATATAATTGAAAATTAAATTCAATCCCACATTTATTTAGAAAAATGTCACTTACTTAGGTATATCTGATCAAACCGATGCCACTTGTTACATGTACCAAAGTTTGTTTTCAACAAAAGATTTAAATGAAAGCAGTCACTAATAGGTAATAACAAAAAATGTCCTCATATAATTTGATTAGTTTATTTTTTACAAACATATGCGAATAGATCGTAGGTGTAGGTAAATGACTTATCTTTAGGAAACAAAATAAACTATATATGTGAATTTGAGTGAAGTCCAGAAACACAAACTGATTATTTGCATTTGACTGATTGTCACAGAGTACGTGTTCGACATCGTTTTAAAAAATAAACCACAATGACTGTATATTTAGAATCAAAAGCCTCGACTGATTCACACAGACCACGTCGTATTCGGAATTAAGTGAAAGTAAACCACAATGACTATGTTTGGCTCGACTGATTCATTGACTACGTGAAAGTAAACCATAATGACCGTGTTTGGACTCGACTGATTCAAACAGACTACGTGTTCAGAATTAAGTGAAAGTAAATCACAATGACGGTGTTTGGACTCGACTGATTCACACATAATACGTGTTCAGAATTAAGTGAATGTAAACCACAATTACTGTGTTTGTACTCGACTGATAAATACGGACTACGGGTTCGGAATTAAGTAAAAGTAGATCACAATGACTGTGTTTGGATTCGACTGATTCACACAGACTCTGTGTTTAGAATTAAGTGAAAGTAAACCACATTGACTGTGTTTGGACTCGAATGATTCACACAGACTAAGTGTTCGGAATTAAGTAAAAGTAAATCACAATGACTTTGTTCGGACTCGACTAATTTACACAGACTCCCTGTTCAGAATTAAGTGAAAGTAAACCAAATTAACTGTGCTTGGACTCGACTGATTCACAAAGACTACGTGTTCAGAATTAAGTGAAAGTAAACCAAAATAACTGTGCTTCGACTCGACTGATTCACAAAGACTACGTGTTTAGAATTAAGTGAAAGTAAATCACAATGACTGTATTTTGACTCGACTGATTCACACAGACCACGTGTTCAGAATTAAGTGAAAGTACATCAAAGAACTGTGTTTGGACTCGACTGATTCACACAGACTACGTGTTCAGAATAAAGTGAAAGTAAATCACAATGACTGTGTTTGGACTCGACTAATTCAAACAGACTACGTGTTTGGAATATAGTGAAAGTAAACCAAAATAACTGTGTTTGGACTCGACTGATTCACACAGACTACGTGTTCAGAATTAAGTGAAATTGAACCAAAATGACTGTGTTAGGATTCGACTGATTAACACAGACTACGTGTTTAGAATTAAGTGAAAGTAAATCACAATGACTGTGTTAGGATTCGACTGATTCACACAGACTACGTGTTTAGAATTAAAGGAAAGTAAACCACAATGACTGTGTTTGGACTCGACTGATTCACACAGACTACGTGTTCGGAATTAAATGAAAGTAAATCACAATGACTGTGTTTGGACTCGACTAATTCACACAGACTACGTGTTTGGTATATAGTGAAAGTAAACCAAAATAACTGTGTTTGGACTCGACTGATTCACACAGACTACGTGTTCAGAATTAAGTGAAATTGAACCACAATGACTGTGTTTGGATTCGACTGATTCACACAGACTACGTGTTCGGTATTAAGCGAAAGTAAATCACAATGACTGTATATTTGTAATCAAAAGAAATTTTATCACAAAAACTTTATGTTTAAACTGGGTCTAATTTAACTATATAAATTGTACACTTTGACTCCACTGGAAATAGATTAAGAATAAAATTAATGTTGAGACTAGTACTGGACAAAGTTAGTATAAAAGATGTAACTAGAATTGCAGAAAATAACCCAAAACATGCTCAAATAAATTAATATAAAAGCTATGAATGAAAGTTCCCACAATGGTGACAATAACACACTGCTAACTATTGTTGTCGGTTTGATGTGGTTTATCTCCAATCTTCTCGGTATGTCGATACATATCAATATCGTCCGTTCCTGTTTTGTTTCTTTCCTTTCCTTTTTGTCTCTTTTCTTTCTTTCCGTTCTTTACATTCCTTTTTCACCTGAAAAAGTAGAAAATAAAATAAAAGTAATTAAACAAACATAATTGTTCTTTCCGTTTTGTACCTAACATAGATTGTATTATACAACAAGGACAGAATTGCTCCCATTGTTCTACCTATATTACTGCAAACTAATACTGAATCTACATCTTTCGCCTCTCATTTGTTATAAAAAGTCAATGCACATTTGACTGTCAAGTATTACATGATTTGCTGTCTGACCACTTTCCAGATTTATTGTACGATCATTTTCCTGACCCTATTGTCCGATCCTTGTCCTGACTTATTATCCGACTCCTTTTTTGATGTGCTGCACGATTCTGTAAATTAAATAGCATAAACAAACTATTTTATGACAACATGACAATATTATAATAGCAAACACAAACAAATAAAAGTCTAGTAATAATATTTATCCCCTTACTTTGCCTTATGTCAATTCATTTTTTATTTTGTCTTACTTATAAAAAATCATAATCTATATTATTCAAACATAGGCATGTGTTAGTTGGTGTTGTTAACAATTCAATACACCAAAATACTACTCATTGAATCAATAAGTGTGTTATACGGCTCACCTTACAATTATAAATATTCCGTTTCGAGGAGATAGTTTTGATGAATGAGTTCTGCTTAGGGTGTGCAAGGTACATACCTGTGCAGTCTCCTGGGTAACAACAGTCCGTGTTAATAGATTTCCCAGAACAGTTCTTCCCACCATCAGAAGGGACGGGGTTGTTACATGTTCTCTTGATTGTGACTGTGCCGTCTCCACAGATGACAAAACAAGTCGAGTTTTCCCAGTTACTCAATCCACCATCAACTGTTTGAATATAGAAAATTACACTGTTAATAATGAAGTCATACTCTTTATAAATGAATATCAAACCATATTGACATTTTTCAAATATATTTATAATTATGTTTTTAAATATCTAGCTGACCATTCGAATTCATTGAATCTAAATACTATGTATTCAGTGATTCTTAAAACTGTATTTGATTTCGTGTTGATATATAGGTTATGTATATTACAGTATCTGATTACAGATTAAACTATGATCATTTGAATTAAAGTTTGCTCACCAACAATACATATTTTGTTTCCTGTAGACAGGTGTTTTAGTTTGTTTTGATACACGAGTTTTGCATAGGGTGTACAATGTACATACCTGGGCATACACCTAGATTACAACTGTTCGTGTCAATAGATGTCAGTAATTCCCATCACCAGAAGGGACGGGATTGTTACATGTTCTGTTCATTGTGACTGTGCCGTCTCCACAGATGACTGAACAAGTGGAGTTTTCTCAGTCACTCCATCCACCATTAACTCTTTGAATACAAAAGAATACATTGTTAAATTTTAATTAATACTCTGTATAAATCAACATTATCACATATTGACATTTTTCATATATGATTATAAATAATAGTTCGAACAAATACATGACTCAATTGTTATTGTTAATGACCACTATAAACTCAATATGTTTTTATCGAATTTACATACATTTGATTAAAAAACTTCAGGATAATGCATTTACAAATTTCAAGATAAAAAGATTTTTTTTACTGATTCTTCAAATATATTTGATTCAGAAAGTTGTTGGTTTTCCTCCATAATTTATTAAAACATGTTTAACCTGTAATGGTAATACAAACAGGTTTTACCTATAATGGCAATACAAGTAAGATACCGATAGATTGAAACAGGTTTTACCTACAATAGCAATACAAATAATAAGGAAGATAGATTGAAACAGGTTTTATCTACCATGGCAATACAAATAATAATAAAGATAAATTGAAACAGGTTTTACCTACAATGGCAATACAAATTATGATATTGAATATTATATAAGTTGATGATAACAAAAACAGTGTGGATAAAAAAATAGTCATCTTTGAAGATCGATACTTAATTCAAAATTAATTACTAGATATACTAAAATATGGTTCTTCGTAAATTCTCAACAATATTGTGGTTGCAAAAGACGATATGGCTGTCATCTGATGACATGCCAGTGTGTTTTTGTTTACACATCGTTTTCAGTATAATAGAATTTGATGCGACTGTTAGAAAAGTCAGATGTTTAGCTAGCTATAAAACCCAGGTTCAATCCACCAATTTGTACATAAGAAAATGCCTGTACCAGGTCAGTATTATGACAGTTGTTATTCATTCGCTTGATGTGTTGGCCATTTGATCAGAAATGTTTTATCTTGAATTTTCCTCTGAGCCCAGTATTTTTGTGATTTTACTTTTTTTCTATGTTATATTGATATGCGGTAATGTGTGTCATGAAGTCATCTTGAGAAATTGTATGTGCTAATCCATATTACTTTATGACATTGTAGAACAGTCCTCATCCGAATATTCACAAAATATGTAGTAAAGTAATGGCAGGCTAGTGATACTGTTTGCATTTTTGTAAATATATATAATCCAATTTTACATTAAAAATTCCTTTACAGATACAACTGTCCAATTTATACAGATTTCTTTACCACAAATTCGTTTACGTTTTAATTTTGTAACTCATATCATAAAACTTATGATTTGTTTCGCCGTATGTCTTCTTTCTCATTTACTTGTTGTTTTATATTTCTTTTTTTTTTTTAGAACTGAGTGATTGTCATTAAACAATTATAATACAGTGACACTGTATTAGTACTTACAACTGTTCTAGGGATGTTAATTCGGTTAATGCATTTTCGTCTATTGAAGTGATGCTATTCTCATAAAGAATTCTGAAAAAAAAGGAACATCACGTTTACCATTAAAAAAAGATTTAATAAACCTATAATACAGTTAAGTTTAGAAAGTTTAGTTTTTCTACATTGACATTTAATTTAAACTTATTCTAAATTATCATTTCATCGGATTAAACATAAACAATAACAGACTGGAGCAGTATAACTACTGAAAAATGCGTATAATGTAACATAATCATAAAAGCTTCTCAGCTTTCTATTGTACCATCTAGATAGTGTTGGGAAGAAGTTTTGTTCACATGACAAAAATCAGGACAATACATTATATTTTTTGATAAACTTATATCACGCAACGCTTTGTCTATTTTACTGCATGTCTATTTTTGGTTTACTTATTGTTTTAAATTGTTTTCGATTTAATTACCCATTGATTGCTATTGTCCAAATATACAAGACTCACAGTGTGTCAGTACAACTTCTTTATCCATGTTAATCCAACAAATGCATTTTGTTCTATTGAGGTAATGTCATTGCTATATAATACTCTGAAATTATGAACATCAGTTGATCAATAGGAAAACATTCAGTAAACCCAATATAAAGTTAAATATTTAAGATTCAGAAAGTTAATGATGAGGAAGTGTTCTGTTTTTTTCTAGAGTTAATCAAATTAGAAAGTTTAAGGATGAGGAAGTTTTCGGTTTTTTTCTAGAGTTAATCAAATTAGAAAGTTTAATGATGAGGAAGTGTTCGTTTTTTTTCTAGAGTTAATCAAATTAGAAAGTTTAATGATAAGGAAGTATTCGGATTTTTTCTAGAGTTAATCAAATCTTATTCAAAACCATCATTTTAAAATTGCTTTGTTAATAAATATTAATAAAATAACATAACGATTGTATTCAGAATAAAATTTAAAATTATTTTTAGAAATTTAGAAAAAAAGAGCAATAAAATCACTTCCTAATAACACGTTATTCTAAAAACAAATATTTGTTCTAGCTCCACCGTTTATAGATCAAAGGAATGAAAATAAGAAAACGAAAACCCTTTTTGATATAATGAGGACAAAATCATTAATATGTTTAGTAAAAACATAAATACAACAATGAAAAAAATCCAGACTTAGGCTAACTTACAGGGGCAGATTATTGCGACCAATGAACAGAGTATACAAGTTTTGAACTTCATAAGTTTTCTTTTTATTTCCAACATTGTACAATCTTGAATATGACATTCTTGAATGCAATATTCAAAATATCGAGCTGATTGAGGTTTTACTTCACCATTAAATCAGATTGCTGCATGTAGTATGACTTTAATGAAATAAACATTCGGTGTCCTATGTCGGCATGCTTTTGTATGATTATGTTTGAAATTAAAATAAGTAGTATCGCTATTTAACGAATTTTTTTTTTTGATGTTACTGACTGATGGTTCCCATTTTCAGCACAGTAGACTGATTATTGCCAAAATTAAGGGTGCACGTGTATTGTTAATATAAGACAATAACAATTCAAACCAAGGAGTTAACAAAGACTCACAAAACCAAAGGACATTTACATCAACAGTTATAAATAAGAAATAAGAAACAACACGAACTCCACGAAAAACCGGGAGTGAAATCAGGTGCTCCGGAAGGGTAAGCATCTCCTGCACCGTATACGGCTCTCTTCGTGTTATTTCTTTGTTCAGTTCGGTAATGATGGAAGGTTATTATGACCGAGGAAGAATATCAGATATGATTTCTGACACACTTTTTCCATAAATGCCAATCAGCTCATGATGGCAACGTAAACATTTTTGAATGATGACCTTAATTTGATAGATTCATAGCCCTGTCTTAGCAACTTTTGAGAAAGCAGTATTCCTTGTTTAACAAAATCAACGTACTTTGAGCTAGCTCTAGAGTAACGTATCAATTGAGACACATATACTCCATATGTTGGTGCCACTTGGATGTTGCTACACAGAAATGGAAAGTTGACTATAGGAAAATTAAAATCATCGCCTTTGTCAAAAATTTTGGTATTTAACCTACCATCAGTAGTCTTTTCGAGAAAAAGGTTTAAAATGATCAATGTTGTCGTATGGAAAACAGCGTTGAACATATTATCATTGGTCTTTTCAATCGGACAAGCTCCAGCGAGAAAAATCAATCGTGTTAAGATGACGAACAATAATATTTAAAGTTCTTCTGACAAAGAATAATTAATGGCAGATTGAAGCAAGATATATTTGAAATGTGTTCATATTGCGGCATAAACTTAAACCAAAAAAACCTTGTCAGTTGTATATCGGAACTTTAGATATTGCAGGCAAGTTCTGTTAAAGAAACCAAGACTAATAGCTAAATTACACTTTCGAAACTTGTATCATACAATCTATTGTTTGGTTTACTGTATATCGACTCTTTGGTTTACTGATTGTTTTGAACTGCTTTTGTTTTAAAAAAAACTTTGTACACATATAAAAGAGTGACACTGTACCAGTACTTACTAAGTCCCTAAGGATGTTAAATCAGTAAATACATTTTGTTCTATTGAGGTAATGCTATTGTAGGACAGTTATCTGAAAGTAGGAACATCACGTTTATCATAAGTGAAAGATTTAATAAAGCCACAGTACATTTATAAGTTTGATTTAGCAAGTTTGATGGGTTTTTTAAAAGACGGTTTTTATACATGCGGTTGAATTAAAGATATATAAAAGGCTTATAGATTGACATTATCTAGTAACATAGTAGAGTTCATTGAAACAAACTTATTCTTAATTGTGAATTGAGTTTTGAAAATGTAAAACAAGAGCAAAAATCCATTCGGTAATCATCCTAATTTATTCTGAAATCAAATTACAGAAATGAAAATAAAAAATTACGGATAAATCAAGAAAAATAATTAAAATGAACAATAATTTGTATTTTTACTATTTCTGTTTTAAATCGATCGTTTTGCTATCAATTAAATAGAGAATAACATGAAAACCCATGTTAATATTATGATGACAAAATTAGCAGAAAATTAAGAAAAAACTCAAATATAATCAAATTTAGTCTGATTAATATTTGACTACGAAACATTGAACAATATGTAACCTGATGTTTTATCATACATGTCATAAAAATAACGTTAAGTGTCCTAATGAACGCTTTCTTATATGTGAAACATTGGCAGTTATAAAGAAATCCGTACAATCTTAGATGTATTATTTTGTTGAACAATTATATTATCTTGTTATATTTGAAATCTAAGAAATGCTTTATAATGATAGTAATGTTGTCTCTTATTACAAAATAAGTTGAGAAGTTATTCTATCTTTTAGTATCACTGTATTGCCACAGGATACAACTATGAAACACAAAGGTGAAAGAGAGCATGATAACTGTTTGTTGTCTGTCGCTAAATGAATGTTATATTGTATACAAAATAAGTCAATCACACATTTTCCAATACATTGCAGTACTTACAAATACGTCGTAGTTGATGGAATATTATTTGGTATTTGCGTTAAACCTTTACAAGAGCACATTACATTAGCTCCAACGCAATCACACATGTCAGGACATCCCTGAACTAATGAATTATTGATAAGCTGAACATCAGCAGAACTCCTACTGTAAACAACATTTTTTTATGTAATTGTATTCCTCGTCTGTAATTTATAAAACTGTCTTTGAAAAAAAAAAGCAAATAACAATTTTTATTACGTTTTTGGAAATCGACACCGTATTGTGGGACCTCGTGTAATCACGAACGACATTTTTTTTTGTGTTATGAAGTTTATTAAGGAATAACATGAATAATGAGAGATGTCAGTCAGCAAATCAGAATTAAGTATTATAATGAAACACACATCTAGAGTAATTATTTTTCTTTAGAAACATTATTTCACATGTTTAGACTGATTTTGTGGTAAACATTTAGCTTTAGGTATAATTCCAATAAATCATGGTACGTCACATCCGGATGCATACAGAATTATGTCGGGAAAAAAGGATTCCCTTAAATTTGACAGTTGTCGGAAATCACTCCTACATTTTATTGCAGTAAACCTTTTCTAGGTCATAAAGATATGTCTTGGGCATTTCAAAGTACCTTTTTGTTTTCTATTTTGGGTTTCTATAGAATATTTTAGAAACTTGAGGTTACATGGCTACTAAAGCTTGTACACAGGTTAAAAAAAGGGGGAACATTCCAGTGACAGGTATTTTTTGGCATGTGATGAAGCGTTAAGTGACTTTTTTTATGGTACAGGACAGGATAAAACTTTAATTATACCAAGTATTTCTTTATTTGAAATAAAGATAAATTCTGCACAATCTTTTAAAAAAGACTAATAGGAGAAAATCATTGGTGATAGTACAATTATAAGACCAGATTGATGCCACAAGTTCTACACAAAACATTGACTGTATCAAATCAGGTATATGGCAGTTATAATCATTCGTGTGGTGTGTTTGGTGTTGAACATTTGTCATTTTTGCTTCAGTTTTGATTTGTTTTGAGTTTGGTAATGTTTGTTATTTTACTTTCTCCCATTAGCAATGTACATAACATGACATCCCCTATCAACATAACCTACATGTATGATAAGTTGAATTTAAGTAAAGGTATCACAGAAGGGAACACAGTCATGTGTTAAAGGTGTGAACACAATCATTTGTATACCGTTCAAAAAGTTGGGTTGAATTCGGAACTCTCCACTTTGAATTTTCCTCGAATTGATGAAACTGCATTATAAAAAGAGACAACAAAAGCAAAATAACGTGTTTTATATTCATTGCGAAATATATCGATTACGGTGGTAGACCTGGTATATTGGAGACAACTTTTACACATTTATTGAAAGTCATTAGTGCGTTTTTACGTAACAGTAAATTAAACAGTGATCAAGCATTTATGTTGTTTACATTTGGCTGTGAGATTGATTAAAACAGATCCAGTAAACTGTATATGTTTGACACCACCAAGTATTAAACTTAAGAGAATCTTTTTTAATGACGTGGATTAAAAGGTAGAAAATTACCATTCGTACACGAAATGCGTAAAAAAGACACCAATGAACTGAGTCCGGGGAGTTCTAGAGTAACTATACTGACTATAGTGCATTTTGGCTTCATTTAAAACAAAACACTTGAGAGTTTTGGGAAATTCGATTTGAACAAATGGATTAAATAATGAAGTAATATGGTTTTAGTGCTAAGTCATTGATACAGAATTTTCACTTACTGTTTGTTTTTGTTTTGTTTTCAAATATCAAAGGCACTATTCTAGAAGATATGACCTGAACATTAGACCTAGAACAAGATTATGCTAAAAGATAATCTACATTAACACAAGATAGTACTTAGATAATGACAGACTGTCAAAACAATGAATTCTAATACTGATAGCGTCTACAAAGGCATTGTGTAGTCTAGGGAGAGAAACCAAAATATAGTTGTGAAAAAACAATATGTGAATTCAAATAGTTTTCTATTTATACATGT